>CM060932.1:561980845-563230845 GCA_030765085.1 Allium cepa
CCAGCTAAAATGTACATGATCAAGCATGATGAATGCAACACTTCTACAAGGCCAAAATGATGATAACAGCAGTGCAGTTCACATGTATATAGTGACATGAACAAGTGTAGATATCATGTGCACCAGAATTGGTCAGTCCAACCAAACTATCAACAAGCTCTAAAGTAGATTACATGATGATGCCAAGAGTGGAAAGTGCAACCAAGTAACATATATATATATATGTATATGTATATGTATATGTATATGTATATGTATATGTATATGTTACTTGCAACCAGACCGGATACAAGAATAAAAGCCAGTAAAACAAAAGTGCACACATATATGACCAAACTTAATTGCATAAACATCAACACAGAGATCTGGCTCAACACCAAAGTACAATAGAACATGTGCATATATCCACAAGCCTGGCAACATGGAATCAAAGTAAAGACTACATGAAGTCAATGCAAACACACATGTACACATATATAGGCAGTACACATGTAACCAAAACTAGTACTGTAACCATTGGAACCAGATCAAGCTAATGTACACAGTGGAGTCACAAAACAACTTCAAAACCAAGTTTTAAGTACAGACTCAATGAAATAACACTACAAACAAGTCACTGGTTCCAAACAACCAATATCACACATAACTTCATGCATACAACTGAATACAAGTCGAAATGCTTAGCTCACAAAAAAATGCAAAGCTATGCAGTGAAACCAAGTGTAGACAATCTACCTTAAGACCAACATCAGTGGATAGTGGTAACTTCAATCTACAGATGCAACCAAACAGTCCAGACTGTAAACCAAGTACAGCTCAATGCAAAAAACAGGACCAGACCAACATATAAACATGAATATATACATGCATGAACACACACACACACACACACACACACACACACACACATATGCAGTGAAACCAGAGACATAGCATATAAATGGTCAGACTACAGAACAGTTGTTATAAACCAGTCAGAAAACACCATAAGCATGCAATCAAAAATCAATGGTCGAATTCACAGAGAAAAAAGAAATTTAACTAGTCGAAGTGGCCGAAGTCAAACCAGAAATTCATAGACCAAATTAGAAATCAAAATCATGATAATCAAGCAAACTCATAGAGCCGTGGTGACCAATCAACCATAGTAAAGAATAATACAAATTGAACAAGTCAGAGAAATCTCAAGCATTAAAGCATAATCAATGGCCGAGTCAAAAACTATCAAACAAATTTGAAAATTCAATTGAACAAAATTATAGGAATTAGAATCCTATTTAACCCAAATCATCTTTGGCCTAAAAAATCATTTGAGTTCAAGAAATAATAGAAAGGAACAAGCCAATAACTCGAATAAAAGTCGAGTATTAATCAAATATCGAAAAAGGAAAATCGCATACCATTTTAACAATCGACCTCGACTCAATTGAAGGAGCCATGAACGAATTTACCAATAGAAGAAAGCATTCAAACCATCAGCTATCAATTCAAGCGGCGGCTTCATCGGCAAAGCCCTAATTTCAGAGCAAAGAGGAACGAAAGAGCAAACTAGGCAGCCATTTTTCAAAGAAAAAGGATACATGCCGAATAGAGAAAAAGGAAAAGGGGGGTTTGTTTTTAATTTGTTAATTGGGCTGGTCTTAATTATTTTTAGGCTTAATATTTAAAAATAAGGGTTTTTTTTTAATTTGTTTTAATTTTTATTTCTTTTTTTAAACTATTGTGAAGTCTAGTCGTGTGACTAGGGGACGAACTACGGTGGTGTAGTTCGATTCGCAACTTAGTTGCTGTGTTGTGGCAGGGTTTTGAGCATAGAGTTAGGTTAGTCGATGGCGGGTGTCGTGAGTTTACGTGTGTAAGCGTCTAACTACTTAATTTCTAGTAGAAACCTTGGGGCAGCACGTAGGCAAGGTTTTGCCGAAGCTGGATAAATTTGTGTTTTCTACTTTCTGTTTTTATTATTCTGCTATTATCTGTGCTGCTATCATTCTGCTATATCTGTGTTTCAATTATTTTATATACTTTCGCATTAAATTTCTATAATTATTAGTATCACCCTAGTCACCCTCCCTTTAGGGTGAAATCGATCCTACACAAGCCATTCCCCCTCTCTTCTTCTCCCCCGGATATAAAGCAAATACGCAAGTTCTAGGTTTCCAACCAAAAAAACCAAACTCCCTTACTGTACAAGATGTGCATGTGTGCATGTACATGCTTACCTTAGGCCTGTTGCCACTTCTCCGACCCCATCACCAAAAGCCCCGCCTCCTCCTCGACCCAACCAACCACCCCCGAGAACTCTAGCCACCTCCTACTTGAAACGACCTTGGCCGAACCCTTTATGTGTTTTTCTGAAATTGAATCGCAAAAAAACCCTCACCCCATTGACCTTCTATGTTTCCCCGTAGTCATACCTTCAATGCCTTTCGAACTCCGGAACCCCAGTACACCTCTTGGCCAATCCGCGTCGAGCTCGGTCTCCACCTCTGGTCAAAATCGATTGAGATTCGAACACCATCAAACCAACTTTTTAAACTTTAATCCAACCCATTCCCATCACCACAACCCACTAAAGCTCCTGGCTTCAACACAAAAAGGTCCGCATCACCCAAGCATCGACTCTGTACCCTCCGTCGAACCCCTCGACCACCGATTCGTCGAATTTTCTTTTTAATCCAAAAAGAACACTAACCAAATTCTAACAAACCTCAACTCTAAAAATTATGAAATCATCACTAAAAAACATAATTTGCAACAACAATCATGAATATATAAGTCGTTTATCGATTCGTGATCGACGAAAAACCGACACTTTACTCTTTTTATTATAATTTAGAAATTTCTCAAATTATATTTCTCTAAAAATTCCAAAACTATTTTTAATGTTATCTCTGGGTCAAAACACACAACTTTGTAATTGACGGCAAGTTAAAATTCATCACGATTAGCAAGATATTGCTTTTAGAAATCTTGAACAAAAGTGGTTTCATATGCACTTGTAATGAACAGTAAGCAAATTTTGATTTCGGTGGACTTCCGATAAGCATATTCCCTTATTTCAAGATTAAAAGATGATTTTTAAACTATATTATAATTATAAATATTGAATCAAAACCAAGATAAACATTATTATTTATTTATTCAACATTCAAGTATTTAACGAGGTGTGGGAATCTCATTTTTTCTTTTTCCATGCTTTTGAAAACTTGCTTTAAGCTCTTAAAGATTTGATCTTAAATTAAAATTAGGATCTTTGATTAAAGACAAGACCTTTTTTACACTTTAAAAAAATTAAAAAAGAAGTGGAGATTAAAAATGGAGTATGAACTAAAAGATGGAATGGGAGAAGTGTAATCTAGGTTAGAAACAAGAATGAAGGAGAGATGTAGGTGCATAGGTATAAGGAGGTTTATTAAAGAATTAAACTAAAAAATAAAAATTAAATATCCTTTTCAACTCAAACATCACTTCCTCCTAACCATCATAGCACACACATGTAAGTGTATATTGGGTAATAAGGTTGATTTTTGAAAACATGGAGGATATTAGGCTAATCCCATGTACTAAACCCAATTTTACACATAAGCTTCATATCATGTCAAATCATTCTTTTTATTTCAATTTTAAATAATATTTTACATTTTTAAACACTTTATATATTAATATATATACATTTGGAAATAAAGTGTGTTATATTTTGAAAGATTTTAAAAATGAATCAAAATATTACAATATGAATTAACTTGTAGTTCGATAAAAAGATGGAAACCCAAAAATTACGTTTCGGCCATATTTCCAGTTTTCCAGTCAAACTATCTATTCATGTAAATCAAATTTAAAGATAAATTTTCCATTACTAACTATAAATTCAAAAGAGGGTTATTTGACTGATAAAACCATTGAATATTTAAATTAAATTAAATATTCAGAAAATTAAAACGATAAAATTCCAGATCGTTACATATTATGCATTTGGATATCACACTTCTTCCCTCGGTAGTGTTACTAGTCTATGTTTATAAACTGACACTTTTCAAATCCAAGCCTTTTTCTGTTATTTGCAAAGGGTTATAACATATTAAAAGGTTTTTCTCCAACGGAATTTTTTTTGAATAATGAACTCAAGTTCATTAACTTTGGATTTTAAAAGATTATTCTCTTTTATGAGCTTAGAATAATGACTAATATCATTCTTTTTTTTATAAAAATCCTTTCATTTTAGGACCAAAATTTCATTTTTAGGCTCTTTTATTTTGGTTTCAATTTCAATCATCTCAGATTCAAAAAGTTTACGTTTTCCAAATTCAAAATCCTTAATTTTTCCAATTGCTTTTTCAAATTCGTGGTTTTTTTCAAATAATTTCAGTTTTGCTATTTTTTAAAATCACAGTTTCGCTTTCAAGGGATATGAAAAAAATTGACCTTGTTTAATTCCCTTTCATAGATCACTCATTTGGAATTTTTTAACTTCTTAAAACTTTCCAACTCCTTTTGTAAGCTTTTGTAAATCATCTCAGTTTTGTTTTTGGCCAAAACTAGAATTTCTTTTTCAAGCTTTTGAAAAATTTCATGAAAGCAAGCAAATTCTTTTTCATAATTCAGACAATTTTTGCAATTAGAATTTCAATTTTTTAATGCTTTTAAACTCATTTCTAGTTCATCATTTTTCCGACGTAGTTTAGATTTTTCACTTTTCAACTTGTTATTTTTCGTCTCAAGTTTGTCCATAGTTGTAATTAATTTTTGACATAAGAGAACTAAATATTTGAATCAAAAATCACTTATCTCATCATTTGTTGCATCTTCGTCACTGCCTTCTTTACTATCATTGTCAAGTTACCTTTTGTAAATCCTGTCTAGCATAGTCCTTTATAGTTTGGCGAGTTTCTCATTATTGTTGTTATTTTCCCCTCGTATATTGCATCAAGAACGTTCCAGATTTCCTACTTGGTTGAACAACAAGAGATATGGTTAGATTCATCTTTATTAATTAGAGTGTAGAGAATATTCATAGCATAAGCATTAATCGAAATATTTTTCTTATCTACCATATCACATTTGTTTTCCATAATATCCCAACATTTAAAATCAATAGATTTTAGATAAACAATTTTTAATTTAAAAAATCCGTTTCATCAAAAACAGGTGGACTAACACTAAACTAACTCTCACTAGATCTACTACTCGAATTAGATATTTTTACAAGTAGACTAGCCCTGATACCACTTGTAGGATCGAACTAACCCTAGAAGGGGGTGACTAGAGTTTATAATAAATTTGTCAGAATAATAAAACTTGTAGCACGGATAATAGCAGAATAAATGTGGAAATTAAAAGCAACACATAATTTTAGCCAGCTACGGCAATAACTGCCTACTGTTACCTCCAAGTTTTCTACTAAAATTAAACAATCAACCTCTTACAGACCTTGTAAACTTGGGACTATCGCTCACTTGATTGTCCTAACCCTATGTTTAAAACCTTGCCTCATCTCTATATTCGAGTTAAGAATTTCTCAAAGTATGCCCCTATAGTAACACCCCTAATTTTTAATAACATTATTCAGGAGATTTAATTTGGTAAATTAAATATAATAATGTAAATATTAGAGTGATAAGGGGATTGAGATTTGAAAACAAATTAGAGCCCGAGCTTAATGATATAAATTGGCTTATAAATGGTTAAATAATTAACGCATGGGTATTAGGGCAATGTCGCACAACATTTCCATTACTCTTATATTCTCGTTTCATTCTCATTCACGTTGACTTTAAAAAATAAAAACAAACGTAAATCAAAAGAGGATTCGGCCATTACTTAGGAGAAAAGAAGGGTAAAATCAATCTAAAGCTAGGGAAATAAAGTAAGGAAGATTAGTCTCAATCAAATCTCAATGTCCTTATCCTAATCAAGGTGAATAATAATCTAAATCATCTCTATTTTGTTTAGATAAGCATTTGATTTTTGGGTTTAAGATTAAACCATTATAATGATGATTTTGACGATGATATGCTTGGATTTTATAACATTCTTGATTTAAATAAGATTGTCTGAATACTATTTTATATGGTTTTAAGGGTAAAATCGATTATAATGAATTTCGAATGCCATAAGGAAATTATATGATATGTAAAACATGATTTTGGAGATGGGTTTTAATTTTTATAATTTTCCAAGCAATGGAAAATTTATTATGAGTTTCCAAAGGAAAATATGAAAATTGAGATTAGAAATTAATTTTTGTTATTTTACAAAGAATATGGGTCTGAAATTTTATAAGTTAGATAACATATTGAAAGTGATTTTTTGCAATTTTTCGGAATTTTTTCCTAAGTAATTTACTATGGAAATTAAATTATTTTAAAAGAAGGATTTAATTGTTATAATTATTCTGCTTAATGGAAGAGCTTAGTTGTGAAAATTAATCATTTTTTAGATCCGAAATTATGCAGTGATTATTTTGGTAAAAAATTTGAAAAGTTTATGGAAACCAATTAAATGTTTACAAATAGGCAGGTTAGTTATAAGTAATTACTTTAAATGGTGCTAAATCTGTCTTTATCGAGAAAAGTGAGTTCTGCCTCTTTCAAAAGCACCTTTCGACCCTATGCTTCCACCTTCATTCAAGTTGAAACCACCAGGTCGAAACTAAATAAGCCGAAACCAATACACAAGGTATCATATATTGGTAAGTTGTGGATTGGAGAAGGGCGGAAGGCACGGTGTTGAAATATAGCTTCCAATGGGGTTGAAACCTTTTTTTACTTTCTAAATAAATGTGCTTGCCTTTTTTACTAAATGCTTTCAAAGGGGTCGAAAAATATGCTTTCGAAGGAGTCTTTTTAAATTGCTCACGAAAGAGGTTGCCGCTTCTTGTTTAAATAGTAGCTTTCGAGTGAGTTACTTAATTTATATCAACGCTTTCGAAAAGAGTAGTTTCGTCCAAGTCGAAACTTTCTACCGTCCCTATGCCTTTCGAATGGATTGAAGTCATCAACCGGTGAAAGCTGGCCTTTGTTTTAAAACTTTACTAAGCCACTTCCCAAAAGCTTTCAAAAGGATTCAAGGGTTTCGATGGCAATAGTTTTGAAAGGGGTTTCGAAGCTATCCTTCAAATGTTTTACTTAAATGTTTTGAGCTTTCGAAAGAAGGTGTCAAAGCCATCTGTTTTTCCCCAAACTCTTTTTAATGGTTTCGAAAGGAGTACTTTCACTTGTATTCGCTTAGACCCAATAGGATATGTTATCAATTAAACCCAATGGTTTTGAAAGGGTTACTTTTAAATAGTTTCGATGATATGCTTGTATAGTTGAAGGGTAAATACTTTAATACATTGGAATATTTTTGAAGGAAAGGTTTTAAAGTGTTTCGAATAGCAGGTTCCTAGTGGTTTGAAAAGAAAATTTTAAATGCTTTCGAAAGAAAGTTTTCCCAATGGTTTGAAAATAAAGATTAATGGTATATTTTCACAAGAGTCCATTTCTCGCTCTCAACCAACCTGGGATCCTACCTCTGGCAATGAATCATTCAATCAATGGAAGAGGCTAAAGAAATAACTTGTTGCCAGCCTTCTTCGAAATTAGACAACCAACAAAGCGTCATAAGGAAGCTTGATCAGGCCTTCTAAACTTCATGTCTTTTATTAGAGGATTGCCCTCAGTCTAGACCTAGAACTCTTCCCTGATCTCAGGTATTCTAGTATTAAAGGAACTGTGGAAAGTCAAACTAGCTCGATTGAAATGGAGAGAAAGAAGTCCCAAAAGTCCATGAAAGCACAAAAGTCAACCATATTAGGGAGGCACCATTCTATTCTATAGTTCTCCTCATCGTTCCGAGAACCGTTCGCTTCACACCTTACCTTATGGTAGTTACTAATGAAAATGATCCAACTTCGAAAGCCTTAGTTTTCATAACAAAGAACCCAATCTCAATTTTTAAAGAAAAAACTAATGGCATTATAAAAGAGCTTTTAAATTCTTTTAATTTGGAGTTATTAAGAAGCTTTCCTTGATAAAATAATAGGTTAAAGGGATTAACCATGTTTTATATGAAATAGATTTCAAGGAAATTAAACCACATGTGTTGGTATTATTATGTTAATACGTTTGCTTCTTCTAATATATATTCACATTATAATGGACCCAAAACTCCATTTTGGGAAAAAGAGGGCAGAATAACCAACTAGGTTGACCTAGTAGTGAATATAAATTATGTTAACTCCTGAATGAGTAGAATTGCATCCAGGAGGTTAGGTAGACCAGAATATAGGATGCCTAAATACTAGTTAAAGAAGTTATCAGATAGAAAGGTTCATAGTAAATCCATAAAAACTATGTATAGGAAATGTTATTGGCATGGGCCAATAGGTTCATAGTAAACCCATGAAAACTATGAATAGAAAGAGTTATTGGCAGGGGCCAATAGGTATGGGTGAACCCACGAATATATCTAAATTAAGTTATTGACAGATGTCAATAGGTTTGTAGCCAACCCATAAAAACTAGGATAAGAAGGAAGTTATTGGAGATACCAATAGGTTCAGGAAGGACCTATGAATGATGAAGTTATTGGCGAGGGCCAATAGGTTATTAGTGACACCATGAAAACTATGAAACTGGACAGGGAGTCCATAAGCATTAAATAGAATATTAGTTAGCCCATGAAAACTAATAGGTTAATAGTGACCATAGAAACTATAACTGTGATAGATAATCAAAATAAATGGGTACGGGTAATCCAGAATTGATTTACTTCTTTGCATATCATCATAATAATTTAAATTTCTACATTTTAAGCATTATGGAACTATGAGCACAATATATGGTTTTTATAATGTTTTGGATAAGATACTAGTGAGGGGAAAACCTGTTCCGCTAAGCTGTGTGGTCTCACTAGATATCTAAATGTTTTGAGATAGTAGATTATTATCCATACCAGGTTTTATGTCTGACTCGAAGTTTATGTTTTCCCCTTAAACTCTCGTGTACTCAATTGAATTTGAGTAGTTTGAGAGTTGAGGTTTTCAGGTACCTCTTTGGATGAATAAGCTTCCGAAGATGTACAGGAGGCATAATAGCTATTTGGAGTTCTTTTCTATTTTAGATTCTGATGTGTTTTATTATAAAGGCAAAGATGTCTACTTTCCTAGTTATATACTTGATCATCCACGGGGGCATCTTCATTTGTCACTCTTGGTATATATTGTAATAATTATATTATCTCTGAATGTGGTTCTTGAATATGAGACTTATGTAACGAATGTTGAAATGATTTGAAATGGAGAGTGAAAGTTGTTTAATGATTTTTAAAATTTTCCATATCCACGTGTTTCTGTTATATTAGATTACCATATTTGGTCGTTGAGGATTAATAATTATGGATGACTGCAACATCCATAGCCGTTAATTTTGGGCCTCCAAGTGGAGGATGTTACACCCATAGTTCGATCATGGTTACAAACTAGAGTTTCATAATTAAGAAGTAAATTATAATAAAATAAAAAGTTTAAACCCTAGTTTACTATATAATAACAATTTAATCTTAAAGTAAAAACACAACTCAAATAACAATAGAGAGATAAGTCTATTTTAACCCGTATGCTTTTATATCCAAGTCGATCTCTTTTTCCTCTTCATTGTCAAATTATGGTTTCAATTTGAAGTGTCGATCGTCGATCGATTGAAGTAAATTCACCTGCATCCCTTTATCGATTAATTGCTTGACTCGCATGATGATTTATCCCCTTGGTTTGTTTCAAGTATCGAGTGATTTATTGATGCTAATTTTGGTATGAAGTTTTGCCTTTATGAATTTTATATTCAAACTCGACTGTTCTATTTTGCCGATGATGATTAGTATTTTATAGTGGATCGATTCCATATGTTTTAAATATTTCTAGTTTGATTCTTTGGTTTACGTTTTTCCACTTGATATGCTTAGCCTTCGATTTTCTGATTGAAGGTATTTTGATCTCTGGCTAGTTCATCTCTATTACATACATACATACATACATACATACATACATACATACATACATATACATATATATATATATATATATATATATATATATATTGGTTGACTATTTCAACCTTCATTTATTTTTCTTAGCTATTTTATAATCATTTTCAATTAAAAAGTTATATCCTGAATTTCTCGACTTGATCAATTCTTTAATATATTTCTAAATGTATTGTCTTCGACTTAAACAATTCTTGTACTATGTTGTATGGCCTATATTGCTCCTGCTTGCTATAAATTTTGTGATGCACCATGTTTTTGTATTGCTGTACTTGTCATCTTATATATGTTCTATGCACTACATCATTGTATGTTTTGTGCATTTGTGTGTGTGTTGCTACTGTCATCCAGAATCGTGAATGAGTGGTATACAACACTATTGTTGTAGCAAAGATATGCTCAAGTTGTTGTAATGCTTGCTGTCGAACTATTTGTAGTGTTTGTGACTTGATAGATAAGAGTATGATGATTTTATAAGTAGATAAGGTGAGATCATTTGATGTTGCTTATAGTTCATGAGTTTGGTTGGGTTGACATCGAAGCTGCGGTTTCTAAATTGCTTCTTGATCTTGATAGTTATCCTTATTCGATGGTGAATGAATGAAAAAGAGATCAGATTGATTGTATCGATACACTACTGTTGTATAAATAATACAGCTTGGATATTCAATGAGATTTTGCTCTACACACTGTTGATATGATGAAGCGTTGTTATTATAGACCATGTTGAGCTTCTGTACTTGTTAATTTTCGTCCAATTTATTGATGCATATTTGATCTTGTGCATCTGATTAGTTTGTTGCATGTTTGAGCCTGACTTTATGTGCTTTTGTGTAAGTGCCACTATGTACTCATTGCACTAGTGCTGCATTTATATGTGCATTGCTTTGTGTTTCTGTGACTTTTGTGTGCTCCTTTGCTGCACTCCGTTGCATTTTTGTCCTACTATGCATTTTTGTTGTGTGTGTTTTATGTGCACTTGTGCACTTTGTTTGTTTATGTATTAAGCTACTACTTTATTTTAAGATCTTTGTGCTTATTTGCACTTGCTCTCAACGGTCTGCTTGATTTTGATTTGCTGCTTCACTTTTGCTTGTGTCGAGCTATTTAGTTTGACCTCGCACTAGTTGTGTTGAGCCTTTGGGCACCTTGTTTTTATCCTTGAATTAAGTTGGTGCAAAAGTGTTTTTTATGTGCTTGGCCTTACGACATGTATAGTGATAGGTTATGTGTGTCGTAGATTGCTCATATACATTGTTGATATTTTTGGTGCATATTTCAAAATATGAAAAGAACAAAAACAATAGACTGGGGAAATGTCGAGTTTGAAACTATTTATGTTTTTGTAGTTTGAATTTTTTTTTCTTTTTGCTTTTTTTTATTTGATAGGCAAAGCTGATAATTGGAGAGAAGCAATTGGAGCACGTAAATAGAAAAGATTGAATTCGAGTAAGTGAGTGACTGATTGTATTTGAAAGTGAAAAATGTAGGGTTGTATATGAAATTGTAAAATGTTGTTGTATATGAATATTGTATTTAAATTATTATGGAAGTTTTGTTGTAATCATGTATACTATTGAAATTGTATTGGAATAAAATATTTTTCAAAATAGAATTATATTTGTTTATTTCATTCCATGATTCTACAATAGTACCATATATCTATGTGTGTATCTATTATCATCATCAAACAAAAATCATAAACTGTTATATTCTACACCAGGTACATGCTGTCTTTCCATATGACATTGGGTACCACCTGCATGTTTATTCGTCACTCTCTCTTAAAGTCTTATAACTGAGAGATCAATTATTGTGTTTAGGCGTATATCTTTCAGGGCCATTAAATTGAGTGCATTCTCTCTCATTAGATTATTAGTCGAGATATATCACTATGTTTGTTTGTGTGTTACATTGATTTATATGTTATCTTATGGGTTTGTGTATCCTATTGTTTACATTTCACTTAGAGCCAAGCAATTGTGAGTTCTTATCTTTCACTAGTGCTAATGGTCAAGATATACCTTATTATGTGTTGTATTTGAATAGTAGTTGGGTTGTTGAGATGATATTTCACTACTGTATTTCCTATACTATTTGTGTGATGATCGACTATTCTTAACCATAAGTTATAGTTTAATTGCATAGTTAGATAATGGTATATTTTAGATACTTATAACACTTGTGATATCCTAGTTTATACCATGTTAGTTGTTATTTTATATTGACATCCACATTCTAGGCATAGTCTGACCCATGTATTATTCATACAATACTCGATTCAGTTCGAGATATTTTAGGTTCATGGACGTGTGACTAGTAAGGGTGTAGGGAATAGTTGGAGGCAGTATATCTTTGGATAAGTGTCCCAACATTTTGATGTAATCTCTTATGTATATATTTTGAATGGATGCATCAGGCATAGTTTATATAATAGTGGGCATTTGACTCTTTTATACCCCCACCTAACTTATGTATCTTGTCTATTGTATATTATCACTACGTTGATGATTCTGCATTCTCTATACTTATTTAATATTATGTATTATTCTATCCTAGAAATGCACGTGTTTATGGCTTTATATTGATATCGTGTATGTATAACGAAATTTTAAATATATATTGATATTGGCCCAAGGGAATATTGATGTATGGTAGCCCACCTCATTTTCCATGTTATCAGACATTAACACTTAGTATTACTCTTTGGTAATATGGGTATAGAGGTGGGAGAGTTACAGTTGGTACTAGAGAAACTTAAGAACAACACATTATATAGGTGACATAAGTCCTAGTCTTAAATATGACACTTAAAGTCTGTGTCCCTTTGGGTGTGATGGGTAGTTACCCTATAGTAAGGAATAATGGGAGTGCGCGCGCGTGTATTATACGATGATTACCAGGTAATCATCTTGGGATATATTTTTTATTTTCTTATTAAATAATAGATTTTACTTCTATCCACTATGGGTGTAAATCTCCATGCAAAATAGCCGATAAGGATAGCAAAGGTGAAGTAGTTGTCGGACTTATAATGTCAGCATTAGTGAAGATTATTGGACCTCGATGTGGCATTAAATGGTTTAACCTGATTCATTAGGAATCACCGTGCGTAGCAGAAGCAAATTGATTGGTTGTCATTTAGCGCCTTGTTAATTTAGTTGTTTCGATTGGTTGACTGATTGTTGGGTTCTATTGTGTGAATGATTTGATTGATTGATCTTTGTTGGATTAACCTTGAGTGTCGTATTTTATAGGAGCTATCGTTCAAGGTGAGCATCCCACTTAAGTTATGATATTTTGAACCTAGCAATGTCTTCGTTAATAAAGTTACAGCAAAGGATAATGGGAAATTTCTTTTAACATAAAATAAAACCATATTTTTATATAAAATTATATGGGATTTAGATGAAAATAAATTGGAAACTTGCTTTTTGTATGCATGAATGGCTGATTGGTGATGTTCGTAATGTTATAACTAATTTATTATTTGATTGTATTCATAGAGATTGTTTACAAATATTTTAATACAAGCAATTATATGTCGTAATTAAAAATCTCTCAAGCTAAAGTATAGTTATGTCTTTATATGGTATTAGAAATGGCTTAAAATAAGTAAACAATTACTTTTGTAAAAGTGATTTTATTAAAGTATGTGAGTGAGTGTGTATGTAAATATTAAAACGAATTTTCGAAGTAAACTTTGTGTTAATTTGTTCGTTAGGTGTTAAAATAATTTTAGTCGATGCGTTTGATCAAAATTATTGATAGGGGTTCCTAAACACTCGGATGAGACATTTGGATACAATGTTATGAAAAGTAATGAAATTTTTGGAAGGAAGTATAATGTTTAAAAAATCGAATAATTACTATTTTGGAAAAAAGTATAGTGTTTTTTGAAGTGTAATGAATGAATTGAAAATAAAATGATGTTTTGAAACAAGTTAAGTGGTGTTTTAGAAGATGTAGAACTAGTATTTTGAACAAAGAAAATAATTTAATGAAGGGTATATAAAATATTTTGGGAAAAATGTTTTGAAAGGAAATCAATATTTTTGAAATGATGTTTTGGTAAATGTTGTGATATGGAAGTATACTTATATTTTTATGATAAAATGAGGATATATATATATGCATTATATATTATCTATTTTGTTAAAGTAATGAATTATCATGGAAATGGATATTTGAAACAGCGATTGTTATTCTTGAGCATTAGTGGACAGTTAGATCGATGACAAGCGAGTTTTGATCACATAGTCAACAATGTAGTCAATTGGTAAGGCAATTCACTAAAATTTCATAGCAAGGCAACGTTGTGAAGTTTGTAAATAATAGTAAATTTGAAAATATATGGGATGTGATGTATCATGTTTTATGGTGTGATCTATGTGATAGAGTTAGAGGTATTCCCTAGGGAAATTCTGTAACTTATTGTAAATTATTAATCGGATAATAAAATCTCGTTTGAAAAAAATGTGTTTTTCTTTTTGTTATATACTTGTTATAATAAATCATACTTCATTAGTTATTTAATTTAAGTATCTATAAAATAAAATCCATAATTGATGTGTTTTATGATAATTACAAAGGTGTTGTAATCATGAACAACCTATCACAATATAATAAATACATCATTTTAAATATTCCTAATAAAAAAGAACCGAGACAGGATATCGATACATGCGTTAAGACTAGAGTACATAACCCTCTTCAAATGTTAGGTAGTGTATTTCTCATGGCTACTAGAGGGACTAAGTGGTTATGTGCTGATAGTTATTGGAAAAGTATGGAATGACTCACGTGAGAGTTTTATATTGGTTAATATAACTAAGTTCAAACAGACAATTTCGAAGTGGCAATTTTACGTAATTTCTTCGACTTGAGAATACCGTGGAACTTCAATGTGGACACTTCACTTTGATTATAGTTAAATCGTGGCATGGGTCCATCAAACGACTATAGTTGGGACGATGGAAGCATTGAAACCGAAACACTATTCAATAGAGGATTCGCCTCTTCGGTTATATAAGGTTAGTATCACTATCAACTGAAGTCAACGTACAGTTAAAATCTCTGGCCAGAGCAATTCAATAATAATTGTTATTATTAAACCAAGGACTTTGTGTTTGGACTATAAAGTTAATATTGATGATATTGGAATTTTCACAATTACTAAATTCCATAGGTCCTAATTTGTTATAGTTTTGACTAAGAGAGTAGGTGTAAATAATTGTCACCACCCGATAATGCTTAAATATATATAAAATTGGATTTTATTAAAGCTATGTAAGTGATAAATTTTGCTATAATATCACACAATTAGCTAGTGTGACATGTGAACGTTATTATTCGAATTGATCGATAAAAATCGTTGACCGAATTTGCACCTAAGAGTTACATAACCGAAATGTCGAGTACTCCTATTACCACCTGATTTTTATAATTGTTATAAATTAAATATATTAATTAATATTTATGAAATATTAGTTAAAAAAATTTATTTGATTTGCGTTGATTAATATTAAAATAGTGTGTATATAAAAGTTGTACACGCACGTATCGATGTACGTTTGAATTAAATTTAAATGCATATTTTTCTGATCGGGCTTGAAGCAATTTGGAGGCTCACAGATGGGCTATTATGGTTGGCTATAGGGGTTATAAATGCGGTTAAATGTTGATTCAAACTTGTGAAGTAGTAAGAGGAAAGCGTGGATCTATCTCCACTTTTAGCTCCTTTATGTATCCACTATATAAACACCTTAAACCCTACTTTTCTACTCTCTAATTTTCACCCCTTCCTCTCCTATTTTTGATCATCCTTATTCCATGTCTCCTCTGTTGTTTCATGCAATTAAAACACAATATTAAAAAATAACAGGACATTAATGGTTGGTGCTTTAAGTCTAGTGGCTCTTTCTAGAAGTTTTGGATACAGATCCAAGGAGTCAAGTTATTCAACATTTCAACATGTTACAACTAGGCAATAGTAAGGTAATAACTTTATTTAGTTCATATGTATATGCAAATATTTGCTCATCATGTCATTATAAAAGTTTAATCAATATGCATATTATCACGAATCTACATATATTTGTGGTGTCAACATTAGGTGAATATATATGTATGTGTATGAAATTAATATATATATATATATATAAATAAAATGTGTATGTGTCTCTATATATATAGGTATATGTTATTCAGCCAGAATAATTTATTTCAATTTTTGAGTTAACTAATAATATAAACGCCTTTAAAAATAAATTGATTTTTAAAATACAAGTATAAGTACATATACATACACACACACACACATATATATATACATACATACATGTATGTATATATGTTATTCTTTGTTAATATATATACATTATAGTCTTTCAAAAACTAAAAAAATTAAAATTTTATATAAAGATTTAATTAAATCCATTTATATATGTAGTTCATTTTAAATATAATACTTAACTTTTATATGTTAAGTGTGTGTATTATAAAATATACATATAAATATTTATTCATATTAAAACATTTATATATATAGTTAGTATATATAGAATTTGTAAACAATAACTTAATATATATATATATAAGATTGTAGGTAAATACATTTTTTGAATTTTTTTAATTTTCGATATACACATATATGTATGCATGTATATATTAGAAAATTAATACATTGATGTGAATTTGAAATTAGTTGATATTTATTATGTATCTAGATTTGAAATTTAAATTTTGGATCTAAATTCAAGATACTTTATATTAACATATTCAATTATTTTATTTCATAATGTTAAATATTATATATATATGGATGTATGCATGTATATAAATATAAATATCTAAATAATTATATTTTACAAATATAATTTTATATTGTATTAAAACTATATAAACATATATATATTAGATAATACATATGTATATGGTGGGGCTAACATTCCATTGCAGTGTAAATCTTAGTACTTATACACGGGCATGTTAAACCATGTACAATATACATATTGCACATTCACTTGCATTGTTTATGATACGCTTATTGTATATTGTATAATACAAATATAACATTAAAATGAAACGTTATTTACAAATTAAATAAAATACCGATTTTATTTAAAATTAGTTTATATTATGTCTAAATCAATTTAGACTTCATGGGCCTAGCAAGATCCAAAATAGAATATATTTTTTGAAATTTACTCATTTAACCCGCGGCGTGCTGGCTAGATCCAACAATGTGATTAATTGTAACTTGGATGAATGTTTTGAATATGTCTGCAACATAATGCAATGTGATAGAAAGTTCAAGTATAAATAAATTTTTAACTTAAAATAATTTTTTATACTAGAAAGGTATTTTAGAGCTTGAGTAAAGGGTTGATTGATTTGAAAACTTAAGTTAATAACAAGGGTTTTCTTGAGAAAGGTTTTCAAGAAAAAAAATGTAGAGAATATTTGAAATGATTTTATAAAACTGGAGAAAGCACTTTTGAGATAGGAATATATATCATATAAATATTTGGAGTAAAGTATTAATTTTGAAAAATTAAATTGTGAATTATTTCTGAATTTTACAATACATAAAGTAAAATATTTGAGAAAATATGAAACGGTAATTTATGAGTTTGAAAATTCGAAGTTGGGAAGAATTATCCAAAGAAAATATGTATCAAAATATTTGCAAGTATCAATAAAGATTTTTCATTAAATTGATGAAGAGATGTGGTAGATATGAAAAGATTTTAGAAGTATTTATATTGTCTATTGATTGGCATTAATAATAGTTTCTTATTAAAAGATGTACAAATATGATTTGTGGAAAATCAAGTTTTTTCAAATTAAAATAATATTTTTGAATCCTTAAAAAATTGGGTTTTTGAATTAAAAGATTATATCGATTTTGCCTTCTGAATGTGTTAAGGTAAGAAGAATACTTTGGTGAAATGTTATAAACTAAAGAAAGAATTTTGAAAATTTATTTAAAGGAGAGTTAGTTTTGTTGAGAAGATTAGAATAAAAATGATTGTGATAAAAATACATTTGTTTTCTATGCATAACTCTTAAAAGATAAGGTTTTGATATTTTTGATTTTTAGAAAGTGGGTTTGAAAACAAATGGCCTTGGTGAGAGTTGGTTTAATCTAGTCTTGAGATTTTCAAAAGGAAGGGTAGACTTGAATGGAATGAAAAAATAGACATGATTTTGGTAATATTATTTTAAATTGAAAGATATTTATGTAAAGAGTAGCTTTTATGTTAAATACTTTTAAAATTGTGAAGTTTCCAAAGGTTCAAGCTTTTGTTTTATGCAAAAAGCAGCTCATTAAAATTTTCTAGGTTGTAGCAACGACTTTTATTTTAAGTAATTTATAAAGTCCAAAAGATTTTATTTCGTGAAAACGCAAGGACCAGTTTATATAAGATGGAATTTTTTAAGGATTTGAAGTATTGAGTTTTATTAGTGCATTTTTTATTCTTCATATTATATATCTATGTTGGGAAAATTTTAGAAAAAAATAAGAAGAGTTTTGTTGAAATAAGATTTATGAATTAATTCAAATTTACAAATAAGGAAAGTAACAAATAGCTAGATGTTTTAACACGGCTGAATAAAAGATTTTACGTTTATAAATATAAAGGTGTTTGTCGTGTGAATCAATGTTATAGATTGGTTAACGATGTTTATGTAATGTGTTTTATGTTTGGGATTTTCGAAATATGCCTCATACCATAGAGATTACTCTAAAGTTCTCCAAAAATTTCAACATCCAAAGTGTATTTTTGATTGTGAGACATTGGTATCGTCCTAATTGATTTTTTTCGACTCATAGCCCATGACCAGAGATGATTGGTAAAGGTAGATAATCCATTGTTTGGGAAGCCCTCGGTCTAATAGTTGTAGCTGTATTGGTTAAGCTTTATGTGGTATGTCTGTAATTTTTTTTTGATTGATACATGTTTGTATGATTGTTTATAATATGGTTGGGTTAGTAAAACTAAAAGTTGATTGCTTATTATAGAATTTTCCCTAAGGAAAATTGTTAAGACGCAATTTTTTTAAGGTAGAGTCTGTAATAACCCGGTGTTGATAAGCAATTAATAATAGAAATTTGATGAGTTAAAATGAGTTTTAAAGATTAAAATGAGAATGATTTTGGGTTTCAATTGGAAATATAGGGAATTTGTGATGATTAGAGAATTTAGAAGTTTATTGCAATTTGAAATGCTGGAATATTTTTGAAGTTAATAACTTTGATAATAAAATACTTATTAATGAGAATTAATAAAAAGGGTAATATAATTGGTGATATTCATTTAATAGAAAAGTCATTTGTTAAAATGGATTATTTTGGCATTATATGTTTGCAATGAATTATTGACGAAGGGTGATTTTGATTATTTTGAAGTTAAAATGAGATCTACAAAGTTGAAATGGTTTTTTTTAATAATTAAATGTATTTCAATAATTTTTAATAAAGTTAGATAATGACCAATAAAATAATTTTGGGATTGTTATGGAGAAGAATTAATTTCTTTTTAATTATTCAGAATTTGTTTATAAATGAGCTTAATAACGCAGTTAAGATATAATTAATTAAATATCAGTTAAATTATGGAAATTAATGCATACATACATGTATGTATGAATGTATGTATGTATGCTTAAATAAGAGTTGGAGGAAAATTGATTTTTAAGTCATATTTTGATTTGCTTTTATTTGGTGAAATAACTGTTAGTGAAGAGAATGAAGAAAATAAAGTAAAAGGTGAATTATTTGGTTCTAAAGCCCAAAAAAAATAAGGGAATGTTATTTTCTCCCTCGTCATTTTCACTTGAGCATTCTAAAACTATCATTCATTTTCTAAAAAGAAAAGCCTAGCTCTCATCTTTCTCACTTCCTCATTTTTAAAACAAAAGTATTTACCCTACCTTTTTCTTCAATAATTCATATCAAATAAATAAATTTCCAAATTTTCTGAAATTCAAATATAAGTTTCTCAACTAAGTGCTACATCTTTAGGAGCCATCAAAATGAAGTTTTCTCAAGTTGGAGCCAATTGCATTTTATAATGAATGGAAAATGAAGGAGCAATGAAAGGTAAATGGATAATTGGCTAGTAAATGATAAAATGAGTGATTATTCACTCATGAAATCTATATTCAGAATGTGTTTACTTTGATTTCTTATGTTGATTTGCTTAGTTCTTCTTCCCAATGCATAAAGGCCATTACTGTAAATATTTCTTGACATGATTCCTTGGTTTGAATGCTTATTTGAGATGTTATGGGTGCTTGAAATCATGTTGTAATGGAATGAGAATGGCACGAAGTCGATTGGAGGGAATAAGAGCTTGAAAGAGCTCATAATCCCACCATTACCTGGGCTTACTGCCCAGGACCGTTGATAATCGATTGACTGCCCCTCCTCCTCCGAGTGGGTCAACCAGTAAGTAGCCTGGAGCAGTAAACTCCAAGTAGTGAACCCTAGTTTTTTCATGTTTCTTTTTTAATTGATATACAATATGATTTTTAAAGTAAAATTTTTAACAAGTTTTTGTGAAGAAGCTATGTCTAATTAAATATTAGTTATTTAACTAACTATGTTTTATATAGGGCTATAAATTGTTTTAGGCCTTAAATAATTAATTACAAATCCTATTCAATGTTGAAAATAATATGAAATGAGTTCTAAATACTATTAGTGGATTTTAAAAGAGTTTCCGGTTATTTTTAAGTATAAAGAAGAGATTTAAAAATATATTCTATGGTTTAAAGTGAATATAAATCGACTTCTGAGGCTTATAAACTCATTAATAAATCATATTTAATTATAGTAATTTATGGAAGGACTTTTATAAATGGAAGCTAAATATTAAGGTGTTTTCTATAATTTTAAATATGGAAAAGTGGTTTAGAAATGTATTAACAAGGTTTAAATCCTTATTTTTGAGGTTTAAATAAATAAAGAAAATGGTATTTACAACTTTAAAGAATATCAAAGCTTTTTGGAGTTTAATATTTTTTTACAATATACCTTTTATAATTGAATGATGTGCTATCTTTGATTACATTTTCAGTATGATTAGAATATTGAATAAAAAGAGGTTTAGAAGTGTATTAATAGGATTGAAATCCTTACTTTTGAGGTTTAAATAAATGAAGAAAATGGTATTTATAACTTTAAAGAATATAAAAGCTTTTTGGCGTTTAATATTTTTTTATAAGATACCTTATGTAAATGAATGATGTGCTACGTTTGATTACATTTTCTATATGAGAGAATACTGAACAAACAGAGTTATAATATTATTTGGTATTGCACTTGGTAATATCTCTTATGTTATTCCTTGGACTTGTTACATAGAATATTATTGATAGAGCGAGTGTTGTTTACGAGCATTGAATAAACGAGTGAGTAATGCCAGGTGTTAAGGGACGTATAGGTTGATATTTATTCGATTATTATTGCAAGTAAATGTCGCTTATCATTAGAGGGTTAGGAATTTTGGTAATTGTCTAAAGGTGAATCTTGAGTTTGGTAGTCCAGTGTTTTATCCCTTTCTAAGGGCTATAAATTGGTGATATATTGGAATTTACAGATTCATCCTCTACTCAAGTATTATTATTTACTCCTAAGGCTAGTAATTGAGGATTTATTATTTGATGACACGCTCATTGGGACTTTTGGAGTCACGAGTATTTATTAGGAATCTACGTCATCGGGATTATGCCATTATGAAGAGTGCATGATTAGGACCCGCCAGAAAGGCTAATATCCATCCTAGCAGTCTTGAGTGTGGGGTCTCACCCCAACTTCATGATGTTAATTTGAAGAGTTGATTAGGATGAGGGTGAGAGACATTACTCTTATTAGATCCATTGCCCAAACGTCACTCAAAGACCAATGGTCCATTACCAAGGGAAAGTAGGAGTCAAGACTAATGCACAACGTAGTCTTGCGACGTGTTTATGACATGTTATGGATATGAGTGTCATCATTCTGGGAATAACCACGGGATTGTAGGAAATTGACGTAACGGAAATAACAAACTTGACGTGCTAATAATGTTCCGATATAAATTGACGCAAACTTTCTTCCTCACGAAATGAATTCGTGTCAAGTAAACCTGGTAGTACGATAAATGCCCAAATCCGTCGATCTCTCGAGATACCGGATTCTAGCTATCTTCAACACGTTGATCGTGCACGATTCCGCGTTAGAAGATTTACGATTCTTCGACATTGATCTCACGCACGAGATTCCGTGAATCGGCTTCAAATTCGTTG
The DNA here is from genome assembly GCA_030765085.1 of Allium cepa. Lineage (NCBI taxonomy): Eukaryota > Viridiplantae > Streptophyta > Magnoliopsida > Asparagales > Amaryllidaceae > Allium > Allium cepa. The sequence goes on from CM060932.1 coordinate 562,003,163, forward strand.
ATTCGAGCGCATTCGAATATCCAAAGATGGAAGAAGAAGGAGATCACACTCAACTTCAACAAAAGTGGCAAAAGCACACAAACAAATTTGATTCAAAAATCAGCTCCATTTACAAGTGACACAACACCCCTATTTATAGCACTTTACAGCTCACACACACACAGCCGACCTAACAACAGCGACTCAATAGGTGGCCGACCTACAACCTACTCACACGCGACTTAACACGTTCGACACACGATCTAACATATACACGACTTAACAGATACAGGTTACAACACACGCGACCTACAACATACAAGTCAAACGACACAACAACAATGCGACTTAACGTTTACAAGCGACATAAGAACAACGACATACGACTTAAGAAATTACAACATATTCGACATAACACCATATGCGACTTAACGACATAGCACGGCTTCAAGAAACTTAAGCGACATAACACTGGGGCGACCTAAGAGGTAGCACAGTTGAGCGACTCAAAAGAACAGCTACCTAAGGAAATGGTTTCTTGAACGACATATCAGGAACGACTTATAGAATATACGGCCTAAGTAGCTTCAGCAACTTGTGGCTTAAAAGATGGCGACTTAAGCTTCAAGGCGGCATAAGGACAATCTGCTTCAGGTTGTGACTTAGCGACTTACGACTTAAGCTTCAACGACCTAAACTTCTGGCGACTTAAGGTAGGTGAGCGACCCACTAGGTCGGAACTCGTTAGGTCGTAACGACCTAAGGAAATGCGCGTTTGATGTGAGCGACCTAAGGATATGCGCGTTGGATCGCTTAACTCGCTAGGTCGGTCAATATGACTCGCTAGGTCGCTTATAGCTTGTGAGCGACCTAAGATGATTGTAGTGAGCGACTTATCAATCTGCGGCTCATAGGCAGGTGGCATAAGTGAGTTGTGTGAACCAAGACTTAACTCGTTAAGTCGTATCTCGGTAGGTCGAAGCTCAGTAGGTCGTAGCGACCTAAGGAAAGGAGGGTTAAGTAGTTGAGTCGCTGGCGACTTCATATAACTCGCGGGCGACCTACGACTGAAAGCATGGTGCGATGCATCAGAAATTGTCTACGGTCATTGGCGTTTCCTGGATCAGTGCCGTAGTACACCGATTTCCCATCTGGATGGCTTAGATACATATCTGGTGAGATATTTGATGTTATCACCTCACTAGAGATGATGATTTTATTATTTTCAAGACTAGATATATGTTCCTCAGTCATATGAGTTAACCTTATTAGAGAATAGTGGCGTGTTGTCATTTCATATGACATTGGAGACTAGCTGCATGTTTATTTATCACTCTCTCTTAAATTCAGGCATATGTCTTTCAAAGCCATTCAGTTGAGAGTATCTTCTCTCATTAGAACGATTGGTTGAAATATATCACTCTATCTATTTGTGTGTTATACTATTTCATATGTTATATTATGTGTTTGTATATCCTATTTTTTAAATACCCATCAGTGCCATGTGGTTGATGATCCATGATCTGTAATTTTATCCTTCCCTTGTAAATGTTTCGACGCTTCATGATCTGTATACAAAACAATTTTTTTATGGAACAAGTAATGTCTCCAATGCTTCACAACCTGCACAATAGCATAGAACTCCACATCATAAGTATTGTATCTCATCTTTGCTCCAGAAAGTGTTTCACTGAAATAAGCTATTGGACGACCCTTTTGACTCAACACTCCTCCAATTCCAACTTTCGATGCATCCATAAGTAACTCAAATAGCAATTGAAAATCTGGCAACACTAGAATTGGTGCTGAGGTTAAAAGTTCTTTGATTCGCTCAAAAGAAAATCCTGCCTCTTCCGTCCATGAAAACTTCTTTCCCTTCATACAATCAGTAACAGCAGCCATCACACTACTAAAGTGTGGTATAAATCTTCGATAAAATGAAGCTAACCCATGAAAACTTCTGACTTTTGTGATAGTTTTGGGTTGTGGCCAATTTCTAATTGCGTCTACTTTACTCTGGTCCACTTGTATCCCCTCTTCTGACACAACATAACCCAGAAATAAACACTTAGCGTCATGAACATGCATTTCTTCGTTGCTGCATAGAATTTTTCCTGACGAAGAATAATTAACACCTTCCGCAAGTGTTGAATATGCTCCTCTGTGCTTGCACTATAGATCAACATATCATCAAAATAAACAACAACAAACTTCCCAATGTAAGGTCTGAAAATTTGGTTCATCACTCTCATAAAAGTACTTGGTGCATTTGATAGACCAAACGGCATGACCAGCCATTCATATAATCATTCTCGAGTCTTGAATGTTGTCTTCCATTCATCAACTGGTCTAATACGAATCTGATGATAACCACTCTTAAGATCAATCTTCGAAAAGATTACAGACCCACTAAATAGATCCAATAGATCATCAAGTCTTGGCAAAGGAAATCTGTATCTCACAGTTATTTTGTTGAGTGCCCTACTATCTGTACACATCCTCCATGAACCATCTTTCTTCGGCACTAACAAAGCTGGTACAGCACAAGGACTGAGACTTTCTCGAACACGCCCTTGCTCAAGCAATTTCTCAACCTGTCTCCTCAGCTCTTCATGCTCTTTCGGGCTCATCCGATAATGTGGCCTATGCGGTAAAGCAGCACCTGGCACTAGATCCATCTGATGTTGTATGTCCCTCAATGGCGGTAACTCCTTGGGCAATTCCATAGGAAAAACATCTTCAAATTCATTCAACACCGGTCTAACCTCTGCAGGAATTTCAACTTCTTCACTTTGCTTCATACCCAATCAACATAAACAATTCAGCACTATCCTTCACTTCTTCAACAAACTCCCTCGTCGATAATAGGCTAGTTGATTCCACCTTCTTCTCTGGCTTGTTTTCACTTTGTTCACGCTTCTTAGGAACTAAGGTAACTTTGGTTCCCTCGAACATGAAACTGTAGCTGTTGGTGCAACCATCATGTTGTACAGCTCTATCGTATTGCCATGGTCTTCCCAATAGAAAATGACACACATCCATATCAACCACATCACACCAAATATCATCTTTATACTTCTTCCCAATAGAAAATATAACAAAAGCTCGCCTTCCCACTTTCACTTCTCCACCTTTCTTTAACCATGCCAGTTAGTAAGCTCTAGGGTGTTTTTCAGTCTTCAAGCTTAACTTCGTAATGGCTTCTTTAGAAATAATGTTATCACAGCTTCCCGCATCGATAACAAACCTACAAACCTTTCCCAAAATAGTACATGTAGACTGAAAAATATTGCTCCTTAGCCAACTAGAATCATTCTCTTGCTTTGGCGTTAAATAAGACCTCCTCATCGTCAAATTACATCCTTCATCTCCTGACACAACTTCTTCATCATCATCAAACTTCGATGGTGTAGAATAGTCAACTTCAGCTTCCTCATTCTCATACTCACATTCCTCTACAACTAATGTTCTCTTCTTTGGCTTTGTGCATTCATTACTTTTGTGGCCAAACTCCTGACAATTGTAGCACTTGATACTGTCATTGACTTTTGCTTTAGCGGCTTCTTTGACAACTGGTTTACTAACTTCCTTGGAAACATTAGCATTGCTACTAGCACCCTTATTCTTATTATTGGAACTTGTAAACACACCACCTCCTCGTCTCCCTTGTTTCTCCCAAGCTAGAGCTTTCTGATGTGCTTCAACAATAGACATTGGATTAAACATATTCACCATGTCCTGAATTTGCATTCGTAGCCCTCCAATATACCTAGCTGTTAGCTGTTCCTCTATTTCCATAATATCATTTCTTGCAATCAGTTGTTAAAATTCATCTGCATAATCATTCACCGTCCTCGTCCCTTGTATCAAGTTATGCAAACGTTGATACATAAGAGATTGATAATTGTACGGCAAGAAAGTTGCTTTCATCATCTTTCTCATCTTCTCCTAAGTGACAACCTTCGATTTTCCCATTCTCTCTCGAGTTAGTTTAGTTTGCTGCCACCAAGCCATAGCTCTTCCCCTTAGCCTTGTAGCAACTAACTGAACTCTTCGATTCTCAGGCACCTCCTTGGATTCCAAAATTTCTTCAACATTTGATAACCAATAAAGAAATTCTTCTGCTTGCATACCACCTTTGAATTCTGGAATTTCCATCCTCATACCTGACTCCCATTTACAATCATTTTCTGAATCAAGATATCGATTTCGCACTTGGTCTCGATCTCGGTAATGAATACTTCCTCTATCACCATATTCCTCAAAATCATATGTACTTCGATATCGATCCCATCCATCTATGTCTCTATGATCACGCATGGCCCTTCTATCATGTCTTTCAGCATCACGATAAGGATCATCTTCAAATCCCCGATGAGTTCTTCTCTCTTCATTTCTATACTCATGGTGTTCTCTTCTCATTGAAACTGATGATTCTCTTCTATCTCGATAAGATTGTGGTGACATTCTCCTTTCTTCCGACACTGATGGTGAAACCCTGTTTCCACTATGGTTCGAAACTGGTGAAGTTCTCCTTTGACTTTGATTCATGTCTTTCATCAATTTCTCTAACTTTCCAATACCTTCATCAAACTTTTCATTGATACGCTGCTCTATCTGCTCGGCCTTTTGTCTTCTATATACATCTTCAATATTTTGAAAATGATTAGCATGTCTCCGAGGCATGATTATCAACAAACTCGGATCCAACACAAATACTACTTTAACTCGGCTCTGCACTAGCTCGACTTCGACCTAACCTGGTTCTGCACTTAGCTCGTCTCGGCTTTAACTCGGCCTTGATCCAACCTTTACTCGGCCTTGATCGTACTTAGCTTCAACTTAGCTCTGCAAGCTCTGATACCAAAACTGACGCAGCGGAAATAACAAAATTGACGTGCTAATAATGTTCCGATATCAATTGATGCAAACTTTCTTCCTCACGAAATGAATTCGTGTCAAGTAAACCTGGTAGTACGATAAATGCCCAAATCCGTTGATCTCTCGAGATACCGGATTCTAGCTATCTTCAACACGTTAATCGAGCATGATTCCTTGTTAGAAAATCTACGATTCTTCGACGTTGATCTTGCGCAGGAGATTCCGTGAATCGGCTTCAAATTCGTTGATTCGAGCGCACTCGAATATCCGAAGATGGAAGAAGAAGGAGATCACACTCAACTTCAACAAAAGTGGAAAAAGCACACAAACAAATTTCATTCAAAAATCAACTCTTTTTACAAGTGATGCAACACCCCTATTTATAGCACTTTACAGCTCACACACACAGAGCCGACCTAACAACAGCGACTCAATAGGTGGCCGACTTACTCACACGTGACTTAACACGTTCGACACACGAGCTAACATATACACGACTTAACAAATACATGTTACAACAAATGCGACCTATAACATACAAGTCAAACGACACAACAATAATGCGACTTAACGTTTACAAGCGACATAAGAACAACGACATACGACTTAAGAAATTACAACATATTCGACATAACACCATATGCGAATTAACGACATAGCACGGCTTCAAGAATCTTGAGCGACATAACACTGGAGCGACCTAAGAGGTAGCATAGTTGAGCGACTTAAAAGAATAGCTACCTAAGGAAATGGTTTTTGGAACGACATAATAGGAGTGACTTATAGAATATACGGCCTAAGTAGCTTCAGCAACTTGCGGCTTAAAAGATGGCGACTTAAGCTTCAAGGCGGCATAAGGACAATCTGCTTCAGGTTGCGACTTAGCGACTTACGACTTAAGCTTCAGCGACCTAAACTTCTGGGCGACTTGAGGTAGGTGAGCGACCCACTAGGTCGGAACTCGTTAGGTCGTAACGACCTAAGGAAATGCGCGTTGGATGTGAGCGACCTAAGGATATGCGCATTGGATCGCTTAACTTGCTAGGTCGGTCAATATGACTCGCTAGGTCGCTTATAGCTTGTGAGCGACCTAAGATGATTGTAGTGAGCGACTTATCAATCTGCAGCTCATAGGCAGGCGGCATAAGTGAGTTGTTTGAACCAAGACTTAACTCGTTAAGTCGTATCTCGGTAGGTCGTAGCGACCTAAGGAAAGGCGGGTTAAGTAGTTGAGTCGCTGGCGACTTCATATAACTCGCGAGCGACCTACGACTAAAAGCATGGTGCGCTGCATCATCCTTCTCTGGTTGAAAAGAATTCGACCCCTAATTCACACTTTCCTCTTCTTCGACACGCTTACTCACATGATATGGAATCAAGTGTTTGACGTTGAAAACATCCGCAGTATGGATATGATCCGGCAATCTCAACTGATAAGCATTCTCATTAATCTTCTTTACGACTTCCAAAGGATCAATCTTTCTAGCAGCTAGCTTGTTGTAAGCACCAATAGGAAATCGATCTTTAGTGTATATTGCATATACAAAATCTCCTTCTTTGAATTCAACATGTCGTCGTTTGATATCTGCGGATTGCTTATATTTTTCATTTGCCTTAAGCAATCGCTCTTGCACAACCTTGTGGAATTCTTGCAATTCATTCACAAAATCACTAGCTCGCTTGATCACTCCTTTCTGCTGTGGAACTGTAGATAAATCCAATGGTACCTTAGGAATAGTTGAATAAACAACCTGAAATGGACTGAACCCAGTGTTATGTTTAACTGCATGGTTGTGTGCGAACTCAGCTTGACACAGCTTGGAATCCCATCTCTTAAATTATCATTCACGAGGCATCTCGATAGATTACCTAGGGATCTGTTCATAACTTCTGTTTGTCCATCCGTCTGTAGATGATAAGCACTACTGAATTTCAGCTTTGTCCCGACCATTCTCCATAGACTCATCCAAAAATGACTTAGAAAATGAGTGTCTCTATCTGATACAATAGATTCTGGCAATCCATGAAGAAGATAGATCTCTTTGAAGTATAACTGTGTGACACTAACTGCATCAGCTGTCTTCTTGCATGCGATAAAATGTACCATTTTTGAAAATCGATTAACCACCACATAGATAGAATCATTGCCACATTGCATCCTTGGCAAACCCAATACAAAGTCCATGCTAACATCCACCCATGGCTTAGTAGGTATAGGTAATGGCAAATATAAACCTGCATTTGTCGCGGTCCCCTTTGAAACTTGGCAAATATGGCACCTCTGAACAAACTTTTCAACTTCCTTTCTCATTGACGGCTAAAAATAAGACTGTGAGATCAACTGTAAAGTACGATCGCGGCCCACGTGTCCTTCTTCATGTAATTCTTTGATGATCTTCATTCGTAAACTGCAATCTGGAACAAACAACTGATTTCCTCTGAACAGAAAACCATCAACCAGCAAATATCCATCCATGCTTCCCTGCTTGACTTTGTCTAGGATCTCGGAAAAATAAGAATCTGAAGTAAGCAAATCTGGAAGTAAGTCAAAACCCATCACCTCTACTCGCATAGTTGTTAGTAAAGTATTCCTTCGACTCAATGCATCGGCGACATGATTAGTTACTCCATACTTATGCTTGACAACGAATGTAAATTTCTACAAATAAGCTATCCACCATGCATGCCTAGCTGCAATTTTATCCTTCCCTTGTAAATGTTTCGACGCTTCATGATCTGTATACAAAACAATTTTTTTATGGAACAAGTAATGTCTCCAATGCTTCACAACCTGCACAATAGCATAGAACTCCACATCATAAGTATTGTATCTCATCTTTGCTCCAGAAAGTGTTTCACTGAAATAAGCTATTGGACGACCCTTTTGACTCAACACTCCTCCAATTCCAACTTTCGATGCATCCATAAGTAACTCAAATAGCAATTGAAAATCTGGCAACACTAGAATTGGTGCTGAGGTTAAAAGTTCTTTGATTCGCTCAAAAGAAAATCCTGCCTCTTCCGTCCATGAAAACTTCTTTCCCTTCATACAATCAGTAACAGCAGCCATCACACTACTAAAGTGTGGTATAAATCTTCGATAAAATGAAGCTAACCCATGAAAACTTCTGACTTTTGTGATAGTTTTGGGTTGTGGCCAATTTCTAATTGCGTCTACTTTACTCTGGTCCACTTGTATCCCCTCTTCTGACACAACATAACCCAGAAATAAACACTTGGCGTCATGAACATGCATTTCTTCGTTGCTGCATAGAATTTTTCCTGACGAAGAATAATTAACACCTTCCGCAAGTGTTGAATATGCTCCTCTGTGCTTGCACTATAGATCAACATATCATCAAAATAAACAACAACAAACTTCCCAATGTAAGGTCTGAAAATTTGGTTCATCACTCTCATAAAAGTACTTGGTGCATTTGATAGACCAAACGGCATGACCAGCCATTCATATAATCATTCTCGAGTCTTGAATGTTGTCTTCCATTCATCAACTGGTCTAATACGAATCTGATGATAACCACTCTTAAGATCAATCTTCGAAAAGATTACAGACCCACTAAGTAGATCCAATAGATCATCAAGTCTTGGCAAAGGAAATCTGTATCTCACAGTTATTTTGTTGAGTGCCCTACTATCTGTACACATCCTCCATGAACCATCTTTCTTCGGCACTAACAAAGCTGGTACAGCACAAGGACTGAGACTTTCTCGAACACGCCCTTGCTCAAGCAATTTCTCAACCTGTCTCCTCAGCTCTTCATGCTCTTTCGGGCTCATCCGATAATGTGGCCTATGCGGTAAAACAGCACCTGGCACTAGATCCATCTGATGTTGTATGTCCCTCAATGGCGGTAACTCCTTGGGCAATTCCATAGGAAAAACATCTTCAAATTCATTCAACACCGGTCTAACCTCTGCAGGAATTTCAACATCTTCACTTTGCTTCATACCCAATCAACATAAACAATTCAGCACTATCCTTCACTTCTTCAACAAACTCCCTCGTCGATAATAGGCTAGTTGATTCCACCTTCTTCTCTGGCTTGTTTTCACTTTGTTCACGCTTCTTAGGAACTAAGGTAACTTTGGTTCCCTCGAACATGAAACTGTAGCTGTTGGTGCAACCATCATGTTGTACAGCTCTATCGTATTGCCATGGTCTTCCCAATAGAAAATGACACACATCCATATCAACCACATCACACCAAATATCATCTTTATACTTCTTCCCAATAGAAAATATAACAAAAGCTCGCCTTCCCACTTTCACTTCTCCACCTTTCTTTAACCATGCCAGTTAGTAAGCTCTAGGGTGTTTTTCAGTCTTCAAGCTTAACTTCGTAATGGCTTCTTTAGAAATAATGTTATCACAGCTTCCCGCATCGATAACAAACCTACAAACCTTTCCCAAAATAGTACATGTAGACTGAAAAATATTGCTCCTTAGCCAACTAGAATCATTCTCTTGCTTTGGCGTTAAATAAGACCTCCTCATCGTCAAATTACATCCTTCATCTCCTGACACAACTTCTTCATCATCATTAAACTTCGATGGTGTAGAATAGTCAACTTCAGCTTCCTCATTCTCATACTCACATTCCTCTACAACTAATGTTCTCTTCTTTGGCTTTGTGCATTCATTACTTTTGTGGCCAAACTCCTGACAATTGTAGCACTTGATACTGTCATTGACTTTTGCTTTAGCGGCTTCTTTGACAACTGGTTTACTAACTTCCTTGGAAACATTAGCATTGCTACTAGCACCCTTATTCTTATTATTGGAACTTGTAAACACACCACCTCCTCGTCTCCCTTGTTTCTCCCAAGCTAGAGCTTTCTGATGTGCTTCAACAATAGACATTGGATTAAACATATTCACCATGTCCTGAATTTGCATTCGTAGCCCTCCAATATACCTAGCTGTTAGCTGTTCCTCTATTTCCATAATATCATTTCTTGCAATCAGTTGTTAAAATTCATCTGCATAATCATTCACCGTCCTCGTCCCTTGTATCAAGTTATGCAAACGTTGATACATAAGAGATTGATAATTGTACGGCAAGAAAGTTGCTTTCATCATCTTTCTCATCTTCTCCTAAGTGACAACCTTCGATTTTCCCATTCTCTCTCGAGTTAGTTTAGTTTGCTGCCACCAAGCCATAGCTCTTCCCCTTAGCCTTGTAGCAACTAACTGAACTCTTCGATTCTCAGGCACCTCCTTGGATTCCAAAATTTCTTCAACATTTGATAACCAATAAAGAAATTCTTCTGCTTGCATACCACCTTTGAATTCTGGAATTTCCATCCTCATACCTGACTCCCATTTACAATCATTTTCTGAATCAAGATATCGATTTCGCACTTGGTCTCGATCTCGGTAATGAATACTTCCTCTATCACCATATTCCTCAAAATCATATGTACTTCGATATCGATCCCATCCATCTATGTCTCTATGATCACGCATGGCCCTTCTATCATGTCTTTCAGCATCACGATAAGGATCATCTTCAAATCCCCGATGAGTTCTTCTCTCTTCATTTCTATACTCATGGTGTTCTCTTCTCATTGAAACTGATGATTCTCTTCTATCTCGATAAGATTGTGGTGACATTCTCCTTTCTTCCGACACTGATGGTGAAACCCTGTTTCCACTATGGTTCGAAACTGGTGAAGTTCTCCTTTGACTTTGATTCATGTCTTTCATCAATTTCTCTAACTTTCCAATACCTTCATCAAACTTTTCATTGATACGCTGCTCTATCTGCTCGGCCTTTTGTCTTCTATATACATCTTCAATATTTTGAAAATGATTAGCATGTCTCCGAGGCATGATTATCAACAAACTCGGATCCAACACAAATACTACTTTAACTCGGCTCTGCACTAGCTCGACTTCGACCTAACCTGGTTCTGCACTTAGCTCGTCTCGGCTTTAACTCGGCCTTGATCCAACCTTTACTCGGCCTTGATCGTACTTAGCTTCAACTTAGCTCTGCAAGCTCTGATACCAAAACTGACGCAGCGGAAATAACAAAATTGACATGCTAATAATGTTCCGATATCAATTGATGCAAACTTTCTTCCTCACGAAATGAATTCGTGTCAAGTAAACCTGGTAGTACGATAAATGCCCAAATCCGTTGATCTCTCGAGATACCGGATTCTAGCTATCTTCAACACGTTAATCGAGCATGATTCCTTGTTAGAAAATCTACGATTCTTCGACGTTGATCTTGCGCAGGAGATTCCGTGAATCGGCTTCAAATTCGTTGATTCGAGCGCACTCGAATATCCGAAGATGGAAGAAGAAGGAGATCACACTCAACTTCAACAAAAGTGGAAAAAGCACACAAACAAATTTCATTCAAAAATCAACTCTTTTTACAAGTGATGCAACACCCCTATTTATAGCACTTTACAGCTCACACACACAGAGCCGACCTAACAACAGCGACTCAATAGGTGGCCGACTTACTCACACGTGACTTAACACGTTCGACACACGAGCTAACATATACACGACTTAACAAATACATGTTACAACAAATGCGACCTATAACATACAAGTCAAACGACACAACAATAATGCGACTTAACGTTTACAAGCGACATAAGAACAACGACATACGACTTAAGAAATTACAACATATTCGACATAACACCATATGCGAATTAACGACATAGCACGGCTTCAAGAATCTTGAGTGACATAACACTGGAGCGACCTAAGAGGTAGCATAGTTGAGCGACTTAAAAGAACAGCTACCTAAGGAAATGGTTTTTGGAACGACATAATAGGAGTGACTTATAGAATATACGGCCTAAGTAGCTTCAGCAACTTGCGGCTTAAAAGATGGCGACTTAAGCTTCAAGGCGGCATAAGGACAATCTGCTTCAGGTTGCGACTTAGCGACTTACGACTTAAGCTTCAGCGACCTAAACTTCTGGGCGACTTGAGGTAGGTGAGCGACCCACTAGGTCGGAACTCGTTAGGTCGTAACGACCTAAGGAAATGCGCGTTGGATGTGAGCGACCTAAGGATATGCGCATTGGATCGCTTAACTTGCTAGGTCGGTCAATGTGACTCGCTAGGTCGCTTATAGCTTGTGAGCGACCTAAGATGATTGTAGTGAGCGACTTATCAATCTGCGGCTCATAGGCAGGTGGCATAAGTGAGTTGTGTGAACCAAGACTTAACTCGTTAAGTCGTATCTCGGTAGGTCGAAGCTCAGTAGGTCGTAGCGACCTAAGGAAAGGAGGGTTAAGTAGTTGAGTCGCTGGCGACTTCATATAACTCGCGGGCGACCTACGACTGAAAGTATGGTGCGATGCATCAGAAATTGTCTACGGTCATTGGCGTTTCCTGGATCAGTGCCGTAGTACACCGATTTCCCATCTGGATGGCTTAGATACATATCTGGTGAGATATTTGATGTTATCACCTCACTAGAGATGATGATTTTATTATTTTCAAGACTAGATATATGTTCCTCAGTCATATGAGTTAACCTTATTAGAGAATAGTGGCGTGTTGTCATTTCATATGACATTGGAGACTAGCTGCATGTTTATTTATCACTCTCTCTTAAATTCAGGCATATGTCTTTCAAAGCCATTCAGTTGAGAGTATCTTCTCTCATTAGAACGATTGGTTGAAATATATCACTCTATCTATTTGTGTGTTATACTATTTCATATGTTATATTATGTGTTTGTATATCCTATTTTTTAAATACCCATCAGTGCCATGTGGTTGAGACGTTTTATCTCTCATTACGACTAATGGTAAGGATATACCTTATTGTGTGTTGTATTTGAATGGTAATTGAGCTGTAGAGATGATATTTCACCTATGTATTTCTTGTGGTATTTTCATGACAATGGACTATTCTTAACCATGGGTGATATTTTATGTTTATAATTTGGATGATGTTAATATATTTGAGATATTTGTGACACTCGTGACATCCTAGTTTATACCATTTCAGTTGTTGTTATATATTGACATCGACATTCTAAACATATTCCGACCTATGGACTATTCATATAATACTCGGATCAGTTCAAGACATTTCAGGTTTAGGGACAATTTGACCAGCTTAAGGGTGTTGGGCATAATTGGAGGTTAGTGTATTTGTGTATTTGTCCCATTGTCTATGTAGTCTCTTATGTATATATTTTGATGGAATGGATGTATTGGGCACATTGTATAATAGCATGCATTTAACTCTTTTGTGGAACCACCTGACTTATGCATCCTATCTATTGTATATTATCACAGTGTTGATGACTCTGTGTTCTCTACTACTTTTTTAATATTGTATAGTGTTCTAACCTAGAAATGCACGTGTTTATTTGTCACGTCCCACTTTTCCATACAGTTTGAACTGACGCTTTACCATGCTTGTCCAGTCCAAATTGAACGAAAAGGCGGATAGTAAGAAAAAGAAAGCAGAAAGAAGATATAAAGAAAATAAAACAACACAGAATCTCCCAGCGAAAACGAATAGTCTATAATATGGAACAAATCTTTACATAAGCAAAACTATAAATTTATATATATATATATATATATATATATATATATATATATATATACATCAATCAGAGTATACTAACCTACTCAGCACGGACAGTTGTAACACCTGTCCTTATAATTGCTGATACATACAATTAGCAAGCAACGAAATATAATCATCTATGAGAATACGACTTTGGTCCTCCAGCTTCTCTCCTGAAGCTTCCATTCTTCCAGCAAAACATGGAAAATATGCTCGGTTTGACCCGAGCATATAGGAAAAACCATGCCCGGGTTAGTCCAGTAAAACCAGCATGAGAATTTTAATCATAAGGAATTTTATTCGTTATAACTTCCGAAATACTTTTAAAATCAAAGGTATCTCGTAAGACCATGCCACACATAAACACGATGGGTTTTTTCCTTACGGTAACCAAAACACTTTTGTAGAAAATTCAGTGATATTATAATAGTTTCTAAGCACAAATACTTATTCAAATCACTGAACTTGCTACATTAGTTAAATTACAGCATACTAGGCTCTACAACCAAAACCGTAAAGGCATGCATTGGAGAATGGATTCCATACGAATGACTAGGCACTAGGGTACCACCTGTCACAGTACACGTCTAGAACAACATATCGAGGACCACGTCGGAATCCCCTACAACACAAGACCGGACTATCCCTAACCTGGACAGACTGAATAAGTTATCACCCCGGGTGTTCCAACCCTCTCTGAGCTCCTTCCATGTATCATAGTGATAAAATGATAACTAGAAATGTGATAAACATACCCTACTTGGGTGTGACCCACTTAGCCTTGCTGCATTCTCCCTGATTTTCAATCATTCCCGGTTGATGGGGTTTAGAGGCTACGATTACCTTTTATGGAATTTTCACTTAGAATGCTCATTCACTACAAAAATAAAGCCTAATAGAGACTCTTTTATTTAGTAACTAATCAAAAGATTTTGTCTCTAATTTGTAGTTGAGACACTTGAGACAAATATTGTTGTCTTTAAATTCAGGTCCCAAAATAATTACAAACCACAAGCAAATGTATCAAAAATATTAAAGAACTAAATAATGGTTTCAACTAGGTTTCTAAATTGGGAAATCATTAGAGACAATTTTGAGTCCCCGCACTAATAACAAAGACAACATTCGGGGTCTTAAATCAGTTTGTAGAATAGTAGTTAATATAAAAGTTAAAATATCAATTCATTGTTAAAAATATTTATAATCCAAATCATTCATCATATAGTCCATAATAACGATACACGGTACAATTCATATTTGAAATACAACAGATAGTGCATATTATCATTTTTTCATGTAAAACATTGACGACAAACTACATAGGAAATGAAAATGACCTTTTCAATACACAACACAAAATAAGATAATATCGTTTGCTGAAAAGAAACAAGACCTTCCAATACACAACAAAAACAAAAAATACTATCATTTGCAGAAAAGAAATAAGACAAATAGAACAAATATACTATGAATTGCTGAAAATAAACATTATCCAAACAGTACAAATATGTCAAGTCTAAGAGCATTAGGTTAGACAAATGCAAATAAAACTAAATATGGACTTAAAGTGATGAATACAAATGCAACTAAAACAAAATCTAGACTAAAAGTTTGAATAAGAAAGTAATGATGCAAGTATTTTCCAGGATAATATTAAGATATTTAAAACTTGAGAAGCCAGCATAGATGAAACTAACATATTGTTCATGAGTTGTCATTATTTTTGAGATAAATGGTTTCCTCAATGTGTTGATGCTTGAAAGTTTTCAACTTGAATTAGATCAACTCGACCTTAAGTTATAGGTGAGTAGTTTCATAGAAGAAACTCACCTATTTCCATCTTCTTGTAGTTCATCCTAATTTCCATGTATGTTTCCTAGAGAAAAGTGTTGAATATTGTAACATACATACAATAGAGTAATGTTATATTGGTTAATACTTATTAGTTTCATGTATGACATCAAAATAAGAAAATTCCTCATTGTAAATGGAATTCACTATGTAATCAAGATGGAGCCATGACTTTAACTTAAACCAAGGCAATTTTGATGGATTAACTGAATTAATTCTTACTATAATGGGAAAATTAAATTTGTTATCCAATTTTAAACAGGAGTGCTTTCTTCATGACTTAGCTTGGAAAATTATGGAGACAACTTTGGAAACTACAATATTGTTTATATGCAAAAATTATTTGTTAAAGTATTACAAAATTATTCATACCACATTGCAAATAATACTATTGTTCAATGTAGCATTGTAATTGTGTAATATTACAAATGTTTTCACCCTCTAACTCGTCTTTTGTCAAAAAGAAGCAAGTAAAGAGTCCTGTATCATTATTTTTATGCAGATGTAGCAAAAATGATTTTAGCTTGAAAAAGAGCTTTTTCACAAGGAGTCTTAAATTATAACACTTCAAGGGTAAAAACTAATCGAAATAGCAAAAATAACAACAATAGCCTAATATTTCAACTGAGGAAGAAACTAGCAAAGTTTAGCTAGCATGAAATCGACAGAATAAAACCATAATGATTTACTGATAGTTTTGATAAAATCATCAAATTTTAAACTAAAGCTTGTTAGCTTTTTTTGGAAACTCAATAAAGAAAGCTAATTTTGTTTACCTATGAGGTAAAGAGACTCGGTTCATTGAGACCAAACCAACAACAAATAATATATCACGACAAATGCACTTGTGTGGCACACTCTTCTACGGAAGCTAAATATGGAACTATTGCTACCATATGACCTGTAGTGCATTAAATATGTTCTTAACTAAATGAATTAACATGTGGTTATCTAGTATGACAATTTTGAGGCACAAATAAATGCTTAAATTCGAAGTTCCCTTCCCATATAAAACATGTTGCACTTTATTATTACTCCATTAAAAAACAAGTTCAAAGAGACAATAATCATTTTAAAAACCATGATTTGCATAATCATTTCATACAGTTGAGTGGTGAGAAACATAAATAAGGTCCTAATGCTTTTATACAAAGAGATAATAAAAATAGTAATATGAAATATTTTAGTAATAAAAAAATGCAGTGAAATATGTGTTGAATATGCGCTTAGATGATTTTTGTTTGATGATAATAAACATATATACATTCGCTTAAATGTATTTGTTAATATACAATTTATTTTTCACAGATTAAATAAATATTTGCTGAATAAAATAAATAACACAGATTTTGCATTCAAACGAATATTTTATTCAAACAAATATTTATTACAATTTTGATAGTACAGTTTCAAGCTCTCACTATAACTATACAAATTCAATGACAATACAAGTCCTAATTACAATTCAATTTACATTCAGAACCTCACTACATATCACTCACACTCGTATTTTTATCTTTAACTTCATTCCAGTTTGAATCCAGCATCTGAGCAATCTGCAAAAATATTCACTAACGCAGTAAAATTGAAAAAGAAATATTTTCGCAATATAAAATAAAATGTGAATTTTGAAAATAATATTTGCCTCAGTTATTTGGGTTGTTCGTCATCATTTAAATTTGAATTCATCATACACGAACAGCTTGTGACATACACAGTGTATCACTGTATATGCCACAAGGCCGTGCACACCGATATATACACTTGATAATGCTACAGAGACAAGTGAGCACAGGTCAAACCCAAATGAAAAGTCGGGTTCAACTCACGTGCAACATAAATAAAATTTCAACTTCAGCACAAGGTCAAACCCGAGCTGTGAAACTGGATTCAACACAGGTGCAAATGGCCAAAACTCAAGAATCAAGTGTCGACTAGTCTAATATAAACAAGACAGTAAACCAGTTGCAACATGAATGCCACAAGCCAATATTATAGCAAACAGAAGTGCATCAGTACAAAACAAGTTGATGCAACATGAACAAACCCAATACAATATGACTGCAAGCAGTGCCACAAGTACAAGGCACAGTGCAGGGGTCTCAACAGGAAAATCAAGCAACAGTCAAGTACACCAATGTCCAATATGCAACATGGCCGAGCATTATGATCAAGACCAGTGACATGTGGACAGTAAAAATCAAACAACCAAACCAACATGATGATAACACAGCAGCCCCAAAACCAAAGATGCAACAGATAATGATGCAGGGAAGACTCGAATGACCAAGTGCACCACTGACCATACAACAACTCAAATGTCAAGCACATGAATTCACAAATAAATTTCAGAAAGACTCAAAAAATCAACTACAAGCCCAAATGGGAACACAGCAAAGACACATGCCACAATATCGAGTACATGAAGATGGCATCCCACAATATCCAAACAACAGCAAGCAGATGCAAGCTAACCGACAAATGAACAGAGGCAACAAGGTCAGAGTACGATGCAACATTTTTAAAATGCACAAATATGCTATGCAGTGAAGTCAAAGCAAACAGAGGCATCAATATGGCAACACAGCAGCAACATGCACCAGTAAACCAAGTATCAACAATATTATGGAGTGTATGCAACATGATGAAGCAGTGCAGTGAAGAATCTCAAGTCAAGGCCGCAGAGGTATAAGAAAATTCACGAAACCAAAATTCACGTAATCAAAACATGGCCGAAGATAAAATTAATCAACACCATGATGAAAATATACACGCATATGAACAAGTCAAAATCAAAGCCGATGACTTTAAACCGTGTCAACCAAGTAACACAAGTTTATACGATTATGAAAAAGTCAGAATAAATCTCAAACATTCAAGCATCATCAAGTGGCCGAGATGACGAAATTGACAAATTCAAATAACATCAGACGAACGCAATTATAGGATTTCGAAATCTATATAAACCCACTCATCATCGGCTTTCAAATCCATCGAATTCGAGCAAGCATAAAATCAGTAAAAGCAAAAGCATGTAATTACATACCGAAGAAGGAATTCGATCAACGAAGCAACCGCGGTGAGCAAAACAAAGAGCTTCGAAGTCGAACAGTATCAAAGGTCGGCGCTTCAATTTCCAAGAACCCTAGTTTGGATCGAAAGGACGAAAAGCCCTAATTTAGCTTTAAAAAGGAACGGCCGCCATCTCCATTTTTCACGAACGAAGCAAATAAAAGAGACGGGTTGAGTTACTAAAGGGGGCCGGCCTTATTCCTCTAAAGAGACTTCTATTTTATAAAAGGGCTTTTATTTTTAAATAGGGTTTTATTTTTTAAATTGTTTTCTAATTTGTATTTTCCTTTTTTAAACCGTTTAATTTTCTAGTCGTGTGACTAGGGGACAAACTACGTGTCGTAGTTTGGGAATTCGCAACTCGGTGGTTGAGTTGTGGCCAGGGTTTTGAGCGTAGAGTTAGGATAGTCAATAGCGGGTATAGCGAGTTTACGTGTGTAAGCGAGGGACTTTCTAATTTCTAGTAGAAACCTTGGGGGCAGCACGTAGGCAGGTTTTTGCCGAAGCTGGGTGAATTCTGTGTTGTTCTGCTCTGCATTTTATTATTCTCTATGTTGTGTTTATTCTGCTGTGATCTGTGTTAAAATTAATATACACTTCCGCAATAATTTTTATAATTAACACTATCACCCTATTCACCCCCCTCTAGGGTGAAATCGATCCTACAAGTGGTATCAGAGCTAGGAATA
The DNA here is from genome assembly GCA_030765085.1 of Allium cepa. Taxonomy (NCBI): domain Eukaryota; kingdom Viridiplantae; phylum Streptophyta; class Magnoliopsida; order Asparagales; family Amaryllidaceae; genus Allium; species Allium cepa. The sequence goes on from CM060932.1 coordinate 562,022,220, forward strand.
GAAGTCATCATTTGTTTTAAAAATTCGTTTTTCAAAAAAAAATCAGTTTTTGTTTTTAAAAATTTGAATTTTTAAAATGGCTTCTTTTAATAATGCTTTTGCAGAGGGTCAGTCGATAGTTAGACCACCAATGTTCAATGGTGAATATGCTTTTTGGAAAAATAGGATGAAATTTTTTCTAAAAACCATTGACGCTTGGGATATTGTTGTGACGGGTTATAGAACTCCAACTATAATTGTAGATAATCAGGAAATAGAGAAACCAAAGGAACAATGGACAGAACTAGAAAATAAATTACAGAATACTAATGCCAAAGCTATGAATTCTATTATCTGTTCATTGGATCAATTTGAATTTAATCGTGTCTCACATTGTCTAACTGCGCAGGAAATATGGCACACACTCGAAGTGACTCACGAAGGAACATCTCAAGTCAAAGAATCTCGCCTTGCAATGCTAAGCAGCGAATATGAGCACTTCAAAATGGCGAAGGAAGAAAATGTTAAAGAGATGTACGGACGACTTTCCAATATCGTATACAAATCAAAAGCTCTCAGAAAAACATACACCGAATTAGAAATAGTCTGGAAAATCCTCAAAGTCCTTCCACGAAGCTTTGTGTGACGACCCAGAAGTTTTGAGTATTTGAAATGAGAATATTTAATTAATTTTAATTATTCAAAAGTTAATTATTAACTTTAATTTCAAATATCAGTATTTATTTGATAATTAATTGTCGTATTTAATTATCGGAATTTGGGTAGATTATTGAATCTGGAATTTTAAGCCTGTTAAAAATAATTAGAAGGCTTATAAAATTTATATTGATAATATTGAAGATAATAGAAGTTGTAAAATTAAATTTAATAGTGATTTATTCAGCTTTGAAATTTCATCGTTTAAATTGAATTGAAAAATAGCCTTCCGAGGCACAGTCTCGGAATTCGACGAAACCAGTTCCATTGGGTCCGTAATATTGAATTATTATCAGATTTCAATTTTCGTAATTTTTAAGTTAGTGTGTGGGTGTACGATATGTAAACGCGTTGGGAATTTAATTGATAATAATCTAATGAAATTTAATTAATTAAGCTTCCTCTATACGCCATCCTTATCCATTCCTCAGCACGCTTTCCTTATCTTCCAGTATACACCATCGTTCATCACTTTTTATCAAAGCCCTTCGTCTTAAAAAAAACAAGATAGATCGTGTACAAATTAATGGCCGCCTCTCTTCCTCCAATATTCGAAATAATTATAGTTTGCTCTTCTCCCCTCCCTCTCACTTTAAATCTCCAGTCAAGCTCAAATCAGTATCGCATGCCCTTCCTCCCTTCAGAATCCAAATCTTGTTTAATTCGAATCGAGCTCGAAGTTCAATCGCGATTACTTGCGTGGGTCGATCCAGTGAGGCCCACGTCTTCGTTCAAGGCGGAGTCACTCGCGATGGAGCGGCGACGAAGAGATGATAGCGAGGACTGGAAGGCGTGGTTGGTTTCATGGGCTGCGGTAGGGTTCGGCTTCGTGTTCGAACAAGGGAAGCTTCTCGAAGAGGGTGAGCTAGGGCTTGATGGTTTGGGCGTGCACGAGGGTCGGTGACGTCGATTGGGTAGTGCGGTGTTTCTGGGCACTGAGGTATCTGCAGGTTGTTTTTCTTTCAAATTAAAATATATATATCTATATATATATATATACACTGTGGAAATTTATATATATGATTTGGAAAATATAAGAATTTATATGACCTTGTTTTTAAATTTATGTAGAGTTATTATTTAAGTAAATGTATGTAGTAAAGGAAAAGGTTCAAACAGAAATTTTCTTATAGCTTTAGGATTATATAGGGATTGGTACAATATTAAAATTATTATTTAGGCAAATTAGATTTTAAAAACAGTTATTTAATTAAATAAATATGATTTTGTGAAAAGGATGGGAAGTTTTTACGGTAAGTTATAACATTTCTGTTTTAGTTCAAAGGGAAATAAATAGGTAGATAAACAGAAATTATATATTTATAGATAAAGGTTGAAGAAAATATACAGGAACTGTTGTATATAGACGTTTGAAAAGAGGAGTTTTAAATGATTGAAACTTATATAAAATTTGATTTTTCTCTTCAAAATCTATAAATATGGTTTTAAATGAAATCGATAAATCTATGTTTTCTTTTATCTACCTGTTTAATTTTTAATTTCAAATTATGAAGGTTAATTTGTTAATAAAACTTATTCACTTGTTTTAGTCACTAGGAAATAATTTACAAAAGAAGAAAATTTGTTTAAAACTAAAACATTAGTGTATAAAATTTTTAAATGGTAATTGGTTGCCTGACTTATTTCAAATATTAACAGATCCATATAAATATTTATACTAGGTTCAAAATTGGAAAGTAATAGTCGAGATGGAAATGGATTGCAAAACGAAAAGCAAAGGTGAGTTAATCTCACTCGGTTAAATTTAAATTTAAATGATTAAATTTAAATAATTGTTTGAATGGCTGAATTGATTGATGTGATATAGTATGATATTTTGAAATTGGCATATTATATTGTGCTAACATTTGTGGATGCAGGGAAAATAGGTTGGAGGGATCCAACTGGACCCCTCAACTTTTATTTAAATTATTTTATATTCTCTGTTATGATTGTTTGATATTCTATAATGAATTATGTGGAAGTATTGAATGCTATGGCTTGGTTGATATAATTGGGTATAATGAATTACCAAAATATAAATTTGATTTAGGAAATGAAAATAAAAGAAGTGGAATTGCAAGTAAAGTAATTATAGAATAAATTTAAGAATAACTTGGAAAAGAAATAAAGTGACTTTAAAATTCTAATAAATGAATCTTGAGAATGGAAAGGAAAATTTGAATAAACGGAAAGTTAATGAATTTTTAAATGCGGTATGATTAAATAAAAAAAACATTTATTTAGAATTTAAGATTTGGATTATTGAAAGAGTAAATAAGAAATAAAATAATAATAATGAAGACCATAACTACTGAATTTGGAAACGATCTGATAAGTAAAAGAATTTATTTCAAATAAAATAAATTGGAAATCAATTTAGGAAATTGATTTAAGTGATTGAGATTTGAAATTCTCCCTGGTTAACCAAGTACGTTTTTAAAATAAATTTTAAAATATAAATTAAAGGTTTTAAAGTTGTAAAAAAAGTATGTTTTGGAAAATCTATTAATTCTAATATTTAAATTTAAAAGTAAGTATTTTCTCAAATCTATTATAGTAGTAATTACTTAAAAAGTGACTTAGTATTTTGTTTTCAAAAGTGAAAAATCTAGTTTATATTTTATTAAGTAACCTTATTTTCAAATATTCATATAGTATGTATTTTTAACAAATTATTAAAGTAGTTTTATTTTAATTGTTTTAAAGTATATTTCAAAGTAAAGTGTTTTAAATTATGTTAAATTTTAGTTTTGTACTTGGTGATTTCAGTGGAGATAGAAAATATTTGGGAAAGTTTATTCTAAAAAAGGAAGATAAATTTGAAACTGCTTTCAATGGGGTTTGAAAGGTGAAAATATATCTTGCGAAGATATTTTGAAACAAATAAATAATTTGGAAAATTATTTATTGGTTGATGGATGTTTGTGAATATTAATTGATAGTTAAATAACCGACTATCAATATTGGCCAACTGCGTTGATCGTTTCGAAGAGACCGGGATCGAGATTTATTTCTCGAAAACCACTTCGATCCGGTTTGTACATTTCGTGTAAACGATTTTGGATTCGAAGATGGAGCAGTGAAGTGCAAGGGCTAGTCGCTACTAATCCTGAGGATATTTCCAAAATGGATGTAGTAGGAATAGTGCCTTCGGTTCCGTTCGAACCCGGGACGGACTTGTATGGACGAATGCTTGCGAAACATCGTCAGGTGGACGATGGGCATTCTAAGTGAAATGTTCTAAAGGTAACGCTTAGCCTCAAGCCTCATCAAATGGGAATGACTGAAAATCAAGGGATATGCAGCAAGGTTAGGTGGGTCATACCCAAGCAGGACAAGATAATTCCCCCGTCTAGATGTCCCTTATATATATATTTCGGCTTAGTGGGTGGTTGGTTGCGCCAACCACAGGGTTTATCTTGTTCGGGACTGTTCAGTAAGGAATGGTTCCGGCCTTGTGTTGCAGGGGATGAAGGGAGTAATCCTCGGTACGGTGATCTAGGCCCTGTGACAGGTGGTACCCCAGTGCCTAGTCATTAGTTGGAAATCCATTCTTCCTACGAGCCTTGTACGAGTTTTGTTTGTATTACCCACTTTTGTGGCTATTAGCTGGAATTTAATAGATGTAACAATTTCGGCTATTTTATAAGTATTTGTAAATAGACCCTATTATAATATCAGAGGATTTCTATAAAAATTGTTTTAGCTATCGTAAGGTAAAAACCCGACATGTTTATTTGTGGCGTGGTCTTACGAGATGCTTTTGTTTTCAAAGGATTTTTGAAACTTTAATAATCAATTGGGTGTGATTTTCTCACGCTGGTATTCCAGACTGACTCGGATGTTATTTAACTATAATGCTCGGGTCAGACCGAGTATTATAGGATACAGGATTTGACGCTGTGGAGCTCAGAAGACGAGCTGGATGACGATACGTACTCTTCGTACTTGCTTTATATATATATATATATTCCGCTGTGTTGAGTTACTGTGTATCCAGTTGAATGTGATTGATGTTGTGTGGATTCTGATGATGTACTCTGGTAATGTATAAATAAACAGATATAGTTTTGATTTGTGTAAAGATCTGTTAATTATATATTATATTTTATTCCGCTGCGATGGTTAGATTCTGATGTTGTTTTCTGTTTCTCTTCTTCTACCTCTTCTTCTTTAACCCAAATGGTTCGTATTTCTGTGCAACTTGAGTTGATTTAGGTAGAATAGTGTTGACTCAAGGGGTACGGATTTGCGGGTCGTCACAGTTGGTATCAGAGCATAGGTTGGTGATAACCTTGGCTCTGGTGGGAATTACTCATTTAAAATAGAGTCCGCAGTACTCTATAATGAGTTTGAGCGTATTAATAGATATGAGCGCGTATTTGTTAGTGAATATAAATTGTTTTAATATTGTGTTGGTTGATTTATTGAGTGACATATGAACCTTCGTCGACACAGTCTGCGCAACTGTATCGAAGGGGTTCCTAAACATTTGAATAAAGCAATCGACACGGTATTGTTTTAAATATGGGTGAATGAAATAATTTTACCCAAAACATATTTTGATATAAAGAATAATTTTTGTAAACTATTTTAGCTAATATGTGGATACTTGGATGTTAGAAATGATAATATTAAAGTATTATCATTGTTAAGTAAAAATTTAAATAAAAATTGAAATATAACTAAAATTTAAGGGATAAATTCATTATAGAATGAAAATTTTAAATATGAATTATAGATGTAATTTATGAATTGAAATAAAATCAAATAAGAATGTGTATGAGCATAACATATGCAAATGATTGATAGTAAAATGGATTTAAAGCAGGATTTAGAAATTTAAATCCCGGAAATTTGGAAGTGTTTGTCAAAGCATTTGAAGATGAATAATAATACAATTGTTTTGGAGATACTTCCGAAAGGAAAATTTGTTTTAAAATGGATTTTGGAAGTGAAATAGCATTGAAATCACTTGGATTATTGGAAAATGATTCTGATGATGATGGCCGCATCATCAGTATTCATTTTCGAATTTCTAAGTGACGAATTGCGACCAAAGTGATTTGTTCTGAAAGCTAGTTGTTTTTGGAAATCTCAGAGGAAATTTGTTGGGAATAAAACCAGGATTGGTTTAAATTTTTGGGAAATGTGATTTTGAAATGTTGGAGATTTTAAAACAATTTGAAACTAAAGCTGGGTGTTTAAAAATCCGGATAAGATAAGTTGTAAGCTTATAAATGGAAAGGATTTGTAAATCAGAAAAAAAATTTAAGCTTTGGATAATTGAATTTAAATTTAAAGAGAAGAGTTAAAAACGAAATAAAATTGAATGGGAATAAAAATTCAGCTGAATTATTGATGAAATTAAATTCTTACCTGAATAAATGGGAAATAAGTTGGATAAGGATTGGATTGAAATAAATAAACTAGAATAACTTATAAAAGAATTAAAGATCCATGGAAATAAAATATGCTTGGGCTATAAATAAATATAAAGGCTTGAGTTAAAAATAAAAGATGAATATATTCCAGCTTATGATAAATGAAATTGAACTGTGAGTTCATAAAATTAGGTGGTAATTTGAAAATGGAAAGTGGATCCAGAACTTGAGTTATAGATTATATTTTAACTTGAAGTGTTAACAAATTTAATATAATTGAAATGTATGGGATAAAAATGTAAATGGATTAACATAGCGATGGTTTGAATGTGCAAATAAAATCTAAATAAGAGAAAATATAATTGAATGTGGCCTTGCAATTAATTAATTAATTTGTGAACCAAATTGCGATGTAAGTTAATAAATGGGATGGTAAATTAACATGTGAATGGTGGATCATGACTTGAGTTATAAATTAAAATTAACTTGAAATGTTACTAAATTAGATATAATTGGAAATGCATTGAATAAAAATGAAATTAGATTAAAATAGTAAGGGCATGAATTGCAAATAAACTCCTAATAAGTGGAAATAAATTGGATATGGCCTTGTAATAAATTGAATAAGTTAAATCTGGAAAGTTAAATTTTGTAATAACTAATCAAATAAATTTGTAGCTTGAAATGAGATTGGATTGAGATAAATCAAATTAAATTGAAAAGAGAAATTTATTTGCAAAAGGAAGTGAGCTAAAAAAAAATTTCTTGAAAAGAAAATGGGCTTAAGTATAAAATTGGAGTGAATAAACTTAAGCTAAAAGATGGAAAGGAGTTGAAGTGAATTCAACTTAAAACAAAGTTTAATAATATTGGATTGGTTTTAAACCAAGTAAAAATAAATTTGGATCGGAATAAAATTTGGTGGGTTGTAAATAAAATTTAAGAAAATGAAAATTTAAAATAGATTGAATGTGGATAAACTAACTATATTGAATGAATAAATGGATGGGATAAATAAGAATTAAATGAAGTATGGTTTAAGTAAGTTGAGAAATGGTTATTAAATGAAATAGCTTGGATTGTTTTTGAGCTAAATAGAATAGTTTGGAATAAACAAATATGGAATGAAATGTAAATAAATGGATTGTGAATAAATTTAAAATGGAATAGAATGGAGTAAATTGAGCTGAAATCAATTTAAATTGGTTATAAACATAAATACTTATTTATTCATATAAATCTTGTCAAATTGCATAGAATAAATTGTCATTTGATGTAAATGGAAGTAATTAAAATTTTATGAGTTGATAGAAGTAAAGTAAATTGATTTGAAAACAATGGAATTAAATATGAGTTCAGTCTTGCCTAAGAATAAATTAAAAATAAGCAAATGAGTTTTAAACCATTCAAATTTGATGAAGATGTATACGAATGGATTGAAAACCATTCGAATTGAATGAAAATGGTTATAAATGAGTTAAAACAGTTGAATTGGTATGGGAACTATATAAATTGCTTACAGAAAAATGTTTGGTATGAGATTCTTTTAGAATTCATATGTTTTAACTAGTGTGAATAAGTGATATACTGTTAAACTTCATATATTCGGCACTTACATGTTTAAATTGAGTAAGTACAGGTACCTGGAAGCCGTGTGGCTGGATTTGGTTGGGCTATTTGCTAAAAATAATAAGCTTCTTGCTTAAAATACTAAATAAGGTACGCCTACGCAATTAAAATAGGAAATATGAACTGTTTTTGGTTTTTCCGACCGGGTGGGTCGATGTATATATATTTATCTCTTTTGTCAAATTGCAAAAGCTCCTCCGTACAAAGGGGACTCTGCCAAAAATTTTCAGAAATTTTGGAAGTTAGAAAATTTTTGAAATTTTTTGGAAAATTTTGTTAACGACAAAACTATTTAGAATTGGAAACTAAAATAAGTTAGTAAATGAAACTAATTAACGTAATGACTTAAATTAGTTTAAATGAAGGATAAAATTTAAAATTCAAAGTTGAAAATAAATGAAATACATATGTAATGTGGAAATCGATTTGAATAGAAATAAGTATAAACTAAAAGAGGTAAAGAGAAATTAAGATAAGAAACAAATAAAATGTTTATACTAACTTAAGAAAGGAATGGTAAATTCTAGATTGGAAATTGATATTACAAATAAAATCTAAGATAATATTGAAATGAATAGATATTGACATTTTGTAAGAAAGTCGATAAAATGTTTTGGAATATTGTGTTTGGTTATTGGTGCTAAGCAGGTATGCAGGTATTATAAAGGGAAAAGAAAATTGGGTTTGATATGAAAAGATAAAATTTGAAATGCTCGACAAAAAGGTACGCATTTAGATTTGGTATGGAATTTGACTGGGATTTGGATTTGGATTTGGATTTGGATTGAGCCACTTGGCTTTTTGTTTTCTTTTTGGATTTGGGAGGCCGTAGAGCCATTTTGTAGTTGTACCGAGCTAGCCGCGCAAAGGAGACGCAGGCAAAAAAATTCAGAAATTTAGCGAGTTAGAAAAATTTTGCGAAAATTTTGATAATTCAAAATTGGTTAAGATTAAAACTGGAATGGTTGAGTAAATAGAGTTGTTTGGGAAATATGGAAAAATTTGGAAGTTAAATAAGAATGATAATGGATCTTTTATTAAAAAAATGGTTGGTAAGATGTTAAATTGTTAGAAACTGTTTGGTTTTGGGAAATAGTAAACGGGTATTGGATCATTCTTCCTAGTTGGTAATTTCGAGGACGAAATTCTTTTAAGGGGGAAAGAATGTGACGACCCGAAAGTTTTGAGTATTTGAAATGAGAATATTTAATTAATTTTAATTATTCAAAAGTTAATTATTAACTTTAATTTCAAATATCAGTATTTATTTGATAATTAATTGTCGAATTTAATTATCGGAATTTGGGTAGATTATTGAATCTGGAATTTTAATCCTGTTAAACATAATTAGAAGGCTTATAAAATTTATATTGATAATATTGAAGATAATAGAAGTTGTAAAATTAAATTTAATAGTGATTTATTCAGCTTTGAAATTCATCGTTTAAATTGAATTGAAAAATAGCCTTCCGAGGCACAGTCTCGGAATTCGACGAAACCAGTTCCATTGGGTCCGTAATATTGAATTATTACCAGATTTCAATTTTCGTAATTTTTAGAGTTAGTGTGTGGGTGTACGATATGTAAACGCGTTGGGAATTTAATTGATAATAATCTAATGAAATTTAATTAATTAAGCTTCCTCTATATGCCATCCTTATCCATTCCTCAGCACGCTTTCCTTATCTTCCAGTATACACCATCGTTCATCACTTTTTATCAAAGCCCTACGTCTTAAAAAAAAAACAAGACAGATCGTGTACAAATTAATGGCCGCCTCTCTTCCTCCAATATTCGAAATAATTATAGTTTGCTCTTCTCCCCTCCCTCTCACTTTAAATCTCCAGTCAAGCTCAAATCAGTATCGCATGCCCTTCCTCCCTTCAGAATCCAAATCTTGTTCAATTCGAATCGAGCTCGAAGTTCAATCGCGATTACTTGCGTGGGTCGATCCAGTGAGGCCCACGTCTTCGTTCAAGGCGGAGTCACTCGCGATGGAGCGGCGACGAAGAGATGATAGCGAGGACTGGAAGGCATGGTCGGTTTCATGGGTTGCGGTAGGGTTCGGCTTCGTGTTCGAACAAGGGAAGCTTCTCGAAGAGGGTGAGCTAGGGCTTGATGGTTTGGGCGTGCACGAGGGTCGGTGACGTCGATTGGGTAGTGCGGTGTTTCTGGGCACTGAGGTATCTGCAGGTTGTTTTTCTTTCAAATTAAAATATATATCTATATATATATATACACTGTGGAAATTTATATATATGATTTGGAAAATATAAGAATTTATATGACCTTGTTTTTAAATTTATGTAGAGTTATTATTTAAGTAAATGTATGTAGTAAAGGAAAAGGTTCAAACAGAAATTTTCTTATAGCTTTAGGATTATATAGGGATTGGTACAATATTAAAATTATTATTTAGGCAAATTAGATTTTAAAAACAGTTATTTAATTAAATAAATATGATTTTGTGAAAAGGATGGGAAGTTTTTACGGTAAGTTATAACATTTCTGTTTTAGTTCAAAGGGAAATAAATAGGTAGATAAACAGAAATTATATATTTATAGATAAAGGTTGAAGAAAATATACAGGAACTGTTGTATATAGACGTTTGAAAAGAGGAGTTTTAAATGATTGAAACTTATATAAAATTTGATTTTTCTCTTCAAAATCTATAAATATGGTTTTAAATGAAATCGATAAATCTATGTTTTCTTTTATCTACCTGTTTAATTTTTAATTTCAAATTATGAAGGTTAATTTGTTAATAAAACTTATTCACTTGTTTTAGTCACTAGGAAATAATTTACAAAAGAAGAAAATTTGTTTAAAACTAAAACATTAGTGTATAAAAAATTTAAATGGTAATTGGTTGCCTGACTTATTTCAAATATTAACAGATCCATATAAATATTTATACTAGGTTCAAAATTGGAAAGTAATAGTCGAGATGGAAATGGATTGCAAAACGAAAAGCAAAGGTGAGTTAATCTCACTCGGTTAAATTTAAATTTAAATGATTAAATTTAAATAATTGTTTGAATGGCTGAATTGATTGATGTGATATAGTATGATATTTTGAAATTGGCATATTATATTGTGCTAACATTTGTGGATGCAGGGAAAATAGGTTGGAGGGATCCAACTGGACCCCTCAACTTTTATTTAAATTATTTTATATTCTCTGTTCTGATTGTTTGATATTCTATAATGAATTATGTGGAAGTATTGAATGCTATGGCTTGGTTGATATAATTGGGTATAATGAATTACCAAAATATAAATTTGATTTAGGAAATGAAAATAAAAGAAGTGGAATTGCAAGTAAAGTAATTATAGAATAAATTTAAGAATAACTTGGAAAAGAAATAAAGTGACTTTAAAATTCTAATAAATGAATCTTGAGAATGGAAAGGAAAATTTGAATAAACGGAAAGTTAATGAATTTTTAAATGCGGTATGATTAAATAAAAACAAACAAACATTTATTTAGAATTTAAGATTTGGATTATTGAAAGAGTAAATAAGAAATAAAATAATAATAATGAAGACCATAACTACTGAATTTGGAAACGAACTGATAAGTAAAAGAATTTATTTCAAATAAAATAAATTGGAAATCAATTTAGGAAATTGATTTAAGTGATTGAGATTTGAAATTCTCCCTGGTTAACCAAGTACGTTTTTAAAATAAATTTTAAAATATAAATTAAAGGTTTTAAAGTTGTAAAAAAAAGTATGTTTTGGAAAATCTATTAATTCTAATATTTAAATTTAAAAGTAAGTATTTTCTCAAATCTATTATAGTAGTAATTACTTAAAAAGTGACTTAGTATTTTGTTTTCAAAAGTGAAAAATCTAGTTTATATTTTATTAAGTAACCTTATTTTCAAATATTCATATAGTATGTATTTTTAACAAATTATTAAAGTAGTTTTATTTTAATTGTTTTAAAGTATATTTCAAAGTAAAGTGTTTTAAATTATGTTAAATTTTAGTTTTGTACTTGGTGATTTCAGTGGAGATAGAAAATATTTGGGAAAGTTTATTCTGAAAAAGGAAGATAAATTTGAAACTGCTTTCAATGGGGTTTGAAAGGTGAAAATATATCTTGCGAAGATATTTTGAAAAAAATAAATAATTTGGAAAATTATTTATTGGTTGATGGATGTTTGTGAATATTAATTAATAGTTAAATAACCGACTATCAATATTGGCCAACTGCGTTGATCGTTTCGAAGAGACCGGGATCGAGATTTATTTCTCGAAAACCACTTCGATCCGGTTTGTACGTTTCGTGTAAACGATTTTGGATTCGAAGATGGAGCAGTGAAGTGCAAGGGCTAGTCGCTACTAATCCTGAGGATATTTCCAAAATGGATGTAGTAGGAATAGTGCCTTCGGTTTCGTTCGAACCCGGGACGGACTTGTATGGACGAATGCTTGCGAAACATCGTCAGGTGGACGATGGGCATTCTAAGTGAAACGTTCTAAAGGTAACGCTTAGCCTCAAGCCTCATCAAATGGGAATGACTGAAAATCAGGGGATATGCAGCAAGGTTAGGTGGGTCATACCCAAGCAGGACAAGATAATTCCCCTGTCTAGATGTCCCTTATATATATATTTCGGCTTAGTGGGTGGTTGGTCGCGCCAACCACGGGGTTTATCTTGTTCGGGACTGTTCAGTAAGGAATGGTTCCGGCCTTGTGTTGCAGGGGATGAAGGGAGTAATCCTCGGTAAGGTGATCTAGGCCCCGTACTGTGACAGGTGGTACCCCAGTGCCTAGTCATTAGTTGGAAATCCATTCTTCCTACGAGCCTTGTACGAGTTTTGTTTGTATTACCCACTTTTGTGGCTAGTAGCTGGAATTTAATAGATGTAACAATTTCGGCTATTTTATAAGTATTTGTAAATAGACCCTATTATAATATCAGAGGATTTCTATAAAAATTGTTTTAGCTATCGTAAGGTAAAAACCCGACATGTTTATTTGTGGCGTGGTCTTACGAGATGCTTTTGTTTTTAAAGGATTTTTGAAACTTTAATAATCAATTGGGTGTGATTTTCTCACGCTGGTATTCCAGACTGACTCGGGTGTTATTTAACTATAATGCTCGGGTCAGACCGAGTATTATAGGATACAGGATTTGACGCTGTGGAGCTCAGAAGACGAGCTGGATGACGATACGTACTCTTCGTACTTGCTTTATATATATATATATATATATATATATATATATATATATATATATATATTCCGCTGTGTTGAGTTACTGTGTATCCAGTTGAATGTGATTGATGTTGTGTGGATTCTGATGATGTACTCTGGTAATGTATAAATAAACAGATATAGTTTTGATTTGTGTAAAGATCTGTTAATTATATATTATATTTTATTCTGCTGCGATGGTTAGATTCTGATGTTGTTTTCTGTTTCTCTTCTTCTACCTCTTCTTGTTTAACCTAAATGGTTCGTATTTCTGTGCAACTTGAGTTGATTTAGGTAGAATAGTGTTGACTCAAGGGGTACGGATTTGCGGGTCGTCACACTTTGAAGCAAAAGTAACTGCCATACAAGAATCGAAAGATTTAAAACAACTCAAAGTTGAAGAACTCATCGGAAATCTCACCACATATGAGCTAGAGATAAAATTCAAAGAAGAGCGTGAAGGGGGAGATACTCAAAAGAAATCGATAGCTCTCAAAGGAACAACTAAAAGTGACGACGATGATGATGATGATGGTGCAGAAGAACTAGAGTTGTTGATAAAGAAATTCAAAAAGTGAAATCGCAAACATGGAAATCCATCTCGAAATCAGGAATTGAAAAGCAGAATAGGCAAAGCATTTGACCACTTAGAAGAACAAAAGATCATTTGTTATAATTGCAACAAACCCTGTCATATCAAGCCCGATTGTCCACAAATTAAATTCAGCCATGGAAAGAAACAGAAAAAAGAAAAGTTTTGCAGTTGTAACGACCCGTAAATTTCATATATTTAATTTGGTTAAATAAATAAGTTGTAATTAAAGGTTAACAATATAAAAATGAAATTCCAATTCAATAAAATAATGTAAAAAGTTGTGATTTGATTTTTAATGGAATATGAGAAAACAAGAGTAAGTATTTAATAATATGTTATTTATTTAGGATATTGAATAAAAATTTATAAGCCAATTGTGATAAATGGTAATATTGTGATATAAGTTAATAAATTTGATTTCAATGCAATACCCATAAATGAATGGGATGAAATGACCGTACGTAAAGGTATACTAGGTTATTTGTCGAATAGTAGGAAAGAAAAGTAAATATCAAATTTATTGATGATAAATATGCATTGAATAGTAAATTGAATGTACAGTTAATGGTAATTTAAAACTTATTTATGGTAAAATTGCATAAGATTCAATAAATTTAAAGAATTATGCAAGCGGATCATTTATAAACTAAAATGAAACATTCCAATTTAGTAGAGACATTTGAATGTTATGACTTATTAAAAGGTAATAATTGGAGTTAATTAGAATTGGTTATATTTGGTTTAAATAGGGAAGGAGTATACAAAGGTAACTGTGAATAGTAAAGTCATAACCATAAATGAAAGAAATTGTACTAAGGGCAGTAAACATTTAATAAATTATAGGGATAAATGCCAACATTGAATGGTAATAAATGCAATTAAAAATTTCAAGTGTGTGAAACGTAAAAAAAGGGGTTAAAAGTTGTTAGGATTGGTATATTAAATTTATGATAAGGAGTAAATGTAAGTATTAATAGAATCATGAATTTATTTGAAGGGAGCGTATTAATTGTTTTGAAACCTTAATTAAAATGGGTAATTTATTTTATGTAAGCAAAACCAATGCAAATATTGAATTTATCATTAAGCAATAACAAATCAATTCAATTTGAAATCCATTTTTTTTCAATTAACGATAATAGTATTGGTGCAAGCTAATAAGTCTAAATGACAATGCAATACAAATTTACGGAAATTGAATATAAACGGAGGTAATAAAGTAATGCAAGAAAATAATTAATGTAATTAGTACAATCCCTTTTATTTATAAACTATTGTAAGGTGTTAATTAATTGAAATATGAAAATTTGGAAATAGATTCAAAATTTATGTTAGATAAATGAATTGCAATAATTAAAGATAGTAATTAATAGGCTAAAGGGAATACCAATTTATTCATAAATGAATATAAGTGAATGTAACAAAATAAATAGGAAACGCTAATTATTCATAAGTGATGGTTGATGATATAAACGTTACTAACTATTAATGTAGTAACGTAAGGTGTAAATGTATTTTCAACGGAAATTTAACCTTATTTCTAGGTAGAAATTGCAGGTAGATTTATGAAATGGAGTTTATGAGATAAATAGAATTGAATGTTTCGTTAGTATGAGTTTAAGGGAATATGGGGTAAATTGATTAAATCAATAAAAGACAATAAATGCAATGATGATGGGTTAGTAATAAAAGTGAATAGGGAAATGATTGTATAGTAAAAATGGAATTCCAACTTGTTGGAATGGAGTAAATACACTTAGTAATAAATTTAGGATAGGAAAACGAAATGGAAATATTGAATTAGTTAATTCGTATATATATATAGAATGGCGATTATTGGATTGTAAATAATAAACTTATTAATGGTGATCAAGAGTTGTGACCACAAGTTATTATGAGTGATACATATATATTTAATTCAATTCAATTGATTTGGAAATCATTGCATTAAATATAAATCAAATGTTACGTTGAATAAGTTAAGGTAATAAATGGATAATAACGTAAATGTTCTTCATAGATATGATAATTTGAATCTATTGAAATTTATGGAATTTGAATATAACATTTTACGTTAATTGGAGATAAAGACGGAAATAGGTAATGATTGCATTAATTTGTAAGTAGAAATAAATCGTTAATAAGAACAAGTATTTAAGATTTACCACCTATTTAGTATATTAAGTTATAATGGAAAATCAATTGCAATAATTAACAATATATTTATTTCATTAATGATAATGACGTAATATTTGAAATATTAAATGTATATAACGATAGAAATGTGAAATTTGCGGAATAGATTCAAAGTTATAAATGAGTTGTTAAAATAATACATAATAAGTGCAAATTGAATGAATCAATGGGAGCATAGATTTAAGTTTAGAAAACGATATTTTGGTTTAATTAAGTATTGCAAAATAAATGAAATTAACGTTTAAATATTTCGTTTATAGAGATTAAACTAAAATTCAAGGATATTAAAATAATAGATTTTGAACCCAACATGGAATCCTTCTACTTAAAATTTTTAGATGGAATAAACATTTGATTATTTAATTGAATAGAGAAAAGATTTATTTAGTATGTAATTTAATGCTTATTGAAACCTGTAATTTTATAAACATGTTTGCTTGACTATAAATAAGTATTACAATGTTCACGTATTTATTTAATTGATTTCATCAATTAGGGTCTGTTTTGAAGTGGAAGATTAAAATTAATTGGAAATAAATTTATTAAAATCTTTCAATTGAAAAAGGAAAAGAAACAAAGTGCAATTAATAAAATTTATGTAAGAATGTTTTCATTATGAATGTACATTATTTGGAAATATAAGAATTGATTTAATATTGTATAAGTTGATCATTTTAGAATATAAGAATGTTTACATTATGAATTGCAAGTAACAAATAAGCATTTTAAGGAAAATAAAAGAATGTTGAGGAAATAAAGTGAACGTTTCCATTCTAAATATAAGGAAGTGGAGAAATTAACACTGCAATGGATAGACTTATCAGCTTTTAATTTACATCTAAATTTGTTTAGATCAATTTGAAAATTAATAAAATTATGGATATATTTTGAAACGTAAACGAAACGTCTAGATTTACATTTGTAAATACGTTTAAAATAAAATGTAAATGATAAGGAATTTATTTATTTCCTAAATCCATAACGTGTGTAATTAATATTATTTATCTTTTGGGACCACCTCCGTTTGCACGTTAAAATTCGTGCACACCTATTTTTTTGCGATCTATCTATAAATAGGCGGTGAAACCCTAGCCTCCATCTTCATTCCTCTGTATAGTCTCTTCTTCAACTTCTTCTCTTCTTCAATGGCAACAGACAATTTCTAGATCCAGTTTCAATCCAAATAAAAGTCAAAATTCAAACTCCTCTAAAAATTCCAGAAAAATTATATGTTGGAGTTCTCAGAATACGCAAAATACTGGTGGTGTTCGTTTTCCGTTTTAGGTTCGGTCTGGAAACATATTCGCGTGCCCCTGTAGCCAAAGCGCGTGAAAGACGATAGTGATGTGGCGAGTATTTAATTAAGGTTTGTTTTGTTTTATAATTTATTTTGATTTTCAAATCGTTTAAATCGCATAACTTTTTCATACGACCTCGGATTCACGCGAAACTTTTTTTGTTAAGATCGTAATTAAATTCCGGACAGTTTGTAACTAGTTTGCACCAATTCGGAGACCGTTGAATTTTTGGGTTTAAATCGGATTTAAATTCGATTTAAATTCAAAAGGTGAGTATTTTAACCCACTCACAACTTCTAAAAGTTTTTATGTTTGTTAAATTTATCGTAGATATGAGTAGAAATTTATTTATGACTGTTTGGCATGTTTATTCATCATATCTGTTAAATCGTGTTATTAAATTTAACTGTTAATTTATTTTATTTATTGCATATTAATTGATAGTTAGAATTAATTTATTTGCATATAAACTGCTAGTAAACAGTTATAAAATTTATTACTGAATATAAACTGTTAGTTTAATAGTTGTTAAATTTTATTTTGAATATAACTGCCAGTTATTATCTGTTATATATTACTAGATATATATTGATATTGATTTATTATTGGATGATGATTGTGATTTGGATAATGGATGATTTTGATGAATGGATGTTTTTTTTATCATTAAACTACAAGTTATCATGCATTTTCGTTTCAATTCGGGATTGTGGTTTGAAATGATATACAACCGCAAATTTTATTTTTAAATTGCGGATTGAAATGATAAATATCCGTATCACTTGACCATAGGATAGAAAATTATATACAGGCACCGTGGTCTATATATAAATTATATTAAAGTGATTTCTATGGTTTGGATGGGATACGGTTTATAAAAATTTTAAATTTTGATATTTTATAAATATTATTCTTCTATATATATACATATGAAGTTAAAAATTTTGAATTTAAGCCGTGCATAAATCTGTTGAATAAAAATGGAAATCTAGAAAATGGAATTTGAAATTTATATTATGTGTTTAAATTTAGAAATTTTTAAGGTATGATATTTATAACTGGATTTTTCCAAGATAAATTTAAAATGAATATTCTAGTATAATTAAATTGAAGAAAATATTTAATTGCTAGAAATTAGAGTTTTATTTATTTATTTTATGTGATTATTCAAGACTAAATAATAGAACATTTAATTTGTTGAAAGAATAAATTCCAACTTTGGTTTTGAAATATTAATACTCCAAATGGATATATATATATATAGAAATTGAAGTGGTTTTGCAACTTGAAAGTGATATTTAAATTTATGGTTTAGACTTTAAATAAAGAAATATATTTGTAAAGCCATGGAAATTATTTTTCTTTACAAAGTAACCTTAAAATTAAACCATTTATTTTATATATCGTTGAATATCCCAACCATTCAAGTTTTAGAAGTTATGGTTTTAAAATTTTGAACTTTGAAATATTATGCTTTGAAAGTATATTTCAAATATTTGGTTTGCAGATATTTTAAATTTTAAACCAGCATGATTTGGGAAAAGAATTATATTTGAGATAAAATGATATCATATTGTTTTGGGTTTAAATTGATATTGTATTCATAGTTTTGAAATGGGAAATTTTATTCTGGTTTTAAAGTATAAACTATTTTTAAATGACCGCGGTGTTATAATAACGATGGGTTGGCAAAGAGACCGGGATCGGATATGGACATACTCTCTGTCGATACCGAAAACCACTTTGACTAACCGTGTACGCGGTGGAGATTCCAGAATGAAGTAGGTGGTGGCGACGCTTCCTGTAAGGTAAATACGTGGACCCGATTCCCGTGAGTTGGCATAAGGTGGCTAAAACAGGAGTGATTCTCGGGCCAATGAGATCATACCTCTGATCGGACGCTCCTCTTCGATATTATACTTTGACTTTGGATTGATTCGGTGGCCACTTCTATTTTTGATTTTGGGGGAGTTTGTTCGAGGTGGGCGGTAACTGCGGCTACGCGTTTCCACCAGCCCGGTAGCAATTGGTATATCTACCCTGGCATTGCCTAGTTGTGCCGTGTCACCTACCATACCGAGCCTTTACTACGAGTTTCTATTTGTGTCGTACCTATGGAGTATCCTCTGGTAGCTTCTCGATCAGGAGGTATTACGGTACTGTATAGACTATTGGCATTTTACGTGTTAAGGTGGAAAATGTAAAGCCTTAACGCTATTTAAAAGTAAGTTTATTTTACAATTAGACACTATTATAATAGCGCAATATACTACATAGTAAATAGTTTAACGGATCCTTAGGAGATGTAGATCCCGAGCATCTCTTGAGTTACTGCACTCATATTTACTCCTGTTGATTTAACTCACATAAGATCTTTTAGTTCTGACTCGAGTGTTTTGTCTTTTCAATTCGCTCGGGTCAGTCCGAGCATTTCAGGATTTGAGGATTTAGCTCTGGAGGACGAAGACGAAGATTTGTATTACTATTATCTACTATTTTTCCACTACACTCATATTTTTCCGCTGCATTGTTATTGGTATGTGTAACTCTGATATGTATTATATAAATGTTTGTAAACAGTTTTATAAACTGTATATTTTATTATTATATTTTATCTTTCCGCTGTGAGATTCTATTTTGTTTTTCCTTCTCTGTTTTTTGTTATTTACCCCGTAACAATCCGCCCTTCCGTATGGTTTGAATTGGCATGTGTGTCGGTTTAAAGTGTACGAAAAGGTGGGATATTACAGTTGGTATCAGAGCTTTGGTTTAGCGATAAACCTTGGCTTTGTGGGGTTTGACTCTTTATTAATGGGGTAGTAATACCATATGGGAGTCACTGAGTGTATATACGAGAGAATGTATTTGTTAGTGTTATAAAAAGATTTTGATATTGTGTTAATTTGTTCCGTTTTGTATTTATAAATTCTGGTTGGTGCATGGGACGCTATGACATCAATAGGGATTTCTAAACGCTTAATAGGACAGACCGACATAATATTTGTTTTTAATATAGGTGAATGAAATAACTTCGCCTATTATATTTTCTATATATAAAATAAAATTTTCAAATGATATCTATATTTGGTTGCAATAGATTGGTTGTTAGGAATAAAATTTATAAATAATAGGTAAAATAAGATTGAAAATAAAATCAATGAAATTTGGAAAATTTTAGAACTTAAGTCCGGGATTTTGAAAATCTGCTTTCAAAGGATTTATGAAATATAATAATTTGGTTTATAAGTATTTTCTTATATAAACATTTAGTATAATTCGGAAGAATTGTTTTAAAGAAGATTTTGGAGAAAATAAATTTTGTACTTTCCTCTCTGTCGCTGGAAAATAATTTCGGTGATGGCGGCCGCATCATCGACTTTCATTTTCGAGTTTCGAAGGGGAAAGGCCACTTAGTAAATTCTACTGCAGATTTATTTTGAAATTATCTAAAATTTTAATTGTTCTAAATATAATTAGAGATATAAAAGTGGTAATAAATTATTTATCTATTATTTTTAAAATAATTTGAAATTTGACCCGGTATTTAATTCTTAAATTTCCATTAATTAATTGTTTAAATTATTTTAGTGAAAAAAAAGGTAAGTAATAAATGAATTGAAATCTCTAAATTAGGCAAGAAATTAATGCAAAGTTATAAAGGGAAATTTGGAATTTTTAACATATGAGACAAAAAGTAATATTGGTGAACATTAAATTTAATTAAAAGAAGAGATAAAATTTGTATAAGTTCTTTTGCATTTTCTTTAACATATATAACTTACCAAATATGAAAAGTTGAAATGTTAAATAAGAGATTTGAATAGAATATTATACAAGTAGAAAATTTTGGGAAAATGAAGTATTCAACGAATTGCTATTATAAATAAGAATTTAATGGTTATAAACTTAAGTATGGTATAAATGCTACTAGTTTAATATAATGGAAAGTAGGAAATATAAATAAATGACTGCAACCCATAGTTAATGAATAAATAAAATCCTTTACTTATAAGAATGAATGTTATCAGGTTAAGAATTTAGTGTAATTAAAAAGGGTTACTCTAATTAAATATAATAGAATGTCAACATTTAATAAATGATTAAAATTGAGAAGTTCATTTAATGTAATACCAATAACAGAAACTTACATAACCTGAATAGATATAAATGGATAATTGTAAGTAATAAATAGAAATAAGGAAACAACCATTGAATGAGAAATAAAATTTGAAGTTTGTTAGAAATAAATGTAAATTATAAAAAGGAAAATTTATGTGGTATGAATAAAAGAAAGGAAATCAAACAACTAGAGTATGTAAAGAATTTATATAAGGTAATTTGATTTGTTGGTTTGAATTGTTATTGTTTGATCTATGGTTGGTTGGGTAAGGAAATTTGAAGTTGTTGGATGAATAAATAATCTATTTTTGTCCCATCTAAGACTGTTGAGTAAATGATGCACTGGATGGTTATTTTTCACTCCGTACCATTCCAAGTTTTAACCCGAACAACTATTTATTTGTTTGATTTAATGATTGTTTGTGGTGTGTGCTGTTTGTTAAAATTGATGGTTGTTGTATTGATTGTTGTTAGTGTTTGAAACCATGAAAATATTTCACTTTATACAAATAGTTAACCTTTTTAGATTATATAAGTGAAATGCAGGTATGGAAGCAATTGCTACTGCTTTTGGTTCCATAAATTAAGCGTAATTTGCCCGACAAATAGGTATGTTTTCGGATTACGTTTTGTAGCGCTATTTTATATAATTTTTTCCATGTTGGGATATTTTATTTTGGATAATATATGTAATATATTTGTTATATTTTGATATTATATTTTCTCCTGAGCCTCTCCGTACAAAGGAGACTCTGACAAAATTTTCCGTAAATTTTGGACTTGGAACTATTTTGAAATGTTTTCCAAACTTTAATAAATTTAGTAAATTATTGTTTATAAGTTAAATATTTTGAATAAGATGTATTGTTACTTAACTCTTTCTTCTCCTTTCTTTTTTCTTTTCGGGGACGAAAAGTTTTGAGTGGGGGAGAGTGTAACGACCCGTAATTTCGTATATTTAATTTGGTTAAATAAATAAGTTGTAATCAAAGGTTAACAATATAAAAATGAAATTCCAATTCAATAAAATAATGTAAAAAGTTGTGATTTGATTTTTAATGGAATATGAGAAAACAAGAGTAAGTATTTAATAATATGTTATTTATTTAGGATATTGAATAAAAATTTATAAGCCAATTGTGATAAATGGTAATATTGTGATATAAGTTAATAAATTTGATTTCAATGCAATACCCATAAATGAATGGGATGAAATGACCGTATGTAAAGGTATACTAGGTTATTTGTCGAATAGTAGGAAAGAAAAGTAAATATCAAATTGATTGATGATAAATATGCATTGAATAGTAAATTGAATGTACAGTTAATGGTAATTTAAAACTTATTTATGGTAAAATTGCATAAGATTCAATAAATTTAAAGAATTATGCAAGCGGATCATTTATAAACTAAAATGAAACATTCCAATTTAGTAGAGACATTTGAATGTTATGACTTATTAAAAGGTAATAATTGGAGTTAATTAGAATTGGTTATATTTGGTTTAAATAGGGAAGGAGTATACAAAGGTAACTGTGAATAGTAAAGTCATAACCATAAATGAAAGAAATTGTACTAAGGGCAGTAAACATTTAATAAATTATAGGGATAAATGCCAACATTGAATGGTAATAAATGCAATTAAAAATTTCAAGTGTGTGAAACGTAAAAAAAAGGGGTTAAAAGTTGTTAGGATTGGTATATTAAATTTATGATAAGGAGTAAATGTAAGTATTAATAGAATCATGAATTTATTTGAAGGGAACATATTAATTGTTTTGAAACCTTAATTAAAATGGGTAATTTATTTTATGTAAGCAAAACCAATGCAAATATTGAATTTATCATTAAGCAATAATAACAAATAGAAATCAATTCAATTTGAAATCCATTTTTTTTTCAATTAACGATAATAGTATTGGTGCAAGCTAATAAGTCTAAATGACAATGCAATACAAATTTACGGAAATTGAATATAAACGAAGGTAATAAAGTAATGCAAGAAAATAAATAATGTAATTAGTACAATCCCTTTTATTTATAAACTATTGTAAGGTGTTAATTAATTGAAATATGAAAATTTGGAAATAGATTCAAAATTTATGTTAGATAAATGAATTGCAATAATTAAAGATAGTAATTAATAGGCTAAAGGGAATACCAATTTATTCATAAATGAATATAAGTGAATGTAACAAAATAAATGGGAAACGCTAATTATTCATAAGTGATGGTTGATGATATAAACGTTACTAACTATTAATGTAGTAACGTAAGATGTAAATGTTTTTTCAACGGAAATGTAACCTTATTTCTAGGTAGAAATTGCAGGTAGATTTATGAAATGGAGTTTATGAGATAAATAGAATTGAATGTTTCATTAGTATGAGTTTAAGGGAATATGGGGTAAATTGATTAAATCAATAAAAGACAATAAATGCAATGATGATGGGTTAGTAATAAAAGTGAATAGGGAAATGATTGTATAGTAAAAATGGAATTCCAACTTGTTGGAATGGAGTAAATACACTTAGTAATAAATTTAGGATAGGAAAACGAAATGGAAATATTGAATTAGTTAATTCGTATATATATATAGAATGGCGATTATTGGATTGTAAATAATAAACTTATTAATGGTGATCAAGAGTTGTGACCACAAGTTATTATGAGTGATACATATATATTTAATTCAATTCAATTGATTTGGAAATCATTGCATTAAATATAAATCAAATGTTACGTTGAATAAGTTAAGGTAATAAATGGATAATAACGTAAATGTTCTTCATAGATATGATAATTTGAATCTATTGAAATTTATGGAATTTGAATATAACATTTTACGTTAATTGGAGATAAAGACGGAAATAGGTAATGATTGCATTAATTTGTAAGTAGAAATAAATCGTTAATAAGAACAAGTATTTAAGATTTACCACCTATTTAGTATATTAAGTTATAATGGAAAATCAATTGCAATAATTAACAATATATTTATTTCATTAATGATAATGACGTAATATTTGAAATATTAAATGTATATAACGATAGAAATGTGAAATTTGCGGAATAGATTCAAAGTTATAAATGAGTTGTTAAAATAATACATAATAAGTGCAAATTGAATGAATCAATGGGAGCATAGATTTAAGTTTAGAAAACGATATTTTGGTTTAATTAAGTATTGCAAAATAAATGAAATTAACGTTTAAATATTTCGTTTATAGAGATTAAACTAAAATTCAAGGATATTAAAATAATAGATTTTGAACCCAACATGGAATCCTTCTACTTAAAATTTTTAGATGGAATAAACATTTGATTATTTAATTGAATAGAGAAAAGATTTATTTAGTATGTAATTTAATGCTTATTGAAACCTGTAATTTTATAAACATGTTTGCTTGACTATAAATAAGTATTACAATGTTCACGTATTTATTTAATTGATTTCATCAATTAGGGTCTGTTTTGAAGTGGAAGATTAAAATTAATTGGAAATAAATTTATTAAAATCTTTCAATTGAAAAAGGAAAAGAAACAAAGTGCAATTAATAAAATTTATGTAAGAATGTTTTCATTATGAATGTACATTATTTGGAAATATAAGAATTGATTTAATATTGTATAAGTTGATCATTTTAGAATATAAGAATGTTTACATTATGAATTGCAAGTAACAAATAAGCATTTTAAGGAAAATAAAAGAATGTTGAGGAAATAAAGTGAACGTTTCCATTCTAAATATAAGGAAGTGGAGAAATTAACACTGCAATGGATAGACTTATCAGCTTTTAATTTACATCTAAATTTGTTTAGATCAATTTGAAAATTAATAAAATTATGGATATATTTTGAAACGTAAACGAAACGTCTAGATTTACATTTGTAAATACGTTTAAAATAAAATGTAAATGATAAGGAATTTATTTATTTCCTAAATCCATAACGTGTGTAATTAATATTATTTATCTTTTGGGACCACCTCCGTTTGCACGTTAAAATTCGTGCACACCTATTTTTTTGCGATCTATCTATAAATAGGCGGTGAAACCCTAGCCTCCATCTTCATTCCTCTGTATAGTCTCTTCTTCAACTTCTTCTCTTCTTCAATGGCAACAGACAATTTCTAGATCCAGTTTCAATCCAAATAAAAGTCAAAATTCAAACTCCTCTAAAAATTCCAGAAAAATTATATGTTGGAGTTCTCAGAATACGCAAAATACTGGTGGTGTTCGTTTTCCGTTTTGGGTTCGGTCTGGAAACATATTCGCGTGCTCCTGTAGCCAAAGCGCGTGAAAGACGATAGTGACGTGGCGAGTATTTAATTAAGGTTTGTTTTGTTTTATAATTTATTTTTATTTTCAAATCGTTTAAATCGCATACTTTTTCATACGACCTCGGATTCACGCGAAACTTTTTTTTGTTAGGATCGTAATTAAATTCCGGACAGTTTGGAATTGGACCAATTCGGGGACCGTTGAATTTTTGGGTTTAAATCGGATTTAAATTCGATTTAAATTCAAAAGGTGAGTGTTTTAACCCACTCACAACTCCTAAAAGTTTTTATGTTTGTTAAATTTATCGTAGATATGAGTAGAAATTTATTTATGACTGTTTGGCATGTTTATTCATCATATCTGTTAAATTGTGTTATTAAATTTAACTGTTAATTTATTTTATTTAGTGCATATTAATTGATAGTTAGAATTAATTTATTTGCATATAAACTGCTAGTAAAAAGTTATAAAATTTATTACTGAATATAAACTGTTAGTTTAATAGTTGTTAAATTTTATTTCGAATATAACTGCCAGTTATTACCTGTTATATATTACCATATATATATTGATATTGATTTATTATTGGATGATGATTTTGATTTGGATAATGGATGATTTTGATGAATGGATTTTTTTTATCATTAAACTATAAGTTATCATGCATTTTCGTTTCAATTCGGGATTGTGGCTTGAAATGATATACAACCGCAAATTTTATTTTTAAATTGCGGATTGAAATGATAAATATCCGTATCACTTGACCATAGGATAGAAAATTATATACAGGCACCGTGGTCTATATATAAATTATTTTAAAGTGATTTCTATGGTTTGGATGGGATACGGTTTATAAAAATTTTAAATTTTGATATTTTATAAATATTATTCTTCTATATATATACATATGAAGTTAAAAATTTTGAATTTAAGCTGTGTATAAATCTGTTGAATAAAAATGGAAATCTAGAAAATGGAATTTGAAATTTATATTATGTGTTTAAATTTGGAAATTTTTAAGGTATGATATTTATAACTGGATTTTTCCAAGATAAATTTAAAATGAATATTCTAGTATAATTAAATTGAAGAAAATATTTAATTGCTAGAAATTGGAGTTTTATTTATTTATTTTATGTGATTATTCAAGACTAAATAATAGAACATTTAATTTGTTGAAAGAATAAATTCCAACTTTGGTTTTGAAATATTAATACTCCAAATGGATATATATATAGAAATTGAAGTGGTTTTGCAACTTGAAAGTGATATTTAAATTTATGGTTTAGACTTTAAATAAAGAAATATATTTGTAAAGCCATGGAAATTATTTTTCTTTACAAAGTAACCTTAAAATTAAACCATTTATTTTATATACCGTTGAATATCCCAACCATTCAAGTTTTAGAAGTTATGGTTTTAAAATTTTGGACTTCGAAATATTATGCTTTGAAAGTATATTTCAAATATTTGGTTTGCAGATATTTTAAATTTTAAACCAGCATGATTTGGGAAAAGAATTATATTTGAGATAAAATGATATCATATTGTTTTGGGTTTAAATTGATATCGTATTCATAGTTTTGAAATGGGAAATTTTATTCTAGTTTTAAAGTATAAACTATTTTTAAATGACCGCGGTGTTATAATAACGATGGGTTGGCAAAGAGACCGGGATCGGATATGGACATACTCTCTGTCGATACCGAAATCCACTTTGACTAACCGTGTACACGGTGGAGATTCCAGAATGAAGTAGGTGGTGGCGACGCTTCCTGTAAGGTAAATACGTGGACCCGACTCCCGTGAGTTGGCATAAGGTGGCTAAAATAGGAGTGATTCTCGGGCCAATGAGGTCATACCTCTGATCGGACGCTCCTCTTCGATATTATACTTTGACTTTGGATTGATTCAGTGGCCACTTCTATTTTTGATTTTGGGGGAGTTTGTTCGAGGTGGGCGGTAACTGCGGCTACGCGTTTCCACCAGCCCGGATAGCAATTGGTATATCTACCCTGGCATTGCCTAGTTGTGTCGTGTCACCTACCATACCGAGCCTTTACTACGAGTTTCTATTTGTGTCGTACCTATGGAGTATCCTCTGGTAGCTTCCCGATCAGGAGGTATTACGGTACTGTATAGACTATTGGCGTTTTACGTGTTAAGGTGGAAAATGTAAAGCCTTAACAATATTTAAAAGTAAGTTTATTTTACAATTAGACACTATTATAATAGCGCAATATACTACATAGTAAATAGTTTAACGGATCCTTAGGAGATGTAGATCCCGAGCATCTCTTGAGTTACTGCACTCATATTTACTCCTGTTGATTTAACTCACATAAGATCTTTTAGTTCTGACTCGAGTGTTTTGTCTTTTCAACTCGCTCGGGTCAGTCCGAGCGTTTCAGGATTTGAGGATTTAGCTCGAGGACGAAGACGAAGATTTTTATTACTATTATCTACTATTTTTCCACTACACTCATATTTTTCCGCTGCATTGTTATTGGTATGTGTAACTCTGATATGTATTATATAAATGTTTGTAAACAGTTTTATAAACTGTATATTTTATTATTATATTTTATCCTTCCGCTGTGAGATTCTATTTTGTTTTTCCTTCTCTGTTTTTTCTTATTTACCCTATAACAATCCGCCCTTCCGTATGGTTTGAATTGGCATGTGTGTCGGTTTAAAGTGTGCGAAAAGGCAGGATGTTACAGCAGTCACTTGGGATGAAATAAACGAGGATGATCAAAGCACTGGCAGTGAAAGCGAAAAGGCAGAATTGTGTCTTCGAGGTGATACAACTGACAGTGACGATGACGAGCCAAGTGAGGTATCAAAACTTACCCATTCTGAGTTGCTTATATATTTTCATGAAGTAAACGGCTGTTATGAACGACTTAGGGAAAAATATGCCAAACTTGAATCTCAAAAGGATACTTTGATAGAATGTAATGAACAACTTGACCAATTAGTTAAAACCTATCAGAGTAGGATCCCTAAGTGTGATAAGTGTCCAACATTCGAAGAAGAAATTAAAAAATCAAAAATCAATATAAAATCTCTTGAAAATAAAATTCTAATTTTGAAAGAGAATGAAAATACTAGGAGAGAGAATTCTATTAAAAAGTGCACACAATTGTTAAACGAAAATGAATCTCTCAAAACACAAGTCCAACATTTATCAACGACTTTAGATAAATTTTCAAAAAGTGAAAAATCGTTGAATATGCTATTAGGAAAACAAACTGGTAATACGGTTAGACAAGGACTTGGATATAATAATTCAAAACTGTTGAAAGCAATATTAAGCAAGCTAATTCTATGTGCACAATTTGTAGAAAATATGGACACAATCACAATAATTGTTGGTATAGACCCAAACATGTGAAAACTATACCGATTTGGGTTCCAAAAGGCACAAATATAAAATCTCTCAAAGTTAAACAAATTTGGGTGCCGAAGGGAACAATTACAAATAGTTTTGGGTCTCCACAAAATTATTTTTATAATTATTCTGCCACTAACAACCATGGACCTATAAAAACAAATAGGTCACATAAATCTTTTCCCGTGTAGGTGTGGTGGCAGGCTAAGGAACAACAACGGTGTTCTCTGGATTTAGGCTGTTCTAGAAACACAACGGGCGACAAAGCAAAGTTCCTTAGCCTAGTATAAAGGTGAAAGAATCACAATGGACAGCGACGAAAAATACCGTAAAGGTAAAACAGGTAATGGTATACTTATTTGAACGATATATTAAATGCGATAATCTGCACCGTATTCTGAATTAAAATCAACCAATATTGAGATGATGAAAAGATGATGATTTTGACTCTGACTTTTTCAAATTGTCGGCCAATTATATTTTATATGCCAAAAACACTACAAATTCTTGAAATACTTCATACAGATTAAATTGGAAAAATGATGGTGTTTTGGTATTAGGAAATTCATTGATTGTTGATAATACATTTGGCTAATTCTATATTCACGGTTTCTTTTATTTACATGGCTTTAACTTAAAATCCTAATGAATTCTATTTAAAAAAATTATAAAATGGATTTTAAGAAATTATTGAAACTTCAAGAAACTATTTTGAAATGATAATGATTGCTTGTGAATATAGTTGTTTATTCTACGACTTCTAAGATTGAAACTATGATATGTGTTTAATTGTTAACACGGTTTCAATTCAAATCCAAGAGAGTTTCAATGTTGAAAATAATTATGAGATAATTTGTTGAAATTTCACAATCTGGTCTTTGACATTCAACGAGTGAATATTGAGTGAAATTTAAATTCATATGCAGATTACACTGGTAATATAGTTAATAGAAAAATTACTAGTGGAACGTGATTAATTTTGTAACATTCATTTGCTGCATCGTTTTTCAAAGAAAATATCTGCATATTTTTCGCTTGAAATAATTTTTATTAAAACCCCTTCTAGAAAATCATTTTTGACCGTGTAATCAGATTAGTTATTTAAGAAAATTTGATTTTATAACTATTTTTGAAATTGGTTTTAAATAACTATATTAACTAATCTGACCCCCTACTAATTATCTGAAAAGATATATAGTGATTGAAAATAAGATGAGTATTGATATTAATCGTATATTATGACTTGAGAAAGTATAATTAGAAAATTTCTTTAGAAATTTAAACAAGAGTTATAAAAACTTTTTTGTTGATAAATATTCCATGACCATTTCAATTCCTTTCATTTTTCTATCAACCATCACTCATCAAAATTATATATAGTATGTCAATATGTGGTATTTTAAACGGGAAATCATTTGTGCTTCAATTTATTATATTTTTAGCAATAAAAAATAAATATCCAAAGTATTCACTCTCATTTAAAAGTCCTCACGGTTATGCATGGGTGCATTACTTGGATTTTTGATTATGTGCTTTCATGCTCATTTAAAAGTCCTCACGGTTATGCATGTATGGAACACATATCAAAATTAATGGATTAAATAGACAAGTTGATTCTAATCCCATTTAAAAGTCCTCACGGTTATGCGTGGTTAGAAGATACTTGAATTTTTTTAAAATAAAAAAAATTATGAATACTACTAATCTCATTTAAAAGTCCTAACGGTTATGCATGGTTAGTAGATGTTCAAATTTCCTGAAATAAATATACCACAAATAGACACAACTATATGGTTTTATCTGATGAAATCATTCCTATCATTCTAAAGTGGAATATGCGTCAATTAAAGTATTAATGATTTTTGTTTGATTTTTATTGAAATTTAATATTTTTATTCAATTGAGTTTTAATGTTGAATTAATATCGATCACCTTATCTCTATTTTCTCTAACACTATTATTCTTTTGCTGATAACAAAAGGGGGAGAGAAAAGTTAAGATTTTGTCAAATAAAATCAAGCAAAGGTCAAATAATTTTCAATTTGTATCTAGACTCATTTGCATATTTTTATGCATATATGTAGGGGAGTATTGTGTAGAGAGGGAGCATTCAAATAGGTGGAGCAAATTGAACGATCAAATACATTTAACATATTAAAAATCTTAAATATATGTTTGTTATCATCAAAAGGGGGAGATTGTTGAATATGCGCTTAGATGATTTTTGTTTGATGATAATAAACATATATACATTCGCTTAAATGTATTTGTTAATATACAATTTATTTTTCACAGATTAAATAAATATTTGCTGAATAAAATAAATAACACAGATTTTGCATTCAAACGAATATTTTATTCAAACAAATATTTATTACAATTTTGATAGTACAGTTTCAAGCTCTCACTATAACTATACAAATTCAATGACAGTACAAGTCCTAATTACAATTCAATTTACATTCAGAACCTCACTACATATCACTCACACTCGTATTTTTATCTTTAACTTCATTCCAGTTTGAATCCAGCATCTGAGCAATCTGCAAAAATATTCACTAACGCAGTAAAATTGAAAAAGAAATATTTTCGCAATATAAAATAAAACGTGAATTTTGAAAATAATATTTGCCTCAGTTATTTGGGTTGTTCGTCATCATTTAAATTTGAATTCATCATACACGAACAGCTTGTGACATACACAGTGTATCACTGTATATGCCACAAGGTCATGCACACCGATATATACACTTGATAATGCTACAGGGACAAGTGAGCACAGGTCAAACCCAAATGAAAAGCCGGGTTCAACTCACGTGCAACATAAATAAAATTTCAACTTCAGCACAAGGTCAAACCCGAGCTGTGAAATTGGACTCAACACAGGTGCAAATGGCCAAAACTCAAGAATCAAGTGTCGACTAGTCTAATATAAACCAGACAGTAAACCAGTTGCAACATGAATGTCACAAGCCAATATTACAGCAAACAGAAGTGCATCATTACAAAACAAGTTGATGCAACATGAACAAACCCAATACAATATGACTGCAAGCAGTGCCACAAGTACAAGGCACAGTGCAGAGGTCTCAACAGGAAAATCAAGCAACAGTCAAGTACACCAATGTCCAATATGCAACATGGCCGAGCATTGATCAAGACCAGTGACATGTGGACAGTAAAAATCAAACAACCAAACCAACATGATGATAACACAGCAGCCCCAAAACCAAAGATGCAACAGATAATGATGCAGGGAAGACTCGAATGACCAAGTGCACCACTGACCATACAACAACTCAAATGTCAAGCACATGAATTCACAAATAAATTTCAGAAAGACTCAAAGAATCAACTACAAGCCCAAATGGGAACACAGCAAAGACCACATGCCACAATATCGAGTACATGAAGATGGCATCCCACAATATCCAAATAACAGCAAGCAGATGCAAGCTAACCGGTAAATGAATAGAGGCAACAAGGTCAGAGTACGATGCAACATTTTTAAAATGCACAAATATGCTATGCAGTGAAGTCAAAGCAAACAGAGGCATCAATATGGCAACACAGCAACAACATGCACCAGTAAACCAAGTATCAACAATATTATGGAGTGTATGCAACATGATGAAGCAGTGCAGTGAAGAATCTCAAGTCAAGGCCGCAGAGGTATAAGAAAATTCACGAAACCAAAATTCATGTAATCAAAACATGGCCGAAGACAAAATTAATCAACACCATGATGAAAATATACACGCATATGAACAAGTCAAAATCAAAGCAGATGACTTTAAACCGTGTCAACCAAGTAACACAAGTTTATACGATTATGAAAAAGTCAGAATAAATCTCAAACATTCAAGCATCATCAAGTGGCCGAGATGACGAAATTGAAAAATTCAAATAACATCAGACGAACGCAATTATAGGATTTCGAAATCTATATAAACCCACTCATCATCGGCTTTCAAATCCATCGAATTCGAGCAAGCATAAAATCAGTAAAAGCAAAAGCATATAATTACATACCGAAGAAGGAATTCGATCAACGAAGCAGCCGCGGTGAGTAAAACAAAGAGCATCGAAGTCGAACAGTATCAAAGGTCGGCGCTTCAATTTCCAAGAACCCTAGTTTGGATCGAAAGGACGAAAAGCCCTAATTTAGCTTCAAAAAGGAATGGCCGCCATCTCCATTTTTCACGAACGAAGCAAATAAAAGAGACGGGTTGAATTACTAAAGGGGGTCGGCCTTATTCCTCCAAAGAGACTTCTATTTTATAAAAGGGATTTTATTTTTAAATAGGGTTTTATTTTTTAAATTGTTTTCTAATTTGTATTTTCCTTTTTTAAACCGTTTAATTTTCTAGTCGTGTGACTAGGGGACAAACTACGTGTCGTAGTTTGGGAATTCACAACTCGGTGGTTGAGTTGTGGCCAGGGTTTTGAGCGTAGAGTTAGGATAGTCAATAGCGGGTATAGCGAGTTTACGTGTGTAAGCGAGGGACTTTCTAATTTCTAGTAGAAACCTTGGGGGCAACACGTAGGCAGGTTTTTGCCGAAGTTGGGTAAATTCTGTGTTGTTCTGTTCTGCATTTTATTATTCTCTGTGTTGTGTTTATTCTGCTGTGATCTGTGTTAAAATTAATATACACTTCCGCAATAATTTTTATAATTAACACTATCACCCTATTCACCCCCCCTCTAGGGTGAAATCGATCCTACAATATGATATTTCAATCTACAAAAAAATGTGATACATGCATATGCCTAAATAAACTATAATTCTTTAAATCGATAATGAAAAGGAGAAGATGATATGACTAATCTAATTAACGCACTTGTATAGAATCACATATCAAGACATGCAATACTAAATTCAAACCAAGAAGATAAATTACCTTAGTTCAGTAGAGCTAACATTGCATCTGCAACTGTTTTAGAACTTCTCATTTAGCCAGTCTTTATTTTCAAGCCTGCAATCATATACAACATAAGTTTAGCTTAACTGCATATAGATGTAGATTTTACATCAATCAAAATAGGTTTTATGTTTAAAAAACCATCACACGCCCAAATGATTAGTCTTTGTTGAGTAATATGATTTCTTACACTTTGTATTTAATATATTTATCAGAAGATGCATTAGATAACTCAAATCCATTTAATGTTGTCTTAACTATAGATCTATTTTTAAACTTATTGTACCAATATTTTCTATCAATAGGTATACAAATATATCGCGTGAATATTGATGTCTATGCATCTGCTAACATAGTTTTTCATGTTCACGAACATAAGTTCATGTATAAAGTTGGTTTACTTCATGTATGAAGTTTACCGCGGGCATAAAGCTATAGAATATTGTCTTATATATCTAACTCAAATCCAATTTACTAACCTTACCACTATGCCAAAAGCTTTTATTTTTACAACTAAATTATGAAATTTATCAATAGGTAGAATTTGCATCTTTAACTAATTTTACTAGTAACGTGCATGTGCAATTTAATAGTTATTTTAAAAGTGTTATTACAAGGTTAACAGTGCAACTAAATTTGTGAAGTTGATGGACACAATCCTCTAATCCAGATCCATAATTGTCTTGTATGTATGTATATATATACACATATACATATATATATATATGAACTAGAATAAGTGATTCATGAAAGTAGTTAGGTGAAGAAGTTGGTAGTGGTAAGGGTTTATTCCTAGCATTGTTGGCTATATATGCAATTGCTTAGCCTAGAAAAATTATACATCATTTAACGATTGCACTTACAATTCCACAGCTTATTTTAGTCCATTGAGTAAAAAAAAACCAAGTTGAATTTTGTCATATATCTACTAAACCCACCCTTTGTACTGTATCTACTTGCCATGATCTCCTAACTTTTATATGCTATGTTTCTATTCTAATGCATTGTCTTTATCCTTTTGTTATTTCTAAATCAACATTAAAGCTTACTGGGTGAAATGTTTATGATGCATCTTTTGTCAAGGTCATGCATGAAATGAGAATATATGGATTCACCAAAGGATGATAGATTGGCCTCCCAGAGGTCAAGCATATGGTATGACATAGGCACTTTCCAAAACCAGTAAGAGCTATCTCATGGAAGTAGAATATAACAACTATTTAGGAAATGAAATCTTTAATGTAGAAGAATAAATATATATGTTACTATAATCATTCTATTAAACTACTTTCATAATATAGCTCCATGTATTTGAAAAAAAGTAAGGAAGAACAATAAAAACCGACCCCATGCGTGGTCATCCACTTCCGTGCCTCATAATTGTTGTCAATTCGTGAATCATATGCCAAGTAAGATATAAGACAAACATATTCAATTGATATCGTTTTGGTTACGTCATAATGCAAATTTTATAAAATTAAAATAAACTAATTGATAAAATCAAAAATCAAATCACTATGAACATTGCAAATGCAAAATTTAAAGAAATTACCACCAACTGATAATCAATACTTGCAGCCAAACCGACTTAATCAATGCAAAAATACTAATAGAACAAGTTGTACATTAAAATTAAAGCTTTATAAGAAGATTGGGGAGAATTTACCATTAATTTCTTCAAATAAATTTTCCTTCTTCATTACTCGTCGGGTTTAAAGCATCATCGTAGAATTTTTTTCCGTTCTGTTTTTGTTTCGGGGGAAGAGAAGTTAATTTAGGGATTTAGAGAAGCATGTTGGGGCTCAGATGATGTGGAAATTTACATGAGAAATATCTGATGAAGTGGGTAGTATGTGAAACAGGCCTTGTAAATATTAATTGAGACCCATTAAAAACAATCATTTGATCTTTGCAAATATTCATTAGAGACACAATTACTTTGTCCCTAATTAGACCTTAATTAAAGACAAGTTTTCTTTGTGTCTCTAAAAATTGTCTTAAATTTTCTTTTTTGTTGTAGTGATTATCCTCCAATGACAATGTACTAATAGCATTCATCCATACAAGTCCATTCTGGGTCCGAACGGAACCAAAGGCACTATTCCTACTACATCCGTTTTGGATTCATCCTCAGGATTAGTAGCGATTAACACTTGCACTTCAACGCTCCACCTTTGACTCCATGATATTGTTTTCATTCGAAAATGTACTCGTTGGATCAAAGTGGTTTTCAGATAATTTATCTGATTCCGGTCTCTTCGAAACAACGTTCGATATTTCCGATAAACTCAACCATGGTTCTTTAGGAAATATACCAACGAAAAATAAGATCAGAGATCACCTCCTAACCATTAGTGAACGGATTCCTTATCATCATCTTAGAAGTACGAAATAAGTTTATACGTACAGTATAGCACCTTGAACGGTAACTGTACCACATAATTTCCATGTTTCTTCTAGATATTCCGAAACTTATGTTTCTAGGTCTAGAATTTGATAGTCGGTTATTGTAACGACCCAGAATTTCTGTCAATTAAAATTTGTATATTTAATTGATTTTAAATATTAATAAGTAAATTTTATAAGTCGAATAATTTATTTTTCGAATATCTGGATTTAATTGGATAATTAAATCGATAATTTAATAGTTGAAATTACAGAAATAATTGGAAATTGGGATAAATATGATTGAAATTGATTTGTAAAATTTTAATAAACCATATTGGAGTTAGAATGATGTTATAGAAATTTTTAAATTGAATTTAAAGTTAATTTGTGAAAATTGAATATTTTAATATTTAATTGACGAGTTAAAATAGCCATTTTTCAAACAGTCTTGGATTTCAACGAAACAAGTTTCATCGGATCCATAATGTGATATTATTGCATTGTTTCAAATTTCGTGTCAATCGGATTTACCCTTTGTCCGGGGCTAGCTAAAACGCACAGAAATTTGGTTAATCGATTTAATTTAAAATCGATCGTTTATTTCCGTAACTCGCACATATGATCTAATTAGCTTCCGAAACCTATTCCATTGTGTCCGGAACTCGGGGTAAACCTTAGAAATGCCGGTCACCACGCGATATTTGGAGTTCGGAAATTTCGGATGAATAGTAATTCGAGAAATTTTCTATAAAAGCACCATATTCTTCACAAATTTGCAAAAACCCTAAACCTAATAACTCCAGCCACCACCAATACGTTCAATGGCCGAAAATGAATACTTTTCATCCTCAATTCGCGATCAATCCATGAAATATTTTTGAAAACTCCCTAAACGAAGATCGAAGAGCTCTGCGAGCTCTACCTGTTGTACGGTGGAGATCGAAATCGAAGCTTCGAATCAGCGGTAAAAAGGGCTCGAACGAGTGGAAGTCGGCCTCGGTTTTCGTGAGCTAGGCTCGACAGAGCTTCGCCTGGGTTTGGCCGATGGTAGAGCTCGGCTAGGCGAGTGGAATGGCACCATCTGATCGACGTAAAGATGATCGGAGTGGGCCCGATAATTAGATGAACTTCGGCGGCTATGGGTTTCTAAACCCTAGTACTTGCGTACGTGAATACTGGGTTGGGGGAGAAGGAAGGGAAACACGGCCAGGATCTAAGCAAGCAAATTGTACGGATCTGATTAATGTGGGTTTAAAAATAAATAAAAAGTTGTGAAATTAATTATATTAAATTGTATTAACTTCAAAATGTGATAACTTTTTGCTACGAGGTCAAAAACGCACGAAACCAGTTGCATTGAAACCGTATTGTTGAGCACTACGCAGTGGAGCTAGATTGGAGTCGTTTGGAGCTAGTGAAAATTTTGGGTAAAATTAAACGCGCGTTTAATTTTATTCGAAATAAATGCTGAAATCGAATTGAAATCAAGGTGAGAACTTCTCACTCAATCGAATTGTTTCGATTTAAATTTTAAATAGTTAGATTTAAAATTGCTTGATTGTATGATTAGATGATAAATTATTATTTGTTGTTTGAAATAGACATTATACGCCGTTAGTATGCGTAGATTATTTATTAAAAACATATACCGTGAATATTTCACTGCAAAGTGAAATTGGTATTATCTATGTACTTGGAGTTGATTTCTCGCATTATATAGCAGATGAGACCCTATTGCGCCGCAAAATGGCGGATAATATTTTATGAATCCCATATACCGCGATATTCCGTATTGGAACGGAAATGGTATTGTGCTAACATCTGTGGATGCAGGGAAACAGGTTGGAGGGATCCAACTGGATTCCTCACCGGTATTTATTTGATTTAAGATATAATGATGTTTGTTGATTATCATATTGATATATGAAGTTTTGATTGTCGTGATTGACTATTTGATGTTGTTGCATCATCGGATCCATTTTTGAAATTTTAAAATAATAATTTTGATTTTAAAAAGAATTTTAAAGTGATTTTTGAAAGTATAAGTTTTATAAAATTTTGAATTGTTAAAATAAATAAACATTAAAATTTTATTGTTATAAAAGTTATATTTTTGGAAAATATTACTTAAGTATGATTTTGAAGTTATATAAGTTTTAAATAACGTTTTGTAAATTATTAAAAGGATTGGTTTACTTAAATTAAGATTTTTGAATTTTTATAAACGATTTATATAAAAGATTTATAATATTGATATTTATAAATTAAAGATAGAGGAATTATAAAACGAGTTTTAGTAAGTGTTAAAAATGAAGTATAAATGGATTTCATAAGTAAATGAAATTTATAGATTTATAATTTGGGAAGTTATAGAATGAATAGATTTTGTAAAACAAAAGATTTATAAGTAATTAACTTATAAACTAGATTTTGGGCATTTGATTGGGATATAAATAGAATTGGTTAATAAAGTGATTTTTATAAGTTGGAGTTGTTATAAAATATAAATGGTATTTAGAAACATTGTGTTATAAATCCAAAATCGACTTATTTTGATAAGTCAATTATTTTAGATTTTTAAAGGAGATATATTCACGGTTTTGGACGGTGGATAATTTTTAAATTGAATATGTAAAATGTGTTAAGGATCGAAATCCTAGATTTCTACATTCATTGTTGAAATAGACGTTTTCGAGAAATAGAAGGAAATGGTTGACTATAACACTGTTGTTATAGTAAATGATTTCCGAAAGGAAATGTTTTATATAGTATTGGGATTTATATATCTATTTTAATTTCGAATCCCTATACTAGTGATTTTGGGTCGTCGTAACGATGTTTTACGCAACATTCGTTTTGACTCAAATAAATGTGTTTAAGCGCACGTTTTCCTTAAAGAATGAAATATATACTTAATTTCGATCTAAGTATATTGAATATTTTCCAACTGTTGAAAATAAATGGATTTGTGAATTACTTATTATTAAATAAGTATGGAAATGTTTTTCCAATATGAAGTGAATGTTTGAGATTACATCTTTTAAAGATAAATTGAAAATGAATATTAGAAATCGATTTGGAAATCGTGTATTCATAGATATTTTGGAATTGTAAATTCACTACGGAATTTATAAAAGAAAAGGGAAATTTGTTTAAAAATAAACGTTGATTTATTTTAGAAGTGTGGAAATAAATTTACGGATTTGGAACGTAAATATAAAGTAAATCGGTAAGGATTTATTTAATTGGTTTAAATGAACCATTTTGAAATGAAAGTATTTCCGCGTAAGGAAAATGATTGAAATTTGTTTTTAAAAGTGGTAAAGGTGAAAAGTGATTTGAAAGTTGTTTTCAAATGTTGAAGTGTGGAAAATATATATATCTTGTAAAGATATTTTGGAAAATAAATAATTTGGAAAATTATTTGGAAACTGGTGATGTTGAGCATACCTATTGATAGTTAAATAACCGACTATCAATATTTACCTTTAAATGGGTATTTGTTGTGATTTGCTTGAATTTGAATGCCACACTTATTTTTGAATAAGCGCTCACTATTCGGGTTAGCCGAGAAAGGACCTTGGAGTCGTATAACCCATTCCGAATATGTGATACGTCATTATGGATTGCATTTGATGACCGGTGTTGAAGACCGGATATTTTTGAAAACCGAAGGGTTACCGTCGAATGACTCTACATCGGCTGATCTCCGATATAGAGGTTTTATCACCCTTAGTGACGGGAAGTCCGGACGTGATTAGTGAATATCCGGATTGCAATGGCTTCTTTGGAAGTGCCTTCGATTCTGTTCGAGCCCGGAGCAGACTTGTATGGATTGTATGTCTGACATTACAAATTGAGATATAAAGCTGATTTCTTTCAAATATATTTCTGTTGGTGGCGGAGAATTTATTCTCTTAGCTTAACACCCTTCTCTGAAACGTACGAGTTCAAAGGTTATGTAGTTGAAGGTTATTAGTGATATACTCCCAATTTGGTAGTGTGATATGCCAAGTACTGTTGAGCATTTGATGATCTAAGCACAACTTTTTTATAAAGCGTGGCTTTGTGGATGAGACTTCGTCGGACCTCACACCCCGGAAATGTTCAAAACAGGAAGGATGCAGCAAGGTTATTAGGGGGTAGCGCCCCTTTAGTGTATGTCATTCCTTCTGGATAGAGGTGGTATCATGATATGGAGCCCAGATACTTAATCTATGTTGTTGCTAAAAATTTATTACTTTGTGGTTGTTGTAATCGAGGATCCTCGGATATAGATCGGTTACGATCGGGGAATGACATATTCGTGTCAGTAGTTACCCAGTTTGAAGGGTAACCCGGCCTTGTGTTGGCAAAGATCTAACCGTAACGTTAGGTTCTCAGGTTGTTTTTCCAGAGGCGTACCCATGTGGCAATGGAAGTTCCTTGGCCTGACCATTTGTTGGAAATCCAAACTTCAATACGCATCTTGTACGGTTTTAGTTGTAGAACCTGTCATTTACTTATGGTGGTCACCATTGTTTAGATGGTAGCTATAGTAGGCATACGATAATGGTCGTATGTTGGCTAAGATTTATATCTTTACTTTCAAAATGATTTTTTCCTAACTATGCACTAGTAATAATATCAAATATTTCCTTTTAATGCGTATCAAGCATCTTTGACCACCATAAGGAGAAATCTCCTCCGATTCTGCGTTTGCATTGTATGTGTGTGCGGGAGGCCTTATGGTAGTCACATTTTCCAAAAAGCATTGCGAATCTATTTTAAAATATTTCGGTTGTTGTTTTAAAGATAAATACTGTTTTAAATTCTCACACCAGTCACATGACTGACTCGGAGTTTATTGTTTTCCTTCCTAAACTCTGGGTGCCCACCATTTTCCACATGGGCAGTCTAGAGTTAGGTTATCAGGATATTCTGGAATTCAGGAGTTGCTGGAGACTAGCTGGATGGCATGGCGTATTCACTAGTATATAGTATTTCTTTTTCGCTGTTTGTTGTTGTACACTCTGATGATGTAATGTAATGTAATATGATGTAATGTAATAACTGATATAGTTCTTTGTTTAAAGATTATTCATTATCTATTATATGTTGTTCCGCTGCGATTGTGAGATTCTGATATTA
Organism: Allium cepa; assembly: GCA_030765085.1. Taxonomy (NCBI): domain Eukaryota; kingdom Viridiplantae; phylum Streptophyta; class Magnoliopsida; order Asparagales; family Amaryllidaceae; genus Allium; species Allium cepa. The sequence goes on from CM060932.1 coordinate 562,063,466, forward strand.
TTCTGTTGATTCTCTTTATTCTCTGTTTCTTCTACCTTTTTCTTCTTCTTTAACCATAACGGTACGGTTTTCTGGCATTCGATTGCTCGGCAGTTGATACAGTGGATGTACTGATGTCAGTTTTCGAACTTCGTGGATGAAAAGTCGCGTCGTTACATTTGGTATCAGAGCATATGGTTAGGCGACAACCATGGCTCTGTTGGGAATTAGTCAGTAGTACTCTAGAATGAGTGTGAGTGTAATAATATATACGAGTGTGTATTTGTTACTGAATATGAAATTGTTTTATGTTGTGATGATGGTTTGTTGAGTGGTATATGGATTCTGGTCGGTATAGTCTGTACAACTCTATCGATAGGGATCTCTAAACACTTATACAGAACAAATCGACACGATGTTGTTTTAAATAGGGTAGATGGAATAATTTTACCTCGATTATATTTTATATATAAAGGAATAATTTTTCAGAATTATTAAAGTGCATATAAAATTGATTGTTTGGTTGTTGAAATGTAAGAATATATATAAGTTAATTGAAAGATTGTTTGAATAAGTTAAATGAAACATATTGTAAAAGAATAAATTTTATAAGCGTAGAATTATAAGTATGGAATTATAATTGATATGATCTACAATTGTAAAATAATCGTATATAAGTAAAGTTAAATGGTGAAATTGTATAAGAAAAAGATTTATAAATGCAATTTATAATAAAAAGGAAAATTTTCGAAAAATATCAAGCACTGAATTCACTATTGTCACTAGGAAATAATAAGGGTGATGACTACAGCATCATTAGTATCATCTTTGAGTCTCTATGTGATGGATTTGCTACCATTGTAAATTGAAATTTAAGTTAGTTGTGATAAACAGATTTGAAATTAAAATCCAAGTTGTAATTGATGAATATGAACTTGAGTTATATAAATGAAATTCAACCTTATATTGTTAAAGGAATTAGCAATTGAATTGATAAATGGATTGAATGTTAATCAATCGAATGTAAATAATTGATATGAAACGATGAATATAAGTGTTAATTCGTTAGAAGCTAATGAAGTTGAGAAATTGAATAATTGAATGGAAATCAATTTAATATCAACCAATTGAAATTAAAAGTGTTCAACCAAATTGAATGTAAAGAAATGTAAATTGAATAAATTTGGTTGTAATGGATGTACATTGGTTGTTATATGAATGTTAGTTAATTGTATATAATTCATTAAGTGTTAATGAAATTGAGTTGACAAATTGAAAGCTAAAGTAATTTGAAATCAAACTGGAAGTTAAGTGAATCTTAAATAGAACTGAATTTGATTTGTAAGTAAACCAACTTGAATATGAATTAGTGGATGTAAACTAATTGAATATGAATAAACGAATGTTAGTAAATCCAATGTTAATGAATCAAATGTGATTTACATTGGAAAACCAATTCATTGAATATTAATGAGAAGTGAATTTATATTGATTTGGTGGTTGCATTTGTTGCTTTTGTTGCATTTGCTATGTTGGCACATGTAGTTGTTATGTTGCTATATAATGTATATTGATGTTACTTTCATATATGCACGTTTCTCATTGTTTTTTGAGCGTTTAGTAGGTGCGGATTGCGCTTGCCTCGCTTTTGGAGCTCGCTTTCGCGCTATATTAGTCGTATATGTTCGCTAATAAAATATAAGGTACATATCTCGGATTAAATATCGTACTTTTACACTTTTTTCCCTACGGGATGCCTCATCACTTGTTGGGATGTATATTTGTGATATATATACTGTCATTTTTTTTGGATCGAGCCGCGCAAAGGAGACTCTGGCGAATTTTTTCGAAAATTTAAGGCGTTAGAATATTTTTGAGAAAATTGAAAATTTTGAAAACTAAGTTGGGTTTGGAAACTTAGTAAAGTTGTTGAAAGAAGTTTAACTATGAATTTTGGGAATGTTAAACACTTAAGAGATTTGAAAAATCCAATTTGAGCGGTTTGTTTTGAAAAGTTGATGGATTCTGTAACTTTTTTTTACTTGGTAATTTCGATGATGAAATTATTTTAAGGGGGGAAGTTTGTAACGACCCAGAATTTCTGTCAATTAAAATTTGTATATTTAATTGATTTTAAATATTGATAAGTAAATTTTATAAGTCGAATAATTTATTTTTCGAATATCTGGATTTAATTGGATAATTAAATCGATAATTTAATAGTTGAAATTACAGAAATAATTGGAAATTGGGTTAAATATGATTGAAACTGATTTGTAAAATTTTAATAAATCATATTGGAGTTATAATGATGCTATAGAACTTTTAAAATTGAATTTAAAGTTAATTTGTGAAATTGAATATTTTAATATTTAATTGACGAGTTAAAATAGCCATTTTTCAAATAGTCTCGGATTTTGACGTAACCAGTTTCATCCGGTCCATAATGTGATATTATTGTATGGTTTAAAATTTTGTGTCAATCGGATTTACCGTTTGTCCGGGGCGAGCTAAAAAGCATAAAAATTTGGTTAACCGACTTAATTTGAAATCGATCGTTTATTTCCGTAACTCGCACATATGATCGAATTAGCTTTCGAAACATATTCCATTATGTCCGGAACATAGGGTAAACCTTAGAAACGCCGATCACCGCACGAGATTTTGAGTTCAGAAATTCCGGAAGAATAGTAATACGAGAAATTTTCTATAAAAGCACCGTATTCTTCACAAATTTGCAAAAACCCTAAACCTAATAACTCCAGCCGCCACCAATACGCTCAATGGCCGAAAATGAATACTTTTCTTCCTCAATTAGCGATCAATCCGTGCAACATTTTTGAAAACTCCCTAAACGAAGATCGAAGAGCTCTGCGAGCTCTACCTGTGGTACGGTGGAGATCAAAATCGAAGCTTCGAATCAGCGACAAAAAGGGCTCGAACGAGTGGAAGTCGGCCTCGGTTTTCGTGAGCTAGGCTCGAGGGAGCTTTGCCTGGGTTTGGTTGATGGTAGAGCTCGGCTAGGCGAGTGGAATGGCACCATCTGATCGACATAAAGGTGATCGTAGTGGGCCTGATAATTAGATGAACTTCGACGGCTATGGGTTTCTAAACCCTAGAACTTGCGTACGTGAATACTGGGTTGGGGGAGAAGGAAGGGAAATGCGGCCAGGATCTAAGAAAGAAAATTGCACGGCTCTGATTAATGTGGGTTTAAAAATAAATAAAAAGTTGTGAAATTAATTATATTAAATTGTATTAACTTCAAAATGTGATAACTTTTTGCTACGAGGTCGAAAACGCACGAAACCAGTTGCGTTGGAACCGTATTGTCGAGCATTACGCAATAGAGCGGGATTAGAGTCATTTGGAGCTAGTGAAAATTTCGGGTAAAATTAAATGCACGTTTAATTTTATTCGAAATAAAAGCTGAAATCGAATTGAAATAAAGGTGAGAACTTCTCACTCAATCGAATTGTTTCGATTTAAATTTTAAATAGTAGATTTAAAATTTCTTGATGGTATGCTTGGATGATAAATTGTTATCTGTTGTTTGAAATAGACATTATACGCCGTTAGTAAGCGGAGGTTATTTATTAAAAACATATACCGCGAATATTTCACTGCAAAGTGAAATTGGTATTATCTATGTACTTGGAGTTGATTTCCCGCATTATATAGCGGATGAGACCCTATTGCGCCGCATAATGGCGGATAATATTTTATGAATCCCATATACAGCGATATTCCATATTGGAACGGAATTGGTATTGTGCTAACATCTGTGGATGCAGGGAGACAGGTTGGAGGGATCCAACTGGATTCCTCACCAGTATTTATTTGATTTCAGATATAGTGATGTTTGTTGATTATCATATTGATATATGAAGTTTTGATTGTCGTGATTGACTATTTGGTGCTGTTGCATCATCGGATCCATTTTTGAAGTTTTAAAATAATGATTTTGATTTTAAAAAGAATTTTAAAGTGATTTTTGAAAGTACACGTTTTATTAAATTTTGAATTGTTAAAATAAATAACCATTATGATTTTATTATTATAAAAGTTATATTTTTGGAAAATAGTACTTAAGTATGATTTTGGAGTTATATAAGTTTTAAATAACGTTTTGTAAATTATTAAAAGAATTGGTTTATTTAAATTGAGATTTTTGAATTTTTATAAACGATTTATATAAAAGATTTATAATATTGATATTTATAAATTAAAAATATAGGAACTATAAAACGAGTTTTATTAAGTGTTAAAAATGAAGTATAAATGGATTTCATAAGTAAATGAAATTTATAGATTTATAATTTAGGAAGTCATAGAATGAATAGATTTTGTAAAATAAAAGATATATAAGTAATTAACTTATAAACTGGATTTTGGGCATTAGATTAGGATATAAATAGAATTGGTTAATAAAGTGATTATTATAAGTTGGAGTTGTTATAAAATATAAATGGGATTTACAAACATTGTGTTATAAATCCAAAATCGACTTATTTTGATAAGTCGATTATTTTAGATTTTTAAAGGAGATATATTTATGGTTTTGGATGGCGGATAATTTTTAAATTGAATTTGTAAAATGTGTTAAAGATCGAAATCCTAGATTTCAACATTCATTGTTGAAATAGAAGTTTTCGAGAAATAGAAGGAAATGGTTGACTTTTACACTATTGTTATAGTAAATGATTTCCGAAAGGAAATGTTTTATATAGTATTGGGATTTATATATCTATTTTAATTTCGAATACCTATACTAGTGATTTTGGGTCGTCGTAACGATGTTTTACACAATATTCGTTTTGACTCAAATAAACGTGTTTAAGCGCGCGTTTTCCTTAAAAAATGAAATATATATTTAATTTCGATTTAGTATATTGAATATTTTCCAAGTGTTGAAAATAAATGGATTTGCGAATTACTTATTATTAAATAAGTACGGAAATGTTTTCCAATATGAAGTGAATGTTTGAGATTACATCTTTTAAAGATAAATTGAAAATGAATATTAGAAATCGATTTGGAAATCGTATATTCATAGATATTTTGGAATTGTAAATTCATTATGGAATTTATAAAAGAAAAGGGGAATTTGTTTAAAAATAAACGTTGATTTATTTTTGAAGCGTGGGAATAAATTTACGGATTTGGAACGTAAATATGAAGTAAATCGGTAAGTATTTATTTAATTGGTTTAAATGAACCATTTTGAAATGAAAGTATTTCCACGTAAGGAAAATGATTGAAATTTGTTTTCAAAAGTGGTAAAGGTGAAAAGTGATTTGAAAATTTGTTTTCAAATGTTGAAGTGTGGAAAATATATATATATGTTGTAAAGATATTTTGGAAAATAAATAATTTGGAAAATTATTTGGAATCTGGTGATGTTGAGCATACCTATTGATAGTTAAATAACCGACTATCAATATTTACCTTTGAATGGGTATTTGTTGTGATTTGCTTGAATTTGAATGCCACACTTATTTTTGAATAAGCTCTCACTATTCGGGTTAGCCGGGAAAGGACCTTGGAGTCGTATAACCCATTCCGAATATGTGATACGTCGTTATGGATTGCATTAGATGACCGGTGTTGAAGACCAGATATTTTTGAAAACCGAAGGGTTACCGTCGAATGACTCTGCATCGGCTGATCTCCGATATAGAGGTTTTATCACCCTTAGTGACGGGAAGTCCGGAGGTGATTAGTGAATATCCGGATTGCAAGGGCTTCTTTGGAAGTGCCTTCGGTTCTGTTCGAGCCCGGAACAGACTTTTATGGATTGTATGTCTGACATTACAAATTGAGATATAAAGCTGATTTCTTTCAAATATATTTCTGTTGGTGGCGGAGAATTTATTTTCTTAGCTTAACACCCTTCTCTGAAACGTACGAGTTCAGAGGTTATGTAGTTGAAGGTTATTAGTGATATACTCCCAATTTGGTAGTGTGATATACCAAGTGCTGTTGAGCATTTGATGATCAAAGCACAGCTTTTGTATAAAGAGTGGCTTTGTGGGCGAGACTTCGTCGGACCTCACACCTCGGAAATGGTCAAAACAGGAAGGATGCGGCAAGGTTATTAGGGGGTAGCGCCCCTTTAGTGTATGTCATTCCTTCTGAATAGAGGTGGTATCATGGTATGGAGCCCAGATACTTAACCTATGTTGTTGCTGCAAATTTATTACTTTGTGGTTGTTGGAATCGAGGATCCTCGGATATAGATCGGTTACGATCAGGGAATGACATATTCGTGTCAGTAGTTACCCAGTTTAAAGGGTAACCCGGCCTTGTGTTGGCTGAGATCTAACCGTAACGTTAGGTTCTTGGGTCGTCTTTCCTGAGGCGTACCCATGTGGCAATGGGATGTTCCTTGGCCTGACCATTTGTTGGAAATCCAAACTTCAATACGCATATTGTACGGTTTTAGTTGACCTGTCATTTACTTATGGTGGTCACCACTGGTTAGTTGGTAGCTATAGTAGGCATACGATAATGGTCGTATGTTGGCTAAGATTTATATCTTTACATTCGAAATGATTTTTTCCTACACTATACACTGGTAATAATATCAAATGTTTCTTTTTAATGCGTATCAAGCATCTTTGACTACCATAAGGAGAAATCTCCTCCGATTCTGCGTTTGCATTGTGTGTGTGCGGGAGGCCTTATGGTAGTCTCATTTTCCAAAAAGCATTGCGAATCTATTTTAAAATATTCCTGTTGCTGTTTTAAAGATAAATACTGTTTTAAGTTCTCACCCCAATCGCATGACTGACTCGGAGTTTATTGTTTTCCTTCCTAAACTCTAGGTGCCTTCCAATTTCCACACGGGCAATCTAGAGTTAGGTTATCAAAATATTCTGGAATTCAAGAGTTGCTAGAGACAAGCTGGATGGCATGGCGTATTCACTAGTATATAGTATTTCTTTTCCGCTGTTTGTTGTTGTACACTTTGATGATGTAATGTGATGTAATATGATGTAATGTAATAACTGATATAGTTCTTTGTTTAAAAATTATTCATTTATCTATTATATGTTGTTCTGCTGCGATTGTGAGATTCTGATATTGTTCTGTTGTTTCTTTCTGTTCTCTGTTTCTTCTACCTTTTTCTTCTTCTTTAACCATAACGGTACGGTTTTCCGGCATTCGATTGCTCGGCAGTTGATACAGTGGACGTATTGATGTCAGTTTTCGAGCGTCGAAAAATCGCATTCGTTACAGTTATTTAACTATCAAATTTACAATTATCCAAAACAAAGGTTTCATTTCCCATTGAAAACCATAAGCCTTGTTAACTTAAATTTCGATAAATTAAAATTACTTAATCAAAACAGCATATGCTTATCTCACCGGATAAGTATATTCATAAACCATTCATTTTCAAAATATTTGAAATTCTTTAAAATAAATCTGGGAAAGTACCACTACAGCATCAACAATGGATTCACAGCTCAACGATTACATCTTTATCCTACAGAAATCCAAAACTTAACTGCATTCCCTCTCTGCCTCTGATTATGCCATGAAAGTATACCATTTACTTTCCGGAACTTTATTTAAAATTTTCAAAATAATACTTATAAAGTTCACTATAATTTTTTTCCATGCTTTAATTAAGTAAAATACTCTTTTATAAAATTTTACTGTATAATATATTTTTATATTTTAAAAAACATTATTAATATTTAATAAATCTATCTATGGAATAAATATACTTAATGCTAATTAATTTCCTAAGTAACATTTTCCTTTAGACAGCCACTATAAATTAACATTAATTAGAAATTAATAAATTTTTAAACAATTAAATCACTAGTAACAAATCTAAATTTAGTACTTTTAGATAATTTTTAAGAACAACAAATTTATTACTTTAAATCATTATCCAAATACATATTAATTAACTTAAAAATACTATTCATTTAAACAATTTTGGTTTAAAGGACAACTTCCAAAACGGAAAAGCAGGCTTAAAAATTCCAATGGTACTTAAATCAAGTTACCATTCAATTCCATAACAGTCTAGAATAACAGATATAGATATTCACATTAATCATGCTTTTATCAATTAATTCAACATCATATTGCCCAATACAATTATCAAGATAATCAATGGATGTCCGTACAATTATAATAGCAGAAAAGGATTTTATTCTGCTTTTCTGCTAGTAAACGTCGACAATAGATATATATTCAATAGTAATAGCAGAACGGTGATTTATTCTGCCAACAGGGGTCTAATTTAAAACAATTAGTGGAATGGTATTTTGTTCCCTTAAAAAAGATGTCAAAACATCGTAATTATATTAAATTAATTCACTGTTATTTTTATCTGGCAGAACACTTTAATATTCGGGTCATATAAATTTAATCGACGGCATTATTTTTCAACTGATTACTTAAAATTTCCGTCCATTTCAAACGACTATAAAATTCCACTTATTCAGGCTCGGCAATGGGTCATACGACGACGTAGAGTTTGTCTATACGAACCCATCGCAATAAATTCCACGTTAACCAAAATTCATATGAATTTGTTAACACATTTTAAAATTTCAAAATTATATATATATATATATATATAACTTACCCTTCATCCCTATATTCTTTCATTTCATTTCTATGAACTTGGGCCGAAAACCAAAACCATCAGGCACAGACGACCCACTCCCCTACTTCTCTTCTTCTTCCCTTTCCCTCTATTGCTTCCAGTAACCAAACTATATGCAAAAGAATTTGAACTCGATCCACCAAATTTGAGTACTCACTTCCCCATCAACTTGAACCTGATCCAATACAAGGCCTAAACCAACATTCCAACTCAAGCCAATGTCAACTCATTCCACAATAGTTCCTTCAATCCTTCCACCTGTAGTTCAAATGCACGCGTATACGTGCACGAACATTCCAAACCATCGGTCACCAATCCGAGATCATCCACGAATGCCCCTGACCACACTCGACCATTTCCACCCCTTTGCCAATGTTCCAGCACTCTCGATCAATGATTAAGCCTTCCACCGTAACCAACAGAGAAACCATCCCCACTAAAAACTTTAAACTTATCTTGCCTTACACCCTTTATCCACTCGCCTCCATCACCTTTCGAAATCTCACCCACGCTGCCTCCTTCCTGCCAAAATTCAAACCGTCCAGTCAAGCCTCCGTCCACCAATTCAATCGCGTGCAATCATGACCCGAGACCCCCCTTAAACCCTAAAATTTCCACATTACCTCAAACCAAGGCCTAAATCAACATTCCGCTTTGATGAACACCTCCGCCTCATCGCCATGCTGCTTCTCGAACCAACCGCAACGCCTATCGCCGCCTAGATCACCGATAATTAATTTTTTTGAGAAAACCATCATCTTCAAATCCTACATAACCTATGCTAATAAAAATCAGGATTTCTGCACCAAAATCCTAATTGGATATGATGAACATGATTATGTACTCAGTCTGGATTTAAACATGTCGAACATTGACAAAAATGGATCTCTCATTATCAAATTGAAATTTTACACAACACATATGATGAGCAACCTTTGAATTATTTTTAAGCTAATATTCACTCAAAAATGAAAGTTTTACTAGTTTATACTACTGACAAAATCAAACTAGAATGAAGGGAAAAGATTTTTGAAAGTTGAACATGAATACAACTTTCACTATTAATTATAACGGAGTGATTTTTAAAGACACTTTCGCGTATTTTCTAAATTCAAACTCTCACCTTCCACATTGCATGATTTTTGAAGTCTTCCACTTGTATCTTTATCTTAGAATCTGAAAATCTAATAATCTTGCTTTTGTTTTGATTTGAACAGAGGATGCTTCTTCCCTCCTTTTGTTTTACAGAGCTTTTGTGTTTACAGTTTTATTTTTATGTTTTACAAGCTTAACCCAATTGAAGCTACAAGCTTTTTTATATATATATATATATATATATATATATATATATATATATATATATGCAAGGATGCCAGGATGTACACATATAGATTTTGGGCATAAAAGAATTTGATGTGATGTATAATGTTTTGATGGATTTATTTGAATTTTTGCGACTTGAGTTGATTTTTTTTTGAGGTTGAAATGAAATTTAAACAGAAGTTTTCGTCTTTGCCTCTTTTGATCAGACAGTACATATGTAAATACATATATGTGTTTATATTTGTTGTACATTTGTATCTTTCCCAGGAAATTCTTAATTTATTTTTTTATTTTACATTTCTAACTTTGTTTGGTTGGGTCAATGTATTCTTTTTTTTTTTACTTTTTACTTTTTACTTTCACTTGATTTTTAACATGCTTTCATATGTACATAATTTGAAAATAATAGTTATAAATGGTTTAAAAACAACTTCAAGTTTTCATGTTATATAAAATAACATTTGTTATTTGAAACATATTGCTTCTATTAAAATATATAACCCAAGGCAAATCTAATTTTGTTATTTCATTTTAAGTGTATAAAATAAATTTTTGTTAAGACATTACTTTGTGAATGATTTTCTTCTTGAAATGATTTTATATATTTCCTCACTTCTACAATATAATATTATCATATATATTTTCACACACACATATATATATATTTCTTCTTTTATTTTTCAACATATATCAAATATATATTACTTTTTAATAAACTATATTTATTTGGTTCAAATATATGTATACATCCTTCTTTCATTTACAGTATATACATATATATATACATGTATAAAATTCTTAATTCTATATTTATTAGTCCATAAATATGTATATTACATATATTGTTTTTAACCCACTAGCTTGTGTAGTCTATATAAATATTACACTCTTCTCAACTGATATATATATATATATATAAGACAATCTAATCTTAAACTCTTTCTTTTTATAATACATTGTATTCTCCATAAGTCATATTGTTAGCGCCAAAATTGGTTACTAACACCCAAATCCAGATGAAAGCACCAACTAGCAATCACAGATAGAATGTATGTTGAGAGTATGAATGTGAAGAACAATAAAAATTAAAGAGAAAACAGTAATAACACAGGATTTATAGTGGTTTGGCTAACTCCGGCCTACGTCCACTCTAGAAATTTCCTTTCTATTAATATTCGAATCAGTTATAATTACAATCCAGAGTTTTTAAAGCAACAATGACAGAGTAGCCTTAATAAGGAAGTAGAAGGGAGCAAAATGAAGATCCCTTTTCTGAATCCCCACATGTTGTATTTATAGGCAAAACCCGAGTTAAGGGGCTTCCTGAGTAGTCCAGGCCCATTAAGGCCATAGCTGAATCAGACTCGACACTACGATCGAACCAGGCATGCCGAGCCGCATCTGCCGATCCACTTCAGTATGACCGAACCAGAACATGACGAACCACCAAGACCGATCCCATCGAGGACGAACCACCAATGCCGAGTGTCGATCCACTCCAAAGCCGAACCATATTTGGCCGACTCACCTCAACTTTCACCCATGAACGAATGACATTCCTTTCTTCCTTTGCCCAACCGATCCTCCTCAGCCGACCTACTTCCATCATCGAACCATGCCCCCAAGACCGGAACATGCATGGTCTCCACTCCTCGACCGAGCCAACTTGCGACCAAACCACTTCAACATGACCAACCCACACCGTCAAGGCCGAACCACCTTCCTACCGAACCACTTCACCATGACCAACCCACACCATCAAGGCTGAACCACCTTCCTACCGAACTACTTCAACATGACCGACCAATACCATCAAGGCCAAACCACCTCCCTATTGTACCACTCCAACTAGACTAGCCCAAGCAACTCGGAGCACAACTCCATGTGGCACGAAGCTAACTCCATGAACACTCGAAGCAAACCTAGGGTTGACTTGAAGTAGACTCCAGGTGACTATCGTCAACTCGACTTTTGTTGAAACCCATATTTCGAGTATCCCGCGACTTTTGTCCATCGGATATGCCAAATCCCGGCTTCATAATCATGACCATCACCCGTGATTGATCGTCTGTCCATCTAGTTGACTCAAACCCATCGTATTCCATCCTCAACAAACGAGCAGTCGATTTAGATAAATCCGTCTGTCCACGACCTTGCCAAATGGCGGGTTAACAAATATAATTTCTATTTACAATATATCCTTTTCTTTTTCATCTATATTTACTTGCTATGAATTTGTTTTCAAAATTATATATATAAATTATGTTGTTCTGAATATATATATATATATATATATATATATACAGGTATAATAAATTTCCAATTAAACCAGTTTATCTATTTTATAAATAAAAATCTAGAAATTCAAAATATTATCTTGGTTTGAAAATTGTATATTATTATCAACTGTTATTTAACGGTGATTTTTTTGATTAAAATACCATATTATTGAATAATAAAAATTAATATTCAAAATTCGAGACGTCAAAAATCCCGGATCGTTACATTCCTTCCCCCTAAAAGAATTCCGTCCCTGAAATTTCCATAACCAAGCTAGTAAACAAAACTAACCGAATTTTAATTTATTTACGAATCAATAAACACCATATCACACAAGTCAATATATATTTATATATATTCCCAAATATCAGTTACACCCATGATCAACTAGAATACGTCCATAAGTACCGCCATCATATACATATACATATATATATATATATATATATATAGTCACACCAAACATCCACTGATATACCTACTGGACTACAATCCAACAAACATGACATCTACAGGTTACTAATAAATACTAATAAGGTACACACTCCTAAGAGAACATTCAGCCCAAGCCCACACTAACTGTGGACTCTCTCCATCCGAATCCTCCACTTCGGGTCCTTTCAATTCCATAGACTCCACATCGCTATCCGAAACCCATGTAAACCCTGGACTTGGTTCCATCTGACGATAATCTCCATTTGCAACTGGCTCATTTTTAACTTCACCCATTTCCAGATGATAGCGTCATCATTTTCCGAATCGGATTCTTCGTCTGCTTCAAATTCCTCTTCATCCTCAAATTCCTCCTCGTCCTCGAATTATTCCTCATCATCGAATTCTTCCTCTTCTTTGAATTCTTCCTTAGGCTCCTCTTCTACTTTTTCCTTGGGCCTCTCTTCTTGGTGCAGTAGCTGCTCGACAGGCTCTATTTCCTTCTCTAACTCTTCCTCATATATCTATGGCTCATTAAGATCCTTCAGAATCCTTCTAACTAAGTCATGATTGGCATCTCTCCTAGCCTTCGAACATGTTCCCCCTCGATTGATATTGCGGGTTCCCTACAGTCAATTAACAAGAGCCAAGATTGAGATCCTAAGGTTTTAGGAATTCATATATGCTAAGGAGTACATATATAGGTTCACACTTCAAATAACTTTCCCTTTTTAAAAAGCTATATTTCAAAAACTTTAATAAGGCAATACCAAAATCATTTTCCTCAAAAATTAGGTTTAAACAAATTTTCTGAAATCACCAAAGTTTTTTCAATCCTCAAATATCACTTTAATAAATCAATTATCATAAATAGTCTTTATTTATGAAAAATCTTCCTAAAACATTTATATAAAAATATTCTAATTCCCTTTAGTAAATAAAATTTAGTAACAATCCAAATTTCCCAAAGTTCCTATCTTACAGGACTTGGATCGCCAAGGATAAACTCAAGCCAAAAGGAACGGCAATAGAGGGTACTCAAAGCTAACGGTTATGACCACTTAATTCCCATACGATAAAATATTATCATCACTTATCAAACAATACCTCAAAATACCATATATTTTGAAAAACATGTCTTTATTTGTAACGATCCCGATTCTTGAGTCGAATTTAATTGGTAATTTAATTTAATTTTGGATTCAAATGTAAATTAATGAGAATTTATTTGGATTTGAAATACAAAATAAAGTAAAATAAATTGAATTAAATTTTAAGCTCGAAGTTCTAAGAATGAAATATATTGTAAATAGAATTTTTGAGTATATTTGAATTTTCCAAAATAAATAAGGTGTATGTTTATTTATATAAATAGGTTATCACTTGAAATTTGATTTTGAAATTGAAATTCAATAAATAGTATATTTTTAAAAAAATTAATTGGATTTAAAAGTTATATTTTGAAGAAAAAACATATATGTATCTATTTAGAATTATAGGTATATAATCTAATTTGATTTCAAAATCATTTATTGTAAATTTGTATAAGTACAAATTAAAATGTATGAATATAAAATCTTAATATGTATTTACTTTTTAAAATTAATAAAGCCTAATACCATTTGAAATTAAAAAAAACATATGTAACATTTAAAACATATGGTAATGTAAAAAGGAAAGTATTCATTTTCAATTGAAATTATAAACAAAGTAAGGTTTAAAAACAAAGTTATAAAATGAGATTTTAGTAAACAAGGGCTAAAAAATATAGTTTGTATGTAAATAAATAATCCATATAAACAATAGAAACATATATATGAAAACATATGTGTTGAAATAACTATATGAATATAAGTGTAAATATAATAACAAGTGGGTTTAAAACAAAATTTACAAAATAAATTGCATTAGGGATTTAAACATAAGAATACAAACTTGTGACACTTGTACAAAAAATGTTTGCATGAATAACACTTGTTAAGTGATTGTGTTATGAATTAAACAAGTGGCAAAAACAACTTTCTTCTTTTAAAATCAATTAATCAAAATATATACAAATGAGAAGTGGGTAAACAAGGCTGTTTACATTCATCTCCACTTCCTGAAATCAGAAAACAAACTTTCTCAAATCTGAAACCAGGAAAACAAAAAAAACAAAAGTTCATCTCATATCAAAACAAAGCCACAACCTATTTGCAAAATACCTCAACCTGAAACCAGATCTGAAAACAAATGACGTTAGAAATTAAATCATGTTGAAGATCAGGATTATCAAGATCTGAAACCTGGAAATCAAAAACAAAAGCAACCTGAAGGAATCAAAACTCTATGCAACAAGATCAAAGCCTAAGCTTTGAAATTATCTCAAGTCTGGAAACTAAAGTTCAAAGCTCAGAAATCTGTAGAAGCAAACAACAACTAAATTCATATTTCGGTTTCAAGCACAACATCTAGTTTTCAAATCAAAACTCAGCAATCAACTCAAAATTTCAGTTCTCTGTTCTTCAATTCGAGTTGAGAAAACACTTGAACTTATATATTCATCTTTTGGGTTTGCATCTCATGATCTGTGAATGAATGATATAAAGGATGCTTGCATGAATATGAACTTCTGTATAGATGTATATGCTTGTGCCTATCAGCATACAAGTAAATGTCTCTGTTCTAGGTTTCCAAGCTTCAAAACCTGTTTCAAAAAAAATTCAAAAGCCTTTCCTCTGATCCTTTTCAGGCTTAAAAATATAAACAAAATATGATTGTATAATCAAGATTCAAGTTCTAAAAATACTTTTATGAATAATTAGTAAAAATATTTTCTGGAAAATAGAATATACAGTAAAATCTCAAGCATGTTAAAAATTCAAGTATCTCGATTTCTTGATTTACTTATATAACTTAATTCGTTTTCAAAAACTATGATTTTTAGAGGTAAAATCATTATTTTTAAGTTTATAAATCAAGAGAGCTTGCGAGTTGAACGTAAAATGGTTTTTCGTCAAACTATGATGATCGGCATGGTTATGTTGTTTGAGTTATAGTCAAAAGGTGAATCAAACATCATCGATCATGGGAAAAAAATTCGCAAATTTTTTTTGTGGATCGTAGTGATCGAAAGAGATCAATTTAGGGTTTGAACTGAGGTTTTGGTCGATCGGGTTTGCAAGGGAATTACGTCATCGATCAAGCTTATAGGGCGATCGGTCAGTGGGGGCTCGAAGCATGGTTGAATGGAGAGGCTGTGGTCAGAAATTCAGGGTTTCTGGTGATCGTGACCGACGGGGCGAGCTGATTTTTGTGGCCGAAGTTGGTGCCAGTTTTGAGCTAGAAAGCTCGATTTCGATTTCATGCTCGTATCGATACTTAGGTGGTCGGGAACGATGGAGGAGGCCTGCAGTGATTTGTTGGCAACGAAAAAGATGGTCAGAAGGCCGGCGATCGGAGGTGCATGTGCACGGTGCCAGGATTTGTATCTATAGCTTGGTAAAGGAAGGAAGTGGGGACGTCTCGAAGTAGATCTCGAGAGTTTCGTGTGCTGGCTCGAGTAAACAATCGAGTGAGATTGTGTGGGTTAACAATTTTTAAGTTTTAAAAAAAAATCAAAATAAAAGAACATGGGTGGGTTTGGGAAAAAGCTCGAAGAAAATAAAGGTTGGGCTCGGGAAGCACTCGGGGAAGTCTCGGGTAGTATGATTTTTCAGTTTTAAAGCTTTAAACATCTAAGTTAAGTTGATTTCCAAATTTGTTCGTTATCAAATAATAATTGTTTGTTAAGTAGAAATGTGCAGTTAAAGGTTTTGAAAGTAAAATATTTTGAATTAGTTAAGTTTAAAGATGTTTTAAACTTATAATCTTAAAAGAGTTTATTTTAAATAAAAACTTAACAAAGTGAATTAGAGGTTAATCAATGTTTTTAAATTTTAACTAAAAGTTAATTTAGTTTATATTGTTAATGATCATTAGATAATTAATGATTTATAATTACTTTATAATTAAAGTAAAAATAAATAAATTAAGGAGAGTAATTAAGAATAATTAATTTATGGGATCAATTAATTAAGGAAATTTATTACTTAAAATTAATTACTTAATTAAAAGTAATTAATTAATGATTTATGGGTGGATAAATCAGGAAAATTAAACAATAATTAATTAAAGGATAATTAGTTGATGTGATTAATTTATTAAGGTAATTAATTAGAGAACAGATAATTAATTTAAAGGATAATTAATTAATGAAAGTGATTAAGGATAATCACTTGTGGTAATTAATTTAGGATAACTAGTTTAAATGGTAATTAATTAAGGGTTAGTTAATTAAAGATAGTTAATTAAATGGTAAATTAAATAATTAAAGGTTAATCGTTTAATAATTAAAAGTTGATGAATTATAATTAAAGGTTAATTAATTAACTATTAATGGTTAATTTATAAGTGACTAAAGAATAATCAATCGAAGTGATTTGTAATTTATTAATGTTAATTGACCAGGATTAGTGATTCATAAGTAATTAAATCTGATTTGAATTAATCAGACAATTAACCGATCTTACCTATAAATGTTTGGATTCTATTGGATGATTGAATTGTTTGATATCCCTGACTGTGATGCTCTGTTTTGATTTGAGCTGTGTTCAATGTAATTTATTATTTGTGATATATATATCTGTGATCTGTGAATGAAAGATAAACGTTATAGTTTATACCGCTTATCAAATATATTGTTGTACTGGAATATGTACTGATTGATGATGTTGCGCTTTTATTGTGTAAACTCCTGGACCACACTTATACACACACAAATATGGATTACTCGTGGAAATTGGTTAATTCACAGATTTTTGAAATAGTTTTAAAAATTGAATCTTGAATCCAAATGGTTTTGGAAATGGATTAGGTTTAAAGTAAAAAGTTTTTGAAAAGGAATTTCAAAGATAAAAGTTATTTGTGAATAACTTGATTAAGTTTTGAAGTTTAAATAATTTGATTTAAATTTAAATTCAAAATTTGAAATTGAATTCTATTTTTATGAATAAATCTTTGGAAACGAGTTTGAAAGCTATAAGTTAAATCTTTAATTTAAAGATTGGATGAGTTAATCCTAATTGTAACGGAACTTGTTTTGGAAATCTATGAATGGATCTTTGTGAAACTGGGTGAACTTTGTCAATTGAATCTTTTTGTTTAAAGATTTGAAATGGTAATTTGTTTAAACCATTTGAAGAAAGATTTTGGGTTTTTAAAATTTGCGACTTAACTGAAATCTCATATCCATATGTTTTTAAATATTGCACTCACTATTCGGTTTAGCCGGGAGAGGACCTTGTGTCATATAACCCATTCCGAATAGTAATACGACGATAGCATTTGAAGACCGGTGGTGAAGACCGGGTGTCTTCGAGAATGATAGGATAACATGTCGATTGACTCTGCACCGAGTAGCTACAGTATAGAGATTCCCTAAGTGATGGGAAGTCCGATTGGGATTGTGGATACCCGGGTTGCAAGGGCTTCTTCGGAAGTGCCTTCGGTTCTGTTCGAACCCGGAATAGACTTGTATGGTTGTATGTCTGACACTACACTTTGAGATATAAAACTGATCTCTATCAAATACATTTCTGTTTGGTGGCGAAGAATTTATTCTCTTAGCTTAACACCCTTCTTTGAGACGTACGAGCTTAGAGGTTATGTAGTTGATAGTTATCAGTGATATACTCCCAATTTGGTAGTGTGGTATGCTGAGTGTTGCTGTGTATCATTTGTTGATCAAAGCGTAGCTTTGTGGACGAGACTGCATCAGGACCTCACACACCGGAAATGGTCGAAACAGGAAAGATACGGTAAGATTATGAGTGTCGCTCCCTTTAGGGTGTGTCATTCCCTTCTCGAAAGAGTGGTACCATGGTATGGAGCCCGGATATTTAACTCATGTGGTCACTGCAAATCTATTACTTTGTGATTGCTTTGTGGTTGAGAGGCACCTCGGATAAAGGTCGCAAACGACCAGGGGATGGCATGCTCATGTACTAGTTACCTAGTTACAGAGGTAACCCGACCTTGTGTTGGCAGAGAGCTGGTTAAGCTCTCGGGACGTCACTCCAGAGGCATACCCATGTGGCGGTAGGAAGTTCCTTAGCCTGACCATTTATTGGAAATCCAATCATCCAATACGTGCCTTGTACGGTTTTAATTGTAGAACCTGCCATTTAACATGGCAGCTATAATAGGCATAGTATAATGGTACCTATGATGGCTAAGATTAATATTGTACTTTTGAAATGTTTTCACACTATGCACTAGTAATAATATCAAAGAATTTTTCTTGTATTAAGCATATTTGACTATCATAAGGGGAAATCTCCCCCAAGTGTGCGATTGCATTGTGTGTGCTGGGAGGCCTTATGGTAGTTTCATTTTTCAAAAAGCATTGCGGATTTATTTTAAAATCCTTTGTTGTTTGTTTTAAAGATAAACCGTTTTTGTTTGCTCATCCAGTCTCACGACTGACCTGGAGTTTATTGTTCCCTTTCTAAACTCTAGGTGCCTACAATTTTCCCACAAGGGCAGTCTAGAGATGGGGTTTTCAGATAGTCTGTTTAGTAGATTATCTGGAGCTAGTTCAGTCTTTGGATCAGGACTGACCTTTCTTAGCTTAGTACATCGTTATTGGGAGTTCGAGCTATTTTTGGATTGGTGCCTTGGAGATGGAGATTACCGATACTAGAGTTCTTTCTTGAAGACCATATTGGAGACATTGTTCTGCTGCTGGTGTTATCTTTTCTTTCCGCTGCTATTGTCTTGTATCATATCTTTGATGTATATTGATATTCATTGTATCATTCAGTTGTATCAGATATTGTATCAAATGTTGTATATCGAATGTATTATTTATTTCTTCCGCTGTGTTGTACTTAATGTGTTATAAGCTCCGGTGAACCAGATTCGACATATGGATCTACAACATTTGAATACAAGTGTCGTATTTGGTACCGATTTTCGAAGGTCGAGTCAGGGTCGTTACATTGTTATATAAAATATAGTCTAGGTAAATTTATTTCATTTACCCACTTAAAACAATATTGTGTCCGTTGGCCTTGTTCAAGTGTTTATAGATCCCTATCAATAACGTTAGCTACTCGTATTGACCGGAATCCATATGCCACTCAAAAGATCAATTAACACAATATAAAAACGTTTTTATATCACTAACAAATACACACTCTGTATATATATACATACTCAGACTCATTCCAGGTAATACTGACCCTTTCTCTAATGAGTAACCCCACCAAGCCTAGGTATTCGCTCAACCTAAGCTATGATACCACGATGTGACGACCCACTTTTTTGTACAGTTCAAACTGACACTTTAGCATGCTTGTCCAGTCCAAATTGAACTGAAAGGTGGATAGTAAGAAAAAGAAAGTAGAAAGAAGATAGAAAGAAAATAGAACAACACAGAATCTCACGGCGGAAACGAATAATCTATAATATGGAACAAATCTTTACATTAAAGCTGTAAATTAATATATACACACACACATCAATCAGAGTATACTAACCTACTTACACAGACAGTTATAACACCTATCCTTACCGTTGCTGATATACACAACTAAAAAGCAATGAAATATAATCCTCTACGAGAATACGACTCTGGTCCTCCAACTCCTCTCCTGAAGCTCCCATTCTTCCAGCTAAACCTGAAAAATATGCTCGGTCTGACCTGAGCATATAGGAAAAACCATGCCCGGGTCAGTTTGGTAAAACCAGCATAAGAATTTTAATCACAAGGAATTTTATTCGTTATAACTTCCGAAGTCGTTTTAAAATCAAACTTTTCCCATAAGACCACACCACACATAAACACGACTGGTTTTTCTCTTACGGTAATCAAAACACTTTTATAGAAAATTCAGTGATGTTATAATTATGTCTAAGTACATATACTAATTCAAATAGCTAAAATTGTTACATGAATTAAATTCCAGCATACTAATCTCTACAACCAAAATCGTAAAGGCATGTATTGGAGAATAGATTGTTACGAATGATTAGGCACTGTGATACCACCTGTCAAAGTACACATCTAAAATAGCATACCGAGGACCACGACGGGATCTCTTGCAACACAAGACTGGTCAACCCCTATCCTAGACTAGATAGAACGAATATGCTATCACTCTAGGTGTTCCCACCCTCTCTGAGCTCCTTCCATGTATCGTAGTGATAAAATGATATTCGAGGTTATCTAGAAAGGTGATAAACATACTCTACTTAGGTGTGACCTACTTAGCCTTGTTACATTCCTCCTGATTTTCAGTCGTTCTTGATTGATGAGGCTTAGAGGTTGCGATCACCTTTTATGGAATTTTCATTTAGAATACTCATTTTCCTCCAATGACAATGTACTGATAGCATGCATCTATACAAGTCCGTTTTGGGTCCGAACGGAACCGAAGGCACTATTCCTACTACATCTATTTTGGAACCATCCTCCAGATTAGTAGCGATTAGCCCTTGCACTTCAATGCTTCATCTTTGACTCTATGCTCATGTCTTCATTCGAAAATGTACTCATTGGATCAAAGTGGTTTTTGGATAATTTATCCAATTTCGGTCTCTTCGAAACAACGTTCGATATTTCTCATAAACTCAACCACAGTTCTTTAGGAAATATACCAACGAAAAATAATATCGGAGATAACCTCCTAACCATTAGTGAACGAATCCCGTATCATCGTCCTAGAAGAACGAAACGGGTTTATATGTACAGTATAGCACCTCGAACGGTAACTGTACCACATAATTCCCATGTTTCTTCTAGACATTCCCAAAGTTATGTTTCTTGGTCCAGAATTTGATAGTAGGTTATTTAACTATCAAATATACAATCATCCAAAAATAAATGTTTCATTTCCCATTGAAAACCTTAAGCCATATTAATTTAAATTTCGATAGACTAAAATTACTTAATCAAAACAGCATATCTTATCTCACTGGATAATTATATTCACAAACCATTTATTTTCAAAATATTTGAAACCCTTTAAAATAAATCTGGAAAGTATCACTGCGGTATCAATCATGGATTCACAGCTTAGTGGTTACGTCTCTATCTCAGATAAAGCCAAAACCGTAGGCCCTCTCTGCCTCTGATTACGCCATGAAAGTACACCATTTACTTTCCAAAAACTTTATTTAAAATTTTCAAAATAATACGTATAAAGCTTACTATCAAAAAATTTCTCCATGTTCTAATTAAGTAAAATACTCTTATATAAAAGTATACTATATAACATATTTTTTTTAAAAACATTATTAATATTTAATAAATCTATCTATGGAATAAATATACTTTAATGCTAATTAATTTCCTAAGTAAAATTTTCCTTTAAACAACCACTATAAGTTAAATTTAAATAGAAATTAATATACTTTTAAACAATTAAATCACTAATAACTTTAAATCAAAATTTAATACTTTTAAATAATTTTTAAGAACAACAAATTTATTGCTTTTAATCATTGTCAAAATACCAAATAATTAACTTAAAAATATCATTCATAGATAATAATCATCCTTTAAACAATTTTGGTTCAACGATCAACTTCCAAGGAGGAAAAGTAGGCCTAAAAATTCCAATGATACTTAAATCAAATTACTATTTAATTCCATTACAGTCCAGAATAACAGATATAGATATTCACAATAATCATGCTTTTATCAATTAATTCAACATTATATTACCCAATATAATTATCAATATAATCAATGGATGTCCGTACAAGTATAATAGCAGAACAGGATTTTATTTCTGCTAGTATGTTTCCATAATAGATAAATATTAGGTAGTAATGGCAGAATAGTGATTTATTCAGCCAATAGGGGCCCAATTTAAAACAATTAGCAGAACGGTGTTTTGTTCTGTTAAAATAGATATCAAAACATTGTAATTAGATTAAATTAACTCGCCATTATTTTAATCTGGCAAAGCACTTTGATATTCGGGTCATATAAATTTAATCGACGATGTTATTTTTCAACTGATTAGTTAAAATTTCAGTCTGTTTCAAATTACTATAAAATTCCACCTATCCAAGCTCGACAACGGGTCGTACGACGACGTAGTGTTTGTCGATACGAATCCATGGCAATAAATTCTGCGTTAATCAGAATTTGTATGCATTTGTTAACACATTTTAAAATTTCCAAATTATATATATATATATAATTCAAACTTTTCCCCATCCCTATATTCTTTCATTTCATTTTTATGAACATGGGCCGAAAACCCAAACCATCAGGCACAGACGACCCATTCCCTTACTCCTCTTCTTCTTCCCTTTCCCTCTGTTGCTTCTACTAACCAAACTATATGCAAAAGAATTTGAACTTGGTCCATCAAACTCGAGTACTCACTTCCCCATCAATTTAAACCCGATCCAGTACAAGGCCTAAACCAACATTCCAACTCAAACCAATGTCATCTCATTCCACAACTGTTCCTTCGATCCTTCCACCTACAGTTCAAACGCACATGTGCACGTGTGTACATGCACGAATACTTCGAACCGCTGGTTGTCGTTCCGAGATCATCCATGAATGCCCCTGACCACCCTCGACCATTTCCACCCCTTCGCCAACGTTCCAGCACTCTCGATCAAATATCGATCCTTCCACCGCAACCAACAGTGAACCCATCCCCACCAAAATCTTTGAACTGCTCTTGCCTTACACCCATGATCCACTCGCCGTCACCACCATTCGAAATCTCATGCACGCTGCCTCCTTCCTGCCAAAATTCACACCGTCCGATCACGCCTCTGTCCACCAATTCGATTGCATGTGACCATGAACCGAGACCCCCCTTAAACCCTTAAATCGCCACACTACCTCAAACCAAGGCAAAATCGACATTCCGCCACGGTGAACACCTCCGCCCCATCGCCATGCTGCTTCTCGAACCAACCGCAAAACTTATCGCCGCCTAGATCACTGGGAATTAATTTTTTTGAGAAAATCGATCATCTTCAAATCCGACACAACCTATGCTACTAAAAATCAAGATTTCTGCACTAAAAATCCTAATTGCATACGATGAACATGATTACGTACTCAATCCATGGATTTAAACATGTCGAACATTGACAAAAATGGATCTCTCACTATCAAATTGAAATTTTACACAACATATATGATGAGCAGCCTTTGAATTATTTTTAAGCTAATCTACACTCAAAAATGAAAGTTTTGCTAGTTTATACTGTTGGCAAAATCGAAATAGAATGGAAGGAAAAGATTTTTGAAAGTTGAACATGAATACAACTTCCACTGTTAATTGTAACAGTGTGATTTTTAAAAACACTTGCAGGTAGTTTCTAAATGCAAACTCTCAACATCCAAATTGCTTGATTTTTGAAATCTTCCACTTGGATCTTTAGCTTAGAATCTGAAACTCTGATAATCTTGCTTTGGTTTTGATTTGAACAGAGGATGCTTCTTCCCTCTTTTTTTTTACAGATTTTGTGTTTACAGTTTTATTTTTATGTTTTACAAGCTTAAAAAACTGAAGCTACAAGCTTATAGGTATTTATGCAAGGACGCAAGGATGTACACGTATGGATTTTTGGCTCAAAAGAATTTGATGTGCTATATAATGTTTTGATGGATTGATTTGAATTTTTGTGACTTGAATTGATATTTTGTTTTGAGGTTCAAATGAAATTTAAACAAAAGATTTGGTATTTGCCTCTTTTAATCAGACAATACTTATGTAAATATATGTGTGTTTATATTTGTTGTACATTTATATCTTCCCAGGAAATGCTTTTTTTCTTTTGTTATTTTACCTTTCTAACTTTGTTTTCTTGGGTCAATGTCTTTCTTTTATTTACTATTTACCTTCACTTGATTTTTAACATGCTTTCATATATACATAATTTGAAAACAATAGTTATAAAGTGATTTAAAAACCACTTCAAGTCTTCATGTTCATATCAAATAAAAAAAATTCATTTAAAATATATTGCTTCTATTAAAATATATAACCCACAGCAATGAAATTTTGTTATTTCATTTTAAGTGTATAAAATACATTTTTGTCAAGACATTGCTTTGTGAATGATTTTCTTGTTGAAATGATTTTATAGATTTCCTCACTTCTTACAATATAATATTATCATACATATTTTCATATATATATATATATATATATATATATATATATATATATATATATATATATTTCTTCTTTTATTTTTAAATATACATAATATATATCACTTTTTAATTAACTATATTTATTTGGTTCATATATATGTATACATCCTTCTTTCATTTTCAATATATGTGTGTGTGTGTAAATGTATAAAAATTCTTAATAACTATGTTTATTAGTCCACAAATATGTATATTATATATATTGTTTTTAACCCACTAGCTTGTTTAGTATATATAAATATTACACTCCTCTCAACTGATATATATATATATAAGACAATCCAATCTTAAACTCTTTCCTTTTATAATACATTGTATTTTCCATAAGTTATATCATTGCTATTTACAATATATCCTTTTCTTTTTCATCTATATTTACTTGCTATGAATTTGTTTTCCAAATTATATATATAAATTCTGTTGTTTTGAACACACACACACACACACACACATACACACACACACATATATATATAGACATACACATACACACATATCTTTGAAATTTCCAATTAAACCAATTTTCCTATTTTATAAATAAAAATCTAGAAATTCGAAATATTATTGTGATAACCCGGATTTTTAGACATCTGTAATTGATATAATAATTGGGTTAATAAATAGAAATACTGAATTATAGATTGAACAAAGGAATCAAATAAATATTTATTTGTAATTTTTTTGTATATATATATATATATCTATATAGATTTTAAATAGAATTATTATATACAAATTGAATTTGTGTTGGTTTAATATATACTTATATTTGAGTTGATCTCAAATTGGATTTTAAGTTAAATTGAATTTGAATTTGGATTAGAATTTGAGATTTAAAAGATAAGTGTTTTAAATTATTTTGGGTTTAGAAAAATATTATATATTATTTTTATTAGTATAAGATTAGTTTTATATCATAATCTTTAACGGATATATTAAACTTGTATAATTATTTTTAAGTGTATAATTGAGATATAATTTTCTTTGAAATATATATTGATTAATAAAAGGATAGTCTAAATATTTATACACTTAAGATATTTATCTTTAATATAAAGCTAAATTAAAATGTAATATTAAAATAGTAAATATATATTAAAAACATATGAAATTACAAGTGTTAAAAAATTTACATACAAATTAACAAGTGTAAATTGATTATGGCATGCTAGTGACACTTGTAAGCAAATTTATCAAGTATAATTTATTTTCTTTTTATTTAAAATAAATTTAACTAAGCACTATCCCTCTCTTTTCATATATTTTTTTCCTGGTCTGTTTATTCTCAAAACAAAGAGAACAAAGCTTGTAACCTTAAACCAGAAAACAAATTCAAAGAAAACTAAACAATAATGCAAACCTGGTGATCAATTTTGAATCAATCAAGCTTCAGCATAACAGTCAAGTTCAGAGAGAAGAAAAGCCAAGAAAATTCAAAAATCAGGTTCCAGTTAAATACAATTTTCAGATCAAGATCAACTATCCTTAATTATTTCTCCGATCAATCAAAAAACAAAGCAAGTA
Source organism: Allium cepa (assembly GCA_030765085.1). NCBI lineage: Eukaryota > Viridiplantae > Streptophyta > Magnoliopsida > Asparagales > Amaryllidaceae > Allium > Allium cepa. The sequence goes on from CM060932.1 coordinate 562,089,856, forward strand.
GAGATCAAATTCAAATAAGTACAAATTGGAAAACAAGATGATTAATGTTGCTGATCAACAAACCAAGATCAAAAGCATTTCAATCCTCTGTTCCAAAATATAAGGTGAACAAACGAACCTTAAGAAAACTTAAATTAGTTAAATCTTGACTTCTTATGATAAAGCTTAAGTATAATTGTGTGAAACTTAGATTTAATCTCGAAAATAAATTTGTTCTTGTATCTGTTAAACGGTGAAATGTTTGTGCATTCTAGTATTCAAAATTCCTTATCTCATTATCTAATCGATGACTTTGGATGCTATAAAATAGGGCAGTGTTCAATTTTGGAAATAGTTTATGTTAAAAATAGTTTGGATGTAAATCATGTTATGTAGTTCAACAGAGTTCCAACTTACAGTGATTAAACAGATTTTAGTGAAAAATTAATATGTTTAAATTATGAATTCGAGCATGCAATCTGATTTCTTATGTAGAAATACGAATTTTAGAAGTAAAATTATAATTTCTAATGCACCATAGCTCGAGAAATTGTTGAATGTCTTATTTACGTTCAAAAAATTATTCCCGTCAACTTCGTCCACGAGAGGAGTTGCGGCCTGCTCTAGGTGGTGCTGGTAGTCATCAGGGTGGGTTCGACCGTGGTGGAATTTTCATTAGAAGCTTTGTTTGAGAGAGCATGTTGCTTTTAGGGTTTAAGGTGGTGTCCGCTGGGGTGAATTCGCGATGGTTTCGCGATGTGATAGAGCGACCGGAGTTCAAGACAATTTAGGTGGGAGGGAGTCACATCGTGAGCGATCGACAGTAATAGGCCGCATGCATGTTAGGGGTCGACCGACGCTGTGGTGGTCGAATTGTGGGATATGATTATTTTTTTTGGGTTCGTGGAGTAATGGAATTTGATCGTTTTTCGAACAAGCGAGTTGTTGGCTTGGGTGATAAGGCGATCGTGGTCGAGAAGTGAGAGGGAATTCATCGACATTGGTGCGGTGGCGAATTGACAGATGGCAAGGGTTACACGGACACATGTGTCACCGTGCACGATGGGAATAGGCAGCGCTATCGTTCTTATGTTGCGAGATGTGATTTTTTTTTGGTGGTGTGTGTGATGTGGGCTCGAGTGGTTCGTAATTTGAGTTGATGCTGGATGGTGTTGCGGGGTCGTTTGATTTGGGTAATGTTCGAAATAAGGTTGGAGCTGGTGATGATGAGTGTGGAAGAGGGGGAATGTTTTTTCTGGGTTAGTTTTGTTGGGCTCCGGCCCGGTTAAAATTAAAGTAAATAATACTTTAAATAATATAAAGTTTAAATCCTTACAAGCAAGTGAAGAAGAAAAAATGTTTTAAAACAAAATAAATAATGAGATTAAAAGGTTAATTAAGAAATGAAAGGATTTAACTCATTAATTAAACTTAAGGTTTAAAATTAATAGATTAATGATATAAAATTCTAAGATGTTTTAAGTAGGATTTTGATTGATCATTAACCAATTAACTAAGATGAATGGATTATCTTAGAATTGCTTTATAATTAAAGACTGAATTAATTAAGTAATTAAGGGATACTGGTTGATGGATCTGTTTATAATTAAGGTTAATTAATGAATATAATTAGAGGTTAATTAATTAAAGGAGGTGATTAAGGATTAATTACTTAGTATAATTAATTAAAGGATTGATTAATTAAGAAAATTAATAAAAGGGTTAGTTAATTAGTGAAAATGATTAATTAGAGGATAATTAATCAATGTAAGTAATTATAGAATAGTTAATTAAAGTAATTAATTATGGATCAATGTAATCAATGTGTATGGGTAAGATAAATTAATTTGTGTAATTAATTAAGTTAAAGTGGATAATACTAGTTAATTAATTAAGTTTAATTAATTAAAGGTAATCATTTGATGTTGGGTTAAGTATAATTACTTAAGGTAATTAATGAGGTATAATTATTTAGTGAAGTAATTAGTGGATAATTACTGGATGTAATTAATTAAAGGAAATTACTTGATGGGAAGTAATTAAAGGATAATTACTTGATGGAAGAAATTAAGTGATAATTACTAAGTGTAATTTAAGGATTAATTAATAATTAATCAAGGAATTGGTTTACCTGATGGAGAAATTAAGGGAAGTTAATTTCTGATTGTGATTAATCAAGACTGATTAATGAATGTAGTTAAGTTAAAAATTAATTATTAAATGTAATTTGAAGAATAATTAATCAATGTAGGCAATTAAAGGATAATTACTGTGAATGGTTAAAAATAATTAATTGGTGTTATTAATTAAGGGCTAATTACTTAATGTAATTAAAGAATAATTAATCTAGGATGCTTAATTAAGATGATGATTAATTAACTGGTTTGTGATTAATTATTGTTAAATAAGCAAGATTAAAAGTGATTGAAGAAATTGATTTGATTTAATTAGGAATGGGTGACTTATTAATCTTGCTTATAAATGATTGGTTGATATTTCTGATATGAAATGTTGAGATATGATATGTTGTCTTGATTAGTGATTATGTGGTTATCTGACGATGATGAATTATTGTGTAAAAGAGTGACATCTTATGATTAAAGGTTGAATTTTGGCTCACTTGAATTGTGGGTTAAGATGGCATTGAATTCGAAGAGACCGGAGTCGGGTATTTGTAAATAACCGAAACCACTTCGATTTATAATCTATAATAATTCCGTACAGATTTGATATGTGGAATCATTAGGCTAAAATGGAATGATTCAAGTGAATTGGACCATTTAATCTAAGTTTTGGTACTTTGAAATTGATATGTGAAATAAGTGATGTCTAGAACAACTTGTGAAGTTGGAAATTGATATGAGTTACCCAGGTTTTATGTAAGTTTCATGCTGATGTTTTCCATGTTAGATGGGTTTACTCACGCTGGTTTTCAGCCTGACCCGGGTGTTACTTTGATGTAATGCTCGGGTCAGACCGAGTATTACAGATTTTCAGGTAAGAACAATTTGGAGCTCAGGAGGCGAGCTGGATGACAGGAACGTATGGAGTGTTTCCGCTGTAAGATATTGTTGTATATATCATAGGACATGTTATTTTAAAACTGTCCAGTGATTGGTAATGGTTGTAACTCTGATGTATAAAATATAAATGTAAATGTACTGATATAGTTCTTCTTTGTAAAACTGTTATTCTATTTGATATTATATTTTGTCCGCTACGAATGGGAGATGTTGGTGTTTCTGTTTTTCTTTTCTTCTTTTTCTAACTATCTGGAATTTTCGGGATCGAAAATTTCGGGTCGTTACATTTGGTATCAGAGCTGAAGGTTAAGCGAGAACCTTGGCTCTAGTGGGATACTCATTAAGGATAGGGTCAATAGTACCCTATAATGAGTTGAGTGTATAAATATAAGAGATCGTACTTGTTATTTTCTTATATAAAGGTTTTTAAATGGTTTCAAAAATTAAATGAATCTTATATAAGTTTATTAAGAAATGGATTATCTATTATATTAAGGAAATTGGTTGTTGTATTAATTAAATTAAAAGTAATAGTAAGAATTAAGTGGTAATAGAGATACAACCAAATTTAAATGGAATAAAGAACAAGTTTGAAATGGATTCAAACTGAAATTAAATCTTGAAGTTGGGGAAGAATTTCAAAATAAGATGAATTAGAATTGGTTTTAAACCAAAAAAAAATAGAATGGTTAATGTGTTTAATAATGAGATGATTGTTTTCCAATAAACAATAAAATGTTTTAAGGAAGTAACCATTTAAAGAGAGAAATTTGTAAATTTAAAGGGTTGTAAATTAAAGTGGGTTTCAAATTGTGAAGTTCTGAATTCTAAATTTAAACATTTGAATTGGTTTCAAAATTTAAAGGAAATAATATTATTCAAACTATTATGAATATGATCTTATTTTAAAATAAGAGATGTTATTTAACGTATTTGAATGAAAGGGTCCTATTTCAAACAAGAGTTGTTTGAAAATTTATAGGAATTTGTTTGAATTTAAAACCAAAGGTGGTTTAAAACTTAAAGTAACTTTGTTTGTAAAAGAAATAAATGTTTATACTTGAAATAAACTCTAAGGTTGAGTTTTGAATTTTCCTAGAAATGTGATGTTAAAACCAAAGTGATATAAGTTTTGAACTTATAAGTAAGAAAGAATATTATTAGAAATTTGAAAATTTGAATTGGGAATTCAAATTGAGTAAAGTTGACTGGATTAAGTAAATTGAATTTAATTTGGGAGAAGTTAAATAAGTTAATGAACAATCTGATTTGGAAATTTCAAGATGAAATTGGGATTTTAACTTGTGAAGTTAAATGGTTAATTTGAATTGGGAGTTTGTGTGATCTCAAAAGTGGTTTGAGATCTGAAAATTGGAAATGGATGGATATTTTAAAATAATTTGAATGATACCATCCTGTTGTCATTAATAATCTTTAAGCTGAAATTAAATTTGTTGAATAAAGAAATGAGGTATGGTAATATATCCATTATTAAAATAAAATGGAATCATTTTGGACTTAAGATTTGAAAGTTTAAGATAAAAAGTCAAAGGTTTGGTTTCAAAATTTAACTCGAATTTATATAATTCGGAATGGTTTAAATTTGGAATTTGAATTGAATTGGTTCAAATTGAATTTGATTTGAATCAAATGGAATTGTGAATGAAGATGGATAAGTTTAAAAATTCAAATGAAAATTTGAATTGGATAATTTGAAAAGAAATTGAAGTTGTATGAGTTCAAATTCAAACAGGAAGTTGATTTGAATTCGGAACGAGAATAGAAGTTAACTTGATTTAAATTGAAATTGAAAGTTAATTGGAAATTGGTAATTGATTGGAATTGGGATCAATTCAAATTGGAGTTGAATCGATTTAAATGGAAGTGGAAATTTAAATTGAATTGATAGGATTGGAGATTGGAAACTGAACAGTTTGACTCTGGACTATTTTCAAAATAAATTGTTTTGATAAATCTATTTTTCCCAAACTATTTACTATACAACTTATCTTTTAAAACCTAAAACTATCCTATACTTGTTTTACAAATATTTTTGAAATTATTTAACTATTTTGCAACTGTTTTATAAACTAATTACTATTTTTCAACTATTTCACAAATTAATTACCATTTTTCAACTATTTTGCAATTATTTAAAATTTCTATAACTATTTAACTATTTTCCAATAATTTTACAATTAGTTAACTATTTTAAGGCTATTTTACAAACTAATAATTATTTTTCAACTACTTGTCTATTTTTAACTTTTCAAGCTATTTTCTAAAATTAAGCTGGAACAGAGTTTAAACTGTTTATGATTAAATATCCATTTGAGGAAAGAATTGGGGTGATAATCCAAATAGGATTGAAGCAATTGTGAATAAGTGAATGAAAATTAAAGTGAATGTGAATAAAAAGAGAATTAATTTGGTTAATAATCAATGAAGATAAATACATAGGATGCACGTATATTATTCTATTCGCATAGTGATTTGATCCAGATTCGAGCACAGAATTTCGAGACAATTATGTCGATCCGAGTTGGGATTTTTCAATCGATTTTCGACGGCGAAGATGGATATGGATTGTTGATTGGTTCTAGATATTCTCCATCATAGTAATGGCTATGCAAGGAGAATAACAGTTTTTGATCAAGAAACCAGATCTGAGTCCGCACAAAGAAGTCGGTTGGACAATACTAGTTCGAAAGTGAAATTATGTGATCGAGTGAGCGATCAGATTGGTATAGCGTACGAAGGAGATGTGTACATCGTACGGGTTTAAATAAAATTGATACTGGGAGTTGAGGATAAGAACTGTAAAATGGTTTTTGAAATGAAAAATATATTCTATGAAATATATGATAAAATAAAATAGAAATTGGATATTTCTATGGTAGAAATTTACTTATAGAAGTAAGTAAATTAGTAAGTGACTTTATAATCAAATTTGAATATTTGATTTGGAAATAAACAAAGTTAATATCTTTGTTATGTAAGATAAATCTCCCCTTGTTGAATCTATTGCCGGAAGGAAAACTGTTTTTTAAAGTGTTTGAAGTATAAAAAGGATTTTATACAAGTTTGAAATGATCCTAAGATTTTTCAAGGTTATATATATCTATATATATAAAGGATCTTGTGAGAATGATTTGAAAAAGGTTTTGGGAACCTATGAATTTGGAAAAGGCTTTTTGATTTTTGGGGTAAAATCAATTTTGGAATTCGAAAAGCCTAGTTTGAGAATTACTAGTTTTGGAATAATCGATTTTGAGAAAGGAGATTTATATGAGATTCATACTAGGTGTATGATTTGGAGGGTACTATATGTGTATAGTATAACGTGTTTTAAAAATGGCTTTGGAGAAAAAGGCGCTCCTTTGGGATGAACTTCTCAGGAGTACCATAGGTTGGTACTGCCTCGAGCCTCTAAGGGGGAGGTTCTAAAGTTGATCCTGTGAGGAGTCCGGACAAACTAGTTCCTGAGGATTATTGGGTAGCGAAAGTCGAGGGCGCTGATGCCTACAGGGGCACTTGGGTTGTGTTGTGACGACAGTGTAACTCGATGTCGCTGCGATCTACTGTGTGGAGCATAGTGGAAACTATGTGGAGGTGAGTGTCAACGGTCTACGCTTGATTTTTCTGGGAAAGCAACGTAACATCGGTAAACTGCGATATATGGTCAAGTGGAGTGGAGAAGTTTCATTCTTTTGGCAGTGAAATTCAAGGGCGCTGAGGCCTACAGTTATATGGGTTTTTGTTGTGATGGCAACGTAACCCCAGTTGTAGCTGCGATCTGTAGCGGGTTTCATGGTGTAATCGAGGGGTGCGGAGGCCTACAGTTAATCTATGGATTTTGTCGAGATGGCAACGTAACCATCGGGTTAACTACAACCTTGGAAAGGGTGATGATTTCCAAAGCATTCTCACCAAAGACATTTCCTCTATTTTCAAAAGAATTTTCTATATTTTAAATAAAATTAATTTCCAAAGTGTTTTCACTGGATGTTGAAAATGGGTCTACTAAGCACTTATAGATCTTCAGTCCTACGCCTGATCAACGTATGACCGAATTTCTATGAGAACAAAGATGGACTGGTCGAAACATCGAGTTATAAAAAGTAGTTTTATAAAAACTACATTATAATATAAAATAGATTTTAAAAATTGTTTTAAAAATGATCAAAGAAATTTATATGATTTTTAAGTATTTTAATAAATAGTGGCTTCGTTCTTTTTTGAGGATGAAAAGAATCAAAGGGGGGAGAAATGTGATAACCCGGATTTTTAGACATCTGTAATTGATATAATAATTGGGTTAATAAATAGAATACCTGAATTATAGATTGAACAAATGAATCAAATAAATGTTTATATTTGTAATTTTGTTGTATGTGTATATATATATATATATTAAATAGAATTATTATATACAAATTGAAGTTGTGTTGGTTTAATATATACTTATATTTGAGTTGATCTCAAATTGGATTTTAAGTTAAATTTGAATTTGAATTTGGGTTTGAATTTGAGATTTAAAAGATAAGTGTTTTAAATTATTTTGGGTTTAGAAAAATATTATATATGATTTTTATTAGTATAAGATTAGTTTTATATATAATCTTTAACAGATATATTAAACTTGTATAATTAATTTTAAGTGTATAATTGAGATATAATTTTCTTTGAAATATATATGGATTAATAAAAGGATAGTCTAAATATTTATACACTTAAGATATTTATCTTTAATATAAAGCTAAATTAAAATGTAATACTAAAATAGTAAATATATATTAAAAACATATGAAATTACAAGTGTTAAAATTTTTACATACAAATTAACAAGTGTAAATTGATTATGGCATGCTAGTGACACTTGTAAGCAAATTTAACAAGTATAATTTATTTATTTTTTATTTAAAATAAATTTAACTAAGCAATATCCCTCTCTTTTCATATATTTTTTCCTGGTCTGTTTATTCTCAAAACAAAGAGAACAAAGCTTGTAACCTTAAACCAGAAAACAAATTCAAAGAAAACTAAACAATAATGCAAACCTGGTGATCAATTTTGAATCAATCAAGCTTCAGCATAACAGTCAAGTTCAGAGAGAAGAAAAAGGGCAAGAAAATTCAAAAATCAGGTTCCAGTTAAATACAATTTTCAGATCAAGATCAACTATCCTTAATTATTTCTCCGATCAATCAAAAAACAAAGCAAGTAGAGATCAAATTCAAATAAGTACAAATTGGAAAACAAGATGATTAATGTTGCTGATCAACAACCCAAGATCAAAAGCATTTCAATCCTCTGTTCCAAAATATAAGGTGAACAAACAAACCTTTAGAAAACTTAAATTAGTTAAATCTTGACTTCTTATGATAAAGCTTAAGTATAATTGTGTGAAACTTAGATTTAATCTCGAAAATAAATTTGTTCTTGTATCTATTAAACGGTGAAATGTTTGTGCATTCTAGTATTCAAAATTCCTTATCTCATTATCTAATCGATGACTTTGGATGCTATAAACTAGGGAAGTGTTCAATTTTGGAAATAGTTTATGTTAAAAATAGTTTGGATGTAAATCATGTTATGTAGTTCAACAGAGTTCCAACTTACAGTGATTAAACAGATTTTAGTGAAAAATTAATATGTTTAAATTATGAATTCGAGCATGCAATCTGATTTCTTATGTAGAAATACGAATTTTAGAAGTAAAATTATAATTTCTAATGCACCATAGCTCGAGAAATTGTTGAATGTCTTATTTACGTTCAAAAAATTATTCCCGTCAACTTCGTCCACGAGAGGAGTTGCGGCCTGCTCTAGGTGGTGCTGGTAGTCATCAGGGTGGGTTCGACCGTGGTGGAATTTTCGTTAGAAGCTTTGTTTGAGAGAGCATGTTGCTTTTAGGGTTTAAGGTGGTGTCCGCTGGGGTGAATTCGCGATGGTTTCGCGATGTGATAGAGCGACCGGAGTTCAAGACAATTTAGGAGGGAGGGAGTCACATCGTGAGCGATCGACAGTAATAGGCCGCATGCATGTTAGGGGTCGACCGACGCTGTGGTGGTCGAATTATGGGATATGATTATTATTTTCTGGGTTCGTGGAGTAATGGAATTTGATCGTTTTTCGAACAAGCGAGTTGCTGGCTTGGGTGATAAGGCGATCATGGTCGAGAAGTGAGAGGGAATTCATCGACATTGGTGCGGTGGCGAATTGACAGATGGCAAGGGTTACACGGACACATGTCTCACCGTGCACGATGGGAATAGGCAGCGCTATCGTTCTTATGTTGCGAGATGTGATTTTTTTTTTGGTGGTGTGTGTGATGTGGGCTCGAGTGGTTCGTAATTTGAGTTGATGCTGGATGGTGTTGCGGGGTCGTTTGATTTGGGTAATGTTCGAAATAAGGTTGGAGCTGGTGATGATGAGTGTGGAAGAGGGGGAATGTTTTTTCTGGGTTAGTTTTGTTGGGCTCCGGCCCGGTTAAAATTGAAGTAAATAATACTTTAAATAATATAAAGTTTAAATCCTTACAAGCAAGTGAAGAAGAAAAAATGTTTTAAAACAAAATAAATAATGAGATTAAAAGGTTAATTAAGAAATGAAAGGATTTAACTCATTAATTAAACTTAAGGTTTAAAATTAATAGATTAATGATATAAATTCTAAGATGTTTTAAATAGGATTTTGATTGATCATTAACCAATTAATTAAGATGAATGGATTATCTTAGAATTGCTTTATAATTAAAGACTGGATTAATTAAGTAATTAAGGGATACTGGTTGATGGATCTGTTTATAATTAAGGTTAATTAATGAATATAATTAGAGGTTAATTACTTAAAGGAGGTGATTAAGGATTAATTACTTAGTATAATTAATTAAAGGATTGATTAATTAAGGAAATTAATAAAAGGGTTAGTTAATTAGTGAAAATGATTAATTAGAGGATAATTAATCAATGTAAGTAATTATAGAATAGTTAATTCGAGTAATTAATTATGGATTAATGTAATCAATGTGTATGGGTAAGATAAATTAATTTGTGTAATTAATTAAGTTAAAGTGGATAATACTAGTTAATTAATTAAGTTTAATTAATTAAGGTAATCATTTGATGTTGGGTTAAGTATAATTACTTAAGGTAATTAAGGAGGTATAATTACTTAGTGAAGTAATTAGTGGATAATTACTGGATGTAATTAATTAAAGGAAATTACTTGATGGGAAGTAATTAAAGGATAATTACGTGGTGGAAGAAATTAAGTGATAAATACTAAGTGTAATTTAAGGATTAATTAATAATTAATCAAGGAATTGGTTTATCTGATGGAGAAATTAAGGGAAGTTAATTTCTGATTGTGATTAATCAAGGCTGATTAATGAATGTAGTTAAGTTAAAAATTAATTATTAAATGTAATTAGAAGAATAATTAATCAATGAAGATAATTAAAGGATAATTACTGTGAATGGTTAAGAATAATTAATTGGTGTAATTAATTAAGGGCTAATTACGTAATGTAATTAAAGAATAATTAATCTAGGGTGGTTAATTAAGATGATGATTAATTAACTGGTTTGTGATTAATTATTGTTAAATAAGCAAGATTAAGGGTGATTAAAGAAATTGGTTTGATTTAATTCGGAATGGGTGACTAATTAGTCTTGCTTATAAATGATTGGTTGATATTCCTGATATGAAATGTTGAGATATGATATGTTGTCTTGATTAGTGATTATGTAGTTATCTGATGATGATGAATTATTGTGTAAAAGAGTGACATCTTATGATTAAAGGTTGAATTTTGTCTCACTTGAATTGGGTGGGTTAAGATGGCATTGAATTCGAAGAGACCGAAGTCAGATATTTGTAAATAATTGAAACCACTTCGATTTATAATCTATAATAATTCCGTATAGATTTGATATGTGGAATCATTAGGCTGAAATGGAATGATTCAAGTGAATTGGACCATTTAATCTAAGTTTTGGTGCTTTGAAATTGATATGTGAAATAAGTGATGTGTAGAACAACTTATGAAGTTGGAAATTGATATGATTTACCCGGGTTTTATGTAAGTTTCATGCTAATGTTTTCCATGTTAGATGGGTTTACTCACGCTAGTTTCCAACCTGACCCGGTTGTTACTTTGATATAATGCTCAGGTCAGACCTAGTATTACAGATTTTCAGGTAAGGACGTTCTGGAGCTCAGGAGGCGAGCAGGATGACAGAAACGTATGGAGTGTTTCTGCTGTAAGATATTGTTGCATATATCATAGGACATGTTGTTTTAAAACTGTCTAGTGATTGGTAATGGTTGTAACTCTGATGTATACAATATAAATGTAAATGTACCGATATAGTTCTTCTTTGTAAAACTGTTATTTTACTTGATATTATATTTTGTCCGCTACGAAGGGGAAATGTTGGTGTTTCTGTTCTTCTTTTCTTCTATCTCTTTTCTTCTTTTTCTATCTATCTGGAATTTTCGAGATCGAAAATTTTGGGTCGTTACAATTATCTTGGTTTGAAAATTGTATATTATTATCAACTGTTATTTGACGGGGATTTTTGTTGTTTAAAGTACCTTATTATTGAATATTCAAAATTAATATTCAAAATTCGAGACATCAAAAATCCTGGGTCGTTATATTATTGCTATGTGCCAATACTGTGTACATGTAGGTGATGAATGAGAAAAGTTTAGATAGGTACTGATGTTAGCTGAAGGGAATATTCACGTGTAACAGCCTAACATCATCTCATACTCACTATTATCAGATAATATTACCTAATAATACTCTTTGGTAATATGGGTATAAAGGTGGGGTATTACTACGGAGATAAATGTAGCGAACTACAGCGTAAACTTGAATCGAGCAGAGATGAAAATTTAGACATTGAACTTTCTAAAATAGAAACCAAAGTAGAAATAACTTTATAAAAAAGTATAAGGAAACCATTTGGAAATCAAAATGCGTTTGGATCTTGTTAGGAGATGACAGAAGGTACTTTTCTATACCAAAATGTCAAATAAGAGAACTACCAATAAATGGATAGGTACCATTTCGGTAGAGGGAAGCTTTGTCAAAATCTTGATGTTTGATGGAAAGTTATATATCCTATTTCAAAAATCCATTCAATCAGCAAGGCAATTCTATTTTTCCTAGAATTATTTGTAAAAATATCGTTAACTGAATTGTAACAACTGCCTTTCCTTGCACCAAAAGAAAAGCCATTAAGGGTAGAAGAAAAGGAAAGATGAGAAGAAAACTACACAAGCACAGAATCTCACCACGAATCAGAATAATCATATAATAGATAACATAGGAAATTATATAGTCATTCCATATAAATAATACATCAGAATCATTATATTACAACCTTCAACTGGGCAGTTATAACTACATGCCCATATAAAAATACATAGGTCAAACATAAAACATAGTGGAATGAGATAAGAATTAACTAACGGTGAAGCCGCCTGCTCCAGCTCCTTCAAAATGCTTTGGTAAGAAACCTGGATCACTTGGCTACGCATACAAATTTGAGTACCCAAAGTTTTAGACAAAAAAACTCCGGGTCAGACATGGGTCGGGTGTGAGTAAACTCAAACAGCTTAAATTTTACTTCTGTAAAACATTTTGTAAATGAAAGGTATCTCGTAAGACCACGCCGCACATTAACACGGATGGGGTTTTACCTTATGATAACCAAAACATTTAATATAGAAATCCAGTGATACTATGTTTATGTTTAGGATTTTCAAATAAAATAAAACATAGCTAAAATGCTTGCATCTCACATTTCAACATATGTTGGAGACAACTAAATCCGTATGGCAGTTATTGAAGAATGGATTTCGTACATGACCTGGCTACTGGGGTACTTCCTATAACAGTGCATCTTTAGAAAAAATAACCCCAAGGTCGAACCTATCGAAGCCAGCAACCACAAGACCGGCCTACCCTTTACTGGATAGTATCGAATAAGATCACCCTTTGGTTGGGATCAGCAACCATATCGAAGCATAAATGAGTTAATAGTAGGGACTCTAGATAGGGTTGACCTTACCGTCATAGGAGCAATCCACTTAGCCTTGATGCATCTCCCCTGTTTTAGTCATTTCCGGTTGATGAGGCCTGAGGCTACATTTACCTTTATTATAGCATTAACACTAACACTTGGAATGCTAGCATTGCCTTTCAGATGTTGATACAATGTTAGCACTCATCCATACAAGTCATTCAGGAGATGAACGAATCGAAGGAACTATCTCCACTACACCCATTTTGGAATCACCCTCAGGGTTAGTAGCAAACAACACTTGCACTTCAAAGTCTTTATCTTGGACCTTGCCTTTACTATTTTCGATTCAAACGTTTACGTTGGCTCGAATTGGTTTTCGAATAACAACTAATATCTGATCCCGGTCTCCTAAACCAATGTTTGATAATTTAAAAGGTCAAGTTGTATATAGTGGACTATTCTACTATCAAGGTGTGATGATTTACATATGCACATACGTTCCATATGCTTAGCTTATCATAGCCCGCTTATCGAAATTACCCACTTGTTTTCATCACGTTCTCGAAGTGCAGTATTTGTGATAAGTATAAGTTGACTTACTTCCAATAAAATGGGTCAACGTTTTATGACAACTACTTTAGTTCGTTTGGTTACTTAATAGCATGGACTAGAGATCCTTGGTTTTAAAACAATTCATTTGAACCAGAAAGGTGGTTAAAATTAAATAACCACGATAGAAAGAAAAAAAAATTGGCAAGGCCAGCGGGGTTAAATGGACCCCTAACATTTATTGATATACCAAAGGAAGATGTTACAAAGAGGAAACAAACAAAGCCACCTACAAATAGGCAAGAAAGAGACCGAGCAACAAGAAAACTAGAGGAACATACATGGTATATCAAGGAGACACGGACTCGAAAAGAAAAAAAAGGAAATCACTAAAACACAGGGAAAATCAGGGTCAATTTGAGCAGAGAAACATCTAGGTGAGAGCACTCAGGAATGCAGGATGAAAATCATGCCTAGAAGCAACAATTCCATTCCTCAAGGCACACATAATACTGTCTTTCATTTGCTTGATACTTATCCTCTTAGCATTAAAAATTATTGCATTTCTTTCATCCCAAATGATTGAGATGAAGACTTTAAGAGAGAACAGGAGAATATATGTTGATTCACTTTTCCACCTCGTAGCCTTGTATATGAATCTCATTCAACTTCACTAATAGAAGCGACCTTCCTGCCATTAATGAGATAATTTGTAGAGCACCATAGCATATGCACAAAAGGACAACTAAAGAATAAGTGTAGAGTATCTTCTTCAGCAGTTTGACAAAAAAAGCAGGTGGTGTCAATGGTGACACCTCTCTGTCTCAAAAAAAAATTAGTTTTAAGTGCATTGCTGAAAAGTTTCCATAGAAACAGGTTCCGCCTCTTTGAATTATGATTTGGCCATATTCTCTTATACCAGCTAAATGTCACACTATTATTCTAGCAAGCAAAGAGCTTGTATAAGCCATTAATCTTAAAGGTACCTTGACAGAAAGACTATGAAACTCCATCAACATGAGCAAAAGGCACGTGGCAAACTTGGAAAAATTTCCATAGCTATCTGATGTATTGATTATTGGAGTATGGGAAAACAATGAGACCATCATTAATATAATTAAAGGCCAAGGCATAGTTACTTATACAAGTTTTCATTTGCTGATTGTAGGATAGTAGCTGACTCAATATAATGCCTTTCTTTATCCATGGGTCATGCCAGAAGGACAACCGACCATTAAAAGAAATTTTACTTTTAGCGTAAGGTAGAATATCATTCCTTAATTTCAAAATACAACGTCATGTCCAACTGCAAGATTGTGGAATAGACATGGTCCAGAAATTCTTGTTGCCAATAAAATGATTGTACGACCACTTTACCTAAATGTTATCTTTACAATTTAGGAAGTTCTCAATGTGATGAACAAAGGCTGCGCGATTCCATAATATCATATTTTTAATACCCAGGCCACCTTTGGACAGAGGCAATTCGAGCTTGGAAAAAGCATATGGAGATAATTTATTAGAGTGAACAGCTCCATGCCAAAAAAAATCGACATAGCACTCCTAATCATTTTAATCAGCTTGATAGGAAGGATGAAAGATCTTGACCAATACACCTTCATAGCGAAAATGATTGATTTAATAAGCGTGAGGCTACCAGCCTGACTGAGAAACCTATTACTCCACATAGAAAGTCTTGTTAAAATCCTCTCGTACAAAGGCATGCATTGAGCTCTCGTAATTCTCGAAGAAGCCAAGGGAATACCTAAGTACTTGGAAGTTTCAGCAGTTTGATTTATGGAAGAAATGATAGAAATTTGATTGATCATGTCATTTCCAACTCCAGCTATCAACATATTAGACTTTGATAAGTTAATGGATAGGCCAGAAATTTTGTAGAATTTATCGAGACCACCCATAATAGAGCTAACAGTCATCATGTTAAGCTTGAAGAAAATCACCAGATCATCGGCAAACATTAAGGAAGTAATGAGGGAGTTCTTGCATTTAGGGTGGATAGAGAAGCTACCCTCTGTGACTAGGTGGTTGAGAATTTGAGTTAAAACTTCCATAACTAAAATGAATATATATGCAGACATAGGATCACCCTGTGTTATACCTTTTTTGCACTGAAAATAACCCACATTCTTGTTATTAACAATAATAGAGAACCTAGCAGTCGAGATACGTGAACTAATCCATGCTACAAAGTGTTTGGGGAAATTCATCAAACTTATAATTCTAACAATAGAGTCCCATTGCAGGGAGTAGAAAGCATTAGAGGTATCAAGCTTGAAAATGGCCTTAGGAGAAACATGAGAGGTGTTGTACCCCTTCAGCAATTCATGGGACAAGAGAACATTATCCAGGATACTTCTGCCACTAAGGAAGGCAGCTTGATAGAAAGAAATTTTAAAATAAACAACCCTTGATTAAATCATAAGTTTAAAACTCAATTAAATCTTATAAATAATCCTAATTTTATTTATCACTAAACCTTAATTAAACTTCGATTAAATAGCATTTATTTAATAAATTAAACACTAATTAAGTGGATAATTAACCTTTTATTAAATAATAATTAATTAAATAATTAACTCTAATTAAATAATTAATTAAAGTAAATAAACTTGATTAAATATAAATTAAATTTATTTTATCTTAATTAATCATTATTTAAAACTTACTTAATTAAAAATATTTAATTTAGTTAATAATTTCTTAAACTCTGATTACTTAACCAAATAACTTAATTTATTAATTAATTAATAATTACCCTAATAAATAAATAAATAAATAAATAAAAATTAAACTTTTGACTTACTTAGTTATTTTGAAATGAGTTTCAAAAAGAATCCAAAAGCAAACACTTTCAAAATTGAAATCATGAAATTTCTTGAATTGCATCCAAGCGAGTATCGCTATAAGCGTAGTTCGCTAGAATTGATTTCTAGTTGGAAATTTCACTTAACACAAGCTACGCTAGGTTTTGAAAAGTTAATTGAAAGATTTTGAAAACTTTAAACAAAAGGTATAAACTTGGAAAACATTTCCAAAAGCCAAGACTAAAAAGAAAGCTTTTCTTTTTCATCGGACCTCAAGTCCTTTTTCAACCATTTAAAACACTAGTTTAGTAGCCATTTCACAACATACCTGATTTTGATTCCCAAACATTACTACCATCATATCATAAATCAATATCACATATCCATATCCATATACATATTCAAACATATCAACATATTATCCAAAACTCAAATCTATACCAAATAACCAACTTGCAATCATATACCATCCAACAACATAATAATTCAACATAACAAACATTATATTTCCACAACATATAGATATTAAAACAAGTTGCTTTATTTTCCAAAAATATTTGTTTAATTACCGAAAATTACAAATTTCAAACCAAACTCTTGCTAGAACTTGAAAGCAACTTAGGAACTTTAAAATGCAATGATTTTTGGGTGCTTAGACCTCCAAGATGGGCTCGGCCTAGGCTATTTAGGGTCGGCCTAGGCTAGTTATTTGGCTCGGCCCTTATGTTTTTGGCTGGTGGAGCGTTGTAGCTTGGAAGAGGAGGTGTTGAATGTTGTAGAAGTTGTTTTGTGAAATAAAGAGGTGATTTTTAGTGAAAGAAGTGATATTTACTATTTTAAATCACGAGGAAGAGCCATGGAAATATATTCTCAAGTTTTTAGGAATTTGTAGTGGAGAAGGAACTTGAAAAATGAGAAACATGAGTGGTGAATGGTATATATATGCTTAGGAATTAATTAAAATAATATAAAGTGATTATATTTAAATATGCATACATGCTTGCACCCCATACCTCCCCCAATGATTTGTCCCCTCCTTGTACCCTCCCTCCATCATGTTTAACTATTCATGCCATGATCCATGTACCATATGTTGACAAAGACATTAATATATCCTAAAATATATACACTTTTATTTTAAAATATCCTCTTTTATCTTATATATATTTAGACACACACACACTCAAGGAAAAACTGTAAATGTATATATGTGCACATGGACACATGTATAAATGGTTTGTAGCGAGCACATATGTTTACAATAGTGTTTTAGCATTTTATTTAACTTTTAACCAATGAAAAATCAATGCTCCGAAAAATAATTTCGGGTCACATTTTCTTTCTCTATAAACTCTATATATTAGTAAAAAAAATTGAAAATGATTTTATCATCATTAGTTACTATTTAAAATAATTTTATTCTGTAATGACCCAGAATTTTTAGAAATTAAAAATTGAATATTTAATTAATTTTAAATATTAATAAGTGAATTTATAAGTCAAATAAATTTTTATTTGAATTATTGAATTTAATTGAATAATTAAATCGATAATTTAATACGTTAAATTATGGAAATAATTGAAAATAGGGTTAAATATGATTGAAAATGATTTGTAAAATTTTATTTTATCATATGGAAGTTAGAACGATATTTTAGAACTTTTAAAATTGAACTAAAAGTTAATTTGTGAAAATTGAATATTTTAATATTAAAATCGACTAGTGAAAATAGTCAATTTTTGAACAGTCTCAGAATTGAACGAAACTAGTTCCATTGGATCCGTAATAGTTAGTTATTACCGGATTTCAAATTTCGTGTCAATCGGAGTTATGGTTTGATCGTGGCAGCTCGAAACGCATCGATTTATTTTTAATTTAAATTTGGCAAGCTAAAATAGCCATTTTTCAAAAAGTCTCGGATTTCGACGAAACCAGTTTCATCGGATCCGTAATGTGATATTATTGTAAGGTTTCAAATTTCAAGTCAATTGGATTTATCGTTTGTCCTGTACAAATTAAAACGCCTAGAAAATCGCTTAAATCGGTTTAATTCAAATTGAGCGTTTACAGCCATAACTCGCACATACTTCCGAATTAGCTTCCGAAACCTGTTCCATTGTGTCCGGAACGCGGGGTAAATCCTAGAAACGCTGGTTACGGCGCGTAAATCGGAGTTCGGAATTCCCGGGTGAATAGTGTCAATCGGTTCCCTATAAATAGACCCCTATCTCTCTCTAAATAAAAAAATAAATAAAACAAAACCCTAATCAAAACTGCAGCCGCCACCCCCCCTGAACGGCCAGAAACATCCCAACTTCCACCTCGATTATCTCCTCATCCATCGACATTTACCAACAACTTTCAACTAGAGAATCGAAGAGCATGAAGAGATCTTTAATATCAACGGTCAAGATCGCGAATGGCTTCACGAATCAACGGGAATTTGTGTTCAAAGGGCTGTAGTTCATTCTCGAACCGCGTGCTACAGGGATGGCCGAGCTCTATGAGCTTAGGGCCGAGTATGGCTCTTGTTGAGCCCTTCGAGATGGCGGTGGTATGATGGGGTATCGATGCTTGTGGGTGGTGCAAAGTTTAAACCTAATTTGTGCTCCTATGGGTTCATAGCCGTGTTTTGTAACTAGATGCGTGAAAGATGAAGGAGAAAGGGGGGTGGGGACGCACGGGCCTGATGGGCTTGGGATAGAAGTGGACGGTCTTGATTTATGTAGGGTTTTAATTAGTTAAATTTATGTTGTAATTAGTGTATATAAATCGTGTAACTTCAAATTATCATATCTTTTTCATACGAGGTCAAAAAAATGCGAAATCAGTTGCGTTGGAATCGTATGGACGAGCACTACGCGATGGAGTTGGTTTGGAGTCGTTCGGAGTTAGTGAGAATTTTGGATAAAATTAAACGTCAGTTTAATTTTATTCGAAATAAAAGCTAAAACGGAAATTAAAATCAAGGTGAGAATTTCTCACTCAATCGAATTAGTTTCGATTTTATTTGAAATAGTTAGATTTAAAATATTTGAATGCATGTTTGAATGTTGATTGATATCTATTGATTGTTAAAATAGACATTATACGCCGTTAGTAAGCGGATGTTATTTATTAAAAACATATACCGCGAATATTTCATAAACAATGAAATTGGTATTATATATAATATCAATATATATATATTGGCATATGTATATATTGGAGTTATTGATTTCCCGCATTTATTTGTTTAGCGGATGAGACCCTATTACGCCGTTATTAAGCGGATAATATTTAATAAGAACATATACCGCGATAATTTCGTACTGGAGCGAAATTGGTATTGTGCTAATGTTTGTGGATGCAGGAAAACAGGCTGGAGGGATCCAACTGGATTCCTCAACAGTATTTATTTGATTTCAGATATTTTGATATTTGATGGATTTTCATATTGATATATGATATCGTTGTAGTCGTGATTGACTATTTGGTGTGTAGCATCATTAGACCCAGATTTTGGGATTTTAAAATGATTTATAAAGTGATTTTTTGAAAATATAAAATATTTTGGAATTGATCCATTTTAAATGAATAAACGTTATAATTTTTAATGTTATAAAAATTATGATTTTTGAGAAATATAGTTAAAAACTGATTTTTGAGAATATGATGCTAATGATTTTATAAAATAGTTTAATCGGGATTTTAGAATTTATTGTGAAAAGTTTAAATATAGGATTTATAAAAATTTGATTATTTTATAAATCAAAATGGTGAAATAATAAAGGAGATTAAAGACGTTTTAAAAGAATAATATAAATTGAATTATATTAAGAGATTTATAAATGGATATTTATGAATTGAAATATGGACATTATAAAACGAGTTTTTATAAGTGTTTGAATGATGTGAAAATGAAATTCATTAATGAATGAAATTTATAGAATTTTATACGGTGAAGTTATAAATGGAATTTTACGAGCAGTAGGTTTATAAAATTAATTAAGTTATTAAAATAATGATTTTGGATAAATGAATGAATCTTATAAGTTATAAGATTTATAATTTGGGAAGTTAAAAAGAACGATTTTGTAAAATAATCGTTTTATAAGTATTTAACTTATGATATGAACTTTTAGTTTATAATTAAGTTATAAACTGGAATAGGTTAATAAAGGAATTTATAAAAAGGAAGTTTTTATAAATAATTAGAAATGAAATTTATAAACGTTGTTTATAAATTTGCAAACAACTTATTTTGATAAGTTAATAGTTATAACCTAGAAATAGAGTTATATTCACGTTTTTTAGACAGTGAATAAGCCTTTAAAAATAAATTGAATAGAAAGGATGAAAATGGTTAACGTAGTATATTCACGTTTTTGAATAGTGAATAATATGTTAAAGAAATTGTTTTGAATGTGATATTTGAAATAGAATTAAAACGATCTAACGAAGTTTTAATTGTGTTGAGATTCGAAACCATAGATTTCAACATTTATTGTTGAAATAGACGTTTTCGAGAAATAAAAGGGGATGATGGACTATAACACTGTTGTTATAGTAAATGATTTCCGAAAGGAAATGTTTTGTGTAGTATTGGGATTTATATATCAATTTTAAACTTCGAATCCCTATACCAGTGATTTTTGAGTCGTCGTAACGATGTTTTACGTAACATTCGTTTTGGCCCAAATAAATATGTTTAAGAGAATGATTTCCTTAAAGAATGAAATATATACTTAATTTCGATTTAAGTATATTGAATATTTTCCAAGTGTTGAAAATAAATAAAATTTGTGAATTACTTATTAAATAAGTATGGAATTGTTTTCCAATATGAAGTGATATTTAGAATTTATCTTTTTGAAGATAAATTGAAAATGAATAATTGGAATCGAATATTCATTGATATTTTGGAATTATAAATTCACTAAGGAATTTATAAAAGGAAGTGGAATTTGTTTAAAAGTAAATATTGATTTATTTTTGAAGTATTGAAATTATATATCTAGTGAAGATATTTTGGAAAATAAATAATTTGGAAAATTATTTGGAAACTGGTGATGTGTGCATATCCAGTGATAGTTCAATAACCGACTATCAATATTTCCCTTTGAATGGGTAATTGATGTGATTTGTTTGAATGTGAATGCTACACTTATTTTTGAATAAGCGCTCACTATTCGGGTTAACCGGGAAAGGACCATGGGGTCGTATAACCCATTCCGAATATGTGATACGTCGTTATGAATTGCATTTGAAGATCGGTGTTGAAGACCCGGTATTTGCGAGAGCGATAGGATGACCTGTCGATTTACTCTGCACCGAGTTGCTCCGGTATAGAGTTCTCCATATGTGATGGTGAATCCGATCAGGATTGTGAATATCCGGATTGCAAGGACTTCTTTGTAAGTGCCTTCGGTTCTGTTCGAGCCCGGAACAGACTTGTATGGATTGTGTGTCTGACATTACAAGTTGAGATGTAAAGCCGATTTCTTTCAAATATATTTCTGTTGGTGGCGAAGAATTTATTCTTTAGCTTAACACCCTTCTCTGAGACGTACGAGCTCAGAGGTTATATAGTTGAAGTTATCAGCGATATATTCCCAATTTGGTAATGTGACATGCTGAGTGTTGCTGAAATGATCATTGTGTTGATTATTGTGATAGGATCGTTTATTTGATCGTCTATCTTGGTGATCATTGTGTTGATCATTCGTTACCCAAAGCATGGCTTTTGTATAAAGTATGTTTTTGTGGACGTGACTTCGTCGAACCTCACACCCCGGAAATGGTCAAAACAGGAAAGATGCGGCAATGTTATGAGGGGTAGCACCCTTTAGGGTATGTACATTTCCTTCTGGATAGAGGTGGTATCATGGTATGGAGCCCAGATATTTAACCTATGTGGTTACTACGAATTTATTACTTTGTGGTTGTTGGTTTTCGGGATCCCGTGAGAAAGGTCGTTTACGATCGGGGAATGGCGTGCTCGTGTCAGTAGTTACCCAGTTAGGGGTAACCCGGCCTTGTGTTGGCAGAGTTCCGGTTTGGTTCTCGGGGATGTTTTTCCAGAGGCATTCTCATGTGGCAATGGGAAGTTCCTTGGCCTGATCATTTGTTGGAAATCCAAAGAAACAATACGTGACTTGTACGGTTTTAGTTGTAGAACCTGCTTCCTCAGGAAGTAGCTATAGTAGGCATAATATAATGGTACCTATGCTGGCTAAGATTTATATTCTACTTTCGAAATCATTTTATACACTATGCACTAATAATAATATCAAAATTGATTTGATTTTAATGCGTATCAAGCATGTTTGGCTATCATAAGGAGAAATCTTCTCCAAGTCTGCGTTTGCATTGTGTGTGTGGCAGGAGGTCTTATGGTAGTCTCATTTTTAAAAGCATTGCGAATTGAAATAAAAATATTCCTCTATTTTGATTTTAAAGATAAACAAACTGTTTTGAGTTCTCACACCAGTCACATGACTGACTTGGAGTTTATTGTTTTCCTTCCTAAACTCTGGGTGCCCACCAATTTCCACACGGGCAGTCAAGAGTTAGGTTTATCAGGATATTCTGGATATTCTGGAGTTGCTGGAGGCAAGATGGATGGCATGGCGTATTACTTATATAGTATTTCTTTTTCCGCTGCATTGTTTGATGTTGTATATTGTTGTACACTCTGATGATATGATGTAATGTAATAACTGATATAGTTCTTTGTTTAAAGATTATTCATTTATTATTATATGTTGTTCCGCTGCGAATTGTGAGATTCTGATGTGATTCTGTTGTTTTCCGTTCTATGTTTTCAAAATTTTCTTTCTCTTCTCTGTTCTATTTTCTCTATTCTCTTTTTCTTTCTATTTTAAAAAAAAAATTCTACCTTCTATTCTGTTTCCTATTCTCTCTAATTTCTATTTTCTATTTTCTTTTCCCTATCTAAATCTTCTCTTCCTTTTCTTTTCCTAAATTCTTCTTTTTTAAAAACCCTCAGTGTTCGGTTTTCCGTCATTCGATTCCTCGGCAGTCGATAAAGTGAGTGTCGATGTCGAATTTTCGGAAGACGAAGAATCGTGTCCTGACATATTCGTTAATAAAAATCCATTTATTTGATATTCAAATATTTAATTAAATATTCATTTAAATAGTGATTAAATTCTGGATCGTTGTCCCAATATGGTCAAAACTTCCTAAATGATTAGTTTGATCTTGGTGAAATTCATGAAGCAGATTTCAGCATTAAAGATAGCACAACTCCTGGACTAGATGGATTTAACTCAATGTTCTACAGATTTTATTGGGAGAAAATAAAATTATCACTATCGAGTGCAAGTAAATGACTCTTTTTTTCATGGTAAACTAATTAACGAATGCAAGATTACTTTCATCTATTTAATGTCGAATAGCAAAGATGCCAAGGAAATACATCTTTTCAAGCCCATTTCATGTTGTGACACGTTGTACAAGATAATCGTGATCATAATGTGCAGTAGGATGAAACTATTCATGAATGATTTGATTTTTGAAAACCAATGTGCTTTCGTTCAAAATTGGTCAATTAGGGATGACATTTTACTACCTCGGGAAGTGATAAGAGGATTCGAGAGAAAGTCAATCCAAGGAATGTGTATCAAAGTTGTTCAAGTAAAGCTTATGATTTAGTAAATAAATTTTGTCTTGCATATGGTGAAAGAAATGTGATTTCCGATAGGTGGCTTAAAATGATTTTTTCACCTAGTTTCTCTATCATTATTAAGGTAGCCCATCTCGAATTCCAAAGCTCCTCTGGTTTGAGACAAGGAAACACATTATATCCAATATTTGTTCGTTATCATGGAATATTTCTCCCTTCTAATGGAACAAAAAGTCAGCGAAGGACTTATTATGTCGATTGCTTTAGGAATCAAAGTGAATCACCTCATATATGCGGAAAATATCTTGGTCTTTGCTAAAGTTGGCAGTTTAAGGGTATAAGTCATTAATGACATCTTTAAGATAATGGTTGAACAACTGGGCTGATACTCAATAATGAAAAATCTAAAGTTTTTTTGGAGGAGGGGTTGAAATTGGTTTAGAAATATCATCTACCTTGAATATCGAACAAGGAGGAGTTACCTATCAAATACTTAGGTATACCTCTAACTTGCACAACTTTAAAGGACAAAGATTGTGACAGTTTAATTAGAAAGAAAGAAAATCAAAAGTGAGATAGGAGGTTGGGAGCCCAAAATTCTTAGCATGGTCGGCAGACTTGGACTTATCAAATCCACGATTTATCCCACTATTCAATGCTAAATGCATTGCTTCAAACTCCCAAATGGCTATAATAAATAAGTTGAACACATCTATTTGAATTTTTTATGGCAAGGGGAAGCACATAAACTTCCATGGGATATTATTTGCATAACTATAGAAAAAGATGGACTTGGACTTAGGTTTTTTGAAGATATCAATTTGGAAAATCATTAATTAAGAAGGAGTTTGGAAAATTTTGATGCAAGCCATGTACATCAAAGGACAACCTTTATGGGAAATTCAAGCAAGAAATGAAGATTCATGTGTTTGGAAAAATAACTCAAAGATGGATCGTATGCTCTTAAATGTATGGGAAAGAGAATTTTCGACAGTAAAACAACCTCCTTTTGGTTTGATAGGAGGGATAACTATAAAAAAACTTGGCATTGAAAGGTTAGTAGGGAAAATATGTTTGTTAGTGACATTCTAGATGAAGGTATTTGGAAATGTTAAAATTACAGTTTTCTCAAGAAGCTCAAAGATGAAATCTCATCTACCAAAATATATAATGATAATTCAAAGGACTTCCACATATGGATGTGCACTAAAATGGAAAATACAATTTCAAATCATTATGGAACTTAATACACTTAGCATATAACAACACACAATAGGCTAAATTCTTATGGCACAACATGCTTGTCCCCAAAATGGAAATTTGTGTATATAAAGCAATTAACAACATATTACCGACAAAGTAGAGACTAATTCAAAGAAGAATTAACATCGATTCTACTTGTATACTTTGCAACGCCAAGGAGAAAGATATTAACTATCTTTATTTTCATTGTAAATTCAATGCATATGTTTGGAAATGGTGTAGAGTTTAATTGAAATGGGCTAGCCACACACCATGAAAATTTTCATTTTCATATAGAGATGGAAAATATGACCTCAAGATTCTATCAGAACAACATTAAAGCATATATTGCCAAAGCTGTATTTTCAACCTATGTATGGGCCATTTTGAGGGAAAGAAATCATAGAATTTTGAAGAACCATAAAACACAGAGCAAATAATTTATCTATGGATCATGGAGCTTGTCAAAGTGAAATCATTCAAATCCAAATGTAGAAGTAGTGTAGATATAAATGATGAACTATTTTTGGAATGGTTATAATACCTTAATAAATCATCTGGAATGAATAATTTCAATTGTTGTAGTGGTTGATCATGTGTACCTATATCCTCCTTGCAACCGATCCCTAATTTTTATTAACATTATTCAAAAAATTTAATTAGATAAATTAAATAGAATAATGATGATAAGAAGATTGAGATTTGATTAAATTACATAATAGGGTTGTGCTTATTAATAAAGTAAATGAGCTTTAAAATGGTTTACTAGTTAATTAAACTACATATGGGCTTGTTAGTAAATAGCCATTTATTTTACACGGCTATATCCTTTTGTGATTGCCCATACATGCTTCACGTTTCATTTCCACTTTCACAAAAACTAAAATTCTAAACCCTAAGAAAAAGTCGTCCATTACCAAGGAAGAAAAAGAGGAATTTTAATCTAAAGCTAAGAAAAAGCTAGAGAGGATAAATCAACAACAAATATCAAATTCCTTATGAAGTTTAAGGTGAATAATAATCTTATACCATCTCTATTTTTATTATGTGATTATATGGTTTCAAATTTATGATTTAAACTCCTTTTGTGATAAATTGGAAGATGATATGCTTGAGTTATATTATGATGATTTGTTCTAATTCATAAGCACATGAATTCTGTACGGTTTTAGTATAAAACTTAGATTATATGATTTTAGATTGCCATGGAAAAAATTTATGTTAAGTAAAACATGATTTTGGATATTGGTTTTAATTCTTAGAATTTTTCAATCTACGGAAATTTTATTATGAATTTTTGATGAAATATATGATATAATTGGGTTTTAATTTATTTTGAGAATTTCAAGAAGATTGGGTCTAAAATTTTATGTTTGATTACATGATGAAATGAATATCTATGATTTTTGGGAATTTTTCCCGATCGATTTACTAGGGGAAATAAATTATTTTAAAAGAAAGGCTTTTTAGCAAATGTCGGTTTTTGGTTATATAGAAAGGTTTTAACATTAATTTCCTTTAATTTGAACCTTTACTAATGTGTAAGTTTTAAAAGTAAAGTATTTGAAAAGTTTTTATGACAACCAATCAATAGTTTACAAGTAAGCAAGTTGCTAGAAAGTAATTACTAAAAGTGCTAT
Source organism: Allium cepa (assembly GCA_030765085.1). Taxonomy (NCBI): domain Eukaryota; kingdom Viridiplantae; phylum Streptophyta; class Magnoliopsida; order Asparagales; family Amaryllidaceae; genus Allium; species Allium cepa. The sequence continues at coordinate 562,116,788 of CM060932.1, forward strand.
AATTCAGCCTTTAAACTAGAAAAGGTGTTCCACTCTTATTAGTAATGACCTATCGACTCCTTTGATTTCACCTCATCCCAGTCGAAACCAACATAGTCGAAAGGGGTAGCTTCCAATGGGGCCGAAACCCTGCTTCGTTTTCAAAAGTTAAAATCTTGCCTTGTTTTACCTAAAGCTTTTGACACAATCGAAAGCTATGCTTTCGAAATGTATTTATAATTATCTTTCAAAGAAGGTTACCATTTTTATGTTAAAGTATTCGCTTTCGAAAGAGTACCTTTTTCTTTAAATAATTGCTTTCGAAAGGGTAGGTTTCGTCCCAGTCGAAACCAAGCCGCTAATTCCCTTTTCGACTGCACTGAAGTCATCTATGTTGTCGGAGGGGTTGCTTCTGTTTTACTTAAGCCTTTTTTCCTGTATGCTTTCGAAGGGGTGGACGGTTTCGAAGGTGATGGAGTTGAAAGGGTGTTTCGACTCTGTCCTTCAAAGTTTTGGTTTTTAAAGTCTTTTGCTCTCGAATAAGATGGTTTTGACACCATCAGTTTTTCCAAAATAAATTTTATTGTTTTCGAAAGAGATACTTTCATACATAACCATCGTGACCCAAATGATGTTAAAGACTTAAACCTAATGTTTTTGAAAGGGGTACTTTCATTTTTTTTAAGCTTTATGTTTTATAAAGATGATTTGATACCAATGAAAGGTATAATAGGTTTCGAAAGAGAATGTTTACTAAGGACTTCGAAAGGTATGCATATATTGTTTTGAAAAGAAGTTTATACTTTCGAAGGAGGCTATCCAGAGGTTTCGAAAGAGATGTTTTTATGGTTTTAAAACATAAACCCAATCTCAATTTAAAGTAATAGCCATGGTATAAATAAAGGTTTTGAAATGTTATTCATTGTGTTATTAACCCATAACTGTATTTTAGGGAAAAGGCGGAATAACCAATTAAGTTGACTCAGTAGTGAATATAACTAGACATATGTTAAAATTTTAACTAAAGATATTGGCAGGGGCCAATAGGTTTGCAGTAAGACCATGAAAACTGTATAATGCTGGCAGGGGCCAATAGGTTCATGGTCGGCCCATGAAAACTATGATTTGATACTAGCAGGGCCGGTAGGTTTATGCTTAGCCCATGAAAACTATATCCGGATTAAGATATTGGCAGTCAGCCAATAGGTTCCTTGTTAGCCCTGAAAATTAGGATAAGAAATAAGATATTGGAGTTACCAATAGGTTTTTAGTGATCCCATGAAAACTAAGTAATTTGACAGATAGTCCTTAAATTTAACAGGTTAATAGCAACCCTAGAAACTATAATTGAGATAGATAGTCAGAATGAATGAGGATGGGTAGCCTAGAATTGATTTAGTTGTTTTGCATATCATCATAATGTTTTGAAATACTATGTTTTAACCATTATGGATGCAGGAGCACAGTATATGGTTTTATAAATGTTTTAGTATACTAGTGAAGGGAAAACCCGTTCCGCTAAGTGGCGTGGTCTCACTAGGTATCCAAATGGTAAATTATTATTCATACCGGGATTTGTATCTGACTCGAAGATTTTGTTTACACTTAAAATCTCGAGTACTCAATTTATTTTTAGTAGATTAAGAGTTAAGGTTTCTGGATGTACTTTTAGACGAGTAAAGCTTTCGAGAATGTGCAGGAGGCAATATTGTTATTAGGGTTTTTCTATTTTTGTTGTGTGTTTGTTTGTAAAGGCAAATTGTTTTCTTACCTATCTATATACACTGATCTACCAAAGGGGCATCTTCATATGTCGCTCTTAGTGTATTTTATAATAATTATATGTTATCTGAATGTGGTTTGCGAATTGGGATTATGTAATCTATTTGGAATATTTTGAAATGGAATGTGGAATTTGTTTTGTTGTTTGATTTTTTTCCATATTCTTGTGTTTTTGTGTATTAATGTATCTAATATCGCCATGTTTGGTCGCCGAGGATTAATAACTTGGATGACTGCAGCATCAGTAGCCGTTAGTTGTGGGCCTCGAAGCAGTGGGATGTTACACGAGGTCTGGTATAACCTTCTCTTATTTAAATTTACAACCCATTATCTTTACATAAAATAATATATCATCCAACAACATAATAATTCAACATCAAAAACACTATATTTCCACAACATATAGATTATTAGAAATAAGTTATTTTCTTTTCCAAAAATATTTGTTTTAGTCACCGAAAATTACCAATTTTAAACCAAACTCTTGCTAGTACTTGAAAGCAACTTTGGGACTTTGAAATATGAAGGTTTTTGGGTATTTGGACCTCCAACATAGGCTCGGCCTGGGCTAATTGGGCTCGACCTAGGGTAGTTTGGGGCAGCCCTTATGTTTTTGGATGGTGGAGTGTTGTAGCGTGGAAGAGGAGGTGTTGAATGGTTTGTAGAAGTTGTTTTGTGAAATAAAGAGGTGTTTTTTAGTGAAAGAAGTGATATTTTTTTACTTTAGAAATTACGAAGAGGAGTCATGGAAATATATTCTCAAGTTTTAAGGAATTTAAAGTGGAGAAGGAGCTCGAAAAATGAGTGGTATATATAGGCTTAGGAATTAATTAAAATAATATAAATTGATTATATTTAAATATGCACACATGCATGCACACCATACCCCCCCCCCAATGATCCGCCCCCACCATGTACCCCCCCTCCCCCATCATGTTTAACTATTCATTCCATGATCCATGTACCATATGTTGAAAAGGGCATTAATATATACCAATACACACACACACGCTTTTATAAAATATCCTCTTTTAGCTTTATATATACACTTAACAAGAAACATGTATATGCATATATGTGCATATGTACACATGTTTAAATGGTTTGTAGTGTGCACATATGTTTACAATAGTGTTTTAGCATTTTGATTAATTTTTAACCAATGAAGAATCGATATTCCGAAATATAATTTTCAGTTACATTCTCTATTTCTCTATAAACTATGTATACTGGTAAACAAATTTTAAAAACGATTTTATAATCATTAGTTATTATTTAAAATACTTTTACTTGTTAATAAAAATCCATTTTTTTAAATATAATTAAATATTCGTTTAAATTGCGATTAAATTCTGGGTCGTTATTCTTTCTCCCTTTAAAAGAATTTCGCCCTGAAATTAGCAAACGAAGAGAAAATTCAAACTATGCAAAAAGCCATATATTCATATCATAAAACACATACAAATACATACACTGAGCATCCATAGCAAACAAACATACTGTATATATACAGCTTACTATTATCCATCCTAACATCAACTCGGGGTAGGCTCCTTCATACAATCCACTGTCTCCCAAGTGCGGTCTCTAGGATCCTCGCTCCATTGGATCTTAACTAATCACACCACCTTATTAAGCAATCTATTCTCATCCTGATCCATAATATAAACTGGATGCCTAACCACTACCAGGTTCGATTCTATTTCCAGTTCCTCTTTAATCGATGGCTCCACAATCAAAGATAGGTCATGAACATATTTTCTCAAATGAGACACGTGAAACACATTATGAACACCTGCCAATCTTTCTGGCAACTCGACCTTATAAGTAAACGATCTGATCCTCTCAAGAATATGGAATGGTCCAACATACCTTGGGGCTAACTTCCTAGCTTTTCAAAATCTAATAGCTCCTCTTATTGGTGAAATCTTTACAAACACCAAGTCTTCAACCACAAATTCCAAATCCTTTGCCTCTTATCCGCATAACTCTTTCGGTGAACTTGGGCTTCCTTTATTCTTTTCTTAATCACTTCAGCTTTCCTTGTAGCCTCTCAGATCATGTCCAGTCCAAGAACTAACCTATCTCCTATCTCAATCGAAGATGCTGGCGACTTGCACGGTCTCCCATATAGGGCTTCATATGGTGCCATTTCGATGCTTTCTTATAGGAGAACTCAATTAAATGCAAATGATCCTCCCATGCTCCACCAAAATCTAGAATACACGCTTTCAAGAGATACTTTAGAATATGATTTACTGCTTCGTCTGTCCGTCGGTTTGGGGGTGATATGTTGTGCTTAAGCTCAACTTTGTTCCAAGGGTTGTTTACCATGCTTCCCAAAATTGACTACTAAAGATGGGGTCTCGATCACTTACAATACACACACGAGCTCCTAACAACCTGACTACCTTTCTTATAAAAATTTCAGCTAAAGAAATAGCGGCTTTTGTTGGATTCATAAGAATAAAATATGCGCACTTCTTTAGCTTATCCACGATAACCCATACTACTTCATTTTCTTTTATAGTTTTAGGCAAACCATCGATAAAATCCAATGATATCATTTCCTATTTCCTATTTGGTATTTCCAGGGGTTGTAATAATCTGGCTGTCTTCTGATGATCACCTTTGATTTTTTGACTGCACGAACAGCTGCTAACATAAACTGAAAAATCTTTCTTCATTCTTGGCCACCAAAATAATCTTTTCATGTCCTTATACATCTTATGAACTCTTGGATGAATACTTAACCTAGATTTGTGGCATACAGACAAAACTTCCTGCCTCGGCCCTTCCACATCTAGAACACACAATCGTATGTTCATCCTTAAAGTACATCGACTATCCATCTCAAATCCAAACATCTACCTCCTTTGACTCCTTGAATTAATCCTTCCAGTATCTTATCCTTCCTCCGATTCCTCATAATCTTTCCCTAAAATTTTGGGGCAACCTCCAAATGAGTCAAAACAGCATTCCTTCTTAAGGCATCCCTACCACATTAGCTTTCCCTGGCGTATACAGAATATCCAAATCATAAGCCGTCAGAAACTCTAACCACCTCTGTTGCCTCGGGTTCAGATCCTTTTGAGTAAAAAGATACTTCAGCGGTTTATGGTTCGTGAAGAGCTCGAATTTTTCACCAAATTAAAGAAAGAAAACTTACTCCTAAAATATCTAAATATTAGAATGAAATTAAGAGGAATAGAAGGATCCTTGCCCAGTAAGTAGTGCCTCCACATTTTCAATGCAAAGACAATAGCTAGCAACTCCAAGTCATGCGTAGCATAGTTCTTCTAGTAAGGCTTCAACTACTTGCTTGCATACGCAATCACTCTACCATGCTATATCAAAACAACACCAAGTCCCACTCCATGTGCATCTGTGTAAATCGTGAACCCACTGTTTCCATTTGGAACAGCAAAAAATGGTGCACTGATCAATCTCTTCTTCAATTCCAGAAATGCCTCTTCACATACAAACTTCTCCTCCTTCTTAGTCAGCTTAGTCAAATGGGAGGAAATCTTAGAATAATCTTGAATAAACCTCCTACAGTATCCAGCTAACCTAAGAAACTGCGAACATCAGTAGGAGTCTGTAGTCGCTTTCATTCCAAAACAGCTTCCACCTTCGCTGGATCTACTGAAATACCTTATCCCATCATAATATGTTCTAATTATCTTACCTCCGATTTTCAAAACTGGAAAATAGAAAATTTCGCTTTCAGGACATGTCTCCTCAATGTCACCAACACCACTTCCAAATGATGTTTATGCTCCTCCTTAAATTTGGAGTAGATAAGGATGTCATCGATGAAAACTAATAGAAACTTATTAATAGCATCTCGAAAAACATGGTTCATGAGATCTGCAAAATACGTTGGTGCATTGGTCATCCCGAAAGGCAAAACCAATCACTCAAAGAAATAATCAGGACCTCTAAACGCAGTTAAGGATATACTATTTTCAGCAACCCTCAACTGATGGAATCCAATAGCTAGATCCATTTGAGAAAATACCGTAGCTCCATGAATTTGATCAAAAAGATCATCGATGTGGGGTAAGGAATACTTGTTCCTAATGGTCAGCTTATTCAACTCCTTATAGTTTACGCACAACCTTAAAGATCCATCAAACATGGCCACAAACACCACAACAAATCCCCAACTCGAATGACTAGTTCTAATCATCCCTCTTGTTAAAAGGTCGCTGGATTTATTTGCTAATTCATTACACTCTTTCGAGGTCGTCCTTCTCTTGAGTAGAACCATAAGTCTAGCACCGGGGACTAAATCAGTATAGAACTCCATCTCTCGATGTTGGGGTAAGCTATTGACTTCTTCAAACACATCGGGGGAAAATTCTTAACAACTTCAACATAACTTAACTCATCCTAGGATCCAAGGCATATAAGAAACTACACATACTAATACAAGGATTCTTGCATGATATTTTAGCAATTATTCCCAACTTAGTTTATACTGCTACAGTCCATACTTTGATAACCAATCAATACCCAGAATAATATCAAATCCTTTAAAGTCCAAGACATATGGGTCGCAAGAAAAGTGATGAGATACGTAGGAAATTGGCATATCTTCACACATCGTATTCAAATGGGTTACACCACCTATGGGGTAAGACACACACATAGGCTTTCTACAATATTAGGAATAAGATAAAGTTTACTACTGATTCACAAGAGATAAAACTACGAGAGGAACCGGTATCAAATAATGCTCCAACAAAAATACCATTAATCTGTAAGGTACCTTCAAAGATGCCTTTTCCCTTCACATCCGTAGAAGTAGAAGGTTCATTCTTAATAGCGTACACCTTGGACTACTGCACCTTCTTCATGAATTCGAGTCCTTAATCATATGGCTCTGCTGACGAAAAATGAAATAAAGCGACTTCAGAACCACTATAGAGACGGGTCTACTTTGTAGCTTCAGAACTTTATGGTTCGGACAAGACCTTGAAATATGACCTCCCTGCTTGCAAAGGTAATAACTAATATTCTTAAACTCGCCTCCTTGACCTTCTCCTTGTTTTCCTTTTCCTTGTTTCTTCCAATTTGGATTGAACTATCTTTTTTAGAACCATCTCCACTGGTATTTCCACCAGCTAGTGCTACTAGAGGAGGCTTCTTCTTTTCCAAGGCCTCATACCTCAGAGCCATACCAACTAAATTCACAAAAGTACCCTTAACATGAGCAGTCATTTTCCCATGGTACTCTTCCTCGTACCCAAAACAAACATCTTGTTTTTCTTTATCGGCATGTTGATTAATTTCGGTCCAAAACAAGATATCTCTTTGAATGTCGTCTCATATTCTGCTACAAATAGACCCCCCTTCTTTAAGTCCATGAAGTTTTGGTACATCCTCATCCTTCATGCTGTTGGTAGGAATTGGTCTTCAAAGGTTCTTTAAATCGGGTTCATGAAAACTATTCCTTGGGAATATTTGCAGTAAGGGAGTCCCACCAAGCTGCTACTCCCTATTGCAGTTACCATGCTGCTAAGAACCTTTTCCGTTCATCAGGTAAACTAAGACTTAATAAAAAAATTGCAAGATTGCAACCAAGCTTGCACTTCCATGATAGACTCGATTCCTTTAAACGGTTTCCCTCCTAGGTTGGTATAATCCTTGCGTAAGGTTGAGAAATTCTCTCTTGGCTGCTTTAGCGCTGCCTCTTTTGCAATCCAAACTCCTCCAACAGTTGGGTTTCGACCATTCGTAGTCATAGTGCTACCTGCTCCTCTACCTTATCTACGTCAGTTACTTATGTCTTACTACTTGGATATAGTAAGTTAATTCTTAGAATACTCAAATAAGATAAATCTTGAAAGAAGGGTAGTAATCAAACCTATCAAGCTAATCTATCTGTAACGACCTGGATTTTCCATCATTTGTTTTAGAATATTTAAATAGTTTTAAATATAGAATTTAGAATATAAATTGATTTTGAATATGAAGATTTTGATTGAAATTACAGAATGAATTCTAAAGTGGATATAAGTTCAATTTGAATGAGAAATTAGACAATAAGTTTTAAAGCTGGAATTTCAAGTAATTTCAATGATTTTTGAAAACATTGATTTAATCGACGCGTTAAAATTGCAATCCAGGACATAGAGCCAGAATTCAACATAACTAGTTCTGTTGGATCTGTATTAGTGTATTATTATCGGATTTCAAATTTTGTAGCGTTTGGAGTTACCATTTGGTCGTATGGGATAGAAATGCGTTGAAATTAATATTGAAAATTTAACATAGTAATTTTGTTTAAAAAGGTATCTTCTACATATGATCATATTAGGTTACGAAACTTATTACATTGGGTTTGGAATAGCAGTATAACATAAGAAACGCCAAGCAGGACAGCTCGATAGGGATTGTAAATTTTTAGTTACTCAATACGATATATTTTGAATATAAAATTAAAATAAAAGGTCAAACCCTACTCTTCTGAAACAAGCCACCCGCTTCTTCCTTTTTATATTGCGTATACTCCTTCCTTCCTCTCATTTTCAAAACAAAATATATTTCATATATAAAAAATAGAAACCCTCTCGATCGAAATCGCGATGTCTCTAGAGTTTTTGGCAAGGAGGATGCGGTAATAGTCGAGGCGTGGCACTGCTATTGTCGTGGAAAGGGGGAGTTGGATGCGATGGTATGGAGATGGTAATCGTAGTGCTGGCGATAGGAGGCGGCAAGATGGTGGAGCACGATGATCGCAGCTAGGGTCTAGGGGGAAACTCGATCATTGCATTCGCATACGTAGGCGAAGGATGATGGCGAATCGGGGACAAGGAGTGGAAGTCGAGTTGATGCTATCGTGACTTGTTCTGGGGTGGCTGGCACGGCGATGAAGGAGGATGTTAGCGTGGTGAGGTTGAACAGCAGCCGATGTCACGATGTCTTGTGCGTGCCTGAAAACATGAATTGGTAGGAATGTAACTTTATTTTTTTTTAAAAACAATTTTAAATTTAAGTTAATAATCAATTAATTTATTTTGATGTTCATTAATCCATATTAAATTCATACGAGGTCCAAAAATCATGAAACAAGTTGAGTTGGGTTTGTAGCTATGAAACCTATGCAATAGGATTGGTTTGGAGAATTCTAAAGTCAGCTAGGATTTTAGATTAAATTGAACGTCGGTTCGACTTAATTTAAAAATTGAAACGGCTGTAAATTAAAAATCAATGTGAGCAAATCTCACTCATTTTGGATTGCTGGTTATAATTTAAAATGTTGAAAATTAATTATTGGTTGGTTGGATGAATTTAATAATTATTATCAGTTGAATGTTATATTATATAAATAGTAGTATATATCTTGGTATCTGGATATATTTCCCGCCTATTGGAGCAGATGAAACACTATACGCCCCGCATAATAGGGGATGACCCTTAATTACCGCGATATCCCACTTCGAAGCGTGATTGGTATATTTTATGTTATCTAACATCTGTGAATGCAGAGAAACAGGTTGGAGGGATCCAATTGGATTCCTAAAAAATATATTGATTGTTTTCATATATAGCAATATATGATGGATTGGATGAATCTGTTATGGATTGTTGTGTGCTTTGTTTATTAGATGCAATAGTAGCACTGGCCTTAGATTTTGGTATTTTAAATACCATAAATATTATTTTTGAATTTTTAAGGAATTAAAAGAAGATTTTGAATACAAAAATATTGATATCGAAATTTGGATTATTTTTAAAGGAAACCGATTTGGATGAAACAATAATTTGATTTGGAGATGTAATTAACTATTCATAAAATGTTTCTAATTAGGAATTTAAAAATACTTTATATAAAGTATTTTAAACCATGGATTTTTAGGTGATTTTTCAAGATTTATGGAAAAGAACTTGAAATCAATATTGAAAATAGATTCGGAAAATAAAAAGAACTTTTAAAGAAATGGAATTATAAAAATGGAATTTAATAAATGATATTATTTTTATAAACAAGTAAAACCTAAATGAGTTTGTAAATTTATAAACGATGTTTATAAATAGGGAAAATGATATCTGTAGATAAGTTAGGAATATAATTTCACAGTGTGAATTTATATCGAGATATGAAAATAGATTTTTGAAAAAAATAATAGACTATATTTTGAAAAGTGAGAACAGTTAGGGAATCGGAATGCACCGATGTGTTGTGAATCGAGAGGAATTTATAAATTGAAATTGGATATTGGGGTTTTTAAAAAAAATTATTAAGAAGTTAAGTTTTGTTTTATAAAGGAAAATTTATTTATTAAACTATTTAATTTAATGCTGGTTAGTATTGAAATACTTCGAAAGTGAATTTTTCAAATATCTAATATTAATTGAAATAAAATTCTAATTTTTATAGTAAGTTTTGTAAATCGATTGGTTTATTTAAAGATGAATTGGAAATGAGTTATCGATGTTTATTTTAACTTTTTGGATATTTTAAATAACGACATAAACGTGTTTTAAAAATAAAATACTATTATTTAAAAATACTTATTATATATATATGGATTAGTGGATAGGTCTAATCAGTCCCGCTAAGAGAGGAGAGGTATATTACTGCCGCCAAAAAGACAGGAAAGTAGACAACTTTTCGTTGCCCTCCGAAATTGTAATTTAATTATAAATTCTCTCAAGATTTGTAAACAAAGTTTATTTAACGGAGGATTTTTATAAGAGAAATCTTATAATGAAATTTTGGAACTTAAGGAATTCCCGAAATGGTTAGATAAGTGAACTTTGAAAAATGAATCTAAATTTAATAAAGAAGTAAAAAATTGGTGAATGAGATTTTAAATAAGTAGGATCTATTTTTGAAAATTGTAGAAGGGATTGCGCAAATTCCATAGATTTATTGAATGAATTATAATGAGTTATGACTTTACAAAAGTGTTGTAAATGTTTTATGAAGTTGGAAATAAAGGGAAGATTTCCTCGACTATGGATATACCTAAAATTGATAAGATATAAATATTCCTAAGTATTGAGAAGTAAGTGATTTTGGAAATATATTTATAAATATTTTTCTAAGGAAATAAATGATTTAGGAATGTTTTCACTATGGGAAGGTTATACGGAAATATTTCTAAGTGTTAATACGGTTTGAAAATATCCCATTAAGGATATAAGGATTTGAAGTTGTTTTTCAAACGTTGGAATATTGGAAGAGATTTGAATATATATATCTGTGTAAGATATTTTGAAATGAATATTTTGAAAGATTTATAATGTGGGCCTAGCGACTGCTTATGTGTATTATTTGATAGTTAAATAACAGACTATCAAATCTGGCCAAATTCGTTGATCGTTTCGAAGACACCAGGATCGGATTTAATTATCCGAAAACCACTTCGATCTGATTTGAGCGTTGTGAATTGTGAAATCTTGAGGATAATAAACACGGTGATATTTGAAGAGATTGGTTTGCTCAGACCAAGAATAACTTGTATGGATGTATGCTATCATTGCATTATTGCTTGGAAGGCAGTGTTAGCATTCCAAGTGGAATCTGCTATTCAAAAAGGTAAAACGTAGCCTCAAGCCTCGTTAACCGAGAAATGACAAAAACAGGGCATGTAGCAGGGCTAAGTGGAAGCACCCAAGTAGGGTACTTTATCACTTTTCTAGATACCCCCGGATATATTATAATTATGGAAATGGTTGTGCATGGAAAAGAGAGTGCTCGATTAGGGTGGGAACACCCGGGGTTATAACATATTCAGTACTAGTAGCCAAGTGCTAGGCAGGTCCTGTGTGGCAGGGTATAAGATGTTCTTGTCAGATCCAGGTGCATTGATCTAGAGATGCACTCATCGGAGGTAGTTCCTTACCTGGTCATAGTATGGAATCCATTCTCCAATACGAGCCTTTATGAGTTTTGATTGTAGAGTCTAGTATACTTGAATTTAATTATTGTAATAATTTCAGCTATTTTAATAAGCAGTTATACTTAGATGTTATTATAATACATAGGATTTTCTATAAAAATGTTTTGTTTATCGTAATGTAAAAACCTGTCGTTTTTATGTGTAGTGTGGTCTTATGAGATACCTTTGATTTCAAAGGATTTTGGTAATAGTAATAATTCAAATTGAGTGTGTTTCCTCACGTTGGTTTTCCAGACTGACTTGGGTGTTATTTTATTATAATGCTCGGGTCAAACCAAGTATTACATATTCAGATTAGAATGCTATGGTGCTTAGGAGACGAGTTGGAGGAGACTTAGGCGTATTCCACGTTCTTGATTACATTCCGTTGTGTATGTTAAATTAAATGTTCAGTATTTGTGAGGATAAGTTATTGTAACTGTCCAGATTGGTTTGTTGACTGTTGTACTTTGATGATTGTATGTATATTACAATTAGAGTTTCTCTGTATAAAGATCTGTTATTATATATTATATATTGTTCCATTGTGATTGTGAGATTCTGTGTTATTGTTTATGTTTTTCTTCTATTTTTTTCTTCTTTACCCTTAGTTATTCGCTCTTTCATACAATTTGGGTTGGACAAGTGGGGTTGTTGTCAACTCAAATGGTACGGAACGACGGGTCACTACAGTATCAATCAGAGACATACATACATACATATGTGTGTGCGTATGAATAAAAGTTAAAAATACGCACTCTCGAAGTTGACCCTCAACCTAAAGCCTAAGTGTTCGCTCAACCTAGGCACTGATACCAAAATTGTAACAAACGCCTTTCCTTGCATCGAAAGATGTGCCATTGAGGGTAGAAGAAAAGGAAAAATAAAAAGAAAGTTGCACAATCATAGAATCTCACCACGAACCAAAACAATCATATAATAGATAACATAGGATATTATATAGTCATTTCCATATCAATAATACATCAGAGTCGTTATATTACAACCTTCAACTTGGCAGTTATAACTTCCTGCATGTACAAAAATACACAGGTCATACATAAAACACAATGGAATAAGATTATAATTAGCAAACGGTGAAGCCACCTGCTCCAGCTCCTTAAAAATGCTTCCACAAGAAAACTTAGATCACTTGGCTACTTATATAAATTTGAGTTCCCAAGAGTTTTAGAAAAAGAAAATAAGGCCAGACGTGGGTCATGTGTGAAACTCAAACAACTTAACATTTACATTTGTAAAACATTTTATAAATCAAAGGTATCTCGTAAGACCACGCCGTAAATAAATACAGATGAATTTTTACCTTACGATAACCAAAACACTTTATATTGAAATCCAGTGATATTATGATAATTTCTAGCGTTTTCAAGTAAAACAGAACACGGCTGAAATGCTTGTATCTCACATTTCAATATACTTTAGTACAACTAAATCCATACGGCACTTATCAGCGAATGGATTCCATATTGACAGGGTTACTGGGGTACCGTCTGTCACGGTGCATCTCTAGATAAAATAACACCGAGGTCGAACCTATCGACCCCTACCAAAACAAGACCGACCTACCTTTTACTTGATAGTACTGAATAAGATCATCCCTCGGTTGGAATCAATAACCTTACTGAAGCATAAATGGGTTAATAGTAGGGACTCTAGATAGAGATGACCTTACCCTCATGGGAGCGACCCACCTAGCCTTGCTGCATCTCCCCCATCTTAGTCATTATCAGTTGATGAGGCCTGGGGCTACATTTACCTTTATGATAGAATTATCACTTGGAATGCTAACATTGCCTTCCAGATGTTGACATAATGTCAGCACTCATCCATACAAGTCATTCAGGAGATGAATGAACTAAAGGCACTACCTCCACTACACCCATTTTGGAATCACCTTCACGGTTAGTAGCAAATAGCCCTTACACTTCAAAGCCTTCATCTTGGACCTTGCTTTACTATTTCCAATTCGAATGTTTACATCGGTTCGAAATGGTTTTCGAATAACAATTATTATCCGATCCCAGTCTTCCCAAACCAATGTTCGATAATTTAAAAGGTCAAGTTGTATATAGTGGACTATTCCACTATCAAGGTGTAACGATTTACATATGAACATACATTCCATATACTTAGCTAATCATGACCCACTTTTCGAAATTAACCCCCTTATATTCATCACGTTCTCGAAGTGCGGTATTAGTGATAGGTAAAAGTCGACTTACTTTCAATAAAATGTGTCAATATTTTATTACAACTACTTTATTTCATTTGGCTACTTAATAGAATGTACAAGAGATCCTTGGTTTTAAAACAATTACTTAAACAAGAAAGGTGGTTAAAAATAAATAACTGATAGAGTTTTAAAAGAAACTTTAAAATAAATAGCCCTTGATTAAATCAAAAGTTTAAAACTCAATTAAACCTTAATTAATCTTAATTAAATCAAAATTATATCATAATTAATCCTAATTTTATCTATAAATAAACCTTCATTAAGCTTTAATTAAATAACATTTATTTAAGAAATTAAAACCAAATTAAGTGGATAATTAACCTTTTATTAAATAATAATTAAATAACTAATTAACTCTAATTAAATAATCAATTAAAATAAATTAACTCGATTAAATAAAAATTAATTTTATGTTATCTTAATTAATCATTATTTAAAGCTTACTTAATTAAAATATTTAATTTAGCTAATAAGTTGTTTAACTATAATCGCTTAACCTAATTACTTAACTAATTAAATAAATAATAATTACCCTAATAAATTAAATTATTAATTAAATTATTAAATAATTAAAAATAAAACTTTTTATTTACTTAATTATTTTGAAATAAATTTTCAAAAACAATCCAAAGAAAACATTTTAAAAGTTGAAATCGTTAAATTTCTCGAACTGCAACCATAGCGACTATCACTGTAAGCGCAGTTCGCTAGAATTAATTTCTAGGTGGAATCCCACTTAACACTAGCTGCACCATGTTTTGAAAACTTGATTGAAAGGTTTTGAAAACTTTAAACAAAAGGTATAAACTTGGAAAAAAAATTTCAAAAACCAAGCTAAAAAGAAAGCTTTACTTTTCAATCGGATCTCAAGTCCTTTTTCAACCATTTAAAACGCTAGTTTCATAATCATTCCACAACATACTTGATTTTGTTTCATAAACAATACTACCATCATATCATAAACAAATATCACATATCCATATCCATATACATATCAACATATTATCCATGTCACAAATCTATATCAAACAACCAACTTACAATCAGATACCATCCAACAACATAATAATTCAACACCACAAACATTATATTTCCACAACATATAGATAATTAAAGCAAGTTGTTTTCTTTTCCAAAAATATTTGTTTCACTTACCGAATATTACAAATTTCAAACCAAACGCTTGCTAGAACTCGAAAGCAGCTTAGGAACTTCAAAATGCGAAGATTTTTGGGTGCTCAAACCTCTAAGATAGGCTCGGCCTAGGCTCGACCTGGCTAGTTTTTTGGCTTGACCCTTATGTTTTTGGGTGGTGGAGTTTTGTAGCTTGGAAGAGGAGGTGTTGAATGTTGTAGAAGTGGTTTTGTGAAATAAAGAGGTGATTTTTAGTGAAAGAAGTAATATTTTCTTATATTAGAAATCATGAAAAAGAGCCATGGAAATATATTCTTAAGTTTTTAGGAATTTGTAATGGAGAAGGAACTTGAAAAATGAGAAACGTGAGTGGTGAATGGTATATATAGGCTTAGGAATTAATTAAAATAATACAAAATGATTATATTTAAATATGCATACATGCTTGCACCCCATACCTTCCCCCATGATCCGCCCCTCCTTGTACCTTCCCTACATCATGTTTAACTATTCATGCCATGATTCATGTACCATATGTTGACGAATACATTAATATATACTAAAATATATACACTTTCATTTTAAAAATGTCCTCTTTTATCTCTTATACGCACACACTCACACTTAAAAAGAAACATGTACATGTATATATGTGCACATATACACATGTTTAAATGGTTTTAGTTAGCACATATGTTTACAATAGTGTTTTAGCATTTTAATTAACTTCTAACCAATGAAAAATCGATGTTTGGAAAAATAATTTCCAGTCACATTTTCTTTCTCTATAAACTCTATATATTAGTAAACAAATTTTGACAACGATTTTATCATCATTAATTATTATTTAAAATATTTTTATTTGTTAATAAAAATCCATTTATTTGTTATTCAAAAATATAATTAAATATTTATTTAAATAGCGATTAAATTCTTAATCATTACATGAATACGGTAGAACTTCCTAAATGATTAGTTCGATCCTGGCGAAATTCATGAAGCGGTTTTCAGCAATAAAGATAACACAATTCCTGGACCAGATGGATTTAACTTAAAGTTCTATAATGTTTACTGGTAGAAAATTAAATTTTCACTATTGATTGTAATAAATGACTCTTTTTTTCATGGTAAACTAATTAACGAATGCAATATTACTTACATCTATTTAATGCTGAATAGCAAAGAAGCTAAGGAAATACATCTTTTTAGGCCCATTTCATGTTGTAACACATTGTACGAGATAATCATGATCGTAATGTGCAGTAGGATGAAACTATTCGTGGATGATTTGATTTTTGAAAGCCAATGTGCTTTCGCTCAAAATTGGCCAATTAAGGATGGCATTTTACTACTTCAAGAAGTGACAAGAGGATTACAAAGAAAGTCAAGCCAAGGAATGTGTGTCAAAGTTGATTCAAGGAAGCTTACGATTCAGTAGATAGATTTTGTCTTTCATATGATGAAAGAAATGAGATTTCCTGATAGGTGGCTTAAAATGATTCGAGAAATGATTTTTTCACTTAATTTCTCTATCATTTATTAAGGTAGCCCATTTGGAACTCCAAAGATCCTCTGGTTTGAGACAAGGAGACATGTTATATCCATATTTGTTTGTTATTATCATGGAATATTTCTCCCTTCTAATGGAAAAAAGTCAGGGAAGGCCATATTACACTGATTATTTTAGGAATCAAAGTGAATCACCTCATATATGCGAACAATATCTTGACATTTCTAGGGCATAAGTCATTAAAGATATCTTTAAGATTATGGCTGAACAACTAGACTAAAACTCGATAATGAAATTTTTTGAAGTTTTTTATAGAGGAGGGGTTGGGATTGGTTCAACAATATTATCTACCTTGAATATCGAGCAAGGAGAGTTACCATCAAATACATAGGTATACCTCTAAATTGCACAACTTTGAAAGACAAAGATTGTGATAGTTTAATTAGAAAAAAATTCAAAAGTGAGATAGGAGGTTGGGAGCCTAAACTTCTTAGCGTGGTCGGCAGACTCAGACTTATCAAATCCATGATTCATCCCATTCTTCAATGCTAAATTCATTGCTTCAAACTCCCAAATGGATACAATAAATAAGTTGAAACACGTCTATTTGAATTTTTTGTGGAAAAGGGAAGCATGTAAAATTCCGTCGGATATTATTTGCATAACTATAGAAAAAGGTGGACTCTGACTTAGGTTTTTTTAAGATATCAATTTGTCAAAAAATATATAATCAATTTGGAAAATCATTAATTACAAAGGAGTTTGGAAAATTTTGATGCAAGCCACGTACATCAAAGAACAACCCTTTTGGTAAATTCAAGCAAGAAATGACGATTAATGTGTTTGGAAAAATAACTCAAAGATGGATCATATGCTCTTCAATGTGTAGGAAAGAGAATTTTTGACAGTAAAACAACCTCCCTTTGGTTTGATCCTTGGATATAAGGAGGGATAACTATAAACAAACTTGGCATTGAAAGGTTAGTAGAGAAAATATGTTTGTTAGTGACATTCTAAATGAAGGTATTTGGAAATGTTAAATTTATAGTTTTCTCAAGAAGCTCAAAGATGAAATCTCATCTACCAAAATATATAATGATAATTAGAAGGACTACCACGTATGGATGTGACTAAAAATGGAAAATACAATTTCAAATCATTATGGAACTCAATACACTCAGCGTATAACAACACACAATGGGCTAAATTCTTATGGCATCGTATGTATGTCCCAAAAATGGCGATTTGCGCATATTAAGTAAGTAACAACATATTACCGACAAAGTAGAGACTAATTCAAAGAAGAATTAACGTCAATTCTACTTGTATACTTTGAAATGCCAAGGAGAAAGACATTAACTATCTTTATTTTCATTGTAAATTCAGCGCATGTGTTTGGAAATGGTGTAGAGTTTAATTAAAATGGGCCAGCCACACATCATGAAAATTTGCATTTTCATATAGAGATGGAAAATATGACCTCAAAATTCAATCAGAACAACATTAGAGCATATTGCTAAAGCTGTATTTTCACCTTGTCTATGGGCTATTTTGAGGGAAAGAAATCATAGAATTATCAAGAACCATGAAAACACAGAGCAAATAATTTATCGATGGATCATAGAGCTTGTTAAAGTGAAATCATGCAAATCCAAATGTAGAAGTAGCGTAGATATAAATGATGAACTATGTGTGAAATGGTTATAACACCTTAACAAATCATCTGGAATAGATAATTTCAATTGTTGTAGTGGTCGATCATGTGTACCCATATCCTCCTTGCAACCGAGATGCAACATCCCTAATTTTTGATAACATTATTCAGAAAATTTAATTTGATAAATTAAATAGATTAATGATGACAAAGAGATTGAAATTTGATCAAATTACATAATAGAGTTGTGCTTATTAAAAAGGTAAATGGGCTTTAAAATGGTTTACTAGTTAGTTAAACTACACATGGGCATATTAGTAAATAGCCATTTATTTTACACAGTTGTATCCTTTTGTGATATTCCATTCACGCTTTCCACTTTCACAAATGAAAATTCTAAATCCTAAGCAAAAGTCGGCCATTACCAAGGAAGGAAAAGATGAATTTTAATCTAAAGCTAAGGAAAAGCTAGAGAGGATTAATCAACAACAAAATCTCAAATTCCTTATCAAGTTTAAGGTGAATAATAATCTTCTACCATCTCTATTTTTATTCTACGATTATATGGTTTCGAATTTATGATTTAAATTCCTTTTGTGATAAATTAGATGATGATATGCTTGAGTTATATTCTGATGATTTGTTTTAATTCATAAGAACATGATTTTTTTTACGGTTTTGGTATAAAATTGAGATCATATGATTTCAGATTGCGATGGAAATTTTTTATGTTAAGTAAAATACGATTTTGTATATGGTTTTAATTTTTATAATTTTCCAAGCTATGGAAATTTTATTATGACTTTTTGATGAAAGATTTGATATAATTGGGTTTATAATTTATTTCAAGAATTTCAGGAAGAAATTGGGTCTATAATTTTAATATGTTTGATTACATGATGAAATCGATTTTCTGTGATTTTTGGGAAGTTTTCCCAATTATTTACTAGGGGGAATAAATTATTTTAAAAGATGGGCTTTTAGCAAATGTCGGTTTTTGGTTATATAGATAGGATTTAACATTAATTTACTTTAATTTGGATCCGGATTAATACGGTAGTTTTAAAAGTAAAGTATTTGAAAAGTTTTTATGACAACCAATCAATAGTTTACAAAATAGGTAAGTTGTTAGAAAGTAATTACTAAAAGTGCTATAATTCAGCCTTTAAACCAAAAAAAGGTGTTCCTCCCCTATTAGTAAGGACCTTTCGACTCCTTTGATTTCGCCTCATCGCAGCTAAAAGTAACATAGTTGAAACCCATGAAGTCGAAACTAATACACACGATATCACTTAGATGGTATGCAGTGGATTGGAAGGAAGACGAAAACCATGGTGTCGAAAGGGGTAGCTTCCAATAGGGTTGAAACTCTACTTTGTTTTCAAAAGTAAAACCTTTCCTTGTTTTACCTAAAGCTTTTGACACAGTCGAAAGCTATGTTTTCGAAAAGTATTTATAATTAGCTTTAGAAGAAGGTTGTCATTTCATGTTAAAGTATTTGCTTTTGAAAGAGTACATTTTTCTTTAAATAATTGCTTACGAAAGGAGAGGTTTCGTCCCATTCGAAACTAAGCCGCTAATTCCCCTTTCGCCTGCATTGGAATCATCTATGTTGTCGGAGGGGTTGCTTTAGTTCTACTTAAGCCTTTTTTTCCTGTATGCTTTCGAAAGGGTTGAGGGTTTCAAAGGTGATGGATTTGAAAAGGGGTTTCAACTTTGTCCTTTAAAGTTGTGATTTTTAAAGTCTTTTGCTCTCGAATAAGATGGTTCCGACACCACCATTTTTAAAGTCTCCTTTAAAGTGATTAGTATTAAATTTACAAGTTAATATATGTGTTAATGTATGTATTAAGTCAAATAAAATTTGTTAGTTAATATTAAATATGTATATAAATTTATAAATATAAAATAAAAATAAATAATGTTTATAAATAAAACTTATACGTATAGAAATTAAAACAATTAAGATTTATACTTTGAAATTTTAAATTCAAATCAAATTCAAAATCAAATATTTTAAAATTCAAGTTATGTACACAAATTTAATTTGAAATAACAATTTCAAATTTTATTCAAAATATATTTATAAAGACAATACACTATTAACATTGTTTTTATAAATATCTTATTATTAAATTAAAATCATTTTAAAAGAAATTATATTTTTGTCAATAAATTATCTATTTTATTAAGCCATAAAACCTTTTTGTTAATTCGTTCTAAATTTAAAACTCAAGCCAAATTATTTTAAACATTTAATATTTTCTTATCCATTTTAAAATCATATATTTACTAGTTAAATAGTTTTAAAAACTCAATACTAATTTAAAACAAAATTTCCAAATTAAAATGTATACATTAGAATTTTAAAACATGATTCACTTATTAAGTTTAAACTAAGATTTATTTATTTAACTTTGGAAAGATTAAATATTAAATAAAACAAATTTTCAAATTACTACAAATATTAGAATTAGAAAAATATGCTTTATTTATTAAAATTAAAACAATGCTAATCTATTTAAAATATAAACTATATATTTATATTGTAAATATAAATCAATTTATTATTTTTAAAAGATAAAACCAATTGAATATTTATTGAAGATGATTATTAAATCAATTTGAATTATTATTAACAGAATATCAATATCAACTTAATTTTTAATATAGATTATTAAATTGATATTGTTAAAAATTCCAGGATATTACAATCCTCCTCCCTTAAAAGAATTTCGTCCCCAAAATTTAAAACAAAGGTAATTTAATAATCTTATTAAAGATTTAATTTTAAAACACAAGAACATACCAAACATATGCTAACAACCATAGCAACCAATTCAACCAATCAAACAAATCTAATTATCCAAACAAATTCTGGATAGAATTTCATCGAGTTTCCCCAGGTGTGTGTATATATATACCGGGATACTCGCTCTAGAGAATCCAAACAATCAATACTATGAAGCTACAAAAGCTCCTATTCAACTATATCGATAACAATAGACAAGATATCAGACTACAGACGAGTCTAACTCAACAAATCAAAACTCCAGAACTGCTGGTTCCAAAACTAGAGAAAGATCATACACGTACTCCCTCAGAGATACGTGAAACTCATCGAATCCCAGTTATCCAATCTGGAAATTCAATCCTGTAAATCAATCACTTATTCTCCAAGAATAAAGAAAAGATCCAAAACACTTCAGAGCTAACTTCTCAGACTTACCCAATCTTATAGCTCACTTTTGATCGGAGAAAACTTATCCAAAATCAAATCTCCGACTTCAGAATCCAAATTCCTTCGTCTCTTATCCGCAAAATCTCCAGACGATCCAGAGCCGTCTACAACCTTACTGACCAGCTCATCCCTTGCTGATGTCTCTAGAAACAAACTAGACCAATCAACACAACAAAATGATCTCCTCCAGATCAACCAGAACCAAGAACTCAAACTCTACTCCTCAACATCAGAAGACAACAACTTCTTCTATCCAGAAAAGAAAAGCAGATACACTTCCAAACTGCTTCCGCTGCTCAACTCTGATCCGAAGTAGAAGAAAATGCTGATGAGCACAACTCGACAACACACCCTAGAGATATGGTTCACAGATCCATAAGATAAATTTAGAAGTTCCTCCAAAACTCTGAGCTGCTACACCAACTCAATCTCCTGGAACCATTCTTCTATAAAGCTGAATCACCGGTACCACTCCTGGAATCCTAGACGATAAGAAAACTCAATCTCCATATGCGAACAAAACTCTGGCTTCTCTGATGACATCCAGAAAAACTCAGATAACCCAAGAGAACTCTCAAACAATCGCAAGTCACTTTTGCGATCCACCTAAACCAAATCCAAGGAAATCTGTTCTCTCTTAACCAAACAGAATAGCTTACACTTAACTGGCCAACCCATCGAAGAAACCGGTCCACTCTGCTGCTTCTGAACTCCATTCCAGAAAAAATGCTAAGCCAGAAGATCTTTTGCCAACACACAGAACATTCCAAGCTGCACTGTGGCCACATATGCCAAAGATTTCCAAATTAAAGTTCTTCGAGAAACTCGAACTTCAAAGCAAACAGAAACATCGGCTGAACACAGCCACAACACTGAAGCAGACTCACTTCCTTAAACTTGTTCCAAAGAAAACATCTTCGGGAACATCCATAGTCACTGCATCTCATCAAGCAGCTACTACTTCCTGAGGTATCAAAATACCATCACTCACTTCTGCTCAACTGACAGATCCAAACTCTACTCATCCAACTTCAGAAATAGACCCCGAATCTTGATAGGTTACCTTCAGAGATCAATGAAGTCTTTCATCACTACATAACTCACTTAAGACGGTATTAGGTCTACAGTCTCGACAAATACACTTCCAACCTCAAACATTCAAACTCCAACCAATGGTAGTCATGTTACACACACCACTACCCCATCTAACTTAATAACTTATATTGGAAAACCTGAACAGGTAACCCCACAGATAGGTAGAAATAAATAAATAAATATATATATATATATATATTTAAAATTACAAATACGCTTTCTCAAGAAAGACACCACTATAGAGCCTAGGTATTCACTTAACCTAATGCTCTTATACCAACTGAAACGACCTAACTTTCTTACCACAGGAAATCGCATCATTTATTGAGAAAGAAAGGGATAGAAAAGAGAAAAGAAAGAAGTGAAGAAAGAAACAACATCAGAATCTAAACAGCGGAACGAATAAATTATATTAATAACATAAACATTACATAGTTTACAACCACTATCAGAGTTACACAGATATACAACATATACTAGACAGTTATAAACACATGTCTAGTTATACAACTCAATACAGTACAAGAAACAACTCAGACTAACCTACACAGCGGAATACTACATATCTACACGCAGAAGCCTCCTATTCCATTTGGTCCTCCACAATTCTTCGAAGCCAACCTGAATCCCTTGGCTACTCGTAAAAATTTGAGTACCCAAGAGTTTAAGAAAACAAAAGATAAACTCCGGGTCAGACATGGGTCTGGTGTGAGTAACAGGTTAAGGTTGCTTAACTTTCAAAAACCTTTTGAAAAGAAAGGTATCACGTAAGACTTCCCACACATAAACATGGAAAAGTTTTTACCTTACACTAACCAAAACATTTGATATGAAATCCGATGATATTATAATAGGTCTAGGGTTTTCAAATAAATATGAAATAGCCGAAATTGTTACATTTATTAAATTCCAGCTACTAGCCACAAAAGGTGGGTAATACAATCAAAACCATTGGCACTTATTGGATTTTGGATTCCATACAATGGCAGGGCTACTGGGGTACCACCCATCACAGTACGTGGCCTAGATCAACGTACCGAGGAGTACGCCTGCTCCCCTGCAACACAAGGTCGGACCCATTCCTCACTGAATAGTTCCAAATAAGACAACCCCGCGGTTGTAGCTAGCAACCGCCTACACAGCCGAATATAAAGGAACCTCTAGGCAGGGGTAGATCTCACTCTCAAGTGGGGGCTACCCACGAAGCCTTGCTGCACCTCCCCTGTTTTAGCCATTCCCGGTTGGTGAGGCTTGAGGTTATGATTACCTTTATAGGACATATCACTTGGAATGCTCATCGTCCACCTGACGATGTTCTGAAAGCATTCAATCCATACAAGTTCGTTCCGGGTTCGAACGAAACTGAAGGCATTATCTTGTTACACTCATTTTGGAATCACCCTCAGAGTTAATGACGATAACCCTAGCACTCTGAACCACCATCTCGAACCTATAAGTACTATTCCATCAAACTCATCACGGAATCACCCACAGAGTTAACTGACGTATAGTCCTTACACCTCGAGTCTTCACAAAGCTCTTCCTTAATTCTCGACCTAACGTTAGTTTGGATCGATGTGGTTTTCGGATATCCAAATATGGAAACCCGATCCCGGTCTCATCGAAATCCAAAGCGTGTCTTTTAGGTCCAAGTTGTTTTAAATTTAAAACAATTCAGTTATCTATATACACACCGATAGATAACTCACAAATCACAATTGATAATCAACATTATCACATAACAGGTAATCCACATTATCAATAGATAATCCATATATCACCGTCACAATAGATAATCTATATTATCGTCACAATGCAACTAAGCATTCATACCACACAACTTGTCTCATTTCTGAGATCACAAAGCATCCAAGACAATCAATGTCATCCATTTATACATAAGCAATGATTTATCACAATATACTTAATTTAAAATGAATTAAATTAACTATCTCTATCTCTAATTAATTAAAGTGATTTAAATTAATTACTTCAGCTTTAATTAATTTAAAATAAATTAAATTAATTACTTCACCAATATAAATCTTGCTTAAATTCCATTTAATTGATTTAAATCAATTAATCATTCATTATTAATCACCTAAATTAATCACCCTTGATTAATTACCCTTAATTACATTCATGTAATTATCCTTAATTAATTTCATAAATTAATTATTCTCAACCAAACAGTATTTAAACTTTAACTACTTCAATTAATTAATTAACTATAATTAATTACATTAATCCTTAATTAATTACTTTAATTACTTATTATTGATTAATTAATCATAATTAATCAACTTTAATTACATCATTAATTATAATAATTAATGATCTTTAATTATACTTAATTAATTATCCCCTTAAATTAATTATCTTAAGTAATAAACACATAATTATTAATCATCCCAGATTAATTATATTCAGTAATTAACTAACTTAATTACTTTATTAAACCAAATTAATTATTCCTTAATTAATGTCTTAATTAACCCCTTGATTAATTACAAGTAATTATACTCCAAATTACTTCATTCTTAATCATCTTCAATAAATTACAACCTGTAATTATCAATTAATTACTTCACTAAGTAATTTCCAAATCATTAATTACGTACAGTAATTATCTTTAAAACCCAAGTGTTTAAAATTTAATTAAACTTAATTAATTGAAATAAACAATCACATTTAACTAAATTAATAACATTAATTAATTTCTTAATTACTTCCTTAAGTAATTATATTCAATAATTCACAATTGATTATTATTAAATTAATTAATCTAATTAATTATAGAAAATTAACCATATTAATTAATTATTAAATAATCCTGGTTAATGACCTTTATTAATCCTTCTCTAATTATTTTCATTAAGTAATTAACTGAGATTAATTACAAATTAAATTATCTTTAATTATCCATTAATTAAAGTTAATTATTTAATTAATTAAGAGTAAATAAAAACTTAATTAATTCTTAATTATTTAGTTAATTAACCATGAATTTAACTTAATTGATAAATTAATAAACCATTAATCATTAATTAATAATCTAACTAATAATCTTAATTATAAATAGGTAAATCCTTAATCAATTATTAATTATTCCCTAATCAATTAATTAATCAAATTAATTAATTAATCTTAATTACCTTATTAATTAAATCAATTCTAAAACATATATCTTAATTAATTTAAGATAAAACATTCTAAATTTTGTTTTTTTTAAAAAACAAAATTTATTTAAAACAAAGTACTTTTGAAAATTACCTTTAAATTCCATTTTAAATACAAGTTTTAGCATAAGAATAATTTAAACTTATCAAAGTTTAAATAAATTTAAAACTTTTTAAATTGCATGACAAACAAGTGTTTGTCTTGGAATTTAAATTCATAAGAATTTTGGAAACGAAAACTCATTTCAAAAGTTCACTAACTTTAATTTATATTTAGTTTAAAACTTCCAAATTTAAACCTTCTTTTAAATTTAAAAACTGAAGTTCATTTTTAAATTTAATATTTCCAGATTTAAATTTTATTTTAAATCTTGCTCACATTTTACAAACTTCAATTTAAATGATTTAAATTACTTCCCAAAATAATGTAGTTATACAAGTTTAAGTTTAAAACCTTATTTCCTTTTTTTATATTTAAAACCGAGATTTTGAATTAAACTTGAATTTCTAAAATTCAAACTTGAATTTAAATTTAACTTAAACTTTCCTTAACAAATAAACTTCATATTTTAAAAAATTTAAAACCTAGATTTTAACAGGTTTCTGTAAACCTGTAATTACATAGCAAACCCGAGAAACCCCTAAAATTACTTCGAGACAAATGCTGCTCTACTCCGAGTCTTCAATCCACCTACTTTGAGCAACTCACCAAAACTTCCCATGTTCCACAAGCTAACCCAACATCACCATACATCTCATCGCCGTGCATACGCACGGCGACTCCAGCCACCATAAGTCGCCATGGATGATCGCTACTCATCAGAATTCCATCCTACAACACATCACGAACATCTAAAACAAGATACCATCCACAAAATCAAATCAATCTCAATATCATCAAACCTGGAAACAGAAGTCGGGTTTTCCCCAAAGCCTGTCAACGGCAAGCTTACGCTGCTCCGACCACCTGAGGTCCACCCACTCCGACCTCAAACCCATCCACACACCTACTACCGATTTCCCAAACATCATAGCACTCGATCCATTCTTCATCCCGAAATGATCCAATTCTTAAAACCCATCAAAACTAGGGTTTAACAATAAAATTCAAAACTGCAATTACTCTAGCAAATTAAATCATCATCCAAGCTTTTTCTGAGCATCACCTAACACCTATCTACTAACCAGAAGAACCCCAAGCTTCCTCAGATCATAGATCACAAGAAATTGCTTAAATTCCAATTTTAGTTCAATAACTAACTGCACATTCAACTAACACCTAAAAATACAGATTCCTAATTTAAAAATCAAGTTTTTGTTATTACTTTTGTTTTATGATACTGAAATACAAGTTTAACATATTTTGAGTTTTGACAGAGATCAACATGCATTGATACATTCAATATTCCAGAGGCAAAACAACTTCTGTCTTAATTTGATTTAATTTTTAATCCTAATCTATGATAAGCAAACATTTATTTTTATTTTAAAACCAGATACTATCACAAATTTAAATAAATTATAGAGGATTTTTTTAAAATGGGAAGATGAATATGGGAACACAGCAGAGCACAACACATGCATACACAAACATATTTACATCAAACTTTTATAAACACACAAAAAATATTTTTTATATCAAACATTTAACATGCAACCTATTTAAAGTTAAGAATTTAAGTTACTCACATTTTATTAAAAAGATGCAGAGTCTCTGTTATACCCTTTTGAAATTTGCAGAATAAAGATGCAGGCATGATTTTTTTTTAAATCTGAGTTGCAAGCCCTGTTGAAATTTGAATGCTCACGTTTCCTGACTGAAATCACTTGCATGAAGATACCCTTTGAATAAGATTCAAATCTGAAGTTGTGTAGAGAAAAAAATGCAGACAGGTTTGTTCATCTCCAAGTTTATAAAAAGAATGCAGATCTATTTGATTTTGAGGAATTTGTGTATGCAGGGTTTGAGCATGGTTTTGGGGTTTTTTTGGTTTAGATTTGAACATGGAGATTTCATTTTGATATGAAGATGAGTTTGATTTTGAAGAGGTGTTCTTGAAGATGTATGTAATTTGCAGAAGTAAAAAAATGCAGGATTTCTTTGAAGAGGAGTTACTGATTTTGAAGAGCTGAAGTTTTCTTTTTTGGTTAAGGAAATGGAAAAAAAAACAAAGTGTGAAAGAATTGCAAGTTTATATAGATGTATTTCAGATTTAATTAAATAAAAGAAAATTAAAACAAAATTTTACACTTGTACAAATTTTCTACATTTGTCAAATTGTTATGATAATCTTTGAACACTTGTTAAATGAATGTTTAAAAATGCAACACTTGTCTCCTTTAAAGTGATTAGTATTAAATTTACAAGTTAATATATGTGTTAATGTATGTATTAAGTCAAATTAAATTTGTTAGTTAATATTAAATATGCATATAAATTTATAAAAATAAAATAAAAACAAATCATGTTTATAAATAAAAGTTATACATATAGAAATTAAAACAATTAAGATTTATACTTTGAAATTTTAAATTCAAATCAAATTCAAAATCAAATATTTTAAAAATCAAGTTATGTACATAAATTTAATTTGAAATAACAATTTCAAATTTTATTCTAAATCAATTTATAAAGACAATACACTATTAATATTGTTTTTATAAATATCTTATTATTAAATTAAAATCATTTTAAAAGAAATTATATTTTTATCAATAAATTATCTATTTTATTAAGCCATAAAACCTTTTTGTTAATTCGTTCTAAATTTAAAACTCAAGCCAAATTATTTTAAACATTTAATATTTTTCTTATCCATTTTAAAATCATATATTTATTAATTAAATAGTTTTAAAAACTCAATACTAATTTAAATCAAAATTTCCAAATTAATATGTATATATTAGAAGTTTAATACATGATTCACTTATTAATTTTAAACCAAGATTTATTTATTTAACTTTTGGAAAGCTTAAATATTAAATAAAACAAATTTTCAAATTACTACAAATATTAGAATTAGAAAAATATGCTTTATTTATTAAAATTAAAACAATGCTAATCTATTTAAAATATAAACCATATATTTATATTGTAAATAGAAATCAATTTATTATTTTTAAAAGATAAAATAACCAATTGAATATTTATTGAAGATGATTATTAAATCAATTTGAATTATTATTAACAGAATATCAATATCAATTTAATTTTTAATACAGATTATTAAATTGATATTGTTAAAAATTCTGGGATATTACACTCGGAGCCGGGGGATGTTACATGAGGTCTGATATAATCTTGTCCTATTTAAATTTACAATCCATTTTCTTTGCATAAAATAATATTATAGAAATTTATATACTATCTAATAACTTAAATCACCTCACAAATTTCATTCCACGTTCTCCTATAATAACAATTTGCAAAACCATAGGTCTTTCTAGCATACAAATCTTTCAATAGCCTAACTCTATCAAAAGAAAATTCACTTATCTAACGCATGAAGAGTACGACAACTTGAATCAAGATGCATGCAGCGAGATACATCAAATCTGCTTGGATGTGACCAAATCTAAGCAGACTTGGATCATTTTTGAAACCAAAAGCCAGATTTCAAATTTTGTAATGGAGGTTTCTTTTATATCAAAGTTAATAGTTACCGAAGTTAAAGAAGCGAAGAGTATGAATCCAAAAGAGGAGTAGAGAAGATATTTTGACATACCTTTTTTATTAGAATTTATGTGGTCTCCATAAATGAATAAAAGAAGGAAAAGTGGAGTGCATCGAAATCAAGATGCATTAACATCCCCTAAGTGACACCAGGATTAATGACACTTAACGAAGGCAATGTCATTAGTGAGAACGTAATGAATAACCATAATAATTTGATCGGTACAAATTAAAACACTAATAGGCTAGTTAATCCATTCGTGTTGGATTGGTTAATGGTTGCACCCTAAATCATGATGAATTGGACTTATTGCCACGTTTGTGGCATAGACACAAAAAAGAAAGGTAAGACGACTTAATGTGATGGAGCGTATTGATGGATGGCGAGATGAGCCAGTGAGGTGGTGTAGTGGTGAGTGAATAGTGTAGGCAAAAATCATGTGGGGGCACCCACAACTTTGGATCGAGGATAGAGCGGGATCCTTGGTGTCGATTCAACATTTGGTAGAGTGAAAGTGAATATGGATGTGCTAGTGACTTGTATGTATGTACACCTACACATTTATGTTGTGTGCTTAATTAGAAAGGTGCAATTAATAAAACTAGATAGAAGCAGGTTTTCAACCGATAAGAATTACAGCTACGAGTCTCTATAAATAGAGTCATGACATGTGTGTTATAACCTTGTGTGAATGATGAGATGTGGGCAGGTGTAGATTAGCAAGTGTGTGACGTATAATCCGTATACACTTGACATTTACATTATGATTTGCTATTGTTCACCGTTATAGTCACAGCTAGTTTGTAGCCTGACATAGGGTGTGTAATTTATTTAAAAACCTGGGTCAGATTGAGGTTGTTTAGAAAGAATTTTTACTGTGATTATGTATTTCTTTTAGGCTATGACTTGAAGATGAAGCATATGATGATGGTGGAGCTTAGTCCAAATTGTTTTGTAGCGTTGGCTTTTGTGATGTTATATACATATTGTCATTTAGATGTATAATATGGTTATGTTGTATCATTCTTGTTAGACATGTATTTAGACTTGTAGTATGGTATTTTGCAATATCTTGAAGTCATATCTTTACATATGTATATACATTATCTTTTTCTTGCTTCTAATGGTGTTATTTTAGGGTTTATACACACACATACACATACTTATACATACATGCACTATTTATAAATTATGTAAGCTAAGAAACTATTTGTGTATACTGCTTTATGCTGAAATGAGATTCGTGGTACTGAGCATTATTATTATATTGAAATTTATCAATATGGGCTTAAAGAATGTATATGACGAAACACTCATATCATGTCATTTACTCTGTACTTTTAGATGGTTAACCCCCTCTAATAACAAAGATACTGGGCCAGGGTGCTAGAACTGAGCTCTTTCCTTCTCCATAGTGTTTCACATTGATAAATATTAAGGAGAATGACATGAGCTAAATTAAGGTTATTTTTTTAATGAATTTAGGAATTTATTTTGCTTGATTTGTTTGATCTTAGGTTCCGAAGACGATGTAAAAGGAGAGGAGGAAGATGGAAAAATTTATGTGAAATGAAAGAATGAGAAGGTGAGAAAATTATTAGCTAAATAGGCACAAGTTAGGCCTTGGTCCAAAACCCTATCATCTCCTAAAATTCTCAAAAGTCATCTACTTCATAACTTAATATCTCTAGCATCAAACATAGTCATGTTTACTGTCAAAAAACTTTGCAACAACATCTAAGATTCAATCAAAAAGGTACCATGACCTAATTTACTCGTAAGCAAAAGTTAGCGGTTTGGATCATTTATCAATTGACTCCCGATATCCGACTCAAGATCCGCAATCCCAAACATATCGATGTTTATACTCAAAAAACTCGGAACTAACACTTCGGACACAATGGAAATAGTTCATATTTACATCTCAAATCGTTCGTATTTACACTCCAGACACAATCAAAAGATTTAACATTTTGACATCGATCAAATTAATATTTTAATATTTAAATAAATCATTTAAATACCTAGGCGTTAAAAATACGAGCTATTACATCTCTTATGATGATGTATATGGTCCTTTAACTTGAGGGCACTATAGATCTTATGTATGGAAACCCTACTTTTATTATGGTCGACACTAATCATATTATAGCCATAGCTGTTATAGATTAAGACACATAAAGTGAAACAATGCTCAAGAGAGGATTCCTCTTCTTCAATAGAGAAAGCTAGTGTTACTTCAAAATTTGGATTTTGCAGTTAACAAGAATTTATATGTCTTTAGCTAAAGTATCCCGACTAATTGATAAATTTTATCAGATTGAACCAAGTGACTTCAAAAGTTGAATTCTACATTTACTACTTACATTAGACTATTGATCGTTAATCAATTCTAGATGTATAATTGAGATAGTGTTGACAAAGAACATAATGTGCACAATATATGTAAGGAAATTTGACCGTTTTGTAAGGAAATTAATACGAAAACATTAATGGATTTTCCTTCCTTGCTTTGTAACGAAATTTGACCGTTTCCTTCCTCAAACGTTTCCTTCCTCATTTTATGGTCAATAGAATCTAAAGGGTTTTCATATTAATATGCTAATCAATAAAACGGTTATAATCTAGAGCATTAATTTCTCTCATCTTGATCTTGATGGACGATCAAGACTAAATCTACAAATCTGGAAATTTGGTCCTCTCTACCTATAAATATTAACATTTTCCCATCACAAAGAATATAGAAAAAACACATAAAGAAAGATATAGGAAAAGAGAGAGAAACCATTTCCTTTATCCATTGAAACAGCTTTCGACAACAACTATTGCTGATTCATATACGAGATGTCTGGAGGTATGTTTTATTGATTCATTACATACGTGATAATCATGTAATTCTAGATCTTAGGTTTTTGGTTATTCACAAGATATAGATTACATGTGGTATCAGAGCGAGGTTTTAGAATTCATGATTATCCATCAACATATAAAACGAAACTAGAACAGATCTATGATGTGATGTTTGTAATTTTAATATGATAATGATTATTAGTGTTAATACGATTTAAGTTTAATATTCATATTATTTAAGTTGCTATAGTAATCATGATTATCAATATTGTTCTATTGACTGTATGCTTAGATCTGGATCTGGAAAGTTTATATTTCCGCAAAAGTTAATTTTTTCTACTTTAATGTTTGACCTACTGTATAATATGGAACAACTTATTTATGCGAATACTTTTCAGAAAGTATACGTATTGAAAACAATTGTTTCCTAGTTTGATATTAAATTCATGATTTGGAACTTGCAAGATAATTGTTTATATATGATTTGCAAAATAATTGTTTATATGTTAAATTCATGTATGGAATTTACTTGGATTACTTGAAAGAATGGAAAATTTTTATGAAAAAATAAATAAAGTAGGTGACCACCTGGTTCGATTCGGTTTCTCTCTTTTCTCTCTTGTTTTAGTTTTTGCTTCCGCGCTTAATTTCCTTGTTTCCTCTAGTCTGATGCATGCAGTCCCGTCCACAGACGGCTGCTGCTTACACAATAACGCATGAAATATTAATGTTTATCATTCTTCCATGAGTATGGTTCTACTGCCTACCCACAGGAGGCTCTAAACCTAACCTCTTATTATGACATGTGTTTTATTCTAATAAAGAAGCCTACATTTCTTTTATATCTGGAGTCGCAATGCCCTCAAACCTTAATTTGTACGCTACGTTTTTTGTCAGACTCAATGGAACCAACTACTCAGAATGGAAAGAGCAAGTTGAGTTTTCTTTGGGCGTACTTGAACTGGACATGGCTCTCCTTAAGGAAAAGCTAGCCCCACTAACTGACACAAGTACGCCTGAGGAAAACAAACTCCATGATGATTGGGAACGATCTAATAGGCTCAGCATGATGTTTATGCGAATGGTGATTGATACCAACATCAAAACCTCCGTACCCAAAACTGAAAGCACAAAAGAATATTTGCAATCCATTGAAAATCGGTTCAAAACTGCAAACAAATCTCTTGCTGGAAAACTTATGGCAGATCTTGTAACCATGAAGTTTGATGGTTATCGCTCAATGAGCGCTCATGTCATTGAAATAATTAACCTTGCTACAAAACTTAAGAACTTAGGATTGGTAATGGACGATGCTTTTCTCGTCCAATTCGTTCTCACTAGCTTACCTCCTCAATACGAACCATTCAAAATTCATTACAACACTATTACGAAAAAGTGGAGTCTAAATGAATTGACTAACAAACTGCTTCAAGAGGAGTCTAGGCAAGGCTCGCAAGGCATTAAAGTTGCTTATTTCACTCAAGGGGTTGGAAAACAAGATGGCAAAAAGAACAACTCACAGCATAAAAGAGCACCACCCAAATCTGATGACGCCACTCAACCATCCAAGAAGAAAAAGAAGGATGATGTCTGCAAATTCTACAGGAAACCTGGACACTTCCAAGAAGATTGCATTAAGCGCAAAGCATGGTTCGAAAAGAAAGGTAACCCAATGGGTTTCGTAAGTCATTTAGAATCAAGTCTTACTAATATACCTTCTTCTACTTGGTGGATTGATACTGCTGCTAACGTTCATGTTTTGAATTCTATGCAGGGATTCATTACGATCCAAACCACAAACCCAAGTGAGAATTTCATTTTCATGGGGAATAAAGATAAAGCTTCAGTTGAAGCTATTGGAACTTTTCGTCTTATTTTAGATAGTGGTTATCAGTTAGATTTATGTCAAACTCTTTATGTTTCGTCTATTTCCCGTAATTTGATTTCTGTAAGTATACTTGATAAATTTGGATATTATTTTGAAGTTAGAAATGGAAATTTTAGTTTATTTAAAAATTCTAGTCTTATTGGTTCTGGAATATTAATGATGGACTTTATAAACTTTATCTTAAACAAAATGCTGAAATCCAACTCACCCTACTGAAAGTCGGGAGTAATTGATAGGATCGTGTAATATGGAATAGCTATATGGTTAATATATGGTAAGTAAAAATCGCACCAAGATTTTATACTGGTTCGGATCACTTGTCCTACGTCCAGTCCCTAAGCTTCACTTAGGTATTCACTAACTACAAAACCCTCTCTTAACCCGGAGGAATAGGTTCACAACTTACCCGAACAACCGAACGGGACTTCAAACCTCAAACTACCTAAGAGGACTTCAAACCTCAATGCTAAACAAGTTTTGACTAGTTGTGTTCTTTATAACACGAATGAATCTAATGTAGTACAATGTTCCTATAATCTTATCCTCAAGAATATGAAATATGTTTGTGAAGATTAAGGAATTATGAATTTGCTATGAATCAAATATATTAAATATAAACAGTGATTCAAGCAAAAAGAGTAGTGATTGCTTTGATAATGTTTAGAAAATATGATCAAGAAATAGATAGATTAGAGTAAGAGAATTCGATTAATTGAATGATGTTTGAATCATGTATTTATAGTTGTAAAAAGGATGCATGTATTGCCAAGGGTTGTAGATAAGAGAAGCTTCCATTTCTATTGAAGAATGGTCGCAACTCTTGGGAAGAAGAAGGTGTCCTTTCATGCAAAATTCGCAGGTTCAAATTCAGTCGACTGTGCAGGAAATTCAGTCGACTGAAAATATGAAGAAAAATTTTCAGGAACAATTTCAGTCGACTGTGCAGGAAATTCAGTCGACTGAATTCTGTTGTTAAACAAAAACAGCAGTAGCTTATTTGGTTAGAGTACATGCCTTCCAAACTAGTGACCCGGGTTCGATCCTCGCTCTATGCATTTTTTGAAAACTTGATTTTGATTAAAATATGCATGCAAGTTTATTTGAATGTGAATGATGATTCTTGAGGAAAGATTTTAACAAAGCACTTACTAGACTCTATATACATATTTGATGACTCTTGTTAAAATATATAACTATATGAACCATACTTTGAGTCGTTGAGTCAGGATGATGTCGTAGTTGTAGATTCGTGAATTTTTGTCAGCAATCAAAACCTATGATCCAACATTCTCCCCCTTTTTGATGATGACAACTCCATTTTCTATGAACGAATCTTTGACAAGCTTTGTTGATCATATTTCTCTCACTGGATATCTTCCCGTAATTGTGCTATCGATTTCTCCCCCTGAATCTATGCTATATATTCCTATTTAATCTTTTCCCCCTTAATCTGTGCTTACATGGTTTATTCCTGCAAATTGTGTTAGAGAGCAATATCTTTCTCCCCCTTTGTCATCGACAAAAAGGAAAGTTTATATGATGATATAAAATATATTTTACATAAGTGTTAACATAAAGCAATATAAAACAAAATAACTACTACTTATAATGTAAGGTATCAGAAAAAAATTAACATTTAAAGCATGCGATACCCAAGGTTCTTATAATTTCCTAATTTTTAGGAAACCATACCCATTTGGGTGTGGTTGAACCTTTATAAATATAATTTTCATTATTAACTACCATATCAAAATAATCATTAATGTATTTTTCTCTATTTTTCCAATTAACAGGAACCCATATACTTAGATAATTTTTATTCATATTTCCTGTTAATGATTTTGTACTTCTAAAGAAATTATCAACATTATAGGTCATAGTAGTATTTGAATTTCTATAAAAATTGGATTTAGGCTTTACTCGAAATTTAGTACTAGCACTATCATTTTTACTATACATGAAAGCATATCTAGTGCTATTTCTACGATCAGTTTTATTATATCCTAAACCACTTTTATCATTAAGAGCTTTTGAATTCTTAACATAACCTAATCCCTTCTTATTTGAAACAGGTTGAGAATTTTCAATAATCTTGGATAAATTTTCTCTCCCTTTATTAAAATTGGAAATATTTTTAGTAATGTCATCAAGCTTAGTTTTGAGACTAGTGTTATCTAACTCAACAATTTTAATTTTTGTTTTTAACTCATGATTCTCAGAAGCTAGAGCATTATTCTTTTCTTTTTGAGCTTCTATTTCTTGACTTAATAGAGCGAGTTGAGAATTGTCAAAGAGTGAATCTTGAATTTTCTCAAGTTCTTCTTCTAATATTTTCTTCTCGTCTTTAAGCATATCTCTTTCGAATTCTGCTTTCTTCTGATTTTCTAGAGCTTCCTTATATTTTCTTTTGAGACTTTTTAAAGTGTCTAGAAGTTCTGAATTTATTTCTATCATATCATCAAAAGTTAGATCACTAACCTCATTATCTTTTGCCATGAAGCATTTGTTTGTTTGCTCCTTTTATTTTTCTTTATTGCTCTTCCTCTTCTTATTGCCTTGACTAGATCTCTTTATAGCCATTTATTCTAGGATGTTGTTACGATCTCTAGAATACCAGGCTCTGATACCAATTGAAAGAGTGGGCTATGCGGTAGGATCGTGTAATATGGAATAATGAAATAGTCTAGATAGATAAAGTAGGTAAATGCAAGGAGACACCAAAACTTTTATACTGGTTCGGACCTCTCGTCCTACGTCCAGTCCCTAAGCTCCTCTTAGGAATTTCACTAACTAACACCCTCACTTCACCCGGAGGAATAGGTTTACAACTTACTCGAACAACCGAACGGGATTTCTTGCCTCAACTACCGAAGAGGACTTCAACTCAATTACTAAAATACAATATTCGACTTGTTATGTTCTTGTCAACACTAATTAGTCTAATGTAGTACAATATTCCTATAATCTTATCCTCGAGAATATGCAATGTGTTTGTGAAGATTTAGGAATGTTAATTGCTATGAATCAAAAGAATGTTATAAACAAAAACAGTGATTCAAGCAATAGATTGGTGATTGCTTTGAGAATATCTAGAGAATATGAACAAGGGAATAGTAAGATTAAAGCAAGAGAATTCGGTTAATTAAATGATGTTAGAATCATGTATATATACTTGTAGAAGAGGTGCATAAGTTGTCAAAGGTTGTAAACAAGAGATGCTTCCATTTCCATTGATGAATGGTTGCAACTCTTGGGAAGAAGAAGGTGTCTTTTCAGAGAAAATTCGCAGGTTTAAATTCAGTTGACTGAGCAGGAGATTCAGTCGACTGAAAATATGAAGAATAATTTTCAGGAAAAAATTCAGTCGACTGTGCAGGAAATTCAGTCGACTGAAACTGTGCATGTGTATAAATTTGTTCCAGTTTCAGTCGACTGAACAGGAACAGTCAGTCGACTGAACTCTATTGTTAAACAAAAATAGCAGTAGCTCATTTGGTTAGAGTACATGCCTTCCAAAATAGTGACCCGAGTTCGAGCCCTGCTCCATGCAATTTTTTGAAAACTTGATTTTGATTAAAATATGCATGCAAGTTTATTTGAATGTGAATGATGATTCTTGAGGAAATATTTTAACAAAGCACTTACTAGACTCTATATACATATTTGATGACTTTTGTTAAAATATATAACTATATGAACCATACTTTGAGTCGTTGAGTCAGGACGATGTCGTAGACGTAGATTCGTGAATTTTTGTCAGCAATCAAAACCTATGATCCAACATTCTCCCCTTTTTTGACGATGACAACTCCATTTTCTATGAACGAATCTTTGACAAGCTTTGTTGATCATATCTCTCTCACTGAATATCTTCCTGTAATTGTGCTATAGATTTCTCCCCCTGAATCTATGCTATATATTCCTATTTAATCTTTTTCACCCTTAATCTGTGCTTGCATGGTTTATTCCTGCAAATTGTGTTAGAGAGCAATATCTTTCTCCCTCTTTGTCATCGACAAAAAGGAGAGTTTATATGATGATATAAAATATATTTTACATAAGTGTTAACATAAAGCAATATAAAACAAAATAACTACTACTTATAATGTAAGGTATCAGAAGAAGAAAAATTAACATTTAAAGCATGCGATACCCAAGGTTCTTATAATTTCCTAAATTTTAGGAAACCATACCCATTTGGGTGTGGTTGAACCTTTATAAATATAATTTTCATTATTAACTACCATATCAAAATAATCATTAATGTATTTTTCTCTATTTTTCCAATTAACAGGAACCCATATACTTAGATAATTTTTATTCATATTTCCTATTAATGATTTTGTACTTCTAAAGAAATTATCAACATTATAGGTCATAGTAGTATTTGAATTTCTATAAAAATTGGATTTAGGCTTTACTCGAAATTTAGTACTAGCACTATCATTTTTACTATACATGAAAGCATATCTAGTGCTATTTCTACGATCAGTTTTATTATATCCTAAACCACTTTTATCATTAAGAGCTTTTGAATTCTTAACATAACCTAATCCCTTCTTATTTGAAACAGGTTGAGAATTTTCAATAATCTTGGATAAATTTTCTCTCCCTTTATTAAAATTGGAAATATTTTTAGTAATGTCATCAAGCTTAGTTTTGAGACTAGTGTTATCTAACTCAACAATTTTAATTTTTGTTTTTAACTCATGATTCTTAGAAGCTAGAGCATTATTCTTTTCTTTTTGAGCTTCTATTTCTTGACTTAATAGAGCGAGTTGAGAATTGTCAAAGAGTGAATCTTGAATTTTCTCAAGTTCTTCTTCTAATATTTTCTTCTCGTCTTTAAGCATATCTCTTTCGAATTCTGCTTTCTTCTGATTTTCTAGAGCTTCCTTATATTTTCTTTTGAGACTTTTTAAAGTGTCTAGAAGTTCTGAATTTATTTCTATCATATCATCAAAAGTTAGATCACTAACCTCATTATCTTTTGCCATGAAGCATTTGTTTGTTTGCTCCTTTGATTTTTCTTTATTGCTCTTCCTCTTCTTATTGCCTTGACTAGATCCCTTTGTAACCATTTATTCTAGGATGTTGTTACGATCTCTAGAATACCAGGCTCTGATACCAATTGAAAGAGTGGGACTATGCGGTAGGATCGTGTAATATGGAATAGCTATATGGTTAATATATGGTAAGTAAAAATCGCACCAAGATTTTATACTGGTTCGGATCACTTGTCCTACGTCCAGCCCCTAAGCTTCACTTA
Organism: Allium cepa; assembly: GCA_030765085.1. Lineage (NCBI taxonomy): Eukaryota > Viridiplantae > Streptophyta > Magnoliopsida > Asparagales > Amaryllidaceae > Allium > Allium cepa. The sequence goes on from CM060932.1 coordinate 562,156,193, forward strand.
GGTATTCACTAACTACAAAACCCTCTCTTAACCCGGAGGAATAGGTTCACAACTTACCCAAACAACCGAACGAGATTTCTTTGCCTCAAACTACCTAAGAGGACTTCAAACCTCAATGCTAAACAAGTTTTGACTAGTTGTGTTCTTTATAACACGAATGAGTCTAATGTAGTACAATGTTCCTATAATCTTATCCTCAAGAATATGAAATATGTTTGTGAAGGTTAAGGAATTATGAATTTGCTGTGAATCAAATATATTAAATATAAACAGTGATTCAAGCAAAGAGAGTAGTGACTGCTTTGATAATGTTTAGAAACTATGATCAAGAAATAGATAGATTAGAGTAAGAGAATTCGATTAATTGAATGATGTTTGAATCATGTATTTATAGTTGTAAAAAGGATGCATGTATTGCCAAGGGTTGTAGATAAGAGAAGCTTCCATTTCTATTGAAGAATGGTCGCAACTCTTGGGAAGAAGAAGGTGTCCTTTCATGCAAAATTCGCAGGTTCAAATTCAGTCGACTGTGCAGGAAATTCAGTCGACTGAAAATATGAAGAAAAATTTTCAGGAACAATTTCAGTCGACTGTGCAGGAAATTCAGTCGACTGAATTCTGTTGTTAAACAAAAACAGCAGTAGCTTATTTGGTTAGAGTACATGCCTTCCAAACTAGTGACCCGGGTTCGATTCTCGCTCCATGCATTTTTTGAAAACTTGATTTTGATTAAAATATGCATGCAAGTTTATTTGAATGTGAATGATGATTCTTGAGGAAAGATTTTAACAAAGCACTTACTAGACTCTATATACATATTTGATGACTCTTGTTAAAATATATAACTATATGAACCATACTTTGAGTTGTTGAGTCAGGATGATGTCGTAGTTGTAGATTCGTGAATTTTTGTCAGCAATCAAAACCTATGATCCAACACCTACATGGAAAAGAAACTAAAGGAAAGTCATCCAAGAATGATTCTTACTTCTTGTGGCATAAAAAACTGGGTCATATATCCAGTGAAAGAATCAAGAGGTTAGTGAAAGATGGTGTCCTACCGGACCTAGACTTCACTAACATTATAGCATGTGTTGATTGCATTAAAGGAAAAACAACAAAAAACATAAAGAAATGATCCACAAGAAGTACACAACTTCTTGAAATAATACATACAGATATTTATGGACCTTTTGATGTTCCAACTTTTGGAGGAAAGAAATATTTCATCACTTTTATCGATGATTTTTCACGTTATTGCTATCTTTATCTGTTGTATGAAAAATCTCAGTCAGTGTATGTTGTACAAATGTTCATTACTGAAGTCGAAAGGCAATTAGAAAGAAAAGTGAAAATCATTAGGTCAGATAGGGGTGGTGAATTCTATGGAATGTATGATGAAATGGGACAACATCCTAGGCCTTTTGCTAGACTTCTTCAAAAGCTTGAAATTGTTGCTCAATACACAACGCCTGGATCTCCATGGCAGAATGGTGTAGCTGAAAGGTGAAATCGTACATACATGGAAATGGCTAGATCCATGATGAGTCATGCAAATTTACCTATATCATTATGGATGGATGCATTACGAAGAGCTGTCTACATCTTAAATAGAGTTCCAAGTAAGGCCGTTCTAAAGACTCCTTTTGAACTTTGGAAATGATGGAAACCTAGTTTAAGATATCTCCAAATTTGGAGTTACCCAGCTGAAGCTAGACTGTACAATTCAAATGAAAAGAAATTGGATTTTAAGACAGTCAGTGGTTACTTTATAGGTTACCCAGAAAAATCTAAAGGATATAGTTTTATTGTCCTAACCATAGTACAAGAATTGTTCAAACCGACACTGCCAAATTCTATGAGAATGGTGAAATCAGTGGGAGTACAAAACAACAAGAAGTGGTCATTCATGAAATAAGGGTACCCATTATCTTACCCTCTATTTCGAAAGATATTGGGAATCATCCCATTGTTGAACCTATTCACAATGAGGAAAACCCAATAAATGATCAACAACTCCATAATGAAATTATCACCAATCATAATGTTGATGAAGTACCACAGGAACTAGCATTAAGAAAATCTCAAAGACAAAGAAGATCAGCTATTCCTGATGATTATATGCTTTATCTAATAGAATCTGAAGGAACTACGGACCCAATTTCTTATTCACAAGCCATTAAGGATGTTAATTCTATTAAATGAATTGATGCCATGAAAGATGAACTGAAATCTATGGATAATAATCAAGTTTGGAAAATCGTTCAATTGCCGCAAGGACATAAAGCAATCGGTTATAAGTGGGTCTTCAAGACCAAACGTGACTACAATGGTAAAATTGAACGATATAAAGCCAGACTTGTTTTCAAAGGTTTTAATTAGAAAGAAGGCATTGACTATAATGAAACTTTTGCTTCTGTTTCCAAGAAAGATCCTCTTAGAATTATCATGGCATTAGTAGCTCATTATGATCTCGAGTTACATCAAACGGATGTGAAAACAGCCTTTCTAAATGGAGACTTGGAAGAAGAAGTCTACATGCGTCAACCTGAAGGCTTCATAATTGAAGGACAGGAAGACATGGTCGGCAAACTTAAGAAATCAATATATGAACTGAAACAAGCTTCTAGATAATGGTATCTAAAGTTTCATGAAATCATTAGCGCTTTCGATTTCATAGAAAACATAGTTGACCCTTGTATATACCTCAAGTTCAGTGGGAGCAAGTTCATATTTTTGATTCTGTATGTTGATGACATATTATTAGCTAGCAGCGACCTTGCTTTATTACGTGAAACTAAGGATTATCTCTCAACGAACTTTGAAATGAAGGATATGGGCGAGGCTTCCTATGTGATACGAATAGAAATATTTTGTGATAGATCACAAGGAATTCTAGGATTGTCTCAAAAAGCATATATTGACAAAATTCTTTAGAGATTTGGCATGACGAATTGTTCCTCTAGTCCTGTCCCACTGTAGAAAGGAGACAAACTTGTTCTTGAGCAGTGCCCAAAGACTCATATGGAACGAGAAGAAATGACCAAATATCCTTATGCATCTCTTGTAGGGAGTTTGATGTATTCACAGGTCTGTACAAGACCTGATATCAGTCATGCAGTTGGTATGCTCGGTAGATTTCAAAGTAACACAGGAATCGCTCATTGGAAAGTTGCAAAGAAGGTACTGAGATACCTAAAGGGAACAAGGAATTACATGCTGACCTATAGAAAATCAAGTTACCTACATGTAACTAGTTATTCTGATTCATACCTTGCTGGATGTCCTGACACTAGGATCTGCACTCTTGGCTATGTGTACCTCTTATGTGGAGGTGCAATATCATGGAGAAGCCAAAAATTTGATATGCTTTTCGGATCCATCGTGATGGATGAATACGTAGCATGTTATGAGGCTTCAATTCAGGGAACATGGCTGCGTAATTTTGTCTCACAATTTGGCACTTTAAGTACCAAAGGTTCCAAACACATGGACCTGAAATACCTACTACTGAAGCAAAATGTTAAACTAAAGAAAATTATCGTTGAATCGATAAGTATAGACTTACAAATGGCAGACATATTCACGAAAGGACTACCTCCAAAGACCTTTCGGAGACATACTGATAGCATGGGTCTTGCAGATAGTTCATAATTATCTTCTTATTATGCCATTTATTTTGTACTTAGCTAGACATAACAATTATTGAGCTCTTAATAATTTGGACATCTTTTATTTCTGTTTTATAATGTGTACACATTTATATTTAGATAAATGATAACAGAAACAGTCTTTTGCTTCAAGACATTATGTGACTATTAAGTTATGCTCATCTACGGTCTAATTATGAAAGTTGTCAATGTCATAGTACATGGAAGTAAGCATGTTGCAAAATAACATGTACACGTCATGACTTACATTGACCACTAGATTAGCCAAGACACTTATGATAACTGACTAAAGAAAAGTTTAGTGTATCATGCGCGCATTATGACTTTAATACGAAAACATTAATGGATTTTACTATTGACTAAGTGGGAAACTGTAAGGAAATTTGACCGTTTTGTAAAGAAATTAATACGAAAACATTAATGGATTTTTCTTCCTTATTTTGTAAGGAAATTTGACCGTTTTCTTCCTCAAACGTTTCCTTCCTCATTTTGTAGTCAATAGAATCTAAAGGGTTTTCATATTAATATGCTAATCAATTAAACGGTTATAATGTAGAGCGTTAATTTCTCTCATCTTGATCTTGATGGACGATCAAGACTAAGTCTACAAATCTGAAAATTTGATCATCTCTCTACCTATAAATATTAACCTTTGCCCATCACATAGAATATAGAAAAAACACATAAAAAAGATATAAGAAAAGAGAGAGAAATCATTTCCTTTATCCATTGAAACAGCTTTCGACAACAACCATTGCTGATTCATATACAAGATGTCTGGAGGTATGTTTTATTGATTCATTACATATATGATAATGATGTAATTCTAAATCTTAAGGTTTATGTTATTCGCAAGATATAGATTACAATATATCGTTGCTTAAGGGAGTAGCTTAATATGATTAGAAGTAGGAATTCACCTAGATAATTCGGAAGCAAACAAACTCGTGTCTACCACCATGCTTCAACAAAGTTGAAATGAACTTTCATATTTAATTATTTAGATATTACTGAAGGTTGGGCTCACACCTCGAAGGCTCACAGCTGTTTCTCTTACCATCTAAGAAAAATTAGTTTAGTAAAATAGATTATAAGTAACATATAATGATTACGTTGATTTAACATATTTTAATAGGCTTTTTTTATTTATAAAATATATATAAATTATTACGTACTTTTATTTAATTTAATAAGCTTTTAGTAACTAAAATATAATCATATATTAGTCAAATATTAAATATATGATATTATTTATAAACGTGTTAGTCTAGTTTTAATATAAAATAAATTAAAAATTGGTATTTCAGCTTCTAGAAAGATAAAGATGAGATATCTGAGGGATTAAGAAGATGTCCTGAGCTTTAGCTTTCTATTTTAAATAGAAACCATAATCTATATCTTAAATGCACTTAAATTCATTCTCTTTGAACCCCCATTTGAATCAATCGTTCCCTTGACAATTCAACTCCAGAGTAGAATTAGAAAGCTTGCTTTCTTGAAGCTAGGTTTAATAGTACGAGGTGATCGCTATCGGTAATGGCACCAAATGAGGTAATAGTTCGTATTTACATCTCCATTGCCTTTATTTTAGTTCAACTATTAAAAAAGCGTATTTTATTTTTTGCTACTTTAAATTATAAGTAGTACTATTTAAATTTTGTTTTGATATCAATATAACATGTATATATGTTTCTAACCGATATGTATATTTTTTAAATTATAGTATGAATATATTTGTATATATGTATGTATGTGGCGTAAAGTTGGATAAAATAGTTTATTGAAATTTTGGTTTCCAAAAACTTTAAATTAAATTAACACGCACACAAATATATAATAGTATATTATATATATTGTAAGATTATATAATGGTATATTTGATTATTATGTGGCGTTAAGAGTGATCCTCTAATTGAGGAGAGCACACGAATTTATTCATTAATACATTAACTAGTCTACTAACAAGCCTAGTACGTAACAATATAATGAATATCGAATGTCTATTTATTCACTGATGAGCCTAAAATAGAAGGTCATCAAATTGATGATCAAAGAAGAGTTACAACCCCAAAATGAGAATATACTATAAATGAAAGTACATATGATTGAATTCATTATCAATATAATCGATAATGGGTTGTGTGTACGAGATCAGCAGAGGTCTGGACTACATGTTCGGTGTAGGCCAGGTGCAAGCAAGCTAAAATGGAGAGTTGAACTGATGCATATGCACTGAGTTGAAGCGCTAAAGAAGACAACACAGAGATCTGAATTGAAGTAGATGGCGTGATGCAATACAATGTGAACCGAAATTTTGAATTGTTCTGATGCAATGTAATCTGAACTGAATGGGGATAGGGTAGCACCAATTCAAAATAATGAATGATCAGTAAAATTCCAGTAGTGATCAAGCAATGAAAAATGATGGATAAATGATGTATTATACTAATGCAAAACTAGTGTATATCTGCTGTAAAATGATGTGTTAAATTCTAGCAAGAATGCAAAATATTCGGCATGATGGCAGCATAACCAAGTGAAGAGCATCATGGTAGTAGGTTCTAAATCAAATTTACTTCACGTTATGATGGTGTATGGAATCTAGATAGTAGCAAATTGTGTCAGTTTAGCAATAGAAGGGGAGAATGCTCCAAGTTATAGGGGATGAGGTATGGTGGTGATCGTAGTACTTGAATATGTTGTGCATTATCTCCTCGTATCAGGAGTTTCATTCAGGATTCTTATTGGTAGTCCTTGTCCAAAAAATATGCCATGCAATATAAGCAAGAAGAGATGATGAGGTTCTATAAATGTTATTGAATATACATTGGTTTCGTTCTGGTAAAATAATATCTGATGGAGTTTTATGTGATGCGCTATAATTAGATTCAAATGTGGTCCAGAACTCATTTGAAGATGGAATGATAGAACTCGTATTGAGTTCAAAAATATTGAGTAACTTACAAATGATAAATTGGGTATTGGGGCACTCGTAGTATTAATGTCTAGTTTTTGGGGGAAACTACAATAGTGGCACATATCGGTGCTATTGTTATTTGGGTAATGTTAGTTTAACATTTTAGTAGCGTTTAATTTGTCATTTAAAACAATCCATATGTGTATTTTGGCTTTAGAAGGGGCACTCTTAGTATAAATGTTTAGTGGTTTTGTGGGCAAATACAAACGTAGCACATATTGCTGTTATTGTTATTAGGTAATTTTATTTTAACATTTCAATGTTAAATTTATCATCTAAAACAATCCATGTGTGTATTTTGGCGCATGTACCCTCCAAATGGGCTTAAAATTAGTCAAATTGATTCAGGATCAGTTTAAAAACTTGTACAATGACTTCGACGTGCATTTTTTTTTCTTTTTATTCCAAGCCCATCCTAAGATTATGTTTTCTACTTTGTTTATAAGCATTTGAAATTGTCTACGAACTCCTTAGATATCGTGATCGAAAGTGGTATCACATCTAACGTTCTCTAGAGTCTACAGATATCATATGTAATTCTGAATCACTACATCTTTTTCAAAACTAAAAAACCTTGAGCTTTTACACTATAAAAGTCGACGCTTTGAAAGTTTTTAAAATATAAAGCGGTCCCTTGGAATTTTATAGAAGTGTAAAACAAAGCCCTGCTTTTCCCTACATTTCAGATAATGCAACATTGGATTGTTTACAATGCAATCAACCTAGTCCTGTTTTGCTCACTGCATTGTTAAAATGCATTTGCGTAATGTACCTAACGTAGATATTTTAATTTATATGTTTTTGCTAAAACAACTTTGATTATATTTATAAAAATGATATGTTCATGTCCAATACCACTGTCCCACTAGTTAGTTAGGCGCTTTGGTTTTGATCCATGAGGTCACGGGTTCAAATCCTACGTAGTGCGTGATTCGAAACACACATATATTGTTGACTTGTATTATGTTATGTACTATCTAAGAGTTATACTACAACTATATACTACCACCTAAGTACCCAATTTTTATTTTTATTTAAAAAAGATACATCTAAATCATGGCTTGGCCTAGGCCTTGTTATATTCATTTTAAATCTTTTTTATATAGAAATTTCATACCTAAAGGAGATTTTGAGGTGTACAACGAGAGAATATGGTTTTTATATGATTAGATTATCGGTGGAACAAGATTGCAAAAATGAGCTAGAAGGAGGTCCATTTTTTTTGATGGCAGATTGATGATTATAAAAAAATGGGAGGCCACTTTGAAGACAGATGGAGATATGCTTGCTACTATTCCTATTTGGGTGAAGTTACCTGAGATTAATCTAAGTAAATTCAATGAAGAAGCTCTTAGTACCATTAGTAGTGTGCTGGGTAATCCTATTGAAACTAATTGTTCTATGGCAAATAGGAGGTTGTGAGATGTTTGGTGGTGATAAAAGCAAAGAGTTTGAGTTCCTAATAAATTCTTTCGAGCAGTAGAGTATGAATAAATTCTTTCGAGATGTGATAATTGCATATGCTTTAGGCACTTGAAATCTCAATGCTCCTATAAGAAACAATGGGTAGAGAAAAACTCACATGAAATGGGCGAAGTATAGAAGGAAGGGGAGGATGATGGTAAGGGCAGAGAGCAGGTAGATAACTCGGTGACGACAATAATCAGTTGAACAAAGGGTTAGAGGCGCAGGATCTAGCAAATAACAGTGTACCAATTATGGTAAAGAAGAATTGGCCTTCAAAAGAGGCTAACAGTAATACGTTGGAGGGTTCCTTAGCAATTAGCCATGATAAAGATAATCTGAATGATAAGGGTGTAATGACATCTCGAAATGAAGTAATATCTCAAATGAACAATATAGTTAATGGTGGAAATAATTCAACACTCGTTAATAACTTGCTAATGAGTCAAAGCTACAATATATATGTATACACAATGAAGCATCAATGAATGATAACTTAAGTAACATAGAAGAATTAAATGTGCGGACATTAGAAGCATTATTACAAGATACATCAATTAACACGAAAAATAGATCAGACACAAATTGAAAACAATAATTGCATTGATGATTCGGATAAGCTCTCACACAACGGTGCAAGGAATATTGAAGTACATTATGGATAACCAGAAGACAAATCTGAACATTGGCTTGCCATCTCTTATGGCTGCAAATGTTGCTAATCCTCCAGTTTAGACATATTCACAAAATGAACATCAAGTTTTTCCTGTCTCATCAGAGGAAAGGGTCAATGCAGATGCATCTTAATTATCATCACTGAGCATCAGCCGCCGTGGAGATGATCAGTGTCTTTATAACCCTGTTTTAATTACCATTCCTTAACAAATTAATACTAATGATTCTGTAATTTTGTAGGCTTCTAGTCGGAATTTTGTAGGCTTCTAGTGGTATCCCTCTGACAAGAGATGTACAGCTTTCAACTAATAATCTGGTTCTGCTACCAACACTGCAGCTCATGCTAACCCTTTCCCAGCCCCAACGATTGATGCTAAAAAATTAGTTGAGGAAAATAAATTGTGGAATACTCTGAAGGAAGTGAGAAAGAACGAGTAGAAGGAACTGAGTGAATAGGGTGTTGTTTCCACTCCTTTATTAAGGAGTGATAGATTTTATTCCAAATAAATAGGACCATGTTATGCTGGAACGCCAAGGGCTCGAACACCCTTGAGAGATGGCTTGACATAGGTAAAGTAGTGAGAGACTACAATTGTTCTTTTGATGCTTTGATTGAGACTAAAATCCAGCAATCTAATTTGTCTTTTTATGATAAATACTAGGTTTCTTATTGGTGCAGAATTGATAACACTCCTTATCATAATAAGTGTAGAACTCTTATCTACAAGAACTGTGTAGTATAGGGTGGAAACGTGATTTTAATGAGCAAGCAATATATTAGCACCATTATGTACAATAAAGCTGGTGGGGAACTAATATGCATAGTGGTTTATGCAGCCAATCATGAAATTGAAAGAAAACAGTTATGGGATAATCTTGAAAAAGAAGCAAACATATTCAATATACCTTGGGTTGTTCATGGAGAGTTCAATTTTCTTAGACCGATTAAAGAGAAAAGTGGAGGTAACACTTTACCTTTTTGTAAAACTCTTGAATTGAACAACTGTTTGTTGAATTATATCCTCATGGAACATGAAGTCAGAAGCATCAAATTTACTAGGAGATCTGGGCCATATAGGGATATTGGTTGTAGGTTGGATAGAATTTTGTTGAATGGTGATTGGTTTCCACAATTTCCAAACTCGATTGCAACAGCACTCCCAACAGCACTCCCTTCTTTATCGAGTGACCATTCTCCTCTCATTCTCAAACTCACTTCAGATCAAAACTTAGAAAGAGCAAGACCCTTTAAATTCTGTACTCATTGGACCTTTTTCCAATACTATTGGACAGTAGTAGATGATCTACCAGATATTCCTACTTATGGTAACTAGTTATATTTCCTTCACAAAATGCAAAAGGAAGTTAATGCTAAACTCAAAGTTTGAAATAAAGACAAGAAAAATTTACAGAAAATAGTTGATCAATGCAAGAAATAGTGTGAGCAGTTACAATTAAGACTAGATGAGGATCATACAACAATTAATGCACAATTTACTACATTGCTAAGCAAGAACTTCACAATAATCTATAATTATTAACTCTATCTTTAAGACAATAAGCTAAGTGTGTGATTGGATTACCCAAGCAGATGATGCAACTAAATTTTTTATACGCTAAATTAGCTAAAAGAAATCACATTAATGCTCTAACTTTGTGACTGAAGAGGGCATCATTCCTAAAACTGATATTCAACTATGTGAGGAAGCACTCCATTACTTTGAATAGCTATACAATTCAGATGTGCAAAATACTCTATTTTCTGATGCACTGTACAAGAACCAAGTCTCAAAGTGTGGTAAAATCTATTTAAACAAGGACATTTCTTTCGAGAAGGTGAATTTTGCATTTTTTTCTATTGGGGTAGACAAGGCACCAGGCCCAGATGGATTTTCTTCTAATTTCTTTCAAACTTGCTAGGATAAACTCAAACATAGTATTCACACTGCTATGCAGAGCTCCTTCCAAGAAGGTAAAATCATTATAGAAATCAACGACGATTTCTTGTCTTTGGTTAGAAAGAAAAATCCCCCTAATTCTATGAGTGATTACTGACCAATTGCATGCTGCAACTTCATTTATAAAGTCTTGGCTAAAATATTTTGTAACAGACTTTAACATGTGCTTGAATTCCTCATCTCTCCAAATCAGCATGCTTTCATCCCAAACAGAAATATATCTGAAGGAATTATGCTTGCTCGTGAGGAAATTAGAGGGTTCAACTCTGGTGGTGCAGACATAATGTGTATAAAAGTTGATCTAAAAAAAGCACATGATTTGGTCAACAGAAAATTCTTAATTCATATGCTACAAGCTTTGGATTTTCCTGAAAAGTGGTGCAAATTAATTGAAGAAATGATTGATACTCCAAAATTTTCTGTTTTATACAATGGTATTCCCAAAAGGAACTTGAAAAGCAAAAAATGGTTTAAAACAAGGCGACCCGCTTTCACCTTATCTTTTTACTATTGTAATGGAGTACGATGGATTTGAAAGAGTGCGGTGGGAAATTAAAACCAGTTATAAAGAAACGAATTAAGGATAACTCACTTGATTTATGATGATGATGTTCTCATTTTTGATAAAGCAAATACTACAAGTGCCCTGGCAATAGAAATTTTTTTTGGTAAACTACAATACTTTACATGCTTGCAAATGAATAATGATAAAACCAAAATTTTCTTTAGTAAAAATTGCAACTCTAAGAATGAAGTATGCGGCATCTTACAGATACAAGAAGGGGAACTTCCAATAAGAAACTTAGGGCTTCCATTGTCCGTTTATACATTTAGGATACTTATTGTGATAAATTGATTGACTGCATCAGACAGAAAGTAGGACGGGAGTGTAAATAGCTTAGCACTGCTTGGAGACTTTACCCATGTTGGTTTGTTCTAGTATCAAAGCTTTAGAATCCCTACTACCACTCTAAATAAAGTGATTAAGACATACTCCGACTTCATATGGAAGGATATGGTCCAAAAATTTCATTAGGATGAAGTTTGTCTTAGCAAATCCAAAGGTGGCTTGAGTGTATATAATTTTAAATAGTTGAATGAAGCCTGTGGCTTGAAGCTAATTTGGAATATTTTTTTTAAATAGAGAATTTATGGCCATGCTGGTTGAAACACAAATACTTGAAGCAAAAATCATTTGAGGATATAAAAGTAAATGATAACCAATCTAGGACTTGCAAATGGTTGCTAGGTCTTAGAGGTAAAGTAGTCCAATTCTTAGAGAGAATGGTTGTTGATGGAATATGTGACGCTTCACCTCTATACCCACGCTAACCAAGAACACTACGGAGTAATGCTGTCAACTAGCACGGAGAATAAGGCTGTTGAGCAGCGACCATCCGTGTAATTGTTTGTGCGAGCACCGATATGCCAGATAAGATATAACATGCATTTCGTCTCAAGAGAAAATCCGACATACCGACGAAAACTCAAAGCTACTATACAGTGGCTATATATATCTTCGGAAACAAATATAGAAATAAGCATAACACAAATCAGTCACAGATCATTCATATCACATAGGTGGAAATAGATATGAACCTTACACATAAAAGTGTATATCAGAGTAGTGGTCTAATATGATCCACAGTATCATAAAAGAATAGATACAAGTGCAAGACAAAAGAATATGTATACATTAAGGAGTCTATATCTCAAACGTATATAAAAAAAACTACTAGACTAGAGTACTTAGCCAAAAGATCAGATGATGGTCCAATAAGGAATCAAGCAGAAGCACCTGTAAAATCTCAATCTGACCCGAGTATTATTTAATAAGAAAATAATAAACGGATCATACTGAGATTTTACAGGTGCTTCTGCTTGATTCCTTATCGGACCATCATCTGATCTTTTGGCTAAGTACTCTAGTCTAGTAGTTTTTGTTGTATACGTTTGAGATATAGACTCCTTAATGTATACATATTCTTTTGTCTTGCACTTGTATCTATTCTTTTGTGATACTGTGGATCTTGTTAGACCACTACTCTGATATACACTTTTATGAATGATCTATTTCCGCCTATGTGATATGAATGATCTGTGACTGATTTGTGTTATGCTTATTTCTATATTTGTTTCCGAAGATATATATAGCCACTGTGTAGTAGCTTTGAGTTTTCGTCGGTATGTCGGATTTTCTCTTGAGATGAAATGCATGTTATATCTTATCTGGCATATCGGTGCTCGCACAAACAATTACACGGATGGTCGCTGCTCAACAGCCTTATTCTCCGTGCTAGTTGACAGCATTACTCCGTAGTGTTCTTGGTTAGCATTACTCCAATAAGTTTCATATCTATTTCCGCCTATGTGATATGAATGATCTGTGATTGATTTGTGTTATGCTTATTTCTATATTTGTTTCCGAAGATATATATAGCCACTGTGTAGTAGCTTTGAGTTTTCGTCGGTATGTCGGATTTTCTCTTGAGATGAAATGCATGTTATATCTTATCTGGCATATCGGTGCTCGCACAAAGCAATTACACGGATGGTCGCTCCTCAACAGCCTTATTCTCCGTGCTAGTTGACAGTATTACTCCGTAGTGTTCTTGGCTAGCGTGGGTATAGAGGTGGGGCGTCACAGAATACTACTAGTTTATGGTTCGACCCATGGATTAATGGTTCAAACTTATTGGAGAAACTTTCTGCTAATAGTTTGGAACCGCTGAGAGGACATAACTTGTCTGTTTGCTCAAACATTGAAAATAGACAACATAAACCAAGAAATATTCGGCACATATTGTCTATTGCAGATGAGATCGGTTCTATTAACATATAGCAAGGTGAAGAAGACCATTGGTTTTGGAAATATGACCCCCAAGGTAAATCTACATTTAAGCCAATTTTCAAAAACCTAAATTCGTATATCTCAAAGGTCTAATGGAATAAATTTGTTTGGGATAAAATTCACAGTCCCTAAATGTCTATGTGTTTGTTCAAAGCATTAACTAATAGAATATCCATTACACATACATTAAGACAAAGGTGCTTAATCTTAGAGGATGAAAACTGCTTGCTATATAACAATGGTATAGAAACTGTTTCACACTTATATTTCAATTATTATTAACTAAGTACATTTGGAGCTGGTGCAAGATGAAACGGACAATACACCAGGACAATACACCAGAAAAGACTTTTGGAAGCATTGAAAAAAACGCTACCATAACTTGTAGTAGCGTTTTAGAGAACGTTGCGATATGACATACAACTAAAAGTCTGAAACTTTTTGTTGCGTTGTAGTAAACGGTACCAAAAATCACCATATTGTTGCATTTTTGAAATGCAACTATATGTTTTTCTGTAGGGTCTACAAAACGCTACCAAAATGAACATTTTTTGGTTGCGTTTTTGTTTGTATACTTTTTTTGATTTTCTGTAGCATTTTTAAAATGCAACTATATAATTTTTTATATTAGTTTACATTTGTTTTTGTAGCATTTTTAAAACGCACTAAAAGTTATTGGTTATTTGACAGTATAATTTTAATGCTGTTATTTACGGTTCCAGCAACCGCTTATATAATATTCATATTAAAACAAACGATCAATCACATAATTTTCATATTCAAACGAACAATAAAATCACATAATTAGCATATACAAACAAACAATCAATCAATCATATGATCATCATATTCAAATAATTGAAAAAACACGCTAATCTCATAAGTAAATATAATATTCATATTCAATTCGATAGTAATTTTTCAACCAAATAAGTCACACTGCAAGCATTTACAAACAAGTTTACACAAATAGTACTAATAAACATATGACAACATGTATAACAATTAAAGTCATGTTCATTACTTGGTTACCAATAATTCTTTGCTGTCGGCAGTCTTCACTTCGAAATAGCTAATTACCTGCAAACGAGTTTAACAATCAACAATAAGAATTACAAATTAATACTGAATGCTAAGTTATTCAAAGACTAATGCACACTTATCAATCAATGGGTGCTGGAACATAATTTATTTAAATTGTATTTGAGTTCTAGTTTCAAATAATTTCCTTTTATCGGTGTATTTACCGTCATAGATTTAAGTGGGGATAGAGGTAATGGTCACAAATGAATTATAGTTTGAGTACATACCATCTTAGTCCAGCATATTTACTTCAATTTCATTCTGTTTATAGTCTCTATATCAATTTTTTCATTTATTGCAATACATAATTTGTCTAAGCTAGCGTTTGCTGTGGAAGTTTGATATTATCTTATAAGTTTTTAGAACTTAAAGAATGGTTGTCTTATTTAAACATTCAAGCCTTTACTTTGATTAGCAAATTATTTATTTCAATATTTGTTTATTTGATTATTAAAATTTTCCCATGCTCAATTTTGCAATAAAAATTCTAAAGCTATTTGTATACGCTCAATTTTGCAATAAAGATTCAGCTACCTTTGTAAATTAGGACTTATTGACTAACAACTCAATGCAGAAAAAAGGGAGAGTTTTAGTTATGTAGGATACCAAAGTATGGAGTATATCAATGATATCTTAATCAACACAACATTTTACTTTTGATGCACTCAACATAGGAGGCTTTAATATGTGTTTCCGTCTGCCATGATATCTCAATCAACACAACATTTTACTTTTGATGCACTCAACTTGGTTAATTTAGTTAAATTTTTATAAAACTTGGTTAATTTTTATAGTAAACTTATTTAATTTTAAAAACTTATTAACTTGGTTAAATTCTAATTAAATTCAATTAATTTGTATAAATTTATTTAATTTTTATAAAACTTAGTAAAATTGTATAAAACTTCGTTAATTTTTAAAATTCTGGTTAATTTTTATAAAATTAGTTTAATTTTTGTAAAAATAGGTTAACTTATTATCAAACTTAATTAATTTCATCAAACTTAGTTTCTTGTTATTACTATTACTACTACTATTATTATAAACTTGGAAATTTTTATTATACTTAGTTAATGATTATAAACATATTTATTTTTTATAAAACTTAGTTAATTTATTGAAACTATTGTTTACTATTATTACTATTATTAAACTTATGAATTATCTCATTGCTAAAACTTAAAATGTCATAAGTTATATTTTAATTAACTTAAGTTTATAAATTATCTCAAACTTAAACTTTATTAACTTAGTTAATTTTTATAAATTATCTCAAACTTATAGTTTTTTCATAAACTTAGTTAATTTATTATTATTATTGTAAACTTAGTAATTTTTATAAACTTAATTTTGTTATTATTGTTATTATTATTATTAGTTATAAAACATAGCTGACTTAGTTAATTTTTATCAAATTATACTTTATTATTATTATTATTATAAACTTAGTTAATTTTTTCAAACTTAGTTTATTATTATTATTATTATAAACTTGTTAATTTTATAATACATAGTTAATGTCTAGTTTTATAAAACTTAGTTAATTTGTTCAAAATATATTATTATTATTATTATTATTAAACTTATAAATTATCTCAATTGTAAAATCTTAAAATGTCAAAAATTATATTTTAATTGAGTTAAACTTAAACATAAGGAGGGAGACTGTGTAATGATCAGCTCTTACCATGATATTAATAATGAAAACTACTTTATCGCTTTTCTTAAAACTAGTTACTCCAGGACCAATGCCACACTTGGAAGTGAAGATAGTATAAGCACTATTATCTAGCAATATTTTAAGTAGACATACCTTCCGTTAGCATTTATTGAAAGATACACGAGCGATGCATCAATGTGTGTCCTGTAGTGATTTTTTTTTTAATTTGAGTGGAAACGGTTTATTTGTTCAGAATCTAGTATTGCCTATTTAGATACCAATGACACTTAAAAAGAATTATGCAGTCTCACGGAAAAATAACAGAAATAAGAGACACTGAAGATTTAACGTGGTTCGGATATGAATATCCTACGTCCACGGAGACCCAACAATTTTTTATTTCGCTAAAGAAAGAGTACAAAAGAGAGAGGAAAGAATAATGGTGGATACTACACTTGCTTGTTCATATGAAGATGAAATTCCTTCATTTAAATAGACTTGGTAATGAAGGGTTTCTTGGAGATTAAGCAAATCAATTTCTCGATTATCCAGATATCTTTCCAATTTGCATGATTTGATTTTAGTATAAATAGATGGTGTAATCTTCATTTCCATATCTTTCCTTTATTCTCCATGCCTAATCATTTATTTCTTCATATAGAAAATATACATTGACTAATTAATTGATTGACTAATTAATTAGTTTCCTTCAAAATATCCTTCCATATATCAGCCAAATTAATTGATTTGATTGAATCAATTAATTAATTTCTTTCCTCTTTAACGAATATTTGAATCATCCAAATTCAACACTCCACCTTGATTCAAATATAAAAATCTCTCTTCATCACCTTATCATCAAGTAATCAACATAGAAGTTATTGGGTCTAGCGCCCCATGGCGCTCAAGTAACATGTATCAAACTGATCAAGTTTGAGCAATGCTCAAACTTGTCCTTTGGAAGTGACTTAGTCGTCATATCTGAAGGATTATCCAAAGCACTCACCTTCAAAAATTTGATCTTGCTTCGTTCTTCCTCAAGCATAAAAAAGAAACCTCTAACATCAATGTGCTTCGTCTGTGAACTATAAGCTTGATTTTCTACAAGATGAATCGCACTCTGACTGTCTGAAAATAGCTCTGCTGTCCGCTGCACCATTGAAAGATCATCCAACAACTAAAGTAAGTATAATTTTTCCTTTGTTGCTTCCACAATCGATATCAACTCTGCTTCGGTAGTCGATAAAGCTACGATAGATTGCAGCTTTGTTCTCTATGAAATCGAGCCTATGCCAAGTGTAAAAACATAGCCCGACACTGACTTCCTAGCATCTCTATCCCCAGCGTAATCAGAATCACACTATCCTCTAAGAAAGATGTCACCATCCACTCTACCATATAACAAGCCCACCGAAGAAGTGCCTCGAAGATATCTAAGAATCCACTTCACACCTTGCCAATGCTCTTTGCCTGGGTTAGACATATATCGACTCACAACACCCACTGCATGGGCCAAATCTGGTCTTGTGCACACCATCGCATACATTAGACTACCAACAACACTAGAATAAGGTATATCAGCCATATACTTCTTGTCTTCTTTTGATGAGGGAGATAAGTCTTTTGACAACTTAAAATGAGAGCCTAATGGAGTGCCAACCGGTTTAGCTTTCTTCATTCCAAATTGAGCGATGACCTTCTCGATGTATTGCGCTTGAGTGAGCCTTAACTCTCTCCACTTCCTATCCCCGCTTATCTCCATACCCAATATTCTTTGTGCCTTTTCCAAATCCTTCATGTCAAACTCTCTACTGAGCTCCGCTTTCAACTCCTTAATTTTGACCATACTCCGAGATGCAATCAGCATATCATCAACATATAATAACAAATAAATCATATCACCATCACATCTCCTGAAATAAATACACTAGTCTTTGAAACTTTTGGAGTATAAACTTATCAAACCTCTTATACCATTGTCTAGGAGACTGCTTCAGTCCATATAGAGATTTGTTGAGTTTGCAAACATAGTCTGGCCTGCTACTATCAATGAACCCTTCCGGCTGCTTTAAATAAATCTCCTCATCCAGATCACCATGCAAGAATGCAGTTTTGACATCTAGTTGCTCTAATTCCATATCATAATGAGCAACTAATGCCAAAAGAATACGAATAGAAGTATGTCTAACCACTGGAGCAAAGATATCATGATACTCTACCCCCTTCTTTTGAACATATCCCTTTGCGACCAACCTTGCCTTGTATCTGAGATTACCATTTTCGCCGTCTTTCACTCTATAGATCCACTTGCATCCAATAGCTCTATTGTCGGTGGGAAGAGGAACCAAATCCTAAGTATGATTTCTCTACAATGATTCAATCTCCTCCTCCATAGCAACTAACCAACTTGAACTGTTAACTGATGCGATAGCTTCTCTATAATCACAGGGCTCATCATGGAAAATATTCAAAACATATGTTGCCATATCATCGAAGTTAATATATTCGATGCTCAATCCAACAAACTCATCAAGCCACCTAGGCTTTCTTCTTTGTCTGACAGGCCTAGGTTTCAAATGAGCTCCACCTTGAGTTTGATCTTCTGCACCAACATCGATATTATCCTCATCAACCACGGTGTCATCCGAAACACCATTTGAACGTCTATGGAAAGAATCAACAAATGACTTGCTTTGTGTCTGGTATTCTTCACATGTCCTCTCATTGTCATCCAATGAGGAAGGCTCCACCTTCAACATAGCCTTCTCATCAAAAGTCATATGCCTGCTCATAACGATCTTCTTGCTAATAGGACACCACAACTTATATCCCTTCACTCCTCTCCTATAACCTAGAAAAATACACTTGTGTGCTCTAGGTTCCAGCTTCCTTTTGCTCTCATGCACATAAGCTGGGCAACCAAACACTCTGAGAAATGAATAGCTAACAGGCTCTCCTTTCCATACTTCTTCAGGGATCTTCATATCTATGGCAGTAAAATGTGTGCGGTTGATGAGGAAAGCCACCATAGATAAAGCTTCAGCCCAAAATCCCTTCTTCAATTTAGCAGTCAGTCTAAGGCATCTTGTTCTCTCCAACAAAGTCTGATTCATCCTTTCTGCAACTCCATTAGACTGGGGGTCGTCTAGTGTGGTGTAATGCCTCTTAATGCCTTCATACTCACAATAATCGATGAATTCCTGTGATACAAATTCACCGCCATTATCTGAACGGAGAACTTTCAATTTCTTCCATGACCGCTTCTCAACCATAGATTTCCACTTTCGAAACTTGGCAAAGGTTTCACTCTTTGACTGAAGAAAGTATACCCATACTTTACGAGAGAAATCATCTATAAATGAAACGAAATATCTGGCTGCACCTAAAGACTGACAAGGGAAGGGACCCCAGACATCTGTATGAACATACTCCAAGACAGCTTTTGTTTTATGCTCTCCTGTACCAAAAGAAATCTTCGTCTGCTTTCCAAGAACACAATCTTCACAAAAACCAAGTTTTGAATGGTGAACTCCATCAATCAATCCTCGTTTTCTCAACTCATCCATGTTGCGCTCACCGATGTGACCCATCCGTAAGTGCCATAATCTGGAAGAATCTAAATCAACAGATGTAACAGAAGTTGATTCACCAATCACAGTGGTGCCCTTTAATAGGTAAAGATTTCCTGCCCTCACACCTCTCATAACAATCATGGAACCCTTCGATATCTTCATTTTCTCTCCTTCCACTACAATCTTTAAACCAAGTCTACTCAATGCCCCAACAGAAATAAAGCTCCTCCTCAAATCAGGTACATGCCTAACATCGGTGATCGTACGAATAATACCATCAAACATCCTAATCATCACGCTACCAACACCCACCATACGGCAAGAAGCATCATTACCCATCAGAACTTCTCCTCCATCAATTTCACGGTAAGTGGAAAAGCAGTTCCTATCAGGTGTCATATGATAGGATGCGCCAGAATCAATCAGCCATAAGTTGCTCTTCTCAGAAGAGCCAGAAGCTGTAAATACATCGGTGTCACTTTCTGTATCTGATTTCTCTGCTGTAGAAGCTGAGGTTTGCTTTGGATCTTTTCTTCTACCTTTAAGCTTGGGACATTGTGCTATGAAATGCCCTGGTTTCTTACAATAATGGCAAGTCAAATTCTTAGGCCCCCTAGACTGAGACCGTGAATAATTCCGTCCTCCGCCTTTCTTCGATCTGCTTTGGCCTTTAACTCTCTGAACAGATAACCCTTCGGTATCACTATCCAAGCTAGTGCTCGTCAATCTACCTCTTAATACTTCATTATGAGACCAGCCTTTACATCAGACATGCTAATTTTACTGCGGTCATAAATTATGGAATTAACAAAAGCAGTATACTCCTTAGGCAAGGAACATAAGAGGATCACATCTTGAGCCCCATCGTTAATATCAACTTCCGTTGCCTTCAGGTTCATAATCAAAGTCGTCAAAGCATCTACATGCTCCATGAGATTAGCTCCAGGCTTCGTCTTGAACGAATAGAGTTATTGCTGAAGAATAATCCGATTAGTGAGAGACTTGTCTTGATATGCATCCGATAATGCATCCCATAGTTCTTTCGCCGTCTTCTTCTGAGAGAATTCTTTAAGAACTTCATCTGAAAGGCTCAACTGAATTGTTGTGAGAGCTTCATCTTCCATCTCTTCCAAATCAGCTGCATCAATACCTTTCAATTTCTCAGGCGCAGAAACAACCTTATAAGTCTTCTCCTTCTTCAATACAGCCTCCATCTACATCTTCCAAGTACCAAAATCACATTTTTCGTCAAAATGTGTTACTCCATAATTGACACCAGATCTACCAACAGACTTACTAGAAGTAGCCATTAATATCCAAACATGGACAATAACACTAGCTCTGATACCAAACTGTAGTGAATTTTTTTTTAATTTGAGCGGAAGCAGTTTATTTGTTCAGAATCTAGTATTGCCTATTTAGATATCAATGGCAGTTAAAAAGAACTATGCAGTCTCACAGAAAAATAACATAAATAAGAGACACAGAAGATTTAACGTGGTTCGGATATGAATATCCTACGTCCATGGAGACCCAAAAACTTTTTATTTCACTAAAGAAAAGAGTACAAAAGAGAGAGGAAAGAATAATGGTGGATACTACACTTTCTTGTCCATATGAAGATGAAATTCCTTCATTTAAATAGACTTGATAATGAAGGGTTGCATGGAGATTAAGCAAATCAATTTCCCGATTATCTAGATATCTTTCCAATTTGCATGATTTGATTTTAGTACAAATAGATGGCGTAATCTTCATTTCCATATCTTTCCTTTATTCTCCATGCCTAATCATTTATTTCTTCATATAGGAAATATACATTGACTAATTAATTGATTGACTAATTAATTAGTTTTCTTCAAAATATCCTTTCATATATCAGCCAAATTAAGTGATTTGATTGAATCAATTAATCAATTTCTTTCCTCTTTAACGAATATTTGAATCGTCCAAATTCAACATGTCCACTGTTGAACAAATGCTATGTTCGACACCTATAATTAAAGCGCACTAAAGAAAGACATGCAAGCATTAATTGAGCTAAAGCAAGAGCAGAAAAGTCCGTCTGTAGACATAATGTCGTGCAAATATAATGATGTGAAAGTATATATCAAGTGTACCATGGTTCTTGATCCATATTATAGTTACCTGAATGTTAGGGGTAAGTAAACTTAGTTGATCTACAAAAAACAGAATCACTCTCCCTATCTCTTATTTTAGGAGTGTCCTCCTTTCATAGTGTATTGTATCACAAGCTACAAGTAATACTTCTTGCACCCCTATGTAGTAAATCAATATATCTGGTTTAAATTTGTTAACCTAAAATAATGTAAAATGTCATATAAAAAATTAGTATACGAAAATATTGATATATCACATTAATAGTTTTTTATCTGCTTCCGAAAAAATGCCAGTTATTTCCATGAGATATGTTATACTTAGACCGCCTTGTATTTCATAACTCTAACAAAAAATAAAATATAGAATATTTAGTTCTATGAATGACCATGCAGGATCTTTCGACATAATTACAGCTTATCGTTGTATCCAAAAGAATGAAACCAGATCTATAAACAAAAATATCAACATAGTTTTTATAGTATGAGAGGAGAGATTTTTCTCACCGGTTCCTTTTTGATTTGTTCAAATGATTGTTTGTCCAGTTTGTCGATGCTTAGCAAATTGTTCTAAATTTTTCAGCAGGGACACCACATATCTCAAGCATTGCATCCAACAATTTACGATGGTTTAGCTTTACTTGTTTGCATTTGTAAGTATAAGGTTAGTAGTTGGTAGTACATATGTGCAAGTAATTTTCCAAAATGAAAATATTAACAATGACCATCGACTAACAAAAAATATGGGAACAAGTCAGCAAGCATAAAATAGGGGTTGTGTATGTAATCTAGCGATCATGCAGGCTATTTATATATACTAAGATTTTACTCGATAACATTGAAAATGACAATGTGTGTTTATATTAAGATGAATATCATTCACAATTGACATCCTTTATTTGAATGCCATGGAGAGAAAAACAGGTACCCAAATGAATATAACATGTCTAGTGATGTATATGATGACAACGAGAATTGTCAATATAGAACAAAGCCAATCCTACTTGCAATAGTTTTATGCCATGAAATAACTACAACGTTTTTACTTTAATTCTAGCAATTAAATGCGAGTGGAGAACTATGAAGTAATCTGTGAATCAAAAAGGGGATTTTAAAGGAATGTTTGTTGATAATTCTCCTCAGAGAAATGTTGGGTTAAAAGTGTTGTGATCCAATGCAATGCTTCAATCCTGGTTGCTTCCATTCATTAGTTAACTGTCTACAAAATAATATCACAAGGACATAGTACTTGAGTAAAATATGCCAAAAACAACATTACCTAGTAGAATAATACTGTATATGGTTACATTGCCTTTAAAATAGGGTTTGATTAGATTGAGCTGGCTTCCAGTCTTTTTAGAATAAGTCCAACTTGATGAATGAGGCGTGGTATGATCAGAAACAGCAACTGTGAAACCGATAAATAATAACAATGAAGTATCATACATGTCAGTCTAAATGCTAAAACAGCATTGTAATTTTGTTTCAGAATCTTCATGTAATCTTTTAAGTTCTATATAAACCAATGTTGGCCAGTACGAAATCATATCTTTATTTGGTCCATTAAATAGAAAGCAGAAACAATAAAATGGACTTGATGTCGCAAGAACGAAATAGGCAGAACATGCAATGTTGAGTCCTCCTCACTCGAACAAAATTTTCCGCTTAGTTCAGGCCAATCATATGATTGTAAAATATGTCTCCTTAAAGCATTTGTGTATGTTGGGAGTTGTAAACGATAAAGTTTGTAAGATTAATAATCACACAGACATAGGTAAGCTAAGCCAAAAGAAAATAGAAGAAGTTGTACACACCTATTTGGAACTCACTATTCATACAAACATTGATTAAAAGGCATAGCATAAATGATTGAGCATGCATCTGCTGGGCAGTGAAACAATTCGGTTGCATAAACTTGTGCAGTGTAAGTAACATAAAAAAATGGATGTAGACTAGTCAAAATGCAAAATAAAAATTTATGGCCACAATGCTAATTCATGACAACAACAGAGGGTGAAGAGGGTGAATAAGGTAGACAACGGGGCTACCATCCAAATAAACACATTTGACTCTAACGTTAATCATCCTTGGTTTCTTACAATGAAAGTGACAGAAATGTCTACCAAATAGGCTGATTTGAATTACATAAATTTATTTAGTATTTTTTCTAAAAGGTAAGTTTGTAAGTGAAATCGTCAATAACTTTCAGCCACCCAAATAAATGTCAGTTTCTTAAAATATGTTAAAAACAATTTAAGCATATGGTAGGAAAAATATGAATAAGTGGTTCATATATATCATTGTTTGAGTGGTAAAACTACCATCAGAATGCAAAAGTTATAAAACTTAGTGAAACTTAGCTATCCTTATATTTGAGCATTTGAGTTATCAATCAATGTAAATAATGATAATGAAGGAGTGCTTTATAAATAAACACACTTATACTTGAGTAAGACATAAGAGTATAACTAACCACTTTCACATTTTTCGATTTTCTACAAGCTTCATCATTTTTAATTCATCGTATAAAATAATAGCAAATTCATCAACCTGCACAACTAAACCACAAAACTCCATCTCTTAAAAGCTCATTAACCTCTAAATTTATTTAAAGTATACAGGAAAGGAAAGTATACTAATATAGAATGAAGAATAAGGCAAATACATTATTTTCATAACAGATTATGAATACCTGCTACAATAGATGCACATCTCTCAGATTTAGTTCAAAGACTGAAGCATCATAACAAATAAACACTTAAGAATACGTTAATCTTTTCCGACGTAGCATTGCATTTGTTCCTCTCAGCTGCTTTTGATAGACATGATAGCAAATTGTTTTAAATTGAGATCTCACAATACACTAGTTTCCTTAAATTCCAAGGCTAACATAGTGTTTATTTCAGATCTCCATTCAAAGCATATCAACTTGTATAATTGACCTGTAATACAAAACCAACAACTATTAAGAGGCCAAGAAAATTAGCCTTGGTGAGAACATATCAACTTCAAAAGAATAAAAATATATAAAAATCTAGGAAAATATGAAAAGAGCATCAAAAACCCTAAAAACGCCAGTGGATAACAGAAGAAAATGTTTCTAGAACAAAACTATTAACATTGCATACCCTGTTAAAAAGCACATCATGTCTACTGAGATGCATTTTACCATCCTTAAGACTGCACTTCCATCTACTTTTTGTTTGAGTCACCCATTAGCATTCACAGGATAAAACAATTTGAAATGAAAAGAGCCATCTTAAAATAAGTTGCTAAAGATAACTGATAATTAGATAATACCTTATAAAATTTAGCTAGAACTAATTGTTGTATATGTGTATATTTTTGGCAAAGATCGTACTGTGTTGATGACGTTGTTGTAATGGAAGACCAGATATAACGCTTCGAGATTAGCTGTGCAAAACTCACTTCAATGCTCTCAAGGCGTTCAATGAAATGTCTAGCCCAATTTGCATGCAAATTTACATGGAATATCATCTAATCTACCTATTATGCCATTGCAGGAGCTGCGTGGCTCGACACCAAAGTCGTTATCCCCTGTTGTTGAACAGAATGGTTACTCTTCTATTAATTAAGATGGTTATATATGCATAATTACAATATGGAAGAACTAAAAATTGTAGAGATTTGTAAAGAACAAGTTAAAACTTAAATGTAACTCCAACCACTAACAAATATAAACCATGCATTTGAGTATAAACATCAAACTACATTGCATTGGCCATTGAGTGAATATATACGCTTATATTGATAACTTGCAGCGGCACAAAATGTTTTGTACTAGATCTTCCAAAATGAAGTGCGCAAACATGCCTTGTGTTGAAATCGATGCTTCCATTTCAAAGATGATTTAACCCTGGTCTGACTTGTGTATAACTATAATATATTACTAAATCCATCAAAATGAAGTTCAACTGTAACGTACGCGATTTTTCGTTGCCGAAAAACCGAATAGTTAGGGTTTTAAAAAGAAGAAAAAGACAGAAGAAGAGAGAAAAAGATAGAAAATAGAGAGAAAAGAAAATAGAACGGAATAGAAAACAACAGAACAATATCAGAATCTCATAATCGCAGCGGAACAACATATAATAGATAAATGAATAATCTTCAAACAAAGAACTATATCAGTTATTACATTACATTACATTTCATTTCATTACATCAGAGTGTACAACAACAAACAACAACAAACAGCGGTAGTAATACGCCATGTCATCCAGCTTGCCTCCTGTAACTCTTGAATATCCAGAATATCCTGATAAACCTTAACTCTTGACTGCCCGTGCGGAAATTGGTGGGCACCCAGAGTTTAGGAAGGAAAACAATAAACTCCGAGTCAGTCATGTGACTGGTGTGAGAACTCAAAACAGTTTATTTATCTTTAAAATCAAAATAGAGGAATATTTTTAAAGTCAATTCACAATGTTTTTGAAAATGTAACTACCATAAGACCTCCCACCACACACACAATGCAAACGCAGACTTGGAGGAGATTTCTTCTTATGTTAGTCAAATATGCTTGATACGCATTAAAAAGAAACATTTGATATTATTATTAGTGCATAGTGTAGAAATATTTCGAAAGTAGAATATAAATCTTAGCCTGCATAGGTACCATTATATTATGCCTACTATAGCTACCATATTAGATGGCAGGTTCTACAACTAAAACCGTACAAGTCTCGTATTGTTTCTTTGGATTTCCAACAAATGGTCAGGCCAAAAAACTTCCCATTGCCACATGGAAACGCCTCTGGAAGGACGTCCCGAGAACCTAACCGGATCTCTGCCAACACAAGGCCGGGTTACCTTTCAAACTAAGTAACAACTGACACGAGTATGCCATCCCCCGGTCCTTTGGGACCTTTATCCGAGAGCTCTCTAACCAACATCACACAATGATAAATAAAGTGTTTCAACATGAGTAAGTATCTGAGCTCCATACCATGATACCACCCTTTTCCAAAAGGAAATGCACATACCCTAAAGGGAGCTACCCCTCATAACCTTGCTGCATCTTTCCTGTTTTGACCATTCCGGGGTGTGAGGCTCGACGAAGTCTCATCCACAAAGCCATGCTTTAGGTCAACAAATGATCATAGAAATGATCACAAAGATAAGTGATCAAACAAATGATCATATCACAAATGATCAAACCATGATCATTTCACAGCAACACTCAGCATGTCACATTACCAAATTGGGAATATATCGCTGATAACCATCAACTACATAACCTCTGAGCTCGTACGTCTCAGAGAAGGGTGTTAAGCTAAGAGAATAAATTCTCCGCCACCAACAGAAATATATTTGAAAGAAATCGGCTTTATATCTCAATTTGTAATGTCAGACATACTATCCATACAAGTCTGTTCCGGGCTCGAACAGAACCGAAGGCACTTACAAAGAAGTCCTTGCAATCCGGATATCCACAATCCTGGTCGGATTCCTCATCACATATGGAGAACTCTGTACCGGAGCAACTCGGTGCAGAGTCAATCGACAGGTCATCCTATCGCTCTCGCAAATATTCGGTCTTCAACACCGGTCATCAAATGCAATCCATAACGACGTATCACATACTTGGAATGGGTTATACGACCCCAAGGTCCTTTCCCGGCTAACCCGAATAGTGAGCGCTTATTCAAAAATAAGTGTGGCATTCAAATTCAAACAAATCACAACAAATACCTTTCAAAGGTAAATATTGATAGTTGGTTATTGAACTATCAATGGATATGCACAACATCACCAGATTCCAAATAATTTTCCAAATTATTTATTTCCCAAAAATATCTTTACAAGATATATAATTTCAATACTTCAAAAACAAATCAATATTTATTTTTAAACAAATTCCTCTTTCTTTTATAAATTCCACAGTGAATGTTCATTCCAAAATATCCATGCATATACGATTTCAATTATTCATTTCAATTTATCTTCAAAAAGATAAATTCTCAAAACGTTTCATTTCACATTGGAAAAACATTTCCATACTTATTTATTCATAAGTAATTCACAAATTTTATTTATTTTCAACCTTTGGAAAATATGCAATATACTTAAATCGAAATTAAGCATATATTTCATTCTTTAAGGAAATCATTCTCTTAAACATATTTATTTGGGCCAAAATGAATGTTGCGTAAAACATCGTTACGACAACTCAAAATCACTAGTATAGGGATTCGAAATTAAAATAGATATATAAATCCCAATACTATGCAAAACATTTCCTTTCGGAAATCATTTACTATAACAACAGTGTTATAGTCCACCATTTCCTTCTATTTCTCGAAAACGTCTATTTCAACAATGAATGTTGAAATCTATGGTTTTGAATTTTAATGCATTTAAAACATCATTAGATCGTTTTAATTCTACTTAAAACATCACATCCAATACATTTCCTTTAACATATTATTCACTATTCAAAAACGTGAATATACTTCGTTAACCAACTTCATCATTTCTATAAATTTATTTTAAAGGATTATTCACTGTCTAAAACGTGAATATAACTCCATAAATAAGTTACAACAATTTACTTATCAAAATAAGTCGTTTGCGGATTTATAAAACAACGTTTATAAATTCCTTTATTAACCTATTCAATTTCATATCTCAATTATATACTAAAAGTTCATATTATAAGTTAAACACTTATAATTTATTTGTTTGCAACAACGTTCTTTTAAACTTCCCAAATTATAAATCTTATAACTCATAAGATTCATTTATTTACCCAAATTTATTCTTTTAATAACTTCACAAATTTTATAAACATACTGCTTATAAAATTCCATTTATAAATTCACCGTTTATAATTCTATAAATTTCATTCATTTACGAAATTCATTCACAATTCATTCTAACACTTATAAAAGCTCGTTTTATAATCCTAGCATTTTTAATTTACAAATATCCATCTTATAATTCTTTTATATAAATCAATTTATATTATTCTTTAAAACGTCTTTAAACTCCTTTATAATTTCACCATTTTCTTTGATTATAAAATAATCAATTTTTATAAATCCTATATTTAAACTTTTATAATGAATTCAAAAAAAACCCGATTTAAACTATTTTATAAAATCATTAACCCAAATTTTCAAAAATCAACTTTTAACTATATTTCTCAAAAATCATAATTTTATAACTTTTAAAAGCATAACGTTTATTTATTTAAAATAAATCAATTTCCAAAAATATTTTATAACGTATACTTTCAAAAATCACTTTAAAATCATTTTAAAATTCCAAAATTTGGCCCAATGATGCTACACACCAAATAGTCAATCACGACTACAACGACATCATATATCGTATATGATAATCAATGAATATCAAAATATCCATAATCAAATAAATACTGTTGAGGAATCCAGTTGGATCCCTCCAACCTGTTTTCCTGCATCCAAAGATGTTAGCACAATAGCAATTCCGTTCCAGTACGAAATTATTGCGGTATATGAGATTTAAAATATTATCCGCTTAATAGACGGCGCAATAGGGTCTCATCCGCTATAAAATGCGGGAAATCAACAACTGCAATATATACATATGTCAATATATATATATATATATATATATATATATATATATATATATATATATATATATATATATATATTGCTATTATATATAATACCAATTTCACTGTTTATGAAATATTCGCAGTATATGTTTTTAATAAATAACCTCCGCTTACTAACGGCGCATAATATCTATTTTAACAATCAATAGATAACAATCATCATTCAAACATACATTCAAGAATTTTAAATCTAACTATTTAAAATAAAATCGAAACCGATTCGATTGAGTGAGAAGTTCTCACCTTGATTTCAATTTCGTTTTAACGATTTATTTCGAATAAAATTAAACGGACGTTTAATTTTACCCAAAATTTTCTCTAACTCCAAACGACTCCAATCCAATTCCATAGCGTAGTGCTTGTCCATACGATTCCAACGCAACTGGTTTCGCGCGTTTTCGACCTCGTATGAAAAAGATATGATTTTTACAAGTTTACACGATTTTATATAAACTAAATTTACAACTTTCTTTATAATTTAAACCTAAATCTTTACTGGCCGTAGGATCTCACCCTTCAATCGTGACCGTGCGCATCATCTTCCATCTCACGTTGCTCCTACAGGTAACAACACGCGCAAGAACCCATCTATGTTCGAAACTAGGGTTAGATGTTGCAATCACCACGCTCATCTTCACGTCGATCAAGCAACCCCACGTCGAAGGCCACCACTAGCTCCACTTTCGGTCCAAGCCATGATGAACTCGGCTGCGCCATTTGCACGAAAAACGAGGCCGACCGTGCTCCCTTTCGGCCATGATTTCTCCCTCCACGTCGCTCCGATGATCATCATCACCGTTGAACACGAAGATCTCGCTGCCCTCTACAATATTCATGTTGGAAGTTTCTTGAGAAAATTGATGGATTGAGAGAGATTCGAGGAAGAAGACGAGAGTTTTCTGGCCATTAAAATTATATGGAGGCGGCGGCTGCTGCTTGCAATTTATGAAGAGTGAAGGGCTTATATAGAAAATTCGCGCGACACTATTCATCCCGGATTTTTCGAACTCCAAACGAAGCGTGCCGGTTGGCGTTTCTAAGGTTTACCCCGCGTTCCGAACACAATGGAACATGTTTCGGAAGCTAATTCGGTCATCTGTGCGAGTTATGGCAATAAACGTTCAATTTAAAATTAATTCGATTAAACGATTTTCTAGGCGTTTTAGCTTGCACCGGACAAACGGTAAATCCGATTGACACAAAATTTGAAACCATACAATAATATCACATTACGGATCCGATGAAACTAGTTTCGTCGAAATCCAAGACTTTTTGAAAAATGACTATTTTAACTCGCCAAATTAATATTAAAACAATTTCGATGCGTTTCAAGCTGCCACGATCAAACGATAACTCCAATTGCTACGAAAATTGAAATCCGATAATAACAAACTATTACGGATCCAATGGAACTAGTTTCGTCCAATTCTGAGACTGTTCGAAAATTGGCTAATTTCACTAGTCGATTAAATATTAAAATATTCAATTTTCACAAATAAACTTTAAATTCGATTTTAAAAGTTCTAAAACATCATTCTAACTTCAATATGATAAAATAAAATTTCCCAAATCATTTTCAATCATATTAATCCCAATTTACAATTATTTCTGTAAATTCACATATTAAATTATCGATTTAATTATTCAATTAAATCCAATTATTCGAAATAAAATTTATTGGACTTATAATTTCACTTATTAATATTTAAAATGAATTAAATATTCAAATTTTAATTAATAAAAATTCTGGGTCGTTACATCAACTCTGTACATACTTACCCATTCGTTATTTAAAAAACCCTAACTGAAAGAATCAAAAAATAAGGCGTCAAAACGTTTAAATTAAATTAAAGCACCTAGACTTGTTCATCGTCTCCATATACTGGAAGCTCCTCCTCTTCGTCGTCTCTGTTGCTCTCTTAATCCAATTGACCTCAAGTTGTTGAAAAGTTGGGTGAAGGGCATTGACAGGAAGTTGCTGGAAATTAATGCTAAAGTGGACATAGTCGTTTCGAAAGAGGGAAATGGAGATTAATACTAATCCTCATTAGAGCAGAAGATTAAAATCGTTGTTGAAAATCTGAGGCGAAGCTTGTGAAACGGAGAGGAACAAATTTGTTTTTCGTAATTTTACAAGATTTTGAAAAGCGGAGAAAGTTGGGAAGGAAGGAAAAAAATCAAAGAGAAAACAAAAGGTTAATAAAAGCATGTGAAGGAGATAACTTTTACCAGGCGAATATATGTAACTGCCTAATTTTTCATATCCCACCTAGCATTTGTAGTTGAAGCAGCATTTTAAGTCGTGAATTTTTCAAAGGCGGGATACCTGGGTAATTTTTCTTTACGTTTATAATATAGAGTAAAGTATTATTAGTTGCACTTACCGATAAACGCTGTCAAATAATGCAACCAATAGCAAATTTTTTTGTAGTGTGAGACAACAACAAAGTACCCGTATGATTTAACTATTGAAATTCAACAACTCTCTTCAAAATTCAAAAACAAAGATCGTTTCAGAGACATGTCTAGATTAACAATTTCTATACCGGTTTGGGCTATTTGACAGGAGCGTAACAACAGAGTTTTGCATAATAGATCTAAAAGTAAGTTTGAGAAATGTAATCAGGTGGAATACTACCTTAAATTACTGATGTTAAAATCAAAGAAAACTACACTTAACAGCCGTATCTATTAAGAATCCATAGTATCATGGGGTATACCTTTCGACATTAAAGCCAACCCACCGGACATTAACAGAATCGCCACTCACTTACCCGTGAGCCCTCTCCATTCCAGCATTAGTTGTAGTTGAGATGACAGTTCTCGGATTGAATGTTGTGAGCCACGGATCTGAAGTTGTAAGGGGATTAGTTTTTCGTATAGCAACTGTACAATTGTTTTAGTTTATACTTGTAAGGTAATGTTTGCTACTGCTTTGTGCTCTTAGAACATTTTTGGTGGCATTATAAATTTACCGTCCCTCTTAAAAAATTCATATGATTACCACACTAATATTTTTAAAAGTTCTATCAATTACACATTTTTGGTTTCTTCATTGAAACATGCATTTTGGATGTGCAAGCAACATAGATCATCATTGTTGCAATTACATTGAATTTTTTTATTCGGATTTATGATATGGATACTAATTTTTGATTGTAGTGAGTTTGTTTGCAATTTTGTTAAAGTGAATTTCAAGGGTTTTATTTATAATATAAAAAGCAAGAGGTTCTTTTTATCTATTATGATAAATAATAAAGGTGTTTTTCAAAAATCCCCTTTTATATAACTTTAAATTTTGAAATTTAACTTACTTGTCCTAATTTAAGCTAATTATAGATTATAAATTTAAAACACAATAATACATACATATGTATCTGAATTATATTTTATAGACACACACATATAAAATTTCCATCACAAATCCAATTAAAATACTAAATAAGGTTTAATGTTAAAAAAAACAAGAGTGATACTTAGTTTAAGCAGAATATTCATTTTGGTGTCTTGTGGAATTAAACCCAAACCTTTTAGAACCACAATCTAAATATCTTACCACTTGATCTAGTGATCCTTGACTAAATAGGATTTAATGTTAGTTTTAACATTATTCATAATAACACAAATATGATCTTTTCTAATTTTAATATATGGTTTTTTTTTAATTAAAGGTTTGCTTCCTTTTACATGTTGCGTGATGTTCACGATCCAAGAGCGTGGTATGTATGTTTATATCATACATTATAATAATATCGAAGTATTCAAGTTCTCATTATCGTAATGCTTGTAATATTAAGGGTGTAAAACGAACGGAAACACAAGTGCGTATCATTTTTCTTTTATTAATAATGCAATAAAAACATTGTAACGACCCAGTATTTTCAACCCTTCGCATCCGCACATGTCGGACTTGAATTGTTCAAAATACTGCGTTGTAAAATAAATTTGGCAAAACTCAGAATATGTAGTAAATAAATCACAGAATCACATACATATATCAGAACTCACAGCGGAAATAAAATATACAGTGGTTCATGAAGCCACTATAAAACTTTAACCAAATAGAATTTACATAGTTTAGAATCTGCAATACAGCTGTAGACATAAATAGAAACAGAGTCTTCCAATTTGATTGATTGCAAATAAGATAAAGACTGAAAGGCTTCCGGCAGTATGAATGATCTACGGGATGACATAACTCCGGAGAGAAACTGAAACTGCAACTCAGGCTGACCCGAGCGTAAAAATAAAACATAACACTCGAGTCAGGACATACATACTTATATAATGTAAGCTAATTCAAGTGTACTGTAATATAGAGCAAGTAACTTAAAGGATGCTTGGGACCGCCCATCCTCTAAGGATCCGTCAAACTATTTACTATGTAGTATATTGCGCTATTATACTAGTGTCTATTTATAAAATAAACTTACTTTTAAGTAGCGTTAAGGCTTTACATTTTCCACCTTAACACGTAATAGTCCCAGTAGTCCATCCAATATCATAGCTCCTCCTGATCGGGAAGCAACTAGAGGATACCACACGGGCTACGGGAGAAATCTAAACTCGTACAAGGCGCGGTATGGTAGGTGACACGGCACAACTAGGCAATGCCAGGGTAGATATACCAATTACGCATCCGGGCCGATGGTAACGCGAAGCCGCAGCAACCGCCCACCTCGAAACAACTCCCCAAATCAAAATAGAAGTGGCCACCGAATCAATCCAAAGTCATAGTATAATATCGAAGAGGAGTGTCCGATCAGAGGAATGACCTCATTAACCCGTCGATCGCTCCTGTTTTAGCCACCTTATGCCAACTCACGGGAGTCGGGTCCACGTATTTACCTTACAGGAAACGTCGCCACCAACCTACTTCATTCTGGAATCTCCACCGCGTACACGGTTAGTCAAAGTGGTTTTCGGTATCGACAGAGAGTATGTCCATATCCGATCCCGGTCTCTTTGCCAACCCATCGTTATTATAACACCGTGGTCTTTTAAAACAGTTTATACTTTAAAACCAAAATAAACATTTCTATTTCAAACTATAAACACGATATCATTCAAAACCCAAAACAATATGATACCGTTATATTCAAGTATAATTCTTTTCCAAAAACCATACTGCTTAAAATTTATAATATCTGGAAACCAAATATTTAAATTATATCTTCAAAACATAATATTTTGGAAATTTTACTTTAAAACCATAACTCCCAAACACAATGGTTTGGACATTCAACGGTATATAGAATAAATGGTTTAACTTTATGGTTACTTTGTAAAGAAGATAATTTACATAGCTTTACAAATATATTTCTTTATTTTAAACCATAATTTAAATATCACTTCATGTTCCCAAGACCATTTCAATTCCTATATATATATCCAATTGGAGTATTAATATTCAAAACTAAGGTTGGATATTTTTTTCTTTCAACAAATTAGTGTTTATTATTTCGTCTTGAATATTCCCATAAATTCCATAGATAAAACTCCAAAATTATGCCATTAAATAATTTCAAAATTTACTTAACACTAGAATGTTCATCTTAAATTTATTAAGAAAAATCCAGTTATAAATCTCATATCTTAAAGGTCTCCAAAACTTAAACATAAATATAATTTATCAAATTCCTTAAATTTCAAAACAATCAAATTCCAGATTCTATAGCACTTAGGAAATGCTACCTAAAGTTACGGGTAAAACTAGTCCAATTTCAAAAGACAGCATTTAAATGCTTTAGTAGATTGTTTAACTTAATAAATATTTCCAAATATAACTTATATATATATTTCTTAACTGAAATCTTATCCTTTCAAAAATCCAGAATTTCCAAAATAAGTTATATTCCAAAATTTTATTCAAATATTTATTTATTTATTTATTAACATTTATAACTCATTCAAAATCAATATAAAATCCTTTAAAGATATTAAATCAAATATTTAACTTCCAAAATAATTTTAAATATTTCAGAAAATATTATAAGGACCACGGGCCTGTATATAGTTTTCTAGCCTAGGTCAAGTGATACGGATTTATATCATTTCAATCCGTAATTTACAAACCCCGGGTTCTATCATTTCAAACCCGCAATCCCAAGTTAACAGTTAAACAGTTAACATAATAATAGCACAGTAATCATCATTTAGGCCTATCATTTCAGCCCACAACAATCTAAATTTAACAGGGAACTTGCAGTGGTGATTTAAGCAGTAAATAAACAATAATATAATATAACTGCAGAAATAATACAACAGATAATAACTGATGAGGTGTCAATTTAAATGGGATTCATCATTCTACGTTATACTACAGACAGATAATATTTAAATAAATTTTTTACACATACACTTGCGATAATTCACAAAATATATGTACATATGTCTGGTGAGAAATACTCACCTTAAACGCTGCAGTGGATCTAAATCAAACACGGTATCTACTTCGGAAAAAAAAACGGAAAGCACGATCAAACTTCGGCGGATGCAAAAGCCTTGACTTAAATCTATAAGATCCAAATACCAAGTATGCGAATTTAAAAATTACGGTCAAAGCAAAATTTCAGAACAACTGGAACGAATAGAATAAAAGAAATTTAGTTCAACTTGCTCGACTACTACAACCCGCTAACCGTCTCAACATATCCTAGGCCCATACTTCAACCGTACGCATGCATAAAATAAATTGAATAAATTGCAAAATAAATTGCAAATTTAATACAATTGATTGAATAAAAAGATGTTATGCACCCAAACAAAACAAATACATGTTTAGACATTATTAAATTATTTCTCACATTTTTAATCATATTTATCATGATCAATTATTTTCATTCTCATATATATTTATTTAAATAAAATGACAATATTGGCAACAAACACAATACTGTTCAAATTATTCGATTTAATCAAATGTAGCCACTAACTACATTCGAATTCATTAAATAATACTTTATTTCACATACATGTTCATCATGTTTAGGCAAATTATTTCTTCTTTTACTTTTATTATTAAACATTAAAAGGTGATTATTGGTATACATCACCAATATCCTTTTATTAACCATAATAAATACAATCCATTGATATTTATCCACCCAAATTCTCAAATAAGTAGTTAAATTTATTTTTAACCATCTTAAATTTATTTCAACCATTAAAAATTGAAATAAATGTCATTTTATTATATTCACCCAAGATTTATTCATACAATATTGTTTATTTGAATTAAACAACATTTCATATCATTTTCTCCTTATCAATTTATCTTCTCCATTATTAAATTGTAATTCTTTTTTTTTTTTCTATGCCTTCCTCTTCAAACTGCACTTATCCAAATCCACAATACCACTAACTACATCATAACTACACTAATTCCATAGTCTAGCTTCCTACAATCAATTTATATCATTTCTTCCAGCCTACTACTAACAAAGTTCTATATGTATTTATAAATGGCACGGCATGATGGGGAAGTAGCCGAGCAAGGAAATCAGAGAACACAAGAAGGAGGAAGGAAAATTGGAAGAAGCAAAGAAATAAACAATGCAAATTATTTACCTGATAGAAGCTTGTACCAGAGAGGGACAAACAAGGAGATATGAAAACTTATGTGAATGAGGCAAAGTATTTATAGATAAACTTGCGAAATAAAAAGGGGAGATAAATAGGCAGGTTTGAAAACGTAAGAAATAAATGCAAGCGTTGATTTTTGAGTGCATGCGTTTAGGCAAGAGATTTATTTCCAGTTCTTCTTGTTTGAACGCTACACGAAAATTGTGATAAATGCATGCGTTGATTTCTCTTTCCAGTTTTATGTTTGAACGATATCACTCTTTTGGATTTTTTTTTTTTTAGATAGCTTGCGTGATTTATACCAGTTATAATCTAAATTTAAAGCATGCGTTACTGCAAATTTGAACAGATTTGATTGAGGAAGCAAAACTTGAGCTCTTGCGTGATTTATGGTAAGCAATGAAAAAGCTTTTAACTGAAAAGGCAAAAGTAATAAATGCTTACATAAATATTTACTTGATCAATGGTTCGAAAAATTTATTTATTGCAAAACAAACGCAGTGGAAACAGAGAGATATAATGGGTATGCGAAAATTTGCAAAGATAGGCAAGATTAAATTTTGAATGCATTTAATTTAGGTGAGAGGAAAAATGGCAATTGGAAGAGTTGATATTTTTGTGGATAAGGCTGCGTGAATAAATGAATACAGTGACATGCTCAAGAAACAAATGGTAAGAGGCAAATGTCAAAATGTTAAAAGAATAAAATTTTGTGTCACGCGCAAAGGAAGGCAAATTTGATTTCCATATTCTTCTAATCAATTAATTCCCCTTTAATTGCCTTTAATTGATTTCAATTGATTACCTTATCCCTTTTAATTACCCTCCTTAATTGATTTCAATTAATTACCATATTACCAATTAATTATCCTCCTTTAATCACATACTCAAATTTGGTTACTAACTTAATTAGTTAATTAACCCTTTTTGTTAATTATCAATCCTGCGACGTCTCACATTAATCCGTCCGCTTTGTAGGCACTGGTAGCCGGACTGGTTACACGGGCAGATTTCTCCTACAAAATGGGGATTAACCTCGTGTCCTCATGCCATTAACCAAAAGAATTAACTTATTTATCTTTCATCAATTTTATTAATTTGCATTAATTATTCAATAAATTAATTCTGGTCAACTACTGAAATTTTACAATTAATTTCTCTATTAATTGTCATAAATTTCTTTTTGAAATATCTATTAATTGTCATTAACTCCATTTTAAAATATCCGTATGTGCCTTTATTCAAGTTTTGAATTGCTAACTAGGAATAAGGTAGATTTATCAAATAAATTGATTGTAAGTTTCATTGTTTTAAATTGCTTAACAATGTTCACTGCTAACATAATTAATATGTCAAAATTGAGAATATTCCACCAACATGATTTGCATGTCATAACCTACCAAATTAACATAATTAATTAACTACTTTAATATGTTACAAATTTTCTCCTTTTCATTATTTTTAGGGAATGGGTATAACAACAGATATTATGATAATATCCAAAACATTTAGTTACCACTCACTTCATTATACATTATAAAAATTTCCTTTTTTTTTCTTCTTAAATTTAGTTACAAAAATCATATTAAATTAACGAGTTTAATTCTCTAAATTAAATATTTAAACAATATTGGTAAACACAATTTATATAAATTATATTTCTAAAAACAAAAAAAATTAAAAGAAATAAATAGCTAAAAACTAGGGCTGTTACACTCTCCCCCACTTAAGAACTTTTCGTCCTCGAAAAGGAACAAAAGAAAAGAAACAAAGCAAGATAAGCTAGATAAACAAGAACTTTAAACGAATAGTTCCGGATTTGAAGCACGAAGAAGATCTTCTAGAATCGGTTTTACTCTTTTCAGTTCGACCGTCGGTCTATGGGTGGTAAGCGGTGCTCAGGCCCCGATGAGTAACAAAGATTTTTAAAGATTATAGAAAAGATTTCTAAATAGACTGGTATAAGCAATAGCCTCCTCATTCTGTAGCAGATAGGGAAACCAAGGACACTTAAAGATAGTTTGAAAACAAATAAGATAATAAATTTGCAATCATAATGCTTTGAAATCATTAAATTTATAAATTTGGAAATCATGCTACTAAAATCATAATACCTTTAAAATAATCTTCATTTATACCTTTTAAATTCAATGCCAAACAATATTCATTTCAAGGTTGAAATATTCCTAAGTTCATTTATAAAAAAAAAAATTCCAAAACATTTTATTTTTAGAAACAGCAGCACTCATAATATGCTATAGTAGATATAATAGTATTCCTAATCAGTTTATTATGTACTTAACTCTGAATTTTAACAAATAACCTAACACTTTATTAAAAATACTTATCTTATAAATAAGATATTCCTTCAATAAGTTACCCTTGAATTTCCATTTGAAAACCAATTCTCAATTATCAAAATTTAGTGATATTAGAATACGTCTTAACTATTTATTTAGACATCAATTAAACTATGATTTGAAGATATATAATCCTTACTCCAAAAATATCCCTTTCAAATATATTTTCCTTATTCAAAGATACCTTGTTTATTACACAAACATATTCATTTCAGGAAATAACCTTTTATTAAAATCTCTTGGTTAGATTTACGGCTCCATATTAAATTAATTTGATTATTAAGACATTTGAATAAAATTCCTTAAATTCCTTTTCCTTATTTATCCCCATTAATCTTTTATAACTAAAATTTAAGTGTATAATATTTATTATAACCACTCAAATTTTATTCATAAAATCCTTTTATATTGTATATTATCCAATTACATGTTAACTTTTGAAAATCAAGGTAAGTTATATTAAATGAAATTGGGTGTTATACAAATAAAACTTTCAATTTAATTATCTCCAATTGGAACCTTTTTATTCAAATTTTTGTTATTATATTTATTTTCCTTCCTCAAGATAAACTTTAAGAATTAAATTCCTGATTCCCTTCAAACCATTTAGAGATAACTAAATATATATACCTAATATGTCAAATCAAATTTAAATTATATATCTATATATATTAAGTCATACTTTAGAAATTCAAATCAATTAAAATCTCAAGGAAACACTGTAGCCAGACTACAGAATGGTCTTTTCACTTCGAAACTCGAAAATGAATGTCGATGATGCTGCAGTCATCACCGAAATTATTTTCCAGCGACAAAGAGAAAAGCACTAATTTTAAAATTTCTTTGGAAACAAATTTCTATACAAAAATACTTATTACATCCTTTTAAAATTTAAACACAAGGTTTGAAATCATCAGAAATTTAATTCTCAAGTTTTAGTTTTAAATTCATTTCTGTTTCCAAATTAATTTATA
This sequence comes from Allium cepa, assembly GCA_030765085.1. Classification (NCBI taxonomy): domain Eukaryota; kingdom Viridiplantae; phylum Streptophyta; class Magnoliopsida; order Asparagales; family Amaryllidaceae; genus Allium; species Allium cepa. The sequence continues at coordinate 562,196,763 of CM060932.1, forward strand.
ACCATTGTTTTATATTCACTTATTTATTAGACAAACACATGGCTTACAACACCATAAATAAAATCAAAACTATTATCTCTTGACAACTAGTTAAATTAATTATAAAATTTTGAAAATTATACTCATATATATAATATTAGATTTTAATTTCAAATATAGGAATAAACTTCTCAAACCAGGATAGAGACTCAAATTTGATGAACTCAAATCAAATAGAATTCAAGATAAATTGAAATCAGAAGATCAGAATAAGGAAACTGGGTAAGTCTATATAAGTCGCGGACAACCTTGACCTAGTCATCCGTGACTTAAAGAGCCATATCGATGTGGTTGGGGTAAATCTACATTTGATCCGAAGAGATAGAATTTGGAATAACCAAAGATACTAGCATATAAACCGAGGATAAATATAAATCTCCGGTGAATCAATGCTAATGGTAAAGGAGTTTCACCCCTTTATTAGAATAATGGCGAGACCGCCAATTTACAATAAAGATCATCCGAAGTGGAGTTATGAGATACTCCAGAATCTAAAGCAGATGAAAAAGTGAGGGATACGAATGAGCTTTGGAACCGTAGGGAATGTTCCAAAATTCGAAAAGAGAGTGGTTCAATCTCGAATGAACGTGATTCTGTAAATCAAATTTACCATACATTCTAAGTTTTGCCTAGAACCAAAGCTCTGATACCAAATGTAACGACCCAGTATTTTCAACCCTTCGCATCCGCACATGTCGGACTTGAATTGTTCAAAATACTGCGTTGTAAAATAAATTTGGCAAAACTCAGAATATGTAGTAAATAAATCACAGAATCACATACATATATCAGAACTCACAGCGGAAATAAAATATACAGTGGTTCATGAAGCCACTATAAAACTTTAACCAAATAGAATTTACATAGTTTAGAATCTGCAATACAGCTGTAGACATAAATAGAAACAGAGTCTTCCAATTTGATTGATTGCAAATAAGATAAAGACTGAAAGGCTTCCGGCAGTATGAATGATCTACGGGATGACATAACTCCGGAGAGAAACTGAAACTGCAACTCAGGCTGACCCGAGCGTAAAAATAAAACATAACACTCGAGTCAGGACATACATACTTATATAATGTAAGCTAATTCAAGTGTACTGTAATATAGAGCAAGTAACTTAAAGGATGCTTGGGACCGCCCATCCTCTAAGGATCCGTCAAACTATTTACTATGTAGTATATTGCGCTATTATACTAGTGTCTATTTATAAAATAAACTTACTTTTAAGTAGCGTTAAGGCTTTACATTTTCCACCTTAACACGTAATAGTCCCAGTAGTCCATCCAATATCATAGCTCCTCCTGATCGGGAAGCAACTAGAGGATACCACACGGGCTACGGGAGAAATCTAAACTCGTACAAGGCGCGGTATGGTAGGTGACACGGCACAACTAGGCAATGCCAGGGTAGATATACCAATTACGCATCCGGGCCGATGGTAACGCGAAGCCGCAGCAACCGCCCACCTCGAAACAACTCCCCAAATCAAAATAGAAGTGGCCACTGAATCAATCCAAAGTCATAGTATAATATCGAAGAGGAGTGTCCGATCAGAGGAATGACCTCATTAACCCGTCGATCGCTCCTGTTTTAGCCACCTTATGCCAACTCACGGGAGTCGGGTCCACGTATTTACCTTACAGGAAACGTCGCCACCAACCTACTTCATTCTGGAATCTCCACCGCGTACACGGTTAGTCAAAGTGGTTTTCGGTATCGACAGAGAGTATGTCCATATCCGATCCCGGTCTCTTTGCCAACCCATCGTTATTATAACACCGTGGTCTTTTAAAACAGTTTATACTTTAAAACCAAAATAAACATTTCTATTTCAAACTATAAACACGATATCATTCAAAACCCAAAACAATATGATACCGTTATATTCAAGTATAATTCTTTTCCAAAAACCATACTGCTTAAAATTTATAGTATCTGGAAACCAAATATTTAAATTATATCTTCAAAACATAATATTTTGGAAATTTTACTTTAAAACCATAACTCCCAAACACAATGGTTTGGACATTCAACGGTATATAGAATAAATGGTTTAACTTTATGGTTACTTTGTAAAGAAGATAATTTACATAGCTTTACAAATATATTTCTTTATTTTAAACCATAATTTAAATATCACTTCATGTTCCCAAGACCATTTCAATTCCTATATATATATATCCAATTGGAGTATTAATATTCAAAACTAAGGTTGGATATTTTTTTCTTTCAACAAATTAGTTTTTATTATTTCGTCTTGAATATTCCCATAAATTCCATAGATAAAACTCCAAAATTATGCCATTAAATAATTTCAAAATTTACTTAACACTAGAATGTTCATCTTAAATTTATTAAGAAAAATCCAGTTATAAATCTCATATCTTAAAGGTCTCCAAAACTTAAACATAAATATAATTTATCAAATTCCTTAAATTTCAAAACAATCAAATTCTAGATTCTATAGCACTTAGGAAATGCTACCTAAAGTTACGGGTAAAACTAGTCCAATTTCAAAAGACAGCATTTAAATGCTTTAGTAGATTGTTTAACTTAATAAATATTTCCAAATATAACTTATATATATATTTCTTAACTGAAATCTTATCCTTTCAAAAATCCAGAATTTCCAAAATAAGTTATATTCCAAAATTTTATTCAAATATTTATTTATTTATTTATTAACATTTATAACTCATTCAAAATCAATATAAAATCCTTTAAAGATATTAAATCAAATATTTAACTTCCAAAATAATTTTAAATATTTCAGAAAATATTATAAGGACCACGGGCCTGTATATAGTTTTCTAGCCTAGGTCAAGTGATACGGATTTATATCATTTCAATCCGTAATTTACAAACCCCGGGTTCTATCATTTCAAACCCGCAATCCCAAGTTAACAGTTAAACAGTTAACATAATAATAGCACAGTAATCATCATTTAGGCCTATCATTTCAGCCCACAACAATCTAAATTTAACAGGGAACTTGCAGTGGTGATTTAAGCAGTAAATAAACAATAATATAATATAACTGCAGAAATAATACAACAGATAATAACTGATGAGGTGTCAATTTAAATGGGATTCATCATTCTACGTTATACTACAGACAGATAATATTTAAATAAAATTTTTACACATACACTTGCGATAATTCACAAAATATATGTACATATGTCTGGTGAGAAATACTCACCTTAAACGCTGCAGTGGATCTAAATCAAACACGGTATCTACTTCGGAAAAAAAAAACGGAAAGCACGATCAAACTTCGGCGGATGCAAAGCCTTGACTTAAATCTATAAGATCCAAATACCAAGTATGCGAATTTAAAAATTACGGTCAAAGCAAAATTTCAGAACAACTGGAACGAATAGAATAAAAGAAATTTAGTTCAACTTGCTCGACTACTACAACCCGCTAACCGTCTCAACATATCCTAGGCCCATACTTCAACCGTACGCATGCATAAAATAAATTGAATAAATTGCAAAATAAATTGCAAATTTAATACAATTGATTGAATAAAAAGATGTTATGCACCCAAACAAAACAAATACATGTTTAGACATTATTAAATTATTTCTCACATTTTTAATCATATTTATCATGATCAATTATTTTCATTCTCATATATATTTATTTAAATAAAATGACAATATTGGCAACAAACACAATACTGTTCAAATTATTCGATTTAATCAAATGTAGCCACTAACTACATTCGAATTCATTAAATAATACTTTATTTCACATACATGTTCATCATGTTTAGGCAAATTATTTCTTCTTTTACTTTTATTATTAAACATTAAAAGGTGATTATTGGTATACATCACCAATATCCTTTTATTAACCATAATAAATACAATCCATTGATATTTATCCACCCAAATTCTCAAATAAGTAGTTAAATTTATTTTTAACCATCTTAAATTTATTTCAACCATTAAAAATTGAAATAAATGTCATTTTATTATATTCACCCAAGATTTATTCATACAATATTGTTTATTTGAATTAAACAACATTTCATATCATTTTCTCCTTATCAATTTATCTTCTCCATTATTAAATTGTAATTCTTTTTTTTTTTTTCTATGCCTTCCTCTTCAAACTGCACTTATCCAAATCCACAATACCACTAACTACATCATAACTACACTAATTCCATAGTCTAGCTTCCTACAATCAATTTATATCATTTCTTCCAGCCTACTACTAACAAAGTTCTATATGTATTTATAAATGGCACGGCATGATGGGGAAGTAGCCGAGCAAGGAAATCAGAGAACACAAGAAGGAGGAAGGAAAATTGGAAGAAGCAAAGAAATAAACAATGCAAATTATTTACCTGATAGAAGCTTGTACCAGAGAGGGACAAACAAGGAGATATGAAAACTTATGTGAATGAGGCAAAGTATTTATAGATAAACTTGCGAAATAAAAAGGGGAGATAAATAGGCAGGTTTGAAAACGTAAGAAATAAATGCAAGCGTTGATTTTTGAGTGCATGCGTTTAGGCAAGAGATTTATTTCCAGTTCTTCTTGTTTGAACGCTACACGAAAATTGTGATAAATGCATGCGTTGATTTCTCTTTCCAGTTTTATGTTTGAACGATATCACTCTTTTGGATTTTTTTTTTTTTAGATAGCTTGCGTGATTTATACCAGTTATAATCTAAATTTAAAGCATGCGTTACTGCAAATTTGAACAGATTTGATTGAGGAAGCAAAACTTGAGCTCTTGCGTGATTTATGGTAAGCAATGAAAAAGCTTTTAACTGAAAAGGCAAAAGTAATAAATGCTTACATAAATATTTACTTGATCAATGGTTCGAAAAATTTATTTATTGCAAAACAAACGCAGTGGAAACAGAGAGATATAATGGGTATGTGAAAATTTGCAAAGATAGGCAAGATTAAATTTTGAATGCATTTAATTTAGGTGAGAGGAAAAATGGCAATTGGAAGAGTTGATATTTTTGTGGATAAGGCTGCGTGAATAAATGAATACAGTGACATGCTCAAGAAACAAATGGTAAGAGGCAAATGTCAAAATGTTAAAAGAATAAAATTTTGTGTCACGCGCAAAGGAAGGCAAATTTGATTTCCATATTCTTCTAATCAATTAATTCCCCTTTAATTGCCTTTAATTGATTTCAATTGATTACCTTATCCCTTTTAATTACCCTCCTTAATTGATTTCAATTAATTACCATATTACCAATTAATTATCCTCCTTTAATCACATACTCAAATTTGGTTACTAACTTAATTAGTTAATTAACCCTTTTTGTTAATTATCAATCCTGCGACGTCTCACATTAATCCGTCCGCTTTGTAGGCACTGGTAGCCGGACTGGTTACACGGGCAGATTTCTCCTACAAAATGGGGATTAACCTCGTGTCCTCATGCCATTAACCAAAAGAATTAACTTATTTATCTTTCATCAATTTTATTAATTTGCATTAATTATTCAATAAATTAATTCTGGTCAACTACTGAAATTTTACAATTAATTTCTCTATTAATTGTCATAAATTTCTTTTTGAAATATCTATTAATTGTCATTAACTCCATTTTAAAATATCTGTATGTGCCTTTATTCAAGTTTTGAATTGCTAACTAGGAATAAGGTAGATTTATCAAATAAATTGATTGTAAGTTTCATTGTTTTAAATTGCTTAACAATGTTCACTGCTAACATAATTAATATGTCAAAATTGAGAATATTCCACCAACATGATTTGCATGTCATAACCTACCAAATTAACATAATTAATTAACTACTTTAATATGTTACAAATTTTCTCCTTTTCATTATTTTTAGGGAATGGGTATAACAACAGATATTATGATAATATCCAAAACATTTAGTTACCACTCACTTCATTATACATTATAAAAATTTCCTTTTTTTTTTTCTTCTTAAATTTAGTTACAAAAATCATATTAAATTAACGAGTTTAATTCTCTAAATTAAATATTTAAACAATATTGGTAAACACAATTTATATAAATTATATTTCTAAAAACAAAAAAAATTAAAAGAAATAGATAGCTAAAAACTAGGGCTGTTACAAACATATTCTTGGGTCCGACCATATTCTACCCAAAATACCCTTATAATACGTAGGTGAGGTTATGAGTTCAAATCCCGATGACAACATAAACTAATCTCTAATTTATTTGGGATCATGTGTTTGAATCCCATAGATGACAATATTACACATATTTTTTTCCTTTAGATTTTTCATTCCTTTAAAGTTTTTTCACTCTCAGCATCACTAAGTCATTATCCATTCTTCATTTGTTTCAGACCTAAGCGGAAATTGCATTTAATTTAGATTATTCTGTTAAAATTCAAATTACTTTATGAAAATAATTATTTTAAATATGTGAAAATGAAAGGTAATTTCATCTAAAAAACAATAAATAAAATCATTTCTCAAAAATATTTTATGTGACATCCAAACCCTTTCTTATACCTAAAAGCTATTTAAATAGATATTACAATTGAAAATCAAGTTTAGACTACATTCCTTTTTTCTTCCAACCTAGAATACATTGTTTCAAAATTATTTTCACCAAAAAATTTACCAAATAAAAAATAACCAGTCGATCATGTAAAATTTGATTATTTTAAACAAACACGTAATTTGTTTAGAATACCTTATTATACAACAAATGCACTCACAATGAAATTTACCCAATAAAATATACTCACAAACTAATAAAGGACATTGAAATAGCTTTCCACTTAATTCGTAAAGAACTTTCAATTAAATTAGTTTATACCTTACTAAATAATGCAAAATCAAAAGTTAAACATTTTTTTTTCGATTTGGCCTCATTTTTAAACCTAACAGCGCAAATAGCCTCATTTTAAAACTAATATCAAATATAGTCCTATTTCTGACCAGCTTGGCGCTTAACTGGACAAAATGCACTGGCGACTTTTCAAAAGTCGCCAGTGTGGGTTTTTTCTGGCGACTTTCGAAAAGTCGCGGTGTTTTTTTCTAATTTTTTTTACATGGGTCAGCTAGCTCAGTACTGAACTGGCCAAAACAGGGTTATATTTGATATTAGTTTTAAAACTGGACTATTTGCGATTTACGATAAAATATCAGTTAAAAACGTTTTGCTCTCAGCCATATGTATTCTTTATTGAGATCGCTGTCATGATTGAAAAATAATAAAATAATTGTTATAATGTGTTTTGAACCGCCATACTACGCTAAAATTTAACTTCTTTATAGATTTATATGCGTTCTAATTTTATTATTTTAACAGTTATCATTTAGGTTTTTAAATTTCAAATTTTTAGCTTGATCACGTGTTGAGTGATTAACATTTGTATTAATTGTCATGTCTAGCATGCTAGAGCGAAGATCAACCGTATATTTATTTTGCTTTTATGCACGAAGCGTGCATCGATTGTATTAATCACTTCGCCTGTATAATATATGTCGCGCGTGCCGTTAGATCTCGTATTGATGGTCAGATTAATTTGACGTTCTCGCACTTTTGGAACAACTTGGACAAATATATGGACAAGTGAAAAAAATTGCACGGTTTGAACGAACGTAATCTTGTAACAGTGCCTTTAGCTTATTTAATGTTTCATATAAAAATCAAACAGACATGAACCATTTTTGGTTTGGTTTTGGTCTGACGACCCAGAATTGGAATGATAAGTTTAAAACGACATGCACCAGTAATCTACGTTTAATTGATTGACATTAAAGCCCTTATCTAGAAGGCTTCGCATGTCCATCAAATCCACGCACATACAACCAGCATTAACGGGGTCCACATGGTTGTTTAACAGCAAAAATTAGGCGGAAAGTCGATTATTTTATTTAGACTTTTCTTATAAAATCACCATCCTTTTTTTACCCGTTGTTTACAAGGAAAAAATTCTGAGCATATATAGATCGCCCCTGCTGATTACATTAGCAAAACATTTCATTGTACTAACCTGTATTCGTTTCCAGATCTACTTAAAATGGCTTCGTCTGTGATTTTTAATTCATCGTCTTCATTGATATCCGCCAAACCATTGGCTCCCTCGTCTCCATTAACCCCAGCGACACCGGCGTCAGTGTCTTTTCCCCTACGATCGCTCCAGATCAGATCGAGTTTGCAGTTTGATGCAACTGCAACTAGTGCTTCTAATGGTAATTTGTTTGATTGTTTGCTTGGTCTTCTGATGATTTAGGGATACTGAAGTTGAAATGTTCCTAAAACTTGGATTGTCCTAATTACTTTGATTTGAACAATCTGTTATATTTTAATATTTATCTGACCATCATTTGTAAACTTTGTATTGGATAGTACATTGGGATTCATGTACGTGTGCTATTGATTTATTTCTAATGTTCTATCTTTGCATGTTGAATATTCTTAATTAACACATCATAGTTTCACACAACTTATGTTTTATACAAAAAAATTCACCGAGATGCATTTGATTTGTTAGTCTGGTTATCATTTTCACAAAATCAATATAAAAATATGCTCAAACCTCTTGCTGCAAACAAAGTAGACAGAATGATTCGGACAAGTCATGGTACTTATGTAAAGGGTTGTAGCCAGAAACCTTTAATTCCCAGGGATACCCTCCTTTAGTTGGCATGATTCTCTTAAGCCATTAAAAATGGCATGTTTGTGAATGATTCTTACCAGGCTATTGCCCTTGTGGAACACAACAACATCCCTTGTTGTCTGCATTTTTATTTTTATTTTTTATAACACATAGATAACCAATTGGTAGCAGTAGCCGATAATTCAGTTTTGCTTGGGACATTCATAATCATTTGTATCACTATAAGTTTATGATTTAAATAGTATTTTATCACAACGTTGTCATTTAATAAATGCTGCATGCAGGTTTTAAGACTCAAGTTGCAACTGTTGAACATGCGGTAGTTGAAGGTGCCAAAAAGCTGGAATCACCTGTTGTTGTAATCACCGGTGCTTCTAGAGGTATTGGAAAAGCCATGGCATTGGCCATGGGCAAAGCCGGATGCAAGGTTAGTATGTGCTATTTTATTGTTAATACATTTGGTTCAACAGTAACAATCAACATTAATCATACATTTAAGAAATATCTTCCACTGCAATGATGCAACAGTGGAATCTGTTAAACGAACTTATGAATATAAACATGCCGACGAATATGTTATATGAGCGATACTGGAAATATTAATGTATCTCTTATAACCATTACAAATCATCATGTATATATTTGCTATTTTAACTGCATAGAGTTGTTTTCTTTTACAGTTTACCATTCATTTTGTAGTTATATATAAAGTATGCGACATGATTAATTCTACAAATTGTTTTATGCGGCTAATTTGCTTGCTTCAAAAATCTATCTCAGGTGCTTGTTAACTATGCCAGGTCATCAAAAGAAGCGGAAGAAGTTTCCAAAGAAGTGAGTTTCATTCCACCTTCAGTGTATTATGTGTGCATGGCATTGTTTGTTTTAGTTAAGTTGGAGCTGTAACTCGTATTGGATGAAATTCCATGCATTCTTTTACTTTTTAGACTCTCTGGCATATGCAATTTTCTTGTTAAATAAACGATTTTGTAGTTGAACAAGTACGATACTAATGTCAGAAAGAAGATTTCTAATTTTTACAACTACATAGTGATATGATTTAGCCGGCGCTATAGTTTAAACATTTACAGATAAAATGAATTTTGTTCAGTGTTTATATATGGAACCAGCTTACATAATGCCATACAATACCACTACCATGAAACGTGATTGAAAACATGGTTGATCAGAACAACAAGAATCTGCTGCCAGAGGAAGCGATCATGAAGCAATAATGTTTCATACTTTTACATATGATTGCATGTTGTTAATAAAGCATTATGTTATATTATGACTTGATGGTATATTATCGATTAACAGATGAAGACATCCATATTTTACAGTTAGACATTAAATCAGTAATTGAAAATTTGAAATATTCATGTATTAGAAAGAACTCGCAAGTACTAAAATTCATAGTGTAACTAGTTTTGACTAAGCTGATATGTCAAGATGAAGATCTTTTCAGGAAACAGTTGTTTTGATCCCTTGACTTATATTATCTTCAACAAAAACTAAAATTTAGAAGTTTAATTACTACCTCCCAATTGCAGATTGAGGCTTCTGGTGGTCAAGCCATTACTTTTGGCGGCGATGTTTCAAAAGAGGCTGATGTAGAAGCCATGATTAAAGCTGTGAGTGTATTGATGTTTTTCTATTTCTTTTATTAATTATTTTGTTTATTTAAATTTGAATCATGACAATTGCAGGCAGTGGATAAGTGGGGAACAGTCGATATTTTGGTTAACAATGCAGGTTAGAGGTTCTAGCCACTAGTAATCTGTTATTACAGTTCATATATAATCTACAGCATCTTATTATCTATTTTATTCAGGAATCACAAGGGATACTTTGCTGATGAGAATGAAGAAAAATCATTGGCAAGACGTAATTGATCTGAACTTAACCGGTGTTTTCCTCTGCACACAGGTATTTTTATTTATTTTTACTAGTCTTTTTTTTTTTACAAGCTTTCACTATTTTGCAATTCTCTCTTAGTTTTAATCTGCATATTGATAAATAACTGACAGGCTGCTGCTAAAGTAATGATGAAAAAGAGGAAGGTATGTCAAATTTCTTGCATCATGTGATTAATGTATTGTTTTACAACCCCTTTTTTGTTATATAAATCAAGTATTATATTTGTGTATATCATCTTTAATGTATGCAGGGCAGAATAATAAATATAGCATCAGTAGTAGGTTTAGTTGGAAATGTTGGTCAGGCCAACTATAGTGCTGCAAAGGCAGGAGTTATAGGTTTAACCAAAACTGTTGCAAAGGAATATGCGAGCAGAAGCATTACAGTGAGTTCATCCATACCGACGTATAATCAATCAATTGCTTAGTAAAATGTACACTTTGGGAAATCTATTAGATGCTAAACTTTGAAGCTGAATGTATGATCAGGTAAATGCAGTTGCTCCTGGATTCATCGCATCTGATATGACTGCTGAGCTTGGAGATGAAATTGAGAAGAAAATCTTGCAGGCTATCCCACTGGGTAAACCATTCTATTCCTTATTTTTGTTACTCTACGTGCTGAAATTCTTATTTTGTATTCTCAAAATTTCAAAGTCAAGATTACATGGTAATGAGCTGGTAGGCTAATTTGCTTTCTGATTCTGATGTCATGATATTTTAGAAAAGAACGTAAAAGTTATTATCATGCTTAAATGGTGTTCTCGTTTTACAGGGAGGTATGGAAAGCCAGAAGAAGTTGCTGGGTTGGTTGAGTTTCTTGCTCTCTCGCCTGCTTCAGGTTATATTACTGGCCAGGTAACGTCTTCACTATCATTGATTCAGTTTTATGAAAAGTAAAAGTACATGTATTTTACGGAAAAAGCAGATATATAAAATCAAATCTTTGCTTAAAAAAACTATTGGAAATTGCAGGTGTTCACTATCGATGGGGGAATGGTGATGTAGTCGGTGACGAGTTTGTGTCTTCGAAAATTCTTTTCTCGATGTTTTAGTATTCTAAAAGAGTGGGCTGTGTGTAATTTGACATTCTTTTTTTTATTTAATTGTTACACAGTAGTTTGCTTGTTTGAATATCAAATCTTCTTGTTGGCTTCTAGTTACTGCTGACAAGCACTTGACTGAGAAAAGGAAGAGAAAAACGATATCTGAATTAGTGGATGCACCCTGAATTCAACGGGTGACTGTATGTTTGAACATGGCACAACATGAATTGTGCAAGCATTATATATAACACGTGGAAATACACAGAAATGTTTCAGTACAAAGTAGGCCATATACTTGCACAGAACTTCCCACAACAACGAATTAAGAGAAACACTCGTAAATAAACAAAATAAATAAATAAATCTTGAAAACCAAGCCTCCAAAGTTGATCCCAAATCAAATAACAGCATAGTTCGATCAAAATCGAACAAAAAAGAAGTAAAATTCATTCAGCGGATCCAACTAATCAAAAGCAGCCACTGGAACTCCTTTTAGGGTACGTCTATTGTAGTAGATAAACGTCAAAATTGTTAGTGCCTATTAAACAGCCATCAACAACCAACATGTAATCGCATTTTAATAGACTTTAGTTTTCTAGTTGTTTTTTATCCATAGTTTTTTTTATTTCTGCGACATAATTGATTCAATGTTACATTTTACTACTCTCTACATTTGTCTAACTTTTAATTTTTAAAAGTTTAATATTGATAAGAGAAACCAACCTTGTTGTTGCGTTGGAGTTCTTTTTTCTCTTTGGAATTTTGGATTTGAATTTGAAAATTAAGATCCTGTTTGATTTGCATTTTTGATTTTGTGTTTTCGTCCAAAAAAAATATACACGTCATATGTACTATTGGAAAACAACCAATTTTCAAAAGTGAAATTAAATATAAAATAGAATACAAATTTATTTGATTTTTCGTGTTTTGAGACATCACAAAAGCACAGAAAACAACAATTCTTCTCCGTTGTCCGTCCATCGTCGCAATGATCAATAATTGTAAATTTCACATTTTCTTGTATTTTGTAGTATAGGTTGAAAACACAAAACTTAAAACGAAATCAAACACGGTCTAAAATTTTGAAAAAAAAAACAAAACAAAACTTTGAATACTAAAATTCTAATTTGAATTTTAAATATAAAAAATCAAAATCGAAGATTTGAGTTGAAATTACAAAATTTGAAAATCGAACTTCATAATTTGAGACATTAATTTGAAATTTGAAATGACATTTTAAATTTTTAAATGATAAATTTTAGTTTGATTCATAACTGAAAATTTGATTTTTTTTTCCAAACTTTAATGTTATAAATAGAAAAAGCTCCAATTAGAAATTCTTCTTCGAAAAAGGAGAAAAAAAAATCTATATTGAAACCGAAATAATGAAAATTTTAGATTTTGGACATTGAAAACTTAAATTTGATATTGAAAATACCTTAAAATTTCGAAATTTGAAATCTGAATTTTAAAAGTGTGAATTTTGAATTTGAAACTATTGCTATTTTTTCCTTTGAATTAAAAATTAAAAATTTTGATTTTACATTCGAAAATTTGAATTTTGAACCTGAAAATTTTCAATTTTAAAACCGATAACTTGAAATTTGAAAACCTGAATTTTAAATTTGAATTTTGTACTCAAAACCTGTAAGTATGAGAATTTGAAAGTTTATGAAAAAGGTCAAAACGTTTTAAAATGAAAACCTATTACCATTTAAATATTAGACAACTACAAGAAATTGATTTGAGATATTTGTCGAGAGGATTTAAACATTGAAGAGATTAAAGTAGACATGTTAAAGATAATATCTTTAATGTTCCTTGTTTTTTCGACTTTACATTATTTGATTTTGCCTCCTTACTGGTCGATTTGGTTAAATGTTAATTAACATAAACACCCAACATTTCTTAATTTCAAACAATGACAAATATTGTTAGACTAAAGTAAAAATACAAGCATATATCTTAAGAGAGTTAGGGGTATGCTCTAGAGGCAATTATGTAATTTGCTATATATATATATATATATATCAAATTTTATAACCAATCTTGTTCATAATAAAGGTATTTGATTTCTATGATATATTTTATTATACACGGATATAATTAATTTACAATATATTAAAAAGTCGTTAAATAATATGTTATGTGATAATAATTACAAGGAGTTGTAATCACGAGCAAATTATCATAATAAAGTTAACATATTATTTTAAACATTTATGGTCAAGATGATTCCAGAATGAATATTGATACATCCATTGGGACCTGAGTATGTAACGCTCTCTAAATGCTGGGCAGTGTATTACTCACAGCTGCTAGAGTCACCAAGGGGTTACGTGCTCATGGTTATTGAATGACTAACCGAGAGTTTTATGTTGGTTATGAAAGTGAGATATGATGTGGATCGTGCAATACGATTATGCAATAATGCAGAGAATAATGTAGATAACTATATAATTAATAATGCGGAAAATAAGTGCAGTAAAAAGATGACACTGGAGATTTTTATACTGGTTCGGAGCACTGTCTTACGTCCAGTCTCAGACTTCTTCTGGAATTACACTACAAACAATATCCCTCACTTAATCCGGAGGAACAGGTCTATACAACACCTGAACAACCGAACATGATTTCTGCCTCAACAGCTGAAGATGTCTTTCTGCCTGAGCAACCGAACATGACTTCTACTAGATACAGAAAGCTTTGTTGACTAGTATGTTCTTGATAACACAGATATGTCTTGAAGTACACCCTTCCTATAATCAAATCCTCAATAGTATTTTGTGCGTGTTTTGATTGAAAGGAAGAAAATCACTTAGAATCAAAGAATGTATATATTAACTCAAAGATTCAAGCAATATAGAGTTTGTGAATGCTTTGAATTGCAAAGAGTAAGAGCAAGAATATATTAAGAAAGTAAAGCAAGAATTCGGTAGTTTTGAAAAGAATCAAAGCATGTTTATATAGAGGATATAGAGATGTAATTATTCGTGAAAGATCTCAATCAAAAGTTGCATCCGTTCCTCTTGAAATTGGATTGAAACCCTTTATGAAAGAACGTGTCTTTTCGGTCAAATAGCCGTTATTTTCGTTTAGTCAACTGATTCAGAAGTGCCAGTCGACTGAATTTAAAAAAGTGCATTTCAGAATAATTATCTGTGCAAGTCAGTCGACTGACCTATGTTATGTTGCACATATCACACTAAAAATTATATTATGAAGTAAAATCTATTTGTGTGTGTGACTACTTGAGAAATGATTTTAACAATATTTTTACATAACTAAGACTCAAAAACTAGATAAATATACAAACTATATTCTGAATTGAAGTCTTGTCTTGTTTGAAGTTCCATTCTCTTTTTGTCGCTATGTTCCATCATCTTGTGATCTATGATCGTCAATGCTTGTTGATGTTCTTCGTCATGAATCAAAACCATGATTAAACATTCTCCCCCTTTTTGATTGATAACAACATATATAATTGACGATATATAATACGAGTTATAAAGAATTAGTTCTCTCCCCCTGAATTTTTGGCTCTAAAAAAATTGTTATAAAACACAATAATTTCTCTCCCTTTGTCATCGACAAAAAGGAATACTTAGAGATAGCCAACATACCATAATTCAACATAATCACATAAAAGTATCATTCATACAACACTTCACAATATCACAAAATTTTACATAGTTCATAGTCATATGAATTCAAACAAACACCAATAGCACAACAATGGGCTTTTCCTTTTCTAATCTAGGTGAAGTTTCCCTTTCAGTTCTCCCCCTTCTTTGTGGTTGTAGGATTAGCAAAACATCCATCTTGTCCATTAAGACTTTTTGGCTAAAAGAGAAATAACTTACTAACGAGATTGTTTTTAAAGAAGAGAAATAACTGACTAACTATTAAGCCAAAAAAAAAAGACAACTTAATCTGCGTCTGAATCAAAGGGATCTTCCTCTTCCGGTTAAACTGGTTTTCTCCCTTCAGCAATGTCACGAGATGTTCTGCCAGTGCCACTTGTGCTGGAGCTTGTGGCTTCGGATGTTGACCAAGAAAATTATTGAGCCGGCCTTTTTCCAGGGTCCAAATGCAAAGATCCGGTAGTGGAAGTTGCACAAGAAATTGCTTCCCATAAAGTTGTGAAGAATCCTTTAATCTTGTTAAGCTTCTTATCTATTTTATTGAGGCGAGAGCCAAGAATAAGTTGGTTTTGCGCGAGCAAATCAATAGCCTCTCTTGAAATTTGGCCAATAACCAGACGACGAATAACCTCTTCTTCGGATTGATGAGGTTGAGAAGAAGATTGTTCGGTAATGTGGATTCCTTGTCATCTTTGATGTTGAGTTGCTTGCCAATCATGAAAAGTAATAAAAGGTTCCGGACGATCAGGGAGTTGCATGAGTCTTATGGTACAAATATTGAATAATCCGACTTTGGAGAATTTGGATTCAAGGGATTTTATACTAAAATCATTTAAAAGTCACATTATATATTCACCAAAGTAAATCACATTCGTTCTTCCTTGGTTAAAACTTAGAAATTCATTCATAAGAAGTTGAGTCCAATTGATACGCAAATTTCCCCATATAGCATATAGAGCATGGAAATTATCGGGATATGCTAATTCATAAGACCCTGTCCGTGGAGTTTTACTCTTAAGAAGAAACTTGTGCATGAGTCTAGCTTTTGGTCGAAGTGACATAGATTTAACTTCTACAGCATCATCTTTTAGGAATAAATGACTTATATTGTCCCGAATTTTCATATCACAATTTATATCCCAAAGATTAAAACCCCCAACTCGAGTTTGAAGCAAATGGTACATATGATCTGGAGAAAGAAAAATTGAAATTGCACATGCTGAAGTCCATATGCAGTTTTCTCGATTCCTAAGTGCTGGTTCTTGAAGATTCAAGTTCGCGTAGAATAGTTTAACCATTAAATGGTTGATTTTTAGATTATTCTTTTTGCAATCGAGAAAAGTATCCAAACCGCTTCGTTCGGAAAGTTCCAGAATGCCATAAGAGTTGAAGTCGGGATAATGAACAAAGGAGCCTTTGAAAATACGAGAGTCTTGCATGTTTATCCACTTTGAATGGCTTTGTCATGGACTAGCCAAGTAGCAATTTGAGAGTCTATTGGAGTAGAGGATGAAGAAGAAGCCTTTTTGACGCGTTTTGATTGTCTAGGGGCCATGGAGAAAGAAGAGAAAATTGAAAGAAGTGAAATTTGGTAATGGTGGAGAGGTGAATTTCGAAATATAGGGCTGAAGGAATGAAGAAGATGGTTAAAAAGGTGAAAAGGTGTGTTAAAAAATAGTAGGTAGAAGCAGTTATTATCCAAAAAAGTCCGCTCGATCGACTGAATTTCCTAAGTCAGTTGACTGAATCTGAACCCAAGAGTTTTTCACTCTGCATTCAATCGACTGACTCGGTCTATTCAGTCGATTGATCTGGTCTTAATTTGAGATCAGTAACAATTTGCTTATAAAACATAGAATAATTTATTTATAACATAATATAGATGAAATACAAACAATAATTATATAGTCATAACACATATGTCATACAAACAAATGATTATTATAGTTGTTTGTCTTCGAAACCTTTGAATATGGTTGAGATGGAGTTGAAAAGAAAAGAAACGTTATTTAGAGGACGGGCTTGGAGTAGAATTATCATTTTTCTTAGTTGGTGTCTCATTGTGAGTTGGTGACCATCCCTGTCCACGTTCCCATGAGTTCGGTGATACGGGTGGTCGTTGTGGGCTAGGAGACCAAGGATTTCGTGCCCGAACCTGTTATTGAACACTAGAAGAGGAGGAACCACAAATTTTTAGAGCTACTTTCTCTAGAAAAGATAGCCGCTGTGAGTTCATTTCCTATTCATACCACATTTCTTTTTAAAGATCCAGAGATTGTGGTTGATAGTGATGAATTTCATCCACCTTTTGTTTGGTGGAGGGTGATCCAAAAAGTAACGAACTTTCGATTTCTTTGAAGGAGGAGTATAACCAGTATGATGATTATGATCTCTAATAATAGGAACTTGTTCATGAATGGGTGTTGGAGTGTGAAGAGAAGGTGTATTAGGAGAATCAGAAGTGATAGAAATATAGGAGATTCTAGAGTCCGAGCTGCTAGAGTTCAATGAGTTTGATGACATAGTTTTTGAAAAAATATATTCAAAGTTGTTTGGAGTTGATGAATATATAGAATTCAAGATGAAAAGAACAAAGAAAAGCTGAAAAATTTACAGGCAGGGAGAAACAAAACAATAGTGGTCAAAAGATTCAAGGAATTTCCACCATTACTAAAAATAGACTGATACCAAATGAAAGTGAGCTATGTTGTGGATCGTGCAATATGGATATACAATAATGTAGAGAATAATGTAGATAACTATATAATTAATAATGCGGAAAATAAGTGCAGTAATAAGATAACACCGGAGATTTTTATACTGGTTCGGATCACCATCCTACGTCCAGTCCCAGACTCCTTCTGGAATTACACTACAAACAATATCCCTCATTTAACCCAGAGGAACAGCCTATATAACAATTGAACAGCCGAACAGGATTTTTACCTCAACAGCCGAAGAGGTCTTTCTTCCTGAGCAACCGAATATGACTTCTACTAGATACAGAAAGCTTTGTTGACTAGTATGTTCTTGATAACATAGATATGTCTTGAAGTTCACCCTTCCTATAATCAAATCGTCAAGAGTATTTTGTGTGTGTTTTGATTGAAAGGAAGAAAATCACTTAGAATCAAAGAATGTATATATTAACTCAAAGATTCAAGCGATATAGAGTTTGTGAATGCTTTGAATTGCAAAGCGATAGAGCAAGAATAGATTAAGAAAGTAAAGAAAGAATTCGGTGATTTTGAAAAGAACCAAAGCATGTTTATATAGAGGATATAGAGATGTAATTATTCGTGAAAGATCTCATCAAAAGTTGCATCCGTTCCTCTTGAAATTGGATTGAAACCCCTTCATGAAAGAACATGTCTTTTTAGTCAATTAGCCGTTATTTGCCGTTTCAGTCAACTGACTCAGAAGTGCCAGTCGACTGAATTTATAAACGCACATTTAAGAATAATTATCTGTGCACTGACATAGGTTAGTCGACTAGCTGACCCGAGTCAGTCGACTGACCTGTGCTATGTTGCACAGATCACACTAAAAAATTATATTATGAAGTAAAATCTATTTGTGTGTGTGACTACTTGAGGAACGATTTTAACAATATTTTTACATAACTAAGACTCAAAAGCGAGATAAATATACATACTATATTCTGAATTGAAGTCTTGTCTTCTTTGAAGTTCCATTCTCTTTTTGTCACTATGTTCCATCATCTTGTGATCTATGATCATCAATACTTGTTGATGTTCTTCATCATGAATCAAAACCATGATTCAACAGGTTAATAACAACTAGATCAAATGGGAAATATCAAGTGATGATGTTACACAGTTCTCTCAACTTGAGAATGTTGTTGGGCTTTAATGTGGAAATTCCACTTTGATTATAGTTAAATTATAACAAGGCGATCATCGAGCAACTATAGTTGGGTCTGAATGGATGCACTGGAAGTGAAACACTATCCAATAGAGAATTTTTCTCCTCGGTTGTATGAGATTAGTATTACGGTCAATTATAGTTTAATCGAAGTCAAAACTCTGGCCATGTAATACAATTAAAAATTATTAAACTAAGGACTTTGTTTATGAACTAACCAAGTTGAATGTGGATGATGCTGGAATTTTGACCAAAACTAACTTCTATAAATTCTATAGTGATATAGTGTTAAAAAAGAGAATTGGTGTTAATAATCATTGATAAAAAGATACCGCTTAAATTTTTATAACTAGGTTTACCGATAAGATTTATAAGCGATGAGTTCGACCAAACTGCCACACCACTAGTTAAGGTGACATGTGAACATTAGTATTTGAATTGATCAAATATTTGTTGCTTACTGAATTCACATTTGTGAGTCACATAGCTAAATTCAATTCAGTCTCTAAAACACCACTCAATTTAATTAGTTTATATACAGTTTTATAAATTAATACAATTAATTAATATTTAAGGAAATATTAATTATTGTTGTATTTAATATTTGGAGTATATTTTGTAATTGAGATGCCTTTAGAAATGTCCTAAGCGCTATTAGTAATTAATTGGGTGCGTATATGGAAGTTATATATGTGCGTATCGGTAAGAATTTAAATTCGATCCAAATAGAATTAATTACTATTGGGTTTCAATATCCATTAGGTCCATCTAGACTTGGTATAGGCTAACCAAAATTGAGGAAGAGAGGAAGTCTGAGGGTATGACTTAGTAGGAGGATATGGTGGAAGATATTTCTACTAGATCCCCTATTTAAGTGTGCCTAAGTCTTCACTTTGATCTTTTTACTTTTTTTGCTCCACTTTTCCCACTCCTTGGCCGCCATCATTCTTCCACATTTCTAGTCCTAGCCGAGAATACATTCACTCCGAATTAAATACAAAACTCTTTCAAGTGGTTGTTTATATATATATATATATATATCTTGTCTTAGTCGAGCATACATTTCCCTATTCCAGTCCTAGCCGAGCATACAATATATATATATAGTTTATACATATCAAACTATGTTGTGTATTTTAAATATAAATAAATAAGATATATATATATATATATATATATATATATATATATAAATTAGAAATTCTAGTACCACTGTCCTAGTGGTTGGGTGTTTTGGCTTTGACCTATGTGGTCATAAGTTCGAGCCCGTCGAAGCGCGTGGTTCGAACCACTAGACATTGTTGACGCTTAGTATGTTATATACTACTTAAGACTTATAGTATAAATATGTACTACCATCTAAATACCCAGTGTAAAACCCCTATTTTATGTTTAAACATTACTTGGGACATTTAATTAGATAGATTAAGTAGAATAATGTAAAGGGTTAAGGAGAATGAGATTTAAAACTTATTAAGGTCGTGACATACTTAATTAATTAAGAAAGATTGTTTAAACTTAACATATAAGAGAGTATATGAGATGAGCAATTTAGAAAATAGACTTATCCTTTGCTTTAAACTCTCTCCCCCACATATCATTCTCACTTTACTCATACAAAAACAATCAAAGGAAAAATATAAGAAGGTTAGCTGTTGATCAATCTAAGGAGGGCAAAATCATAGGAGATTCACAAATTCAACCTTAAGGATTCAACAGCTAAATCAAATCTCAACTCCAACAAGTAATTTTAAGGTGAATAATACAAGATGCATCTCTTTTATCTCTTGATTGATTAGGTTATGGATAATACCCAAATTCATCTTGTTTAGGTTTAATAATCATTGTTTGGGTAGAATAATGACTTGGAGAATCATTATGAAAGTATTTAAGTGGGTTTTAAGGGTAAAGCCTAAGTTTTTAAGCTCCAATTGATTCAAAATTTTGATATATGGTGTAAAATGATATTTTAAATATGGATTTTTAATTTCATAATTTTTCAAGTTATATAGATTATTTTACGAACCATATAAGGAGGAAATAACTTAATTTCGTGTTTTGATTATTTAAAATAATCAAATACAGTTTTTTGCTTCGAAATTTTTATATGATAAAGGGAAGGATATTCTCGAATTTTAGTAAATTTATGGGATTTTTTCCCAAGTGATTATGATTTATTATGCTGGATAAGCACTTAAAAGAATAATTAATTAACTTTATTAATTAATTAATTTGAAGTGTGTTTAGGACTTAAAAATCTGAGTGCGGTAGTATTTCTTAAAAGGATTTGTGAAGAAATTTCTTTATCCAATAGAAATTGGACAAGAAATAAGATTTGGCAAAAAGTAGTTGCTTTTACTGGAAATAAACCGGTTCTCTTTAATTACGTTAATGTCATGTCGCCTATATCCTCATCGAGCCTACAGGAATACCGCCTCCATGAATGTTGACGTCGACGAGGTGAGAAGCACATGATAACTATTTAAGTAGTTATGGAGTGATTACAATTGCTTCGAAGTAGGAATTGTTAGCAACCCATGAACGGTAGCATTGTCTTCTCGTAATTCAACTAAGAGTTTAAAAGCTTTAGTATCGACGTCGACGATGTTGCATACCTTCATTGCTGTTTTAAATGATGCCATATCTCATCTCTTGATTTGTTTTTCCAATTAAGGCAACGACGCCACCTATTATGTCTTCGACTCTATATAACAAGCGGCATAGTAGCCGAAGTAATCTAAACTTTAAAGAATTTTGTAGTGATGTCAAGGCGCCTGATGTCGTTGCGCATCAAGGTCGACGACCTTATACTTTGTTTTAATGTCGATGCCGCATGGTAACGATGTCACATCTCTTTCTTTAATGTCGAAGAGACTCACTTTATATAGACTAAAATATTTTAAAGGGGCGAAGAGGCCTAGGTTTCAAGAGGGGAAGATGACCATATATTTTCGGTAGATAGCCATATTACTTATAATGGTTTTAAGTTTTGTTTAATAGATTGATAGCCTATAGTTTATTAAAGTCGATAATGTCTTCTTCAATGTGAATTTATACTTAAAAGAACTTAAGTTTGGTTTTATCTTGGGTAGGTATAGTGCGACATGAATGTCGCCTATCTTCATCAAAGGGGGGAGCATTATGTTTTCCATTTCGACATCGTTATTGGGAATACCAATGCTGTTTTAAAATTTGTGAACTTTCGACACTATCATTTGGGATACCAATGTAGATGAACTTTAATATTAGTCAAAAATTTAAATTATATACTGGCGGCGAGCCATGTGTCTTTGACTTCGACTTTAAACCTTGAGGATACCACTGTTTATTTAATAAGTTCGACATGAATCAACTGGGATACCAATGTCTATTTTTATTGACTTCGACATAGATCATTTGGGGATACCAACGTTATGTCACTTTGAAATGTTATAACTATAAGGCGATACATGTGGGTAACTTGAATTAAATCGATACATGTCGGTAACGTGAATTAAATTGAAACATGTATGTAACATGAATTAAATTGTAAATGGTGGGTTCATGGTCATCCTAGGAATCAATGAGATGTGAGATGGATAGTCCACATCATGCCGGAGATGGATAGTCACTATGAGGATAATGAAGGGTCCATAGTCATCCTAGAAAAACTATGAGATGCGTTGTTGGTAGTCTACATCGTTTTAAATGAAATAAAATATGCGTGATGGATAGTCTGCATAATTTGAAATAACTAAACCACATGTGATGGTAGTCAATATGGTAGGGGATGGATAATTCAAATAATAATTACATGTGAGATGTATAGTCCACATAATTCTTAATATGTTTATATGTGAGATGGGTAGTCCACATAATTATAAGAAGGGTAGTTAGACTAAAATAAGACGGGTACTAGTTTAAATTGAGATGGGTAGTCATTTGAAATTAAGATGGATACTCTAATGAATTGGGATAGGTAATCCAATATATATTGCATGATTATAAATGTTATTTTCTATATCCTAAACATTGTGGCTATAGAAGCACAATATAAGATTATTATGTTTTAGTTAAGATACTAGTGAGGGAAAAAATCATTCTACTCAGCAGTGTTGTCTCACTAGATATCTATTTGGTTCGAGGCGGTAGGTTATTATTCACACCAGACTATTGTTTGACTCGAAGTCTTTGTTTTTTTCTTAAGCTCTCGATTACTCGTTTGAGTAGGTCAGGAGTAAGGGCGTTCAGGTTCTAGTTAGATAAATAAGCTTTCGGAGACGTATAGGAGGTAATCTAGCTATTTGGAGCTTTATCATTTTTTGTCATGTGGTTTAGTTCGGTCTATTTGAATGTAATGCCAAAGTTGTATAACTGCCAAGTATTTGACTCTGATCAACCATGTGGCATCTTCATATGTCGCTCTTAGAGTATTTTATAACAATTATATTTTCTCTAAACGTAGGTTTACGAATGAGATTATGTAATGAATATAAAAAATTATTTGTGAAATGAGACATGAATTTTTTTATTAAAATGTGTTGAAAATTTCATATTCATGTGCTTCTAATCATTGATATGATTAACATAGCCGCATTTTATCATCGAGAATTAATAATTATGGATGACTGCAGAGTCCGTAGTAGTTAGTTTTGGCCTAAGAAATGTTACAAGTTGGTATCAGAGCATTGGTTTATGATAAAACTTAAAAAGATTAAAGAGTTTTTGAAAACATAATCCTAACGAATAAGAGAATATGATTGGGTACGGGATAACGCTATAGTAACGTAGTTGTATTTGCTATATATAAGTTTGTATTCTCCTCTCTTTATTCTACCATTATTCTGATCTTGCTAAGGCTCTTATGCAAATTTAGAAGAAAGAACGATATAGAGGCAAAAATGAAAGAGTGAATCTAGGCAAAGGAAGCACCACAACCAATGGAAATGTTCGGCCAAATACCACGAGGAACCAGGGTCGACAAGCAAATGCTAATCAAAATGCAAAAGTCAATGTAGGTGCTGCACCTCTGCCGGTACATATGGGAGTTATTGTAACATCCCCTATCCAGAGGCTCGAAGCTAAGCGCTACAGATGCTACATTCATCCGTAATATTAACTTCCGGTGACCAAATACGGTAATGTTAATGGTATTCATAATATCAGAATCATATGAATATGAAACAAAATCATAGATTAAAAAAACAGCTTTTCTCATTACATTTCGCAAAACATGTTTCATATCCATTTACATAATCCCGTAACGTTTCTCGAGCATTGATCAAATATACTTATTACAAATATGCCAAGAGCGACATATGAAGATGTCCCCCTGGATGATCAAAGAATACTAGACTAACTGTCTTAATACATCACGGCGGAAATTTTAAAACAAAATATCTTTAGATATCTAGAATATGCCTCCGCACGTCTTCGGAAGCTTTATTTGTCCACCTACTAAAACCTAAAAACCTTCTCAGTCTATTCATTTTGAGCGCCAGAGAGTTTAAGCGGAAAAATAAACTTCGAGTCAAACAAAAAGCCTAGTGTGAATAATACTATACATCTTGGTTATATATGATATTGAGTAAGACCACACTACTTAGCAGAATGAGTTTCCTTTACTAATATCTCTTTCAAAACATATCATTTTGAAAATCATAATCCTATAACCAAACTAGTTAATCAAATTGATTATATCAAAATAGTTGTATCCTTTATGCTAAAAACATGTAATTTACCGGACCAGCTGTCCGAAACAAATGTAGTTTTATTTGGCTGACTACTAACCTTTGGCGGACTCGACCCTACCAGACAGAATAATAAATATGATCTAACAACTGTTAGATAAGTCTTCTGGATGATCTATCCCTAACTTACTTTTCCATGGGCCTCCTGATCCTAATGGTTTTATGGGCTCACCAATAACCTATCTCCTTTTCTATACATATATATCCCTTTCTGTGTGTAACCATCATTTAAGTCTACTTATGACTAAGCCCTACACACTGGAATTTTTGGACTAAATTAGCTAGAGCCTAATAGCTAATGAGTAGGGTGCGCCAGTCCCATCTGGTCTTCTAATCTACTGCATCCCACTTAAGGTTTGTACTATATTTCCTTTTCTTCCTACCCTTGATCTCCACTTATTTAGTAAAATCGCTGTCAAGGTCTGCGTAGACATTAGGATAGACATAAAAAGTATATTAAGTCACTTCTCTTCAGCCTTAGTCATAATTTGTGGACAATAGAAACAACAACATTGCTTTATAAGAAGTATACCAAGTTACTTACAATCTACATATGCTAGTTTGGTTTATTGATAGTCAAAAAATTTATACATCTTGCTTCAAAATAGCTAATATATACCCACTGCTAAAGAATAATAATGAAAATAACTATATGTGATATCCATAAACACATTAAATGCATCAATAAAAATAATAAATAATGGTACTTGGCATAAAAATATGTCCACCTATAGGTCGAAGACATGATCACATGTTCTTCAAAATTGATCATCCATGCTATTGAAAAAAGTCATAATGATCAAATATAAATAACTGCATAAATCAAGTTCTAAAAAAACTATTTAATATAAATTTGGATTTATACTTCACAACATGGTCATGCCAAAAAATAAAAGACAACAAAACCATTCGCATCTAAGTTCTGAAGTAGTCCCTTATAATAACGTTTTGCTTCCATGTTGAGACGTTGGAGAATCAAGTTTAGAAGAAACAGAAGGATGCAGATTCAACTTTCAGGAACTTGGAATTTTATGCGCTTCATTATAAAGTTGCGTTTTGAAGAAGAGGAAGAGATTAAAAAGAAATATGTAGATTATTTAAACAAAGTCTGATCAAAATTGGGGGAAAATCAAGTAAACTGACTGAAATGCAATCAGATTGATAATAAAATTTAGTGGTGAGTAAATAAACAATTTAACTAACCTTATTAGATGTAACAAATTTCACTACCGAGATTACTTTATCCAACCTTTCGTTCAAATACCCAATTCTTTGCTTGAAAATCATCAGCCATACTTTCTCCGGAAACCCAATTCTACTATAATCAAATGCATAAAAAATTGAAATTAATTATGACAAAAATGTAACAAATCATAAATCACTATAGGTGAAGCGAAAATCAAAGGAATAAATGAAGAAATTACCCATTGGATCTATAGCGTACAGTGCAACTGTCATTCCCCAAATTTGAGCATGAAACCGGAATACAGAACGATTATTTTTTAGCAAAAGGAATGGGGTGTGGAGAGAGGAGCAAGAAAAAAAAAACCGTGGAAAGAAAGAAACTTAGTATGTGTAAATAATGTTTACCGTTACAACCAAGTAAGAATTCAACAAACACAAAGCTTTTTAGTGTGAGTTTGCTGTAGATCATCTTTTCGGGATAAGACTATCTCAGTGGGTGTAATTTCCTATGAAAAGGCAAATTGTGCTATAAAATGGAACATCTGTCATTTAGTTGAGGATTTTATCCAAGAACTTAACTGTATTCAATGGAGGGAGCATTTAAATGGAATTTCCAAAAATGGATTTGAGTAAATGAATTACCAATGAGAACTGAAGAGGAGAAACGAAGAGGAAAGGGTGCCTCCATCTGTACCATAACTTTTTCAGGCAGATCTAAATTAAGGTTGTGGAAAGGAGAAAGTGACGAGGAAGAGAGGAAAATTTTTGGGGAAGATTGGTATATGAAAAAATAAGATAGGTCTGATATTTTTAGAACAAAATGGAAGAGGAAGTTCGTAAAAGCTCGTGGATGAAGAGAAGTGGGGCAGTACGTTAATGCAACGGGATTACAATTTAAATGGCGTTATCTTTTTGCTGACTTGGATGAATAAAAGCCTTCCGATGTCTTTCTTCATATTAAATCTGAACCGTCCTTTGTCTTTTCCGTCAAATCTGAGCTAATTTGTTATATAGATTTTAGTAGGGGCAGGCCCGACCCAAGGGCAAGGCAAGCAAGACCTTCGCCTAGAGCAACACCGACGGAGATGGTGAAAGGGGCAACAAAATATTCCGGATGCTTTTATAAAAATTGAGTTTGTCAAATATGCGGACCGGCGTTGAGTAGGGGTATAATTGAAAGGAGAAAAAAAAAGAGGAAAAAACAGAACCACTAACAAAATTCTAATTTGATGGAGAGAATTACTATCAAACTACATAACGTCGGTTCTCATGGATTTATAAGCAACATTAACTAGCGTGAACTTTTTTTAACAAAAAAAGGTTATGAAAACGTCCAAATACAGAGGTAGAGCTGTCAAAAAAAATCAAAATCATTAAAAAAAACCCTTTCAAATGGAGCCTTGTGAAAGAAAGAAAACACTTTCTATTCAAATGTGGAAGGGTCTGACGGTTTTGAACGTTACCACTAGGAGAATGCACTAATAATTAAAGTTTAATGTAATAAAGATGATAATAATTTTCTTGTGCTCGTTTACAGGTGTAGAATTCAACCGCATGTAGAGTAATTTTCGTTGGAATTTATATTTTTATAGGTTGAGTATTGGATGGTTACATCAAAATTAGTGAGCATGTTTTAGCTTGGTAGTGGCATGCGTTGTTTGCGAGTAAAGAACTCAAAATTTTGTCGTTTATCCGGCTTCTTCAAGTTTATATTATTAGTAATATCGACGTGTTTAAGGTATATAAATATTATACCGACTATTAAACTAATGAAATTTTTTTAGTAAGGGATTGTTGATTCTAGCAACATGAAAAAAGTTGAATTAATTTAGGTAAGGCCACGAGGCAAAAAAAATCAGTTTACGGATGACTGATTTAGTTTTAATTTAAGTCAAACCATTTGAAATTAACCGTTTGTTGATTAATTTTATTTCAATTAAACGTAAGCGCTAAATGTCAACATAATTTTATAAACTAAAATGAAAATGCATGGCCATTAAAAGCGTTTCTAATTTTTGTCAATTCGTTTGACTCACGGCTTGGAAAATCATGTTATTTAATCCACATTCCATACTGATCTTCAAGCGACGACATCTTCTGCATCAAATTTTCATATTGGGCGTGCGACTTATCAAACCACAAAGCTAACCTTCAAACTCATGACCAAACGGTGTCAAAACGTCAATAATTCTTACAAATTATTTTGCAGACTTGTTTGTGATTCATACAAATTGAAGAGTTCAATATGTGCTACGGCTGTACGACTTCTTCAGAATTCGTACAAAAGTTCAAGTCGTGTTATGACTATATTAGTTTATACTTTGAAGCAATGTACGACTTGTTACGTCCATTAATTAATTAGGTGTACATTTAGTTCAACCTACAAATACGTTCAGCTCCATTGTTATATCAACAACTCGGCGTGCCAAGTGAAGTCTTATCCGACGGACGTGGCTGCAACAAAGATCAGATAGTTGCCGATTTATTTATACAAATTTATTATCAAATGGGAATCCGGATCAGCCGAAACTACCGCCCAGGACCAGGAAGTTGGAGAATTTATCAATTAGGAACGACATTGACACACATATAGTTGACAGCCTCGCTCTAGCATAGCCGCATGGTGCCTTTTTTTTTTGTCAAGTGCGTTTTTCAAATATCGCTTTATTTTTATATACCTTTTATATGTATGTCTATTTTATTTACAAATGTCAACGAGAACCGTGATTTGCAATTCTGCACCTAACTGATGCAAAGAGATCTGGACCCGACAGAAATACAATGGATCATCTCAATATTACGGTCTAAACCCCACACAAACCCAATTCAATCTTTCAATCTGAATCGAATTTCTAATCGGATCAATTTTAGATTTTAAATTGTATAGTTTGAACCTGATAAAACCCGATCGTCATGCCACGATCCAATCTTTTCGACCACGAAGATCGACATTAACACGTCCACTGTATCAACTGCCGAGCAATCGAGTTCCGGCAAAACCGAACCGTTAGGGTTAAAGAAAAGGTAGAAGATAAAAGAAGAAAAAAACAAAAGGCAACAGAAACAATATTAGAATCTCACAATCGCAGCGGAACAACATATAATAGATGAATGAATAATCTTTTAAACAAAGGATCATATCAGTTATTACATTACATCACATTATCATTACATTATCAGAGTTTACAACAACAAACAGCGGAAAAGAAATACTATATACTAGTTGATACGCCAAGCCATCCAGCTTGCCTCCAAATCTCTACAGCAACTCCTGAATTTCCTGAATATCCTGATAAACTGACTCTAGACTGCCCGTGTGGAAATTGGTGGACACCCAGAGTTTAGGAAGAGAACAATAAACTACAAGTCAGTCATGTGACTGGTGTGAGAACTTAAAACAGTTATATCTTTAAAAATATACAAAGAAATATTTTAAAATAGATTCACAATGCTTTTGGAAAATGTAACTACTATAAGGCCTCCCGCCACACACACAGTGCAAACGCAGAACATGGAGGAGATTTCTCCTTATGATAGTCAAAGATGCTTACTACACAGAATCATTTGATTATTATTATTATTAGTGCAAAGTGTGGAAAACCATTTCGAAAGTAAAATATAAATCTTAGCCAACATAGGTACCATTATAGTATGCCTACTATAGCTACCATATTAGATGACAGGTTCTACAACTAAAACCGTACAAGGCTCGTATTGTTTCTTGGGATTTCCAACAAATGGTCAGGCCAAGGAACTTCCCATTGCCACATGGAAACGCGTCTGAAAGGACGTTCCGAGAACCTAACCGGATCTCTGCCAACACAAGGCCAGGTTACCCCTATCTGGGTAACTACTGACACGAGTATGCCATCCACCGGTCGCAACCGACCTTTTTCGGGATCCCAATAACCAACAACCACAAAGTCATAAATTCGCAGCAACTACATAGGTTAAATATCTGAGCTCCATACCATGATACCCCCTCTATCCAGAAGAAAATGCACATACCATAAATGGCGCTACCCCCAATAACCTTGCCGCATCTTTCCTATTTCGACCATTTCGAGGTGTGAGGTTCGACGAAGTCTCGTCCACAAAGCTACGCTTTTCACAAAAGCCACGCTTTGATCAACAATGATCAGCAGCACTCAGCATGCCACATTACCAAATTGGGAATATATCACTGATAACCTTCAACTACATAACCTCCGAGCTCGTACGTCTCAGAGAAGGGTATTAAGCTAAGAGAATAAATTCTCCGCCACCAACAGAAATGTATTTAAAAGAAATCTGCTTTATATCTCAATTTGTAATGTCAGACATACAATCCATTCAAGTCTATTCTAGGTTCGAATAGAACCGAAGGCACTTCCAAAGAAGTCCTTGCAAATCCGGATAATCCATAATCACGTCCGGACTTCCCATCACATACGGAGTCTCTATACCGGGGACCAGTCGATGTAAAGACATTCGACGAGTTATCCTTTTGCTTTTGAAAATATCCGGTCTTCATCACCGATCTTCAAATGCTATCCATATTCGTCGTATCCCTATTCGAAATGGGTTATATGACACAAAGGTCCTTTCCCGGCTAAACCGAACAACGAGCGAAATATTTTAAAATAAGTGTAGCATTCAAATTTAAGTAAATCACATCAGATACCCATTTAAAGGTAAATATCGATAGTCGGTTATTTAACTATCAAAGCAAACCAACAAATATTCAGCACCATAACAATCACTAGGCCCTTTTATTAATCTTCCATCAATTAAATAACCTGTCAAATATTCACTTCAATTTATCTTTGAAAAGATATATTCTCTAAACCCTTTCAATTTCTACATTGGAAAACATTTTCAGATACTTATTTAACAATAAGTAATTCACAAATCCATTTACTTTCAATATTTAGAAAATATTCGATATACTTAAAACACGATTAAGTATATATTTTATTCTTTTAAGGAAAACATTCTCTTAAACATATTCATTTGAGTCAAAACGAATGTTGCGTAAACAACGTTTCGACAACCCAAAATCACTTAGTATAGGGATTCAAAATTAAGATAGATATATAAATCCCAATACTACATAAAACATTTCCTTTCGAAAATCATTTACTATAACAACAGTGTTATAGTCCACCATTTCCTTCTATTTCTCGAAAACGTCTATTTCAACAATGAATGTTGAAATCTATGGTTTCGACACTTAACATTTTAAAACACTTCAAATCCTTTTAAATTCTATATAAAATCACTTCCCCAAAACATCTCTTTAATATATTATTCACCATCCAAAAACGTGAATATAAATCGTTTACCAAATTCAACACTTTATATATTTAACTTAAAGGATTATCCACTGTCCAAAATCGTGGATATATCTCCTTAAATAAGCTATAATAGTTAACTTATCAAATTCACTTGGTTTTGGATCTATAAAACTACGTTTTATAAATTCACATCTATACATATATTTTATAAAAACTTCAACTTATAAAATCCCTCAATTTACAAATTCTATTCAAATCTCATTTAAATGCCAAAATCCAATTTATAAGTTAATTACTTATAAATCTTATTTTACAAAATCTAGTCATTTTATAAATTCACACTTTATAAATCCATAAATTTCCTTCACTTATAAAATCCCTTTATACTTCTTTTTAACACTTATAAAAACTCATTTTAAAATTCCAATATTTTAATTTATAAATATCAATTTTATAATTCTTTTATATAAACCGTTTATAATAATTCAGAAATCCCAATTTAAACCATTTTACAAATTAATCAACTACTTATCTAAAAAAAAAATCACATTTCGGTTATATTTCACAAAAATCATAATTTTTATAACATTAAAATTTTATAACGTTTATTTATTTAAAATGGATCAAATTCCAAAATTCAATAAAACGTATAGTTTCAAAAAAATCACTTTAAAATCCTTTTAAATTCGAAATCGTTACTTTAGCATTTTTAAAACTCCAAAAATAGGCCCAATGCTGCAACAGCACTAAATATAACAACCACGGCATCCAAAACATCATATATCATATGATAACAGAATATATATGACAATATGTAAATAAATCAATTCTGTTGAGGAATCCAGTTGGATCCCTCCAACCTGTTTCCCTGCATCCACAGAAGTTAGCACAATACCAATCCCGTTCCAATGCGGAATATCACGGTATATGGGATTTATAAAATATTATCCGCTATTATACGGCGCAATAGGGTCTCATCCGCTATATAATGTGGGAAATCAACTCCAAGTACATATATAATACCAATTCCATTTCAAGATGGAATATCGCGGTATATGGGTTTAATAAATAACATCCGCTTAATATACGACGTATATGGTCTATTTCAACACAACAGATAATAATTTATCATTCAATCACACAATCAAGCAATTTTAAATCTAACTATTTAAAATTTAAATCGAAACAATTTCGATTGAGTGAGAAGTTCTCACCTTGCTTCAAATACAGTTACAGTGTTTTATTTCGAATAAAATTAAACGAGCGTTTAATTTTATCCAAAATTTTCACTAGCTCCAATCGATTCCAATCTATATAAATTTATTATCAAATGGGAATCCGGATCAGCCGAAACTACTGCCCAGGACCAGGAAGTTGGAGAATTTATCAATTAGGAACGACATTGACACACATATGGTTGACAGCCTCGCTCTCACATAGCCGCATGGTGCCTTTTTTTTGTCAAGTGCGTTTTTCAAATACCGCTTTATTTTTATATGCCTTTTATATGTATATCTATTTTATTTACAAATGTCAACAAGAACCGTGATTTGCAATTCTGCACCTAACTGACGCAAAGAGATCTGGACCCAACAGAAATACAATGGATCATCTCAATATTACGATCTAAACCCCACACAAACCCAATTCAATCTTCCAATCTGAATCGAATTTCTAATCGGATCAATTTTAGATTTTAAATTGTATAGTTTGAACCTGATAAAACCCGATCGTCAATAATAGAAGTGTGTATACAATTTAGTCGACATCAACATGTCAAGTTTAGGTCTAGCTCAACGAGTTTAACTGTTGTCAAGTATTTTTTTTTCTTTCAAAATAAGAACGCATGCCTTTGATATCCCTTTTAGTCACGTATTCTAAATCATGACAAATAATACGGTTATTTTTTAGTGCATGTTGAGATTAGTCCTACATCGGATAATTTACAATATAAATCATGCATAAATACCTCGCTTCACATAACCAATTGGTTTTATGATAATATATATGTAGTGCAAGTAGGTCAATACTAAGTAAGTGCATTTTACAAATTGAAAATAAAAAATTTGATTTTATTTGGAAAAAAATAACATGTACCAAATTTCCATTCAATTGAAGTGGTGGTTCATTTCTAATAGAGTTAGCAATGTGTCCTTTGGACAATTGTGTATTTTTATCAGAGCTATTATGGTGATGATAACCCTTACCCGTACAAGAAATTTATTATCATGCACATACTACAGGTAAATCGAAAATGATTGCTGATACTTTACCGCTACCATTAGTACAACAATCTTTAGTATACCAAAAAATTGATATACCATTGGCTGGTGATGGTATATTTATCAACAAATAAAATATTAAAATTTATTGCATTAAAATTTTGATAATGACAAAAAAAGTTGATATTTTGTTCGTAAATAATACAATAGACATCTTAAAAACTGATATACCTTTAAATATGTCATTGTTTAGGATTAATTTAAATAGTGAAAAAACAAAATCAATACGATTGGTAAATGTACTGTTGTCACTGGTTCTGAGTTTTCTCTACCGCTATATTTACTATTAATAATGGTAAATTTACCGTTACCATACCAATAGCATTGGTATGCCAATGCAACTCAATATTAATTACCAGATGCTTGGTATTGGTATTGTGCTGGTAAATTTACCATTACCATAATATCCCTAATTTTATATTGAATCTTGTTGGAAATAAAGTGGACCTTTGGTGTTTTTTTTCTATTGTATATATTGTTATGTTCAGTAGTATATAATGTTACAAACACATTAAAAATATACAACCCGACAAAAAGTATTGATATATCCGTTGAGCCTACTGAATTAATAAATAAACAAACACTTGTCTTTATACGTTCCCAGTTAAGATGTATCGAAAATAGGATATCGACATATCCGTTGAGACTAGCATATGTGACGCTTTCCATATTATGGATAGTAAATTACTCATGATTGTTGAGGAAAAAAAGGTTACATATGTGTAGTTGTTTCAAACAATCACAGAATGACTCACCGAGTGTCTTATATAGGTCAAAATTTCAAATAGAAAATATCATGCATGTACGGTAGGCTTTTGACTTAACAAGACTGGGAATCTTAAGTATTTAAACTATACTTTGATTAAAGCTAATCACACAACAACGTGTATCGTGTTAAAGTAATGATTCGGTGCAATTTGAACCACTTTAAGCGGAACACTACTAAAGAGATTATTTGACCCATTCAAATAGAAGGTTAGTATCATTGAAATTAGCAGTCAATGTAAAGTCAAAGTCTTTGTCTAAAACAAATCGGTTAGTAAATAATTATTATCAGATTGAAACATGGACGTTAATTGTGAAGTTATTGTTGGACTTCACAATTAACTACAGATATTATAAGAGTTTTGACCATTGATTGTGTTCCAAATATCTGTGCGATATAATGATGATGAAGAGAAAATATGCACAGTATGTCATTCTTTAAGGGTCACTTTAAAAGGTAACGAACTGAATTTCACCTAGATAATATGTGAGAAATTGAAATCATGTTTATTACCATGTTTAAGCAAAATCCGTACAGAACTTAATATTGCTTAAATATTATCAGGGGCGAAGTTCACAACTAGGAGTCACATAACGTAACCCTTAACTTTCAACCAAAAGTAGTTTATTGAAATAACACATAAAATTTATAAGTTACTATTATAAAGATTAATATAGTAGTTATATTAGTTAATTTATTATTAATTTTGATATTATTGGAGGGCTTGAAAATTAATTAATAAAATTCATAAATGTTATATTTATTTAGTTATTTGTACAGGATGAAAATACTGATTATTAAATAATAAAATGTTGTGGTAGTTAAAATTATTAATATGATTAATAATTAAAGGGCTAGCTATATTGATATTCGCTAAATGATTTATCATTAATTGGGTTATTGAACCTAACTAATAAATAAAGCCTTTCCTAGTTAAACTATATTAAAGAGATATTTTTAGCATCTTATGCTATAAACAAATCCAAAGAGCCTTCATTTAGGCACCTATAATTTAATTGTCTCTCTCTTTCTCCAGAATAAATTATACCTTAATGGTAGACTTTGCAACTCCACTACTGAGTTAGAGAAATTTACTCTTTTAAATGAAGCTGATTATTCAAGGTGTATTTGAATGGTAGGATAATCAAAAAAATTTCAAGGTATTTTAACTTAAATCCATTTATATAATATTTTTAAATAAATTTATGTAAATTATGTTAAAAAATATTTTCCTTCAGCGCACTGATCGTGCACAACATCATGCACAACCTTGATCGATGGTTCAATGCTTGAAATGAAGCCGGAGGCGATTGGTAGTACTAAAATTGGGCCAAGGCATGTCAAGAACTTGAGTAGGATTATTGTCCTAGTCAAATAAGCTAGTCATGAACTATGACGACCCACCTTTCTGACCCTTGAGAACTACACTTAATACATCCATGGTATTCATGTGCCATTGCCAAGTATCTGAAAGACGAGTTGTTATGGGTTAAAATATAAGAATATAACAATAATCTCACAACAAAACAGTTAAATTTTACATAAAAATAAGACAGTTTATAAGGTTACTCCCAAATATGTAGTTATTAGAGTTACAACAATACTGTCAGTCTAAGTAGTTACAACAACCTACCTTTAAATATACATACATAGAGCCAACATCGCATAACAATGGAAATAAATAGTTAAATAGATAAGCAGCCTCCTGCTCGTCCACTATTTTCAAAAGAGCCTAAAGAAACCTGTCATTTTCGGACTACTCGAATATAAATGAGTACCCGAGAGTTTTGAGAACATTTCGGGTTAGATAATAAGTCTAGTACGAGTAAACTCCAAATAAAAAAATAAAACACATAAAATAACTAGTGAGACCATGTCGCAAAAACCAGAATGAGTTTCACCTCACAATGACAACACCCAAGCATAAAAGAAAGGACATAAATAATTAAACATCGCGAAGAGCGCAAGACGCTTCACGATGCAATTAAGAAAGATTCAATCCAAAGATTTGAATCAAAAATAACGAAAATGAAAATTTCTAACAATGACTAGGAGGATGCGCCCCTTTATCGAAAGTATACCTCTAGAAAATTTACTTGAGAACTATGGTGGATCTCGAAAACCTCCAAGCCGGACCCCACCAACCTTACCGAGTATCCGAGTTTTTTACATCTTAGTGTGCATACAACCGAAACCAATCTAGAGTAGATGCGACAATACCCTAATGGGAGCAACCCCACATAGCTTGGCCCTCACTTGCTCTTTATTAGTCATTTCTGATAAAGGGCATCAATATTCTAAATGAGCAACAAATCGTCTTAGATTGACGAAACAAAAATAAAAGAAAGAAGGGTATCGAAATCGATAGTTAAGATATCAACTATCGGGGATAACAAAACGATCGTATGTGGAAATTAAATCTTATACTCTTTCAATGCTTGGAAAATATCCATATACTTATTTCATTGGTATAAGTTCACAAAACAATTAAGAGGATTTCATATTTCAAAAGCATACTTAAATGGGTCAAAAACATACAAGAAATTCGAATGTTTTCCATAATAATTATAAAGATCATTTATGGAAATCAAATCTCCTATACTTATCACATTTTCAATATTCTCGACTTACTCTACCCCTCGCCCAGAAACAAAGCCAGGCAACTCAGGCACTGGTTGCTCCTAGCCTTGCCTAGACACTTCGGTTCTAGATCTCACAGATAGAAGATCAATCTGCTCATCAGCTTTTAGTGCCAAGTATAGGACTACTTACTTCCCATAAATAACCCATTTAAATCATTATATAAATTTTGAAGCTCCTTTAAAATACTTTAACAAAGATTTAAAATTTCCATTAAAATCATAACTTAAAACCCATCATCTTTAAAGGAGAATACAACCAAGAGGGGTGAAGCTCCCTCTTAATCAAATGAGATAGCTAAAAGGGGTCTTATTTCCTTTTAACCAAAAAGTCACTAAATGCCAATTCTAAGTTAAAAAGTGGTGTAAGTTCCCTTTAACTAAACATCAAAGTTATTGCTCATAAACTGGTCGAGCACAAATCAAACAACCAAACAAGAATAATAACAAGAATAATAACAGACCCATTATTATTAACAATTTACAAGAAATAGTTAACACAACATTTGTTAAAATGTGAACGAGTCAAAGTAAAGATATTAAGATTACATTGACAGTAAAATAATTAAATTATACTCATAGAATAAGTTATACTCACTAAACTATGAAAACAAGGAATATACTCATAGAATAAGGTATACCCACTAAACTATGATAATAAGGAATATACTTTCAGAATAAGTTATACCCACTAAACTATGAAAATAAGGAATATAATCATAGAATAAGTTATACCCACTAAACTATTAAAACAAGGAATATACTCACGAAATAAGTTATACCCATTAAATTATGAAAACTAGGAATATACTCACATCCTATTTTCTTTGATGGAGACTTGGAATACTTCACCTTTGATAATGAATTTTAGTTCTTTTCTTTAGTTTTTGAATGAATTAAAATGAGATATGGACTTGGCTATTTATAGGTGAAGAGAAGGGTACTTTAGTAATTTCATATAACCTAACCTGATTCGACAAGATTTTGGTCCAATAGAAACCAACATTATGGCCTAATTTGATTCGACCACATTTTGGTCCAATAGAAAACATCCTTACGAATTAATTTGATTTGACCACATTTTGGTCCAATAGGAATCCTCCTTATCAACTATGGCCTAACCAAATTCGACCAGATTTTGGTCCAATGGCAACCATCTGCATGGCATAACTTGATTCGACCAGATTTTGGTCCAATGGCAACCATCCATGTGTAGTATAATAATCATTATGCTATTTTATTTTATAAGACAAATAATTATACTATTCTGTTTTATTGGGCAAATTTAACAATTCTTTCATGTTTTATTAGGCAGTAATTATACTATTCCGTTTATTAGGCATGTAATTATACTATTCTGTTTTATTAGGAAAGGTTAATAATTCTTTCTTGTTTTACTAGACAAGTAATTATACTATTCTATTTTATTAGGCTAATTCTTTCCTTAAGTAATCATTCTCATTTGGTTTATTAGGAAAACTTTTTCTTAAGTAAATCGGTAGCCCTAACCGTCTTATAACTTTAACCGTCTTTAAACTAACATTTTACACTAGTTTTAAAAATCCATTTGAGACGTTTTATCCAAAATTTTATTTTAGATATAAAATCCATTATTTAATCATTTAAAAACATATTAACTATTCAATTTCAAAGTGATTAAATTATGGGTCGTTACATGAACTCATAAGAAATAACCACACATTCACAAGAAGTCATTATGCAATTTACCGATTGTTTGAGTCCTTCATTACAAAGTCAAGATAGCTTGGTCGACCATTGATGTCCCTCACTCGGGCTTTTCTTATGCAAGATAAAAAAATGAAAATGAAAGTGAAGATGAAAACCTAAAAGTTGTCCTCTTTAGGGGTACCTCTTTATTTATAGAAGGCTCCAGCCTTTGGATTTGTGCTATATGTCACTTGGAATAGATGGATGGTGGAGTTAGAGTTTTACGCAACGAATTTGGTTTTTATCACATGAGGTCATGTTTTAGTTTGCTCATGATGGCTTAATTATTCAGCTTCAATTAATCATTTCGAGAGAGCTTTCAAAATGGCCATACAAACACTTGGATTCATGTCTCACGATGGCTGATTTTCCTCATGATAGCTCCCACATGTGAATTTATAATGGTTTTGGAAATTATTACATTGGAACCTTCATACATCACTCCATGAAGACTATCAACATTACCGCAAGAAAGCTCTTACAAGTTGTTTTTCGTTCATCATAGCATTGGCTCTTTATCCCACAATGGCTTTATTTATTACTTCACCATAAATATAGGCATAATTATATTAAGACTTTAACATGTTACCCCATAATAGTTGCTTAAATGAACCTTCTCACGATGGCTTGATCAAATCAGTCCACGATGTCTCTTATGTATCATCCTATAATAACTATAGGCATTATCTATGAAAGCTTTAACATAGCTGCTTTATTGGATCTTGTTTCATAAAGACCCGACCACCCTACCTTTTGATCCACAATGGCTTCGAGGATACTCCTAGATAACATTCTTATGGCTTATCACATATAATCATGATAGTTCTAGTGCTTCATTTCACGATGGTGTCCATGTGTTATCTATTCACAATAACAAATGGAATTATCACGAAGGCACTACTGAGTTGTTCCGTGATGATTTCATGATGACTACTTCGCAAACCTCTCTTAGATGGCTTCAATTAAGCCCGATGGTTCCTACATTAATTTTATTGATGAATTCATCCACGATGGATCCTTACACCTTTATTATCTAATGATGATTGCTCAAGATAGCTTTGGTGGCTTTCATAAACATTTCATACAAGCTTTAAGGAATTCATTACGGTAGCTTTGGGAAACCTCCTATGGTGGCTTTGTGAGATTCTTCACAATGGCCTATTTTATGATAAGTTGCATATCACTTTTCAAGATGACTCTGGGAAATAGTCCAAGATGGCTCTGGCATCTTACTTCTCAATAGCTTATAATCAATTATACACAAAAGCTTGTAACATCAACCTACAGTGACCTGTTGTATTAACTTGCAATGTGAATCCTCCCACGATGGCTCTTACTAGCACACGATAGCTTCACTCTTCACCTGATGACCCCGAATTATATGCGATGACTCTCATCTACCTAGAAAGGCTTGAAACATCATACGATGCCTTTGGATTGTACATAATTGCTTTCTTCTTTAGCAGTCTACTCTTGGAATTTCAGTTGTAACACTTGCTTCCCATTGCATAAGAAGTTTTTTATGCTTTACCTTAAGTACACTTCTGTTCTTGTATTTTTCCTCCTCTCAATTTGTCATCCTTTGGTGCTTTACTCTTCATCATTAATTTCCTCTGCTCCTTCATTCTTCTATAAGCTTTGCCTTTTTAAACACCGTGACTTCCCATAAAAATGTTTTCTAAAACACATAGATTTTGCAATCTTTTACAAATATTTTTATTTTGCACTGATCGTTCATTATTGAAGATATCCTCATAAATGATCTCAAAACTTTATTTGGAAACCATTTGATATGAATATATAAACATTTTAAAGTGTAACTTTCCAAAAAATGAATTTTTGAATGTAAGGAAATCTTCTTGAAATCCATTTACAATAGCTTTTATTAGAAAAAAATGATGTTGCAATAAGATAGAAATTCCTGAAGTTCTAGGAAAGTGCATTTAGTTTTTTGCCTATTCTGAGTTTGGTTGTTCATCGGATCAGGAGTTCAGTCCATTGTCCTTCTTTGGATGGTTGTTTTCATAGACTTTGCTTGATCATCAGAGTTTCCATTGACCATCTCCCTTGGATGGATGCTTTGACCAGGCCCTGTGGTGTGATCGAAGGCTTAATTGACCATCACTCTTTAGATGGTTGCTTTGGAAAGGCCTAGTAGCGGGACCAAAGGCTTTTCATCCATTACCATTAGATGGTGGCTTTGACCAGGCCCTATAGCGGGATCAAAAGCTTTGTCAGCCATCACTCTTTGGATGATTGCTTTGGCCACGCCTGACAGCAGTATCAAAGGCTTTTCGTCCATCTCCCTTGGATGGGTGAATTGACTAGGCCAAGCGGCAAGATCAATGGCTTAATTGACCTTCACTTTTTAGATGGTTGCTTTGGCCAAGCCAGATGGTGGGAATAAAGGCTTTTTGTCCATCTTTCTTGGATGGATGCTTTGAGAAGGCCCGATAATAGAATCAAATGCTTTATCGACCATCACTCCTTAAATGGTTGCTTTGGCCAGGCCTGATGGTAGGACTAAAGGCTTTTCGTCCATCTCCCTTGGATGGGTACGTTGACCAGGCCCGGTGGCAGGATCAACGGCTTAATTGACCATCACCCTTTGGATACTTGCTTGACTAGGCCTTGCAGCAGGACCGAAGGCTTTTTATCCATTTCCCTTGGATGGGTGCTTTGACTAGACTCGACGATGAGATTAAAGGTTTTATCGACCATCACTCTTTGGATGGTTTATTTGGCCAGGCTCGGTGGTGGACAAAAGGATTTTTGTCCTCTTGCGAATATGAAGAATACCTTTGTTTAACGAAAATTAACAACCAAGTCAGGTTAGAAGTTACGTTTGAATGCATGCATTTTGATTCCAAGGGAAATTATTTAGATGAGTTTCCTATTTCATCTGGTAAGCCTTTCTCAGCAATTTATTTTATTCATCCAATGTTGTGTGGCCTCAAGTGTTTGGTATTCCAAGTCCATCCTATCACACTTCCATCAAGTTTACTTAATCGATATGTAGTAAGATTACTTCATGAATCACTAGTGGACATTCCCAATTCGGCCCGAGGGCCCATCTGTGGAGTCCTTTGTGTTTTTCATTATTTTCCTCAAAACTAAATCTTTATGGGAAATGCGGAATATGGATCTTAAGGCTAGGATTAACACTAGAGGGGGGTGAATTGTGTTAAAAGAAATTACTAAATCTTTTTGAGTTTTTGTTAATTTGAACACAGATGTATGCAATATTCAGACACATATATGATCACAGAATCAAACACAGATGCAAATATAAAGTAAAAGCAGTAAAGGAAAGAACACACAGGATTTTATACTAGTTCGGAGTTACCCTACATCCAGTCCCGTACACAAGTAAGGATTTTCTTTCAAAAGCAATTGTACAATTACACCCTCGATTTCAAGGCCACGATGTACACCCTCTAGATTCACAATCCTCTGGGCAGAGATACTTGATTTCCCGGGAAACAAGTTCACCCAATTGATTTCCAAGGCTACAATCACAACTTTTCTCGCTTAATTGATTTCCAAGGCCACAATCACAGCTTTTCTCGTTTAATTGATTACAAAAAGCCTATAACTTTGAATAGCACCGAGGTTCTTGTTGAGATAGTGATAGAGAATCAAACCAGAGATAATCTAGTTAGATTCAATGTTGATTTCGGCAGAGTAATGTTAAGAATGTGTATAAAGAAATGTGGAAGAAGAAGAGAAATGAAAACCAGAAAATATGATTAAAAATTCGTTGAAAACAGCCCCTATTTATAGAAGAACAAGAGCCATGTCTATTCGTGAAGAGATATGACGAATAGACACTTCTTTTGAAATTTAAAATTTGAAATTAACTGACACTATGTCGACATGGGTATATTGAGCATGTCGACATCCCAAAGGATTTTTTTATGGTTTGTTTTTCTTTGAAAATAACTTTTATCTTATATTAACAACTATTTTAAACTTCATAAATATACTTGACTATAGTTAAAATACATAAGTAAATATAGAGAATAACATATATAAAATTTTATATTTAAATCTAAGTATAAATATTAAAAGTTAAATATATTATTATTAAAGATAGTTTGAAAACTAAGAATAATTTGATTTTGAAATTAAAGATTATTTTGAGGCTAAAAGTATTTGAAATCAGGATAGATGTTTTTGATTCTTTAAAAAGGAAGGTTTTGAAAACATTTTGAAAACAAGATATAATTTTGTAAAATCATTTTGAATAAAAATTAGAGGATACAAAACAATGTTCCATTAGATTTTTCGTAGGTTCCATCCTACTTAGGGTTCCGTCCCTTTAACGGGCTCGAAGTGGATTCCATTCCACGAATAAATTGGATTTTAAGATGCCAGTGCTTTTCTAGGAGTTTTAACAAAAATTTCTAATTA
The DNA here is from genome assembly GCA_030765085.1 of Allium cepa. Lineage (NCBI taxonomy): Eukaryota > Viridiplantae > Streptophyta > Magnoliopsida > Asparagales > Amaryllidaceae > Allium > Allium cepa. The sequence continues at coordinate 562,239,935 of CM060932.1, forward strand.
AAAAATAAATTACTTGAAATCTTGAACTCTTAATAATCTTGATATTCTTGATACTCATGAGTCTTCAATCTTGATACCATGAATCTCTATACTGTACATTCTTCATTCTTGATACCTGCATGGTTAAATCCTGCATGTACATATATTTCTAAACTATAATGTTAGTATTTATATTTTATAATCCTATTCTAAAGTTGTTGTCATCAAAACCATCATCTCACGGACTAACAATCCCTTTTTTTTATGATAACAACCTTTGTTTATAAAATATTACTTCTATCCTAATAACTCCCCCTTAATCTATGCCTAACTATCATATTTTATCCTTCTCCCCCTTTGTCATCAACAAAAACTAACTCCAAACTATATAACTCCCCCTTAATCTAATACTTTACGATATGTGATTATGATGATAGTGTTATCATAAATAATCAACACTTATCTCTAAAACTTAAAACTTAGTCCTAAACTACTAACTATCCTAAGTATATAATAATACACATATAAGAACACAACTTATTTATTAATCATATAGTTATATTTACATTTTTGTGGGAAACGTAAGAAAGAACATACAACAATAGGAAAAAGAGAAGAAACTAATGAATGTCTTTGAAAATGGAAGATCTATGAATCGAACAATTTGGATAGTGGAAAAAGAAATTTCCACGTTGTTCGATTAGATTTCCATCTTTGTCAAAGCACACTTCACCAACGCAAACGACTTTGTCGTCATCTTCCGCGTGCACTTCTTCCATGGGGACTTCTTCTTCTTCTTCTTCCTCGCCGGCCTCTTGTACTTGATTTCCCGAAGAGTCTTCGTCAATCAAGATTGGGTTAGCATGATTACCCATTAGAAATTTTTGCAAATTCCTAAGGATTTTGCCTTGCCTCTCTTGTTCTTTAGCCATTCGAAGTTGCATCACTGGGATTTCAGTTATTAACTGAAGTGCATCCTTAAGAGAATCCTCCATTTTGGTCACACGAGCGAGCGTTGTTCGTTGAAACGATCCAAAAGTAGGAGAAGGGTATGAAAAGGTTGAATTTATGTTTGATTTAGAAGAGGAGGCCATTGATTATTTAATTTCATAAGATAGAACAGAGAAATAACAGAAAGAATGAATAGAATTTCGAAAATAAGAAGAATATATAACCAATTATTTGAATTTTGGTGGGAAAAATTTCAAAAATAAAAAATCATTGTATGTCAACATGGGGTTCAAGGGGATGCCGATATGGTGCTTGAATTTTTGCTATTTAATTTATTTTGATCTAATTTTTAATTATACTTTGTTATTTATATTTTTTATATTTCAGTTATTGAACAAATACCTAATTCTCTTCTTAGTTTAGTAAATATAGATTCATTTAATGGTTTTGTTAATATATCAGCAATTTGATTCTCGAAATTAATATAATCTAGAGTAATTACTTCCTTATTTATATTGTCTCTGAGAAAATTATGTCTTATATCAATATGTTTAGTTTGAGCATGTTGAGTAGTATTTTTGGATAAATTTATCGCACTAGTATTATCACAATTAACTAATGATTTTGAGAAATTTAAACCATAATCTTTTAAAGTTTGTTGCATATATATTACTTGAGAACAAGCCAAAGAAGCAGAAATATATTCTGCTTCAGTTGTTGATAAAGAAACCGTATTTTGCTTTTTACTAAAGCAGGAAATCAGAGAATGCCCTAAACAGTGACAAGTTCCACTTGTACTTTTTCGGTCTGATTTACAACCAACATAATCAGCATCACAGTAAGATATTAAGTCAAAAGAATCAGAGGTGTGTTTAACATATCTTATGATACGTTTTATGGTATTTAAGTGGGTCTCTTTAGGTTGGGATTGATATCTTGCACAAAGATAAACACTATGCATGATATCAGGTCTACTAGCAGTAATATCGAGTAGTGATCCAATCATTCCTGTATATAATTTTTGATCTACATCTTTCGAGAGATCTTCTTTACTAAGGTACTCATTGGTTGCCATGAGAGTGGGTTTTCCACCCGCAGTAGTCAAACCAAATTTATTAATTACGTCTTTAGCATATTTTATTGACTAATAAAGATACCATTATCTAATTGTTTTATTTGTAATCCTAAAAAGAAGTTTAATTCACCCACATGACTCATCTTAAACTCTTTTGTCATTATTTCAGAAAATTCTTTATGCATTTCAAAATTAGTTAATCCAAAAATGATATCATCTACATAGACTTGTACTAGTTGAATATCATTTTTATTTCTTTTAATAAAAAGAATATTATCTACTTTACCAATTTCAAAGTTTGATTGTAATAAGTAAGATCTTAGTCTATCATACCAGACTCTTGGAGCTTGTTTTAGACCATATAAAGCTTTCTTAAGTTTGTAAACATGATTTGGTAATTTTTCATTTTCAAAAAGTGGTGGTTGTTTAACGTATACTTCCTCTTTTACAAATCCATCTAAAAAAACCACTTTTAACATCCATTTGAAATAATTTGAAATTATTATGATTTGCGAAAGCAAGTAGAATCCTAATGGCTTCTAATCTTGCTACGGGAGCAAAGGTTTCATCATAATCTATTCCTTCCTCTTGATAATAATCTTGAGCGACTAATCGAGCTTTATTTCTAACCACCTCTCCTTGTTCATTCATTTTATTTTTATAAATCCATTTAGTTCCAATTACAGTTTTATTTTCAGGTCTAGGAACAAGTTCCCAAACATCATTTCTAGTGAATTGATTTAATTCTTCTTGCATAGCCAAAATCCATGAATCATCAGTTGATGCTTCTTTTGGATTTTTGGGTTCGATCGTTGATATAAAAGCTACATTACTCATTTGACTTAGTTGATTTCTAGTTTTAACAAAGATTGCATATCTCCTAGTATATTTTCAAAAGTGTGATCTTTTAAAAGTTTAGTCCTTTTATTAGGATGATTAATTTCATTATAAGTTTCAGTTGACTCTTGATTTTGAGTGATTAAATCCTCTTCATCATTTGTATCTTCAAAAATTTGAGATTTTCATCGAACGAAACATGCATTGTTTCTTCGATGGTGTTAGTTCTTCAATTAAATACTCTGTACGCTTTACTTTTATTAGAATATCCGATAAAGATACCTTTGTCGGATTTAGGATCAAATTTATCTATGTTATCTTTAGTATTTAAAATAAAACATTTACTTCCAAAAATTCTAAAATAAGATAGTTTATTTCTATGATGAAGTTCATAAGATGTCTTATTAGTTAAAGGTCTAATTAAAATTCTATTTAAAATATAACAGGCGGTAGCAACTGCTTCTGCCTAAAAATACTTTGGTAATTTACTATCTGAAAGCATAGTTCTCGCACACTCTTGAATCATCCTATTTTTACGTTCTACTACTCTGTTTTGTCGTGGAGTTCTTGGACATGAAAAATTGTGAGTTATTCTCTTTTTATTGCAGAATTTCTCAAAATTTTCATTTTCAAATTCACCACCGTGATCAGTACGAATGGTTATAATTTTTGGAGAAAGTTGATTTTGAATCTTTTTTGTAAAGTTCTTAAAATATTCAAAAGTATCACTTTTATGTTTCAAAAATATTATCCATGTAAATCTAGAATAATCATCTACAGTTACAAAAACATATTTACTATGATTTATTGACAGAATTTGAGATGGACCAAATAAATCAAGATGAAGTAATTCAAAAGGTTTTGAGGTTGAAATCATATCTTTTAATTTAAAAGAACTTTTTCTAAGTTTTCCTAATTGACATGCATCACATAGACTATCTACTTTAAAATTCATTTTAGGGAGACCTCTTACTAGATCACGTTTTGACAGTCCAGATAAGAGTTTGAAATTCAAATGCCCAAATCTCTTATGCCAAATCCAAGGGTCACTTGTATTTGCCAACAAACACTGATTATCATTTGAAACTTTCATACCAAGAATATAAATATTCTTTTTCCTAATTCCCTCAAATATTATGGTTGAATTATTATCTTCAATGTGATACTTATCTTTTTCAAATTTAATTTTATATCCTTTATCGCAGAGTTGACTTATACTTAGCAGATTATGTTTCAGATTCTTAACTATCAAAACATTAGTAATATTAGGAGTTTCAGAGTTACCGACTTTTCCGATGCCAATCACATATCCTTTTGAATTGTCTCCAAAGTTAACCAGTCCTCTTCTTTGTATATTATATCATTCAGCATATCTGGATTGCCAGTCATGTGTCTAGAACATCCACTATCGAGTATCCATTTATTCTTTTTGATTTGCATAGTTTGTCCATTGTGGATTGATTCCTCAACTCCCATAAAGCATGTTTCCTGCACATCAAACAATTTTGGTAGACAACTTGAATTTGAACATTGATTATATGTAGACTCATGAGACAATAATGATCTGAATATTTCTAAACTAGTATTAACAAACATAGCCATTTTAAAAACTTTTTCAAAAATCAAATTATGAAACTTTGAAAACCTTGCTCTGATACCAAATTTGAGAAATGAGGAATATGGATCTTAAGGCTAGGATTAACATTAGAGGAGAGGGGGTGAATAATGTTTAAAGAACTAAATCTTTTTGAGTTTTTGTTAATTTGAACACAGATGTATGCAATACTCAGACACAGATATGATCACAGAATCAAACACAGATGTAAATATAAAGTAAAAGCAGTAAAGGAAAGAACACACCGGATTTTATACTGGTTCGGAGTTACCCTACATCCAGTCCCGCACACAAGTACAGATTTCCTTTCAAAAGCAATTGTACAATTACATCCTCGATTTCAAGGCCATGAGGTACACCCTCTAGATTCACAATCCTCTGGGTGGAGATACTTGATTTCCTATGCAACAAGTTCACCCAATTGATTTCCAAGGATACAATCACACCTTTTCTCGCTTGATTAATTTCCAAGGCCACAATCACACCTTTTCTCGGTTAATTGATTACAAAATGCCTATAACTCCGAATAGCACTGAGGATCTTGTTGAGATAGTGATAAAGAATCAAACCAGAGATAATCTAGTTAGATTCAATGTCGATTTCGGTAGAGTATTGTTAAGAATGTGTATAAAGAAACATGGAAGAAGAAGAGAAATGAAAGCCAGAAAATATGATTAAAAATTAGTTGAAAACATCCCCTATTTATAGAAGAACAACAGCCATGTCCATTCACAAAGAGATATGAAGAATAGACACTTCTTTTGAAATTTAAATTTTGAAATTAACTGACACTATGTTGACATGGGTAAATTGAGCATGTCAGCATCCCAAAGATACTTTTTATGGTTTGTTTTTCTTTGAAAATAACTTTTATCTTATATTAAAAACTATTTTAAACTTTATAAATATACTTGACTATAGTTAAAATACATAAGTAAATATAGAGAATAATATATATAAAATTTTAAGTTTAAATCTAAGTATAAATATTAAAAGTTAAATATATTATTATTAAAGATAGTTTTAAAATTAAGAATAATTTGATTTTGAAATTAAAGATTATTTTGAGGCTAAAAGTATTTGAAATCAGGATAGATGTTTTTGATTCTTTTAAAAGGAAGGTTTTGAAAACATTTTGAAAACAAGATATAATTTTGTAAAATCATTTTGAATAAAAATAAGCGGATACAAAACAATGTTCCACTAGATTTTTCGTAGGTTCCATCCTACTTAGGGTTCCGTCCCTTTAATGGATTCGAAGTGGATTCCATTCCGTGAATAAATTGGATTTTAAGATGCCAGTGCTTTTCTAGGAGTTTTAACAACAATTCCTAATTTAAAAATAAATTACTTGAAATCTTGAACTCTTGATAATCTTGATACTCATGAGTCTTCAATCTTGATATCTTGAATCTCTATAATGTACAATCTTCATTCTTGGTACCTACATGGTTAAATCCTGCATATACATATATTTTTAAACTATAATGTTAGTATTTATATTCTATAATCCTATTCAAAGGTTGTTGTCATCAAAACTATCATCTCACGGATTAACCGTCTTCCTTTTTGAATGTCCTTTCTTTGACTTTTGAATTATAATACTATGATTTTGCATTGATATTCTATAGTTCGAATAATAGCTTGTTTTTTTAATTTGCTAAGCAAGTCAAGCGATTCCATTTTTGACTCTTGATTCGTTTCATAGGTATAACCGATTCTTTGACATGAGGGAACTTCAATTTCAATAGGTAACATTACCTCAAATCCATATGTTAAGAAGTATGGAGTGTGTCTGGTAGTAATCCTTATGAATGTTCAGTAAGACCATAAACGAAGGGTAGTTCATCTATCCAATTTCCTTTGGCTTTCCCCAGTCGTTTCTTTAAAATGTTCTACGTGGTTTTATTTACTGGCTCTACTGCTCCATTGGCCTTTAGGTGAGCCACTGACGAAAAACTTTTTATGATTCCATTCTTTTCATGGAAATGAGTGAACTCCTTGCCTTGAATTGGGTATCGGAAATAATCTTGCTTGAGAGCCTAAATCTTGTTACAATTATTCTTAATAACGAACTTTAGAATCTTTTTGGCTGTTATGTTAGGTAGGGGTTCAACTTCTACCTACTTAGTAAAATAATCGATTACTACTATTGCAAAATTTTCTCCTTCTCTTGAGATTTGAACGATCAAATCAATCCCTCATACATCAAAGGGTATGGATTGGAATTGGTGGTTATATTGTTCGGAGGTAGGCCTGGTAGTTTAGAGGACATTTAGCGCTTGTCACACCTTTTGACATGATTTATGGCCTTTCCTGTCTTTTGAGGCTAATAATATCCCCGTCTCATCACTTTTTGGCTAGTTTTATTCCATTAGACTGGTCTCCACAAAATGCTTTATGGGCTTCCGTTAACAATCTTATGCCCATTTCAAGGCAACGCATCTTAAGTAAGGCATTAAATATCTCTTCCTATATAATACTCCATCAATTATAGTATATGAGGGGGATTGGTACCTTAGCTTTCGTGCTTCTTTCTTTTCCTTTGGAAAGACTTCTTTTTCAATGCATTCGACCAAGGACATAATCCAAATACTAGAGTATGAGTTTTCGCGAGCACATGCCCTTTTCGGACTATCTTTGACATTGTTATCTTCTTGAGGATCCTTCTCATTATCTGACCGTTGACGAACTTGAGACTTAGTTAAAACCAAAGCTTCTTGCTTAATTACTCTTCCTCTTCTTCAATACTTGGGTTTTGTTGAAATCCTATAGGTATGATTTTGACTTCTAGTGCTCCTAGTGAACTTGCCAGTTTGGGTAAAGAATTCGGTTGTACATTCATTTCCCTTAGTATTTGGTGTATGGAGAAATTCTCGAAGTGAACCAACATCTCATGGATTATTTTGACGTATTGGGATAGTTGAGCATCTTTAGCTTGGAATGTATTATTCAATTGGTTTACAATTAATTACGAACCATCGAATATTTCAATTTTAGGAATTTTGAGTTATCGCGCTAAGGTTAACCCGACGATCATTGACTCATACTCTGCTAAGCCTAACTTCATTGCATAGCGAAGTCTGTGTCCATTAGGGGTAATTACAACATATCTTGCTCCTGCACCCTACTTGTTCGATGCTCCATCTACGTATAACTGCCATTTTGGCTCAAGTTTTTTTTCTCCGACCGTTCCTTGAAGAATCTCGTGCGTTCTGCACAAAGTCTGCCAAAGTTTGCCTTTTGATTGATGTCTTAGGTAGGTATTCAATATCATACTGGCTCAATTAGACCCTCCATTTTATCAGTCTTCCCGATACTTCGGGTTTACTTAGAAATTTCCTCAATAGGTAGTTAGTTAAGACCTTGATTGGGTGAGCTTGAAAATAAGACCATAGCTTTCGTGCCGGCAATAGTATGCAATGTACTCATTTTTCTATAACCAAGTACCTAGTTTCAACATCTCTTAATCTTTTACTTGTTTAATAATCTAGGAATTCGATCCGTTTCCCTCGCTTACCAAAACCAGCTGATGGCATATTCTACACAGCCATGTATAGAAATAAGTCTTCTCCTGTTATAGGGTTTGAGAGTATCGATGGTGTTTTTAGATGATTTTTCAACTCCTGGAAAGCTTTTTGACATTCCTCTATCCATTCAAAAGTTTTCTTTTTCTAAATTAGATCAAAAAAGGAAATACATATGTCCTTTCCTTTAGGTATGAATCAATTAAGAGCCACTACCCGTCCATTTAATCTCATCACTTCCTTATATGTTTTAGGTTACGTCATATCTCTAATAGCTTTTATTTGATTGGGGTTGACTTCGATTCCCTAGCACTTACAATATATCCTAAGAACTTTTCGGATTGGATTTCAAAGTTTACTTTTGCATACTCAATTTCATCTTATACTTCCATGATACGTTAAAAATTTCACTCAAATCCTCTAAATATATGGTCCTCTTTCTTAGATTTCACTAACATGTCATCAACATAAACTTCCGTGTTTCTCCCTTCTTGAATTTTGAACATCATGTTCATGAGTCATTGATATGTTGCCCATGTGTTACTTAGCCCGAATGGCATCACTTTGTAGCAGAACATTCCCTAATCTATGACAAACCTTGTATGTTCCTCATTGGTTTAAAACATTAGAATATGATTATACCATGAGTAAGCATCCGTAATAGACATCAGTTTATGACCACTAGTCGCATCCATTAATTAGTCGATTCTGGTCAGTGGATAACAATCTTTCGGGAATGCTTTGTTGAGATCCATAAATCGACACATGTCCTTCACTTCCTATTAGATTTCTATACCAACACTGGATTTTCCAATCATTTTGAGTAAAACTCCTCACTTATGAATCTGTTTTCGAACAACTTTTTCATCTTCTCCTTTAGAATGGCATTGTGGGTTTTATCAAGCAACCTTTTCTTTTGCCTTAGGAAAATAAACTTTGGATCAATGTTGGGTGCATGGCACATTACAAATGGGTTAATTCCTTCTATGTTTACAAAGGTCCATGCAAATATATTTATATTGTAACTCCCCGTAAAATCAACCATATATAAATTGGATAAACTAACAAGATAGAGGTAAACTGGATCCAAATATTGGAATTTAACCACAAAATATGCTGTTATGTTCTTGTGGTGAAATTCTAATCGATTTCCATTTATATTATGTTGAAAACGGAGCTTGAATTAAGTAGTATGGGCATTTGAAGTTTTTAGGTTTAAAATAATTTAAATAGAATTTGAATAATTAATTCTAAAATTTGAAATTCAAAAGTTAAATATAATTATACTTGGGGATTAAGTAAATGTTAAAATTAATGTTAATGTTAAATAACAATTAAGGAAGAAAATAAATTTACGACCGCAAAAATTTTAACGTTCTCAAAATAAAGGGAGCGGCCGACCTTTGACCACGACCGGTCGATCACTAGCAGTCAAGTTGCGGAAGGTGGCGGTCAACTGCTGCCTATAAGCGGCGACTTGGGTTTAGTTTATTTACTATGCCAGATTTTATTATTTTTAACTGACCTTCATCGGACAGTTCTGGTGCGTTCTAACCATTATAAATAAGGGCATAGCCCCCTTACTTTTATTATCATAATATTTGGAAACATTAGCAAAGCTCTGTCGGTTCTTCTCTTCACAGATCTAGAAAACTTCATTAGGCGTTCAGGTTAGAAATCTTATATATTTACCTTTGTTTATTTTTTATTTTTTAACCTCTTCTCCTCCAAACCTCTAATTTTCTGAATCAAACATATGTATAAATCTCTTGCTGTATATATCAAAAAGAAAAGATCTAAAATGGTTCATTGAAGGCATATCGAATCTAAGAGAAGACAAAGTTAAGGACCTTTGTAAGTGGAAATCTTAGTTTTTCTATTTTAGCAATTGAACAGTGTAGTTTGGATTTGATATATGCCTTAGGGCGTTTTAAATTACAAAAAAATCACAATAAAAATCCTTAAATATCAATTCATAAGATGGTACCTTAACTGTTTGTATTAAAATAATGGAGTTTATACGGATTTTATAGTTTATGTGTTTTATCCTTTGTTTCACTTCTTATTATTTTTCTTTAGATTTGATTAAGGGATTTGATTAAGAAATGATATATAAGGTAAAAATTCTTAGTCATATTTTGCACTGCCTATTTCAAAAAATTGAATAGAAATGCCCTTGTCTAATTTTATGTAAAAGAATTCAAATAGAACTTAAATAAAATTGTAAGTTTCCATTATTATTGTTTTGTTCCATTGCTTTAATATAAAATAAGTTGGATTCGGATTCTAAGTACAAGTCTATTGATTTTGATTTTCGAATATTGGATTTATGGTAGAAATGTTACTGCGGAAATGAGACTTGTATAACATTGGAAGATTTGACATTTGAACGTCAGCTTAGAATGTAATCCCCACAAGTATAGAAATTGACAAATGAATATATATACATGTGTGTGTGTATATTTTTGTATGTGTGTAAACTAGCGTAAATAACGTACAATTATAACGTATTAATGGCGTAGTTAATTAAGTTACTAATTATCGTTTAAATACCCCTTAGAAAGGTAAAAATTATAAAAGCAAAATAAGAAGGATTTCTTTTATGGCCTAAATAATTGATATGGTGGGAAGCGTGATAATATATTTAGAGAGTGCTGTGAAGTATGACTATGTTACAGGGATGGTCAGTTAAAAGCACATAGAATTCCGTCTAGCTGATCTGACTACCAGTAGTGTGACTTTGGGGCTGATGTGAGACATCGTCTATAATAAGTAACTATAGATGACGCATTAGTTCCAATTCTACAGGGCAAATCTGCCTAGTTAATCTGACCACCAGTTTCTACGGATAATCGAACTGATGTGAGACATCTCCATGGAGGTAAGTGTCATAATACGAAGGACCTACTTTGGGGAAATTAAAGGTATTAAGTGGCTGTTTGAGGGGCCATCCTTTTCCTTTAAATGAAGTATTAAATTGCTGGGATTGGGTTTAGGCACGGTTGAGCATAGCTCAAAAAGGTCTACTACAATAGAAGTATTAAGTGTCTGAAGAGATTTTGTACAATGCCAGCTAGATAGGTACCTATAAGGAGTCCGCCTTGGGAATATGTACTAAATGATGGAGGCCTACCTCAATTAAGGTCTTAAATGATCAGAGTCTGTCTAGGTATTAAGTGGCTTAGGTTCTATCTCTCGTATTGGTAGACATTAATAATGAATGTTATGGGTTACTGATTATGAGAGTACTTGCTTCGGGGATTGAAGGTATTAAGTGGTTGTCTGAGGACTTGCCTTTTTTCCTTATATAAAGTATTATATAGTTTTGAACACAGTTTAAGATGTGAAATAAATCCTTATTTAAATTATACCATCCAAGTACTAATATAGAAATGCTTGAGATTTTCTATTCACCAGACATTGTTGTTCTGACTACTTCCTCATTACAACACCGGTTAGGGAAGGAGATAATGATCAAGATGGAGATGATGAATAAAGGGGCTAGTGCCAGTAGTTTATTTATCTATTTATGCTATTTTCCGATATACCCTTTTGATGTTAAAAATGTATTTTTAAACAAGATGACATAACGGTTATTGTTGATACTATTTTATAGTTTTGTTTTATGACATTTGGAATTTTAAATAAAATGAGTAATGTTTATGCTATTATATTTTATCCTTCCGTCTTGAGTTCTGAATGAATATATAAATAGCTTTGTATTATTCTTTTTACCAGCCATCATCCAGCTTTGGAATGTGTCTAAGTCTTGATGGGTCTGTTCTAGCTTGGGATTTAGGCCTGTTTCAAGATGGGTTGTTTGGCATCAAAGCCTAGGTTGCCCGATCAATAAATAAAAGTACATGTATGAGTTGCATATTTTTATTTTTCAAAGTAATTTTCAAATATATAAATATATGTACTTATTTTGAAGATACACCTAACTCTATAAATTCCAACGATAGAAGTAGTTGCAACCATATTTTGAAAGGATTTACGAAGCGACTATGAGTTGGAAAAAAAGTTAAATTTATATTCCTTCTCCGATTGTCCATGGGATAGAGGTCGTATTATAAGGAGTGAACTAAAAGAGCATGAGCATGACATATGAAAACATCCCAGAAGCTTAATAGTACTTGACTCCTTTGTTGACCTAGACATCCTTATAATTGTGAACCTTATAAGCATGATACCCATCAATGTTCACATTAGATGTAATTAAAACATTTACATAAATCACCTAATAAATAATAGGGATAGAAAATGTAAATAGAAAAGCTTGTAAGTCCAAGATTAATAAGGCGATAAATGTGGAATAAATAGGGAGTTACAAGAATTTAATAGAGATATAAATGGCCAAATTATGGAGAGATAAGGAAGGCATTATAGGTAAAATTAAAATAAATAAACAAACTTCTTTAAGGATTATACGTTTTATAACCATTTATTATAGAAAATTGACATTTATAGAAATAGCAAATGACATATTAAGTAGTAACTAAATATTATAAGATAATATATTTGTTAACATCTAGAAGAAGGATGTGAAGGAATGAAACAAGCTTTCATGAGAAGGTACACATTAATCACCATAACAAGGTAATCAAATCTTTTAAAGTTTGAGTAGGAAAGTTCAAAAGAAGGAATAATTACAGTTAATTTCTAAAACCCAACCCAAAGAGAGAGAATTTGATAAAAGGATTTTTGAAAATTCGTTTAAATGTTTTGAAAGGGCTTTTCAATGGATTATTAAATGAAGTTCTTATATACCATATGTTGAAATCTTTTTTAAAGAAAATGATTTTAGTCGGGTTTGGAAATATACTACCAATTATTTTGTGTAAGTTTGGAAGAGAATGTAATTTTGAAAGTGATGAAACATTTAAAAACAAAATAATGGATAGACTTTAAAAAAGAAAATTGTGATTTGAAAAATAAGGTTATTCATTTTTAAATTATTTAGTTTAAAATTAGTCGAGTCAAACAATTTTGAATTTCTAGATTCTTCATTTTTGAAATAAATGCAAAATAGGGTGTAAGTTGGACCCAATGATTTTTTTGATTTTATAAATTTGGAAGTTGTTACTTCAAAAGAGCGAGGAAATTTGGAAATTCATAATTTATAAGTTAGTTGAGTTGAAAAGTTCTAACTCAGAAGGATTTTATATTCATGAAATTCTTAGTTTAAAATTTATTAAGCCAAAAAGTTTTTGGTCTAAAGATTTCTGATGAAGGGACATTTTATTCTTTGGAATAAAAATAAAGTAGAACTTAGGTCAGACTCGATAATCTTTCCTACCTTATAAAATTGAAAGTTCTTTTCCTTCAAATTCTTTTAAAAGGGTGTATAAATGGATATGATACTTGATTGAAATAGGATAGAAAGAGTATAAGGTTAAGAATGCTCGATACGATAGGTAAAAGGAACATTCCTGCATAAGGAATTATGGAAAATAATTATTGATAGGTAGTAATGACATTAGGGATTTATAAGTATGATTGGTAATCTAGTTAGAAATAATACAACAGAAACAAAATAGAATAGAAGTTATCATTGTCTACTCCATTTTTCATTTTTTAAAGTTATATAGGGTGTTTTAAAAAATTGAAATGAATGATTATTTGGTATGGTAATTGAGTTTTTGAATGTTTTGGGTTAAAAATTCTATTTTGAAAAGAAGATAGCCTCTGTTATAAAAAATAATTAAGAAAGAAAATTTTTTATGGTTTCTTTTTGGAAACCTATCAATTTTTGAATGTTATAAATGAAAAAACTAACTTTAAAAAAAATTGATATAGAAAATATTTGAGAAGGAAAATTATTTTACTTCATTTTGGAACTAAGCAATTTTGAGTTATTGATAAAGGTTTCTAAGTTTATATTTTCAAAGGTAAAGATTTCGGATTTGGCACTTCATATTTGTGAAGTTTTAGTTTTACAAGGAATGGTTAGAGCTAAACATAATTTATATGGAGTAAATATGGATCACTACCTCGGTAAGATATTTAATGGTTCTAGAATATGAATAAAATGGGGATAATATGTACTACCTGATTTGGGAATTTGAAATCAGTCCCAAAACTTTATTTGCAGAAGGTGGTAAAGTTGTTAAGATATTCCAAATCTGTAATTGGGTTGTAAATTAGGTTGCTTGTAGAACGTGAATTTCTATATTTTGATTGTGGAGCGATTTCTATGTAATTTTCGTAAATTATCATACTCCAAAACAGGTATAAAAGTGCATTGTTTGAATTGACAAAGGATGTAACAAAAAGAAAACGAGATATGTAAGATTTGGATACCGTTTTCATAATTTACACTATTTATCTCAATAAAATCAAAGAAATAATTCTTTGTAATTTCAAATAAAGCAAAAATTTCATTTATGGTTGATTTGTATGGAAATAGAGGACAACTCTGATAAATTAAAAACGTGGAAACAAATATTCTAGTTTAGAAATTCACATACACATATAACCATGTTTAATGACTATATATATATAGCATAATTTATGACTATATATGTATAAGTTAGTAATTAACCGATTAAGATTTACGAAAATTGGTTACAAATTTAATAGGCAATAAATTTGCAATTAATGAGAGTTAAAAGGATTTAAATAGGGACCAGTTAAGAAATTTAACATGACATTTATGGAAGAATTTAATCAGAGTGATAAATGGACTTTGAAATTTGTAATAGGTTAAAGGGATTAAATGAGTGTAACACCACATAAAATTTAATAATTAAAATAAAGTTAAAAATGGAAATTTTATGTCTGTTGGAATCAGATCACGGCAGTTGCATGATTGCATCTGTGGCGATTTTCTGATCAATTTTTATATATAATAAGTTAATATTGGAGTTCAATCGGAGAAGTTATGGACGTTTGAAGTCTTTGAATTTGAAATCTAAATATTTGAACATGGAATAAAAAGTTCAAAGTTTGAACTTAAATATTAACGTAAGGGGTACTTAACATATAAGTAAAAATATAACGTTTAACGTATAAAAATTAATTAGGTTAAATAAATATAAGAAAGCAGAAATAAATAGTCTCGACTGAAATTGCATGACCAATTGACCGCTCTAGAGGCAGCGATCGACCAATGGATAGCTACAGGTGATGAAAATCCTAGGCTAGAATGGCCTGGATTCGTTTATTTTTAATCCAATGGTTATTCTTCCTTATCTCCTCTATACATAGACCCCTACTCTTTCATCATAAAATTCTATAGCAATGGCGAAGCTCTGTCAAAACTTTCCTCTTAGGTTTTCAGAAATAACTAACTTTCTGGCAAGTAATCTAATTTCTAATCTCTATTTAAATTCTCAATCTTTCTTCTTTCCATCTTATGATTTTTTAAAATCTAATATATATACACACACACACACGCACACACACACACACACACATATATACACACGCGCAAAAAATCTATTTATTGTATACTAAAAAAGAGGAAGATGTGATAGAGAATTAGGAGCAATGCAAATCAGATCTTATCTTCTTCTTAAATCAGTTAGTTTTTTCTGGTAAGAGGTTTAGGCATTTAATCCTTTTGGTTTCTGATTCTATTCCTCTCTAGTTCTGATTCTAGATCTAAGTTCTATATACTATTCACTTTGTTGTATTTTCTAGAAGAGGAAGATTTAAAAGAGAATTAGGCACGATGGAATCAAATCTAGTTAGGAAGCAAACAATTCCCTATGAGTGGAAATATCAAGTTTTCACATTTTTGTAATTGAACAGTATTTATTTGAATTTGATATATGCCTTGGGAAATTTTGGTGAACGAAAACATAAAATCTAAAATCCCTAGAATTTTCCTAAATAAATGTATATCTGTGAATAAGTTGGAATTTCAATTGTCTGTATAAACATAGTAGGATCAAATCTGTACTTGGGATTTAGATAATTCATAATCTATTCCACTTTATTTCTTTTGATTTCGTTTGAAGTACAAAAAGGATTCTAAAAGAAAATAATTTAGAAATGATATGCAAAGTATGAAAAGCACTACTTATTTTTGTAAATTAAACATGTACGGACCCTTTTTCCCTTCAAAAGTGCTTTGTGTAAAAGTTGAACAGAATATGAAATATGTAAACTATAAGACTTGTTTTACTTGAAATAGAAGAGGTAAGTTCTACTACGTTAATATGATATGAGCTTGGTACTATTACTTTTTGTATACAAGTCAGTTGTTCGCTAAGGATGTTAGCTATATATTTTACTGGAATTTAGGACTTACATAAGTCTGACATTTAAATTAATTAGCATTTTCTTTGCATGTGATAAGAAATATTCTATTCGAATCTCGGGTGTGTATATATAAGTATATAATATTAATATGCTGATTAAAAACTATTAATTTATTGATTATAACGTATTGAGCGTAAAGATTAGGGTTATTAGAAAAGTTAGGTAATATTAATTTGTAGAAGTTTGTTAATGTTAATTAAGGAGTCAAACCCAAATTTAGGGCATAATAAGCGGTCATGCCTGCTTAAGTTTCAAGGATATGCCCATGCTCCGGGGACTTAAGTTATTGTATGGGCGGTCAGTCACACTCGCTTGATACTTAGCATTTCGTCCGCACTCTGGGGACTTAAATTGGTTTGTGGTTGGTCGGTCACACCAGAGTTGTGTTTATACTCTGACCGCACTTTGGGGACTCAAAGTTGTGTTACGGATGATCGTTTCGTATCCGGTTTGTGCTCAAACTCAAATCTGCTCTCTGGAGACCTAAAGTTAGTCGATGCTTGTACTTCAGTCCACGCTCTAGGGACTTAGAGTTAGTGTTTATACTCTAATTCATACTCTGGGAATTTGGAGTTGATGTTTATACTCCAATTCATACTCTGGGAATTTGGAGTTGGCCGACAGACGGTCAGTCACGTCTGTTTAGGCGTTTGAATTTCGTTCGTACTCTAGGAACGATGGATTTATCAGGATCGTGGATGGTCGATTCACATCCGCCCTGAGTTAACAAGTGAGCTCGTTAGATGGACGGATCCATCCTCCTCGAACTTGATTCAGATATGAGCGAGGTCGTTAGGTGGACGGATCCACCATCCTCGAAACTGCATTTATAAATTTATACTCCAGTTTGCACTCTGGAAACCTGGAGTTAGTTAGAGGATTGTCGTGTATCAGTCCTATTTAGTCTTTAGTGTGATGGCTTGCCCTCGAGCTTAGGTTTCACTTAGTGAGTGACCGGTCGTATCAAAGTCACTCACTATTTGAATAAGTTCCACCATATGATGGAACTTAGCTCTTTGTGCATCGTGATGGTTGTATGCCACATTCAATAAATCATAGCTCTGGCGTGAAGAGATTGCACTTTATTGTTGAAATAAAAAAATATGGCAAAGTCAATTGCCTTATTACAAATTCAAATTTCAAAATGCAGAAACAAATTACAAATGAAAATAGACTAAATAAATAAAGCCTATCATGTGTAGTAGCGACGAAGACTCTCACTGTTCCAGGCTCTTGGAAAAGTGAGACCGTCAATGGTCGATAATTTAAACATGCCATCTCCGAGCTTTCGTTCAATCACATATGGCCCTTCCCACGTTGGTTTCATATGTGAAGGAATCAGATATGTTCTTTTAAGGATGAGGACGCCGAGTTCGAAGGTTCGGGGTCGGACCTTAGCATTGTACAATCGGGCGACTCGATTTCGGTATGCGGCTGCCCTTAAGTTAGCCTCTTCTCACTTTTTATCTAATAAATTAAAGGAATCGGCAAGTAATATAGCATTTGTTTTCGTATCATAGTATGTCACTCGATGAGAAGGTACTTCTCTCTCAACTGGAATAATGACTTCTGAACCGTAAGAAAGAAAGAATGGAGGGCGGCTGGTCGTAGACTTGTGGGTTGTTCGGTAAGCCCATAAAGCCTTGGGAAGTTCATCGACCCATTTTCCCTCGGCCTTTTCCAGTCGTTTCTTCATAAAAACTTGATAACTTTATTAACAGCTTCAACCTATCCATTCGCTTGAGGGTTGCAACTGTAGAGAATTTCCTTTGAGTGTGGAATCGTTGACAGAAATCCTTGAACTCAACGCTATCCAATAGGGTTCCGTTATCGGTGATGATGTTATGCGGGAGCCGAATCGGCAGATAATGTTGCATGCCATGAAGTTGATCACTTTCTTCGTCATGATTATAGCAAGGGGTTCAGCCTTCACCTACTTAGTGAAGTAATCAACTACGACATACTTCACCCCACCTTTGGCCAGAGATAGAGAACCAATAATATCAATACTCTAGACTGCAAATGGCCATGGACTGATCATCTGGGTTATTTTGGTAAGAGGAGCTCTTGGAATCAAAGCGTGTTTTTGACATCTGTCACATTTTCTGGCGTAGTCTGAAGCACCACGATTCACGATCAACCAATAGTATCCATATCGGAGTTCTTTCTTAGCTACAGTTTACCCCCTGATGTGATCGCCACATTCTCCTTCGTGTACATCATGTAACACTCGTTTAATTTACTAGAGGAACATAGTATCCTCTTCTATACATGACTCCATTCTGAATAGTGAACCGTGAGGCTTTTCGAAGAACTTGTCTTTTTTCACTTTTGCGCTCTGGCAATGTTCGATGCTCAAGATAATTTCTGAACGGAGTCTTCCATGATTCCTTATCGAGAATGACCTCAAATACCCAATCTGTCTCCATTCAATCGATGCTTAGGTAAGGAAATGTTCCTATAGGAACGAGTCCCATTTGTTGTGCTTCACCTGTGCTGGCTAGTTTTCTAATGAATTAGTTTTTGATTGCACTCTCGGAGCATGCATCAGATGACATTATAATCGAACTAATTTAATATTTCTTGAACCCAAGTTAGGTAAGCAGCCAGTCTTCGGTCCTTGGTCTGGTACTCCCCTCGAACTTGACGCAAGACCAGTTACGAGTCACAATAAATCTCCACAGCAATGACTTTTAAATCTCAGGCAAGTCTCAATTCGCCAAGTAGGGCTCCATACTCTATTTCATTGTTGGTCGTGCGAAAATCAAACTTTAAAGCATAGCACATAGATCGACCTTAAGAAGTTTCAAGTACAATCCCAACACCTAAGCAACGGTCATTCGATGTATGCAACTTCCAGATACATTTGGGAGATTCACTAGTTTCAGGCAAGTCCTCTGAGATGGTAAATTGAGCTATGAAATCTGCTAGGACTTGTCCTTGAATGGTTGCCTTGGAGTATATGTCAAACTGACTCAGCTCAATATTCCACTTGAGTAACCTACCAGACGTCTCAGGCCACGTAAGGACCCGTCGTAATGGCAGGTCGGTGTAAACGGTGATAGGATGAGCCTGGAAATACGGACGAAGCTTCCATGAGGCAATAACAAGACAATAAGCCAACTTCTCTGGCTTTGGATAATTTCTCTTAGCTTCGGTTAGTCGCTTACTAATATAGTAGATCGGTTTTCGCACTCGGTCTTCCTCCGAAACTAGGACAGCACTGATCGTGTTTTCTTATACCGCCAAGTAAAGGTACAATTTCTCATGATCGCTAGGATTTGACAAAATAGGCGGTGTGGAGAGGTGCTGAATTAGTGCTCGAAATGCGCCCTCACATTCCGTGGTCCATTCAAAGTTCCGTTTCCCTTTTCGGATCAAATTGAAGAAGGGAATGCATTTGTCAATGGATTTTGAAATGAACTTGCTTAACGCTACTACTTTCCCGTTGAGGCTCTGACTTGCTTTATAGTTCTTCGAGTCTCAAAATTTTTGATTGCCCACATCTTTTCGGGATAGGCTTCAATTCCTTGAGCGTTGATGATAAACCCAAGGAATTTTTCGGATGCGACCCCAAAGTGACATTTCAACAGATTGAGCTTTATTCTTTATTCTCGGAGGATATTAAACATTGATTCCAGGTCTTTAATATGATCAGTGGAGAATCATGATTTCACTAGCATGTCGTCCACGTATACCTCCATGGTTTTGTCAATCTGGTTGGCGAACATCCGATTAACCAATCGTTGGTAAGTTGCACCAGCGTTCTTGAGTCCAAAAGGCATAACTTTGTAGCAATAGAGTCCCAAATCGGTCACGAAGCTGGTGTGGTACTGGTCGGGCAAGTGCATGGGTATCTGATTGTAGCCTGAATACACGTCCATGAAGGATAGGAGTTCATGTCCAGCTGTTGAATGTACAAGTTGATCGATTCAAGGAAGTGGAAATCTGTCTTTGGGGAAAGCTTTATTCAAGTCTGAATAGTTGACACACATTCTCCATTTCCCATTTAACTTTCGGATAAGTACAGGGTTGGATACCCATTCTGGATATAATTCATCTCGAATAAATCCATTTGATTTAAGCTTATCTACCTCTTCCTTAAGGGAGGAAGATCCGTCTGGATCCATGCCACGCCTTTTTTGTTTGACCGGGACATACCGTGGGTCAATGTTTAATATGTGGCTCGCGATGTCCAGGGAGGTTCCACACATGTTAGAATGTGTCCAGGAAAACACGTCGAGGTTTTTTCGGAGAAATTCATTGTTGGCTTAACTGAGATCCAACCTTTATCATTCTAAAATCGTCGCTATCATCAATCGGGACATCGATCGTCAGTTCGTCCATAGAAGCTTGACTGTCTTTAGTTTCATCTTCACTTTCATTATCTCTTGGGTCAAGATCCCTTTGGAATTGGTTGAGGTGCCTGGAACTGGCCCAGGCACCAATTGTCAATTTTTAACAAAACATACGCAGAGAGATTGCTCTATGCCCTTTCCTTTTTCTCTTTGTTGCGCATCTTACGGTTCAGCAACATATAGGCTCGTCCAGCAGCCTGATCTCCTTGAATAACTCCAACTCCACGATCGGTGGAGAACTTTAGAGTCAAACACCATAGGGCAATGGCAGCCCTGAACACAGTTGGAGCCGATCGGCCCAAGAAAGCATTGTACGACGAGTCTATGTCTAATACAACAAATTGCAATATCCGGACTCTCCGGCATTCTCCGGTTCCTAACTCCACTGGCAATTCCACCACTCCGGTGGGTATGGTTGCACTCCCGTTGAAGCCATGAATGCGAGACTGACAAGGCTTAAAATCTTTAGCTTCCATTTTCATTTGGTCATAGGCTCGCCTAAACAATATACTCACAGAACTTCCACCGTCATCTAAGATCCTCTTCATCCAAGTTGGACCTACTTGAGCTGATATGACAAGTGGATCAATAGTAGGGGCTTCAACCCTGTCAGCATCTGTATCTCGAAACACGATGTCGTAGGTCATCGTTTTCTATTATTTGGCTGGGACCCCATCTTCTAAGCTACTACAACACTTGAAGGTCGCATACCTGATGGAACTGGCATACGACTCCATTTCCTTCTAGCTTCGGTCTGCTGGGTGAGGACCACCACTAACAGTGTGTATCATCAACTTCCTGTCGGTACGGGTGGGTTCCTCTTGTCTTGCCTGATTCGATAACTGATTTTGATTTGATGGGCCTGCACCTCCAGATTGCGGCTCCTGCACAAACTGTTCTAACTTCCTTTCACTTATTAACTTTTCAATGAGATCCTGCAAGTGACGGCACTCATTCGTGTTATAGCCGTACCTATCGTGGAATCTGCAAAACTTTCCCGTCTGGATTTGTTTCTCTGATGATGGTTTTAGGGCAGGTTTCTTATATTGAATGGTATTACAAGTCTACAAGTACACATTCTCCAGCGATGTATTCAAAGGAGTATAATTATCAAACATGGGAGCCCTACATCGCGGACCGCAATTCTGATCCCGTTTCTTATTTCGATCTCCATTACCTCCCGCTGATTCTATCTATTTTGAATATTCAATTGCACTATTCCGAAGCTCTCCCCGGATTGTTTAACATCTACATTACTTTGGATTTCTTCCACACTGGGCCCTGCATCATCTTTTTCCTAGACTGCTTTTCATCCTCCCTTCTCAAGAATTGGGCTGCCTTGGAATAGAAACGGTCCAATGATGCAGGGGTTTTTCCGGCCAGCCAGTTGCCAAATTCAAAATCGGGATCAATTCCCTTAGTTAGTGCCATCAGAATAGAGTTATCGTTGGGATTGCTAATCTCAGCACATGTGGCATGAAATCTTTCCAAATAACGTCTAAGTGTCTCTCTAGGAGCTTGAGTGACACTAGACAAAGTGTTAACATCCTTCGGTCTCGTTACATGAATTCGAAACTGCTCAACAAACATTGTCTCCAATTGATCATAACACGAGATAGATCGAGGTGGAAGACGGGAAAACCACATGGTAGCTATGCCCCCAAGAGAGATCGAAAAAATTCAACATTTAGCTGCATCATCAGCTCGTGCCGCATTCATCAACCATTCGTACTTTAGAATATGATGATTAGGATCCAAGATCCCTTCATAGGTGGGTAGATTTGGCATCCTGAATCACCGAGGTGGTGCAGCATAGAATATGTCATCAGTGAAAGAGGTATGACTCTGAGAGACTCCCCAGTTGTCGTTAGTGAGACCCTGACTTTCACAGATCATTTGACGGATCATTGTCGGTATATCCGGCATCTGGACATTATGAGCATGCTGGGCCAAGGTGTGGTCGGGTTCCACAATGCGAAGCTGGGCCGGACGCTGTCGACGGTCCAGGTCTTGCATCCTTGGTTCTAAGTCTTCGAGGATATAAGGTTCGAGAGTATGCTTATGTTGGAGCGGATCTGTCCGATTTCGAGCATCAGCTCCCGGTTCAGTAGTAGTGGTGATAGTGCAGTTGTTTGTAACATTATGTGGAATAGTACCTCCTCGGGAGGAGGGTCCAGTCTGATGGCTGGTTGACGGGCCAACTCTTGGTTGCCCAAGGCTCAGTGCATGCTGATGTCCAGTAGCTTGGGTATAACTTCCATCTAGCCATGGGCGCGTGGATCTATGATAACAGTCTTAAGAAGCTAAACTCTCAATAGATGAATAGGAAGCCTAATCCCTCCTGGATCTCCTACGCCTTTGGCGATTCAGCTGATTGGTCAATTCTGCATTGCCACGCGGCTGTTGAGTAAGTTGCTGGCGGCTCTGTGTTAGCTCTTGCAATAGCATCTGAAACTCTTCATGGTGACATGGCCTTGCGGATCTGATGGTCCGGTAGCATTCTAATCAGTCGGAGGTAGATGCATGGGATTATGTCGATCCCGTCCTTCTAGATCTGCAGTAGTAGAAGTGGTCCTTGTGTTTACCATGATGAATAGCGAAGCTCTTTCCTAGACTTGATGCAAATCTGAATAGGATGGAAGAAATTTGAACTTAAGATCTGGATCTTCTCCTTAGAATTATGCAATCCGATATCGATAGTAGATCCAACGAGCAGGAAATATACTATGTTTTCTCAGTGAAAGCACCAAAGTGTTTGTACCAATATTGGGCAGAACACTCTTCGGAAGTATTTGAAGAGATAAAATGAAGAAAGTAAATGGAAAAAGAGGAACAAACACTTCAAAAACAGATAAGAAAAACACGCAGAAACATAGAGATTTAGAGTGGTTCGGCGTATAGCCTATGTTCACTATGAAATTGGCGATTTTATTGATGTTTGTTTGTTGATTACAACTAGTTATAGTGGATTACAACATTGAATTTCAAGTACAACTGTGATCTCTGAGTGCAAAGTGATTTCGGCAGAGTCTAGATGTAGAAGAACCCAACATGTCCATTTTCTGTAGACTCTGGGATGCTATTTATAGGCGTAGGGTGCAAATATCTCATTCATATCCCTGGAGGTTTCTTCTGGCACGTGAGTGGGCCCATGCGGTCAATCCCACATGGTTTGCACTCGATCTGTGATCGATACATACGAGCTTCATATCGATCAATATCTCGTCCAATTGAGTCGAGATCGATCGTGAACGTTGTTGAGGATGTAGGTAATCTCCTTTGAAAAGTTGGTAGCATTTGGACTTGTAGATTTTTAGTTGTGATCGATGCAAATTCAGGTTTTATGCAGGCTGTTGAATTCATATCGATCCCCTTAGCATCGATCTATTCATATCGCTTGTGGGCATGTGCCTGCAAGTTGATATGGCACTAACTCTTCGGATCGATCCACTTTTCATGCCGAGTGATTTATTCTTTCTTAGGAATGTATCTTGTTCATATCGATCCAATTGAGCCTTGCTCGTATCGATCGCAACTTTTATGTTTGTATCGATTGCGACTATTCTGTACGTATCGACTGTCATTGCTCTATTCGTATCGATCGATCGCATCTCTCTTCATATCAACTTTGTGCACTCCACTTCATATCGATCTTACACATTCCACTTCGTATCGATGGAATTTGTG
The DNA here is from genome assembly GCA_030765085.1 of Allium cepa. Lineage (NCBI taxonomy): Eukaryota > Viridiplantae > Streptophyta > Magnoliopsida > Asparagales > Amaryllidaceae > Allium > Allium cepa. The sequence goes on from CM060932.1 coordinate 562,264,232, forward strand.
TATTTCCATCAATCACTGTGGGCCACGCTGTGTCGATGGAAAGCCTTGAGTTCGTATCGTTCCCCTTAGCTGACCGATACGAAATGGGTAGAAAGGGATCGATACGAAGATGGCAACAGTTGACCAAGTGGATTAGGAATGATGTCATTGGTTGATGGATACGAAGAGAGAGGTTGTCTGATGGATACAAGTGATGCACTCGATGGATATGAAACAATATTTGTTAATAGATACGAACAACAAATAATTGATGGATGCGAAGTATTCTTCTCTCCTGATCGATACGAAACCGTGCGCATCTGATCGATTCGAACCAAATCGATGCGAAGTTGGGTTTTCTCTGGTTGCTTGATGGATACAAACAAGGTGACTGTTTGAATTTCTTCAATCATATCTTGAGCATACGACCTCAAGTTGACTTAACATTTTGAACGTTAGCTTTCATAGCTTTGCTTGTCTCGTCATATTAATTGTAGCTTGATCCAAACTCGGATAAAATTTATCGACATCCATAGTGAACATGTGTATAATCGATCTTCGGGACAAACCATCTTTGGTTCTTAGTCAACTTCTTGGTGTCACGGCCTTGCCAAAAGGCGGGATAACATCCTCTTATGAATAAAGCAATGTTGGTCCATCTTTATTATTTAATCAATTTATGGGTAGATTTTTAGTAAATATTTTTCTTAAAATTATACAATAAGAAGTCGGTTTCTTCACCGTTGTATTGTTATACTAGCATTCTCTAAGGTTCTCTACATGCTAGAGAACAATTTACAATTTACTTCGTATTAAACAGCTATTAAAAAACTAGTAAATATATCAAATATAAATGCATAATGTGCATATTTCGCCGTCTTTCAAATTTCAACAATGTTCCAAGAGGTTGTGACTTGGATGGGAACTTAAAACTAGTATAGATAGTTTGCCACTAAAATGAAAAAAAATGTAACTTTTCATTAAAACCCAGACAAACAATAATAAGCCAATTGTACTTATCTTTTTTAATCCATTGCAATATATATAAGAAAGTAGAGAGATTTCATTCCTACCAACATATATTCACACATCAATGTGACTAAATGCATCAACTGACCTTAACCACCGAGCCTTTTCATCTATATACTCAATGCTGAAAAATATGGAAATGAGATCATCTATATAACAACCCTGGTTTGGAGATTACTTGTAAATATTAAATTATAACGATAGTTATGATTTAATATTTTGAATTAAAATAAAACTGGAGATATTTAAAATTGTTTATTTTGAATAAATAATGAATTTTGGAATTTAAAACAATAAAATAAATTTTGAAGGCTTTATTTATTTTTTTGGGTTAATAATGAATGGAAAATGAGTTTTATTTAGAGAAAATGCAATAATTGTATTAATTACTACCAATTACTTCATTTAATAATTTTTAAAAAAAATATGTGATTTTTAAAGAGTGTTTAATTAAATATAAAGATGGAATTTAGTTTAGAAATAAGTTTTAATTATAAATTTGAATTTAAAACGGGTTATAATATTTTTCTATGTAATAAAATAATTTTTGTTGAATTTTAAAAGTTAGAAATGTAGACTTTTGCAATTAATTGTGAAAATTGTGTATTATTATAACATAAAGGATTTTAATAATAAAAATATTTTTTTTAAAAATAATATTTTTATATGATGAAAACTACTTTATTTTATATGTTTGTAAATTTACATATTTTATTTGTGTGAAAATTGGAAGAAAATGTCATTTGTTTATAATATAATGTGATATAGATGTAAACGAATTAATTTCTTAGGCTAAATAGTTTTCTTTAAAATTAATTGGGTCCATGACCCATTATTAGACTTGCAAGTTAATATTGAGAAAGGAAAAAGAATAACCAGTACGTTCATTTATTCCTTCTTCCTCTTTTCTGAAAATAGAAAGAACAGTGAACCCACCTCTCAAATTATCAATTCTAAGCCATTTTCTTCAATTTAATTCAGTCTAACTAAAAATTCTTCAATATAGAGTGAAATCTAAAGGTAATCTATGTCCAAACTTAAGAATTTCATTAAATTCCTGATTTGAGAAATAGGTTTCTAATTTATAGTAGTCTTCTTCTTGCACGCATAGTTTTTGAGTTTACAAGTTGTTGAAGGTCATTGTCTCCTCAAAGCTTCAACCATTTAGCATAAATTTGGAGGTTTGATTATCCCTAATAGCAAGGTAAGTGATAAACTCACAATTTCTAGTTGATGCAAAGCTTCAAAAATCAAAATTGAGCTTTTGCAATCATTTTTGTTGTTGATAGTTTTCTTTCTGTAAATATAGTTTGGGTTGCTTCTTTGCATGTTTATATCTTTTGATTCCAACAATGAATTACTGCCGGATTTCTTGCATTTGATAGCTTACATGTTGAAATTCATTTTTGCAAATTTTGGTTGAAAAATATTGTCATTTGGATGTTCAAAACAGTGGTAGAAAATCAACTCGAAAGTAGATTTTTACTTGTAGAAAATTGCTTGCTGAGTTGCTGCAAACATGGCCTGAGTCCATGTTTGAGATAGCACTCTTTCATTCCTTATTGAAATTGTGTGATTCTTTTTTTTTGAAAGATAAAGTTTTCTGCTATAAGCATACCAAATTTCAGGTCATTTCGACCTATATAGCTTATAGAAATATGCTGCCGAATTTTGATCCGGAGCATGATTTTACCCAGAGTTATACAGTGAAAACACTGCCTGGGTTCAACTTTGAGACATCATTGCTTTCTCATAATTTATCCAAGTGCATGCTTCTTTTTTTGTTTGAAAGTTGAAGTTTTCTATTATATGCCTACCAATTTTAGTTCAATCCGAGGTAATTTGGTCCTCTGTTTCATGCAAGGAAGTTGAACCCAAGATGGTTTTTAGGCGTGGGCATATTTTGTTTTTGAACTGTTGCAAACATGGCCCGAGTCCACATTTGAGACAGTGTAACTTTTACATTTCTAGTCAGAATTCATTGATTTTTTTTTTGAAAGATGAAGTTTTCTACTATGTGCATACCAAATTTCAACCCAATATGAGGTCATTTAGTCCTCTGTTTCATGCCTGGAAATTGAATGCAGAATGGATTTTCGGGCCTGGGCACATTCTTGTTGAAATGTCACAAACATGGTCTGAGTCCTTGTTTGAGACAGCATAACTTTTTCATTTTCTTTTGGAATTCACTGATTCTTTTTTTGTGTAAAAGATAAAGTTTTCTACTTTGCGACGCCAATTTGAAGTTCAATCAAAGGTCGTTCTGTCACCCGTTTTATGTCCGAAAGTTGAATCCAGAGAAGATTTCAGACCTGAGTATTATTTTGCCCAAGTATTTTTTGTTCTTTTTTCGTTCGACTTTTGACTTTTACTTCATGCTTTTGTGATATTTATGAAATGTTTTGAGGGCTATGATGCCTATCAATAGGCTAGCCAAGTTTTGATGAATTTGAAAATCAAATTTGAATTGAATTTGAATTTGAATGATGGTTTTGAGTGATTTCTTTGATTTCTGGCACAGATTTTTCCAAACAATTTTGAAATTATTTTTAAAATAAATTGGCATTTAAAATAATTTTTATGTAATATTCTTAAATTATTTTAAGCTACAAAATCTATTTATTCTCTATAATAACGGACTTCAAATGTGATTTCAAAAAATGGTTTTAAAAGCTTGTTTTCTCAAATAAATTATTATATATATAAAATATACATTTTTGCACTATTTGAGCGAATGAGAAGGAGAATTAAATGGTTTGGTAAAACACATGGTATGGGACACGTCCGTTTATTTTATCGATTAATTCCTGACTTGTCCGTTTGATAATTTTGACCTTCGGTCGAGTTTACCGATGATATAAAGTAAATTTTTATTGCTTTGAGTGTGAAATTTATTGGCAATTAATAAACCGTTTAGTGTGAACGTGTGGTATAGGATGCACGTTAACACTATTTGGGTTTCTATTCGAGAGTTTGTGACACATTTGCTATTGCGGCATGCCAGTACTGGACCTTCGGGTCATTTCCGTTGCGGCGTTTTCCATTGCGATGCATTTTTCATCGAGACGTTTGCCATTGTGGCGTATTTTCCATTTTGACCTTTTGCCTTGGGGCGTGGCACCTGTTTGAGGTAACAATACTTGGCAAGGCATCGACCAGAAGCATATGCAAAATTTAAGATGTTTTCACTGATTTCCCGAGTGTATCGCCTTTTTCATGGTTGGCTATTCGACCCATTTTATATATATATGGAGAGTACGTTGTGGGAATTTGAATTGCCTACTCTAGCGTTATTTGAGATTTTCCTTTTGGCGTTATTATTGAGATTTGCTTATTGGTGTTATTACATGAGATTGCTTCTTGGCGTTTATTTGGGATTATATTCTGCTATGTTGGAGAATTACTTTTGATTGCCTTGTGGCGTATTTTTGATATGGTGATTTCTTTGAGATTTCTTTGAGTTTGCCGATATGGCGGGTTCTGGGATTTCTCCTTTTTTGGAGTTATATTTTCCCTAAACCACTATTGATGATTTGTGACATGCCAATGATATGAGGCTTGCTATATTTAGCGTTTTACGGATTGTTTTATCTCTTCTGAGATCATATGTTTGTGTAAGTTATATCATCTCATCACTTAAAGTAACCATACCATATTTATACTCATGCTTATACTCAGTATCGTCCTTCTCTTTTAAGAAGAACATTACCCTTATTCTTATGCATTTATTACCTCTTATCCTCTTAAAATGATATGTTTGGCCAGACTGACCCGTGTATTTTATACTCGGGTTAGACTGAGGTGTTTCAGGTTAGGTACCCATATGGACTTAGCCTATTTTGCTTCTACATGAACTTTTCTGCTTTCCTTTGTGTTGTAGTCCTTTTTTTGTCCCTCTGATATGTATATTGTTTTGATTCATTTATATTTTCGTCGTCATACCATATATGTGATGTATCATTTTATATACTCTGTGATGTATCTGTACATGGGTATACATCTGATTATCTGTTGTTCTGTAGTGTGTTTTGCATTTGAGTTTTTGTATTTTGCTCTAATAGATCCTATAGCCACCATAGGCTTTGTATTAAGTATTTATTGGATATGCCGATCCACTTGAATTAGAAAAAAAATATAGAGCATTTATCGACGTATTCAGTAGATATTTAAGACAAGGCTATAGATGGTCGCTCCTAACTTGCCTTATTCTCCACATTAGCAGGTGGTATTACCTAGTAATACTCTTTGTTAATGTGGGTCTCGGGATGGGGCATCACAATCTAATTAAAACATGGATAATGAAAAATATGGTTTAGAGCATTTTATCATCTTTATTACAGATTAAATGCACTGAAAAATACTCATTAAAAAGATACTAGCAATAAGCAAAAAAATAAGATATCAACATGAAAAGCCACTCATTACAAAGATATCGACAAACTCATATTTTTAACAAAAAATTCGACCGCTCTAGTCCCAAAGAAAAAACCATTTTCCTAAAATTCTGTTGTTTACGTATAGTCTTATCCTCAGTCGACCATTTCGAAAAAACCAAACCAATCATATAACAATATCATTTTGATCCAGTGAAGAAGTTGGAAGAAAGCAAATGGAAGAGGTCACATATGAACAATATATAAATTTCATATTTAAAACTGCAAATTTAAACTCTTTACTAATGAATGTGTACATCAAAAAAGAACATAAAAGTGCAAAAAGAAAAGTTATGAAGTAGATAGATTGTTCATAAAATTTAGGACTTTTAGAATGCATCCATCTTAGGTCATGGAAATATAAAATTAGGAGAAAGATTTCGCTACCTCCATCTCGTGCATCCTCTTCTTGTAGGATGTAGGCTCTTGCAGTTATATAATTGCGGAATAAGGATCTTGTGGCTAAATTAACACCACAGGGAGGTGAATAGTTTTTTCTAATTTATATGAATCTATTTGAATCTTTTGAAATTATACTTAGAATTCGCAATTATCAATCGTAGAAACAATCACAGAATCAAAACATAGATAAAAGTAAATGCAGTAAAAGTAAAAGGAAAGGACACACCAGGATTTAATACTGGTTCAGAGTTACCCTACATCCAGTCCGTACAATTCCTTGTATAGATTTCTTATCAACTAGTAAATACAAATACAATCTCGATTTCAAGGCTATGAGACACATCCTCTAAAATCTCGGCCTCTGGGTAAAGCTGCTTGATTTCTAGGCTATAAGCACATCCACCAGATTTACGGGCTATTAAGCACATCCAATTGATTTCACCGGCTACAATCACACCTACAAGTATACCGGTTTGATTTCATAGAGATTTGAAAACTCAAAACTTCAATCTTGACTAAAAATGATCTTATAATCCATGAATAGCACTTATATCTTGATTGGAGTGAGAGAGGTGATAGAAATCAGAGAGAAAATAATAGAGAATCAAACTAATGGTGATTGAGTTTGATTCTGGCTGAAACTCGACAGAATATGGTTATATTTTGTTTAAAAAATAAAAGAGAAGAAGTAGGAGAGAAGAACAATGAAAAGTGATTGAAAAATTAATTGGAAGAACAGGTATTTATAGAGAAAAAAATGATATGTCCATTCGTGAAGAGATACGACGAAGAGACACTTTTGTTGAAATTTGATATTTGAAACGGCTAGTATATCGACATATAGGGTTAGATTATGTCGACATAATCTTTGTAATTTTGAAAAAAAATTTAAACTATTATTTTGAAAATGTATTGCTTTGTGAAATAATTTTATACTTTGTGAATATGTTTAAATATAATATATATACGCAATATAATCATAATAAAACTTAAGTAAAAAATATATGATAAGAATTTTGAAAAATAAATTAATATAAATCAAAATTTAATAAAAAATAACTTGGTAAAATATTAAAAACTAAAACAATAAGTATAAGTAATTGAAAACTATTTGAAATGAAAAGAATATTTAAAAACTTACTTAAAAAGTGAGAGAGAGAGAAAGAGATGAGAGAGAGAGAGAGATCAAGTGCTATCAAAATTTCAACAAATATTCTAGACTCTATAATTGATGTGGAATATCTTGGAATCTTGAACTCTTGAATACTCATGAGTCTTCATTCTTGCTTCTTTATGTCAACATCTTTAACTCTTTAGTCTTCACTTGATGCTGTACAATCTTCTTATATCAAAAGTTGTTTAATATCCTGCACTATATACTATATATATCTTGATAAAAAAATCGCATTTATATTCTATATGATTTCTTAAAGTTGTTACCATCAAAACCAAATCCTTAGGTATTACTCCCCCTTTTGATGATGACAACTTTGTATATTAAATATAATATAAATCCCCCTTACTCTATGCCTAATATACAAAACTCAACCTTAATCTATGCTTAGGATTTTATATATTTCTCCCCCTTTGTCATCAATCAAAAATAACTAACTGTAACTATAATTCCAACTTTACTCTTAACATTAATTCTAACTCCCCCTAACTAAAACACTATATGATATAAACACATATTGAAGTAATAAGTAATATAATCATGAAATGCAAAATAACATAAATGATATATAAGAAACATCATTCAGTATTTTATCAATTCAAGCATACACAATGTCACACATAAAGCAGTATTTCAAAATCATAAAAACTCAAAACAATTCAAAACAAACCAAACAAACTAAAAAAAATTAATTTAAGTATTATATACAATCAAACCTATTAAAACTAGATATTTCTTGGGACCTTAACCCATCCATCGGTGCCAAAGATTTGATCCGCTTTAATAGCCTCCCAATCTTCATCATCTTTGTTGATGGTGCATTCTAGATTAGCAATTGGATATTTTGATTTTGGCGACACTATATGTGAATTAAAGATGTCGAGATTAGCTTGATAATGATGAAAACATCGTGCTAATTGAATATTGGATGCGCAAGTTATCGTGATTTGAAGACGCATAGACTGAAAGTTGTGTCGGACGTCTGACATGAATCCTCAAACGCGTGACAGAAACTTTACTGCAGCACGAAAGTTACGATAGACATCTGAGAGGTTGTGATAGACGTCTGAAGTGGTGTAGTTTTGTTTTACCGGCCCAGAATTTGTGAATTTGCTTGTATGACTTCAAGGGGAAAATCGGTATTTGTCATGGAAAGATGGTTCATTATATAAGCTATTTGTAGGATTCAAAGCAAGATAACTTATGTATTCCAAGGGTTAGATTAAGCGTTTTATCCTCCACCAACTAAGGTATAACAAAACCTATTTTTCTTCAATTCTCTTCTCCACAAATCTATTCTATTTGAATATTGATCATTGTAATCAATATATTGTACTCTTCTCATTGGTATTAACAAAGGTTCTCTCTCAAAGTTGCCGTACACTAAAAAGACGTTAGTCGAACCATTATAAATCGGCGTGTGATTTATTTTATCGTTATCGCTTTGTTTCTCTATTGCTTATTTGGTGATTGTGATTGATTTTGGATTGGACTAATATCTAGGTTAAGATATTGATTAGTTGTTTTTGCAGTTCTTACTACGATCTAGTTTCCACTATATGTTGGGGTTTTGATTTGAGTGGTCTCGAGTTAGAACTCCTATAACATTTGGTATTAGATCTATGGTATTGATAGGTAGTTGTAGAAATGCCATAATTAGATAATACCTTAGGTAGTCCCTTAATAGTCAGTCCAAGTATTGTAGCGCCGTATGTACATGGATCGTACATGGCTTAGTGGTCATAATTGGTTATAGAAAAGTGGAATAGCGATAATAATTTTGAAAAGTGGCAATGAAAAATAAAGTGGTTCTTAGGCGGAATCGTGTGCATCGGCTAGTGCTTGCTACACATTTGTTGCCGGCGAACATCTTGAATGTCGAGAGATAGGAAATGGAAGAGTGGGCGTTCACTACACTTCAACTTGCTAAAGGGGAGAATGTTATCTCTAAAATTAGTGGTGAGACTACCGCTAACGGTATTTGGGACAAGTTGGAGTTGTATATGAAGAAGTCACTAGTGACAAATCGTCTGATCTTGTTGCGAATGTTCTTCACCTATAAGATGAAGGAGGGTACTTCATTAAAGGCGCACTTGAATAACTTAGATGATTTTCTAATGAAGATGAAGGCGGTAGATTTGAAGATTGAGGAAGAACAAAAGGCAATGATATTCTTATGTCCGTTGCTGGACCGTTATATGAGTTTCTCAAATAGTTTGATCTATAATCGAGATACTTCAAATCTTGATGATATCAAAACTGGTATTCTTAGCGAGAAGTTGTAGGAACAAATGAAGGAATTAGGTGATGGGAGTAGTGGTGCTAGTAGTGGTCATGGCTTATTTGTGGAGGAGGAGAGATATGAGAAGAAAGGGAACTTGGGGCATTCTTGATCATGGAAGCCCGGTTGGAAAGGTAAGTCAAAGAAAGAAGTGACAAATGCTTTATTTGCAAGAAACCTAGTCATTAGAAGAATAAGTATCCGGAAAATGAGAAGACATAGAAGGTAGTAGCTTCTTCATCCGTAGCGGTGAGAGTGGAGTTGGTGAGGGAGATGTAGATGACGGTGGTAGCATTAGATGTTTCAGCTAGTGAATTGGTGCTCGATTCAGGGGCATCTTATCATATGACACTAAATAGGAATTTTGCTTCTTCTTATGTTGACAAAGAAGGAAATTCAATTGTTATAGGTAATAGTGCTATTTGTAAGTCGAAGGGCATTGGTTTCATGCAAATTTGGATTTTTGACGGAGTGGTTCGTACTCTCATAATGTACGCTATGTTCCAGGACTTCGAAAGTTCCTTATCTCTTTGGTGCAGCTGGATTCTTTAGGCTGTAAGATCTCCATTGAGAGTGATAGCTTACAGGTTTCAAAGGTTGTGCTTGTGGCGATGAAGGGTGCTAGGACTCATGGTGTTTATTTGCTTCAAGGCGTGACTTTAGAACGTGAAACTTGTGTGGAAGATGATAGTTCTCGTGGCTTGGATGCACTAGATTGTTGCATTTGAGGTTAGGTCATGTCTCGGTGAGGAGTTTGAATATTTCAGAAGACGGAGATGGTCGATGGAGAGAGTTTAAACAAAATAGAGTTTTGCGAATAATGTGTCATGGGTAAGCAAACTAAAGTTCATTCGGTGAAGGAAAACATGATTCGCGAAGATTCTTGATAATGATCACATGGATGTTTGGGGACCGACACCGGTAGCTTCTTTAGGGAAGCTCGCTACTATATTTCTTTCATAGATGTTTTTTCTCAGAAAGTATAGGTTGATGTAATAAAGGCCAAGTTGAAGGCATTTGCAAAGTTCAAAGCATGGAAAGCTCTTGTTTGGATTGAGAGTGGCAAGTCTTTGAAGGTTCTAAGGTTTGACAATGGTGGAGAGTATGTTTCCAGAGAGTTTGTTGAAGTTTTGCAAGCATTATGGTATTCGAAGGCATCTTACTGCACCGGGGGATCCATAGTCGAATGGTGTTGCGAAGAGGATGAACCATACCCTACTTGAGAAAGCTCGATGCTTGAGATTAACATTAGGTTTGTCCTAGGGATTTTGGGCCGAAGCTTTGTCAACCGCGACACATATTGTTAACTGAATTCCATGCTTGGCTATTAGTAACAAAATTCCAAAGGAAGTGTGGAATGGAAAGAGCATTGACTTGAGTTAACTTCGTGTGTTTTTTATATGCATGATTCGGGAAATGATAAGCTTGAGCTAAAGCTTTCAAATGGGTCTTACTTGGATATACGGATGGTGTAAAAGGCTATCAGATTTGGAATTTGAAAATGAAGAAGGTTATAAATATAGTCATGTTACTTTTGATGAGTCTGCTTTGTTTAAAGAGAATGAGAGCTCATCGGATGTTCTAGATTTGGTTTGTGCTGAATCAAAGGAGGAAGTAACTCACACTTTTTGTCCAAGCAATAGGGTAGTTGAAGATGCTTGTATGGAAGAAGCGGTTGACGTTACATCACGTAGTTCATAAGATGCCTCTAGTTGTGTTGGTGATGTGCATGATTCTAGGGAGGATTCAGTCCAAGGTGGAGCCAAAAGGAGTTTGGGTGATAGTATTGCTACTCGGGTAGGTCGACGTGCTATAAGGCCACCAAATAGATATGGTTATTAGAACTATGTTAGCTTTTGTGATAACTTGAACTATGCTCTTCATGTAGTCCAAGATGAGCCGATGGACCGTGATGATGTCATGTTGTTGAGTGATAGCTCAAAGTGGATTTGTGCCATAAGAAAGAAATGCAATCGTTGATGAAGAATCAAACTTGGGATTTGATTCCAATTCCTAAAGGAAACCACGCCATTGGGTGCAAATGGATATATAAGGTGAAGGATGAGGGGAGATACAAAGCTAGATTAATGGCTAAGGGGTTTGCACAAAGGAAAGGGAATGAGTATGATTATATATTCGCACCGATTCTGCACCATACTTCAATCCAGATATTACTTGCTATAGTTGACATTCACGACTTGGAGTTGTAGAAACTTGATGTGAAAAATGCCTTCTTTCATGGTGATTTGGATGAAGTCGTCTACATGAAGGGACCAGAAGGTTTTGATGTAAATGGTATGTCTAATTTGGTTTACAAGTTAAAGAAATCACTATATGGTTTGAAGCGATCGTCTAGACAATGGTACAAGAGATATGATCATTTTATGCTTAAAAATGGTTTTGATAGATGCATCCAGGATGCTTATGTGTATTTCAAGAGGTTGGAAAATGATTGTTGGGTGCATTTACTCTTGTACGTAGATGATATGCTCATTAGTTCCAGGGAAAAGAATGAAATTAATAAGTTAAAATTGAGTCTCAAATTGGAATTCGAAATGAAGGATCTTGGAGAAGCAAGGAGGATATTTGGCATGGAAGTAGAAACGGATCGAAAGCATTTTGAGCTGAAATTGACTCATAAGGATACGTCAAGAAAGTGCTTGGTTGGTTTAGCATGGAGAATGCAAAGGCATCAAATACATCTTTACCTTTGCGTATGAAGCTTTCGAGTAAGGGATCACCTATCTTGGAGAAAGACAAGGCTTATATGGCAAAGGTGCCATATGTTAGTGCGATTGGATGTTTAATTTATGCAATGGTGTGTACAAGGCCTGATATTGCAAATGCCATCGGGATGGTTAGTCGGTATATGACTAATCCGGGGAAATCGCATTGGGAAGCTGTGAAGCCTATATTGAGATACCTTAGAGGTACACATCTGATGATTTTGTTTTCCCCGGTAGTGATGTGTTGAATTGGCAATTGGTTAGTTACTGTGATTCGAACTACGCTGGTGAAGGGATCAAAGAAAGTCAAAATTTGGATATGTCTTCACACTTGGTGGTATAGCCATAAGTTAGAGATCGAAATTGTAGATCGTAGTTGCTTTATCCACTACGGAGGCGGGGTTAATAGCCACGGTAAAGGCGGCAAATGGGACACTTTATTTGAGGCGATTATTGTTGACTTGGGATTTGAACATGATAGCATTGATGTTCGATGTTACAGCTAGAGTGCTATTCACTTGGTGGAGAATTTGGCATTTAGCTCACAGACTAAGCATATTGAAGTGAGAGAGTCATTTTTATTAGTCATGGATGAAGATACGCAAGTATATCTCTGGAAAGTACACACAAAGGATAACGTGGTAGGTATGTTCATTAAGGAATTGTCAGTTGGAAAGTTCGGGCATTGCTCGAACTTGATTCGCTTGTTGAAGTGCTAAGTGCCACGAGGTAGCACGGTTAAGGGAGGAGCTTGGTTATGGATGATGAAGAGTATCAATGAGAGATTGTGTTTCTATCTTCTTGGTGAGTACTAGTTTACACCCCATAGTTCTTTTGTCTTTTGGTGGGATGGTTTTGGATTTAGGTTCTTTCAATATTTTATTAGCGAGCGGGAGCTTTGCATGAGCTCATTGATGGAGTACAATGGGCGGTGGCTTTGCGAAGCTTAGTGGGGAAGTATTCAAGCTTATTTAGTTTGAGGAAGAAGTGATTATAGTTTGGCACTATTGGTTTTTGGTAACGGAGATGAATATAGTGTAAAGGTGGACTGTTGAATTTTGGAGACACTATATAGTGAATTGAATAGGTTGAAAATAACTTGATAATGGTGAAAACAGCACAAATCAGAGCTCGGATGCTCAAGTTCTCATGATTTGAAGATGCATAGGCTAAATGTTGTGTTAGATGTCTGACAGGAATCCTCAGACGTTTGACACCAGGTTTACTGTAGCCCGAAAATTATGAAAGATGTCTAAGAGGTTGTGACAGATGACTGGCATGGTGCAGTTTTGTTTATTTGGCCTAGATTTTATGAATTTGTTTGTAGGGCTTCAAGGGGAAATTCGAGTATTTTTCATGGAAAGATGGTTCACTATATAAGCTGTTTTCAAGATTCAAAGCAAGATGACTTAAGGATTCTAATGGTTAGATTAAGGTTTTCATCCTCCATTACTTGAGGTTTAGGAATACATACTTTTCTTCAATTCTCTTCTCTACAAATCTATTCTATTTGAATGTTGATCATTGTAATCAATCTCTTGTACTCTTCTCATTGGTATTAATAAAAGCTCTCTCTCAAAGTGGATGTACATTAATAAGACATTAGTGCAACCACTATAAATCGGTATGTGGTTTATTTTATCATTATTGCTTTGTTCTATATTGCATGTTTGGTGATTGTGATTAATTTTGGATTGGACTGAGATTTGGATTGAGATATTGATTGGTTACTTTTATACTTCTTACCACGATCTCGTTTTCTACTGTGCTTTGGGGTTTTGATTTGAGTAGTTTTAAGTTACAATTTCCATAACAGGTTCCTCTTGTTCAGAGCTGAAATCATCCATCAAATTACATCAAAATGCATTTCTTGCTCCTTAATCATCTTCATTTGACTTAATTCTAAGTTTCTCTGGTTCCATAGGATAAAAAGGAGAATGTTTTTGAAGTATTCAAGCGTTTGTTCAAGATTTTCAGTTAATTTTTAATACGAGAAGCCATTATTTATGATTTAGAGTTTAGGAAAGTAAAGGAAGAAGAAAGAGAATGAATAATAATGATTTTCTGGCTTAAATGTTATTTATAAGCATATAAATCCATTGGAATTAAATAGACATTTGTCGTCTATTCGTTTTTCAATTTTTTTTTTTAGAAAACGGGTCGCTGTATGTCGACATACATACTCATGGTATGTCGACATATATGCAAAAAGTTTTAAAGTTGCTATGTTTTTGTATTTTGATATATTTAACTTATATAATTACACTAGTCATGCTTTTTAGAGATAGTACTAAGTGTATAATAGTAAGGATACAAGGATTTCGTTACTACTTAGACAAGGATTACATAGTTCACAAAGAAAAGAAAAACTACACCACATCATACTCAAACTTAAATAATCTAGTACAACCATACTTAAACATAACTAAAACAAACTAGAAAGATGTGGATGAAGAGGATGGCGAAGAGATTCCATGCTTGCATTTCATCTTTCCAATGAACTTATCCATTTTGTTGGAAATGGTGTTTAACTTCATACTCATTGTATGTTTGAGAATCCTTTGATTTTCAACAATCTTCTTTTGATTGTTGAGAATGTCTTGATTAGTTAGTCGAGTTGGAAAGTCAATGCTTTCTAAAGAGGTTTCCTCCTCCTTCTCCTCTTCTTCTTCGATATTCATTTCTTCCCCTCCTTCCTCTTCCTCCTCTTCTTGTATTTCTTCCTTCTCTTTATGTCCTAATCTTTCTTCTTTCTCCGCAAGTGTTTCATATGGCTCGAAAATTGGTGGAATTTTAATAAGAGCTATATTTGCTTGATTAAACACTTTACAAGTGAAAATTTTCTCTCTTTCATAATCAACTCCAATGTCGTTAAAGATTCGGGTAAGGTAAATACCACGAAATAGTATGTTTTCATGGGTGAAATATTTTTGGGATAAAATTCATCCAAAATAGCTTGAGCCCAATTTATGTCGTATTGCCCATAAATGGAAAAGAGTGCTTAACAACTCTTAAGGTAGGATTATTGAAATTTCCCAAATAAGGAGTGATAGTATGTTGCAAAAGAAGAATAGGAATTCTACCTTTCGGACGAAAATTTTGATTTTAAACTCAAAATTATCATCTCGTTTGAAAATTTTATGAAACTTCACGATTATGCTCATCAATTTTGAAATCAGAAAAGTCCCTTCCGATTGATTTGCAACCAATAATAGTACCCAAAAGTTCATAATTCAAACAATTAAAGTTCGTTTAACACTCCTCCATACTTCTCCTTCTCCACCTTCATAAAATTTCCCTTTCAAATTTGCATAAAACATTTTG
This sequence comes from Allium cepa, assembly GCA_030765085.1. NCBI lineage: Eukaryota > Viridiplantae > Streptophyta > Magnoliopsida > Asparagales > Amaryllidaceae > Allium > Allium cepa. Next base: position 562,279,580 of record CM060932.1, read on the forward strand.
ACCGACGGTGGATAGCAAAAAAATCGTTTTGAGAAGCATCAGTTAAATCGAGAATCCCATTTTTAGAACAAAGAGTATAAATCAATATCATAAGTAGAAAAATCATTAAAAATTGCATACTTTCCCATAGAATCTTTACCATAATTATATAGCTAATATATGCTTTCATAGCATCTCGACCTTGAAAGAGAAAGTTTAGGTATTTTTGGAAAGTCTCATGGATGTGGGAATGCTTGAGGACGCCATTGATGAATGATTTAAGGAGATAAGAGAGTTAATAAAAGTTTGAATTTTGAAATGAAATGTGAATTGAATGGTTAGAGATAGAGATAATAAGTAGAGAATCAAATGACATGTTCTCTGGTCTGGATACACCTTTTCATAACATTGGGTTAGGTGAAAAGGTGAAGGAAAAACTCAAATTTTGGATTTGAAATTGAAATTCATATTCTGGACATGTATGTCGACATATACTATAAGGGTATGTCAACATATCAATTGAATTTTTCAAAAATGAATTGTTTTTAAACTATATCCTAATTTATTTATATACAACCATCTACAGCTGTATTATAATTATTTACACAAAAATTATATAAAAATAGTTAAAAATAATTTAAATATATTTTATATTATTATTATATTGTTTTAATATACAAAAATATAATGATATAAAAATATAAAAATCTCACATTATTCAACTAATGTTATTATTAATCTATAGGATATTCCTAACAATCAAAAATTCAAATGATATAAAGCTTTTAATACATTAAATGCGTACCGTTTTCTAATCCTATTTTACCAATTATATCTGAATTCTGTATTGCTGTGAAGCACATATTAGCTATTTCCGTATCTGATTCATTTTCACTTGATGATGTGTTTGAATCACCTAGGGTTGCAGTATAGGCTCTTCTCTGTTTTCTAGATGAATCAGTATTTGGTGTAGTTTTCAGTTTCCCGGGATGAAGGTAGTCTTGTTTTAAGTGACCAGGTTCGTCACAGTTATAACATCTGATGCCATTTCCGCTTTCACTTCCATTTCCAGAACTTTTGTTGTCATTTCTTTTAAGATTATTTATCTTCCTATATTTTAGAAATTTTCTTAAATTCCTTGTCATGAAATTAATTTCTTCATTATTATCGCTATCTAAATCTAGATTATCCGTCATTGCATTGAATGTTGTGGATTTCTTCTTTATTGCTTTGCTTTCTCTTCTCCCTGCATTTGTGCCTTAAATGATATTAAATTGCCAATTAACTCTTCAATCTTTAGCGTGTTAATATCATTAGCCTCTTCGATTGCAAGATTCTTTTGGTCCCATTCAGGAGTAAGTGAATTAGAGGAATTTTCTTGCTTGATCCTCTTCAGGGAAATTTTTACCCAATACAACAAGTGAGTGTACAATATCTTAAAATCTACTATAAATATCAGATATGGACTTATTTGGACCCATCTTAAATTGTTGAACTGGTTTGTTAATATGGAAATCTTAGTTTGTTTGATTGTATTTGTTCCTTCATGTGTTACTTGCAAAGTTCTACAAATTTCAAATGCAAACTTGCATATAGCTACTCTATTAAATTCATTTCTATCTAGTGAACAAAATAGTATATTCAGGGCTTTAGAGTTACTTTGTGCAACTACTTTTTGTTCAGCAATCTATTATGAAAAATTTGTCTCGGGTTCAGTGTACTCTGTTTGTGTGATATTCCAAATATCTAATCTACATGATTGTAAATAAATTTTCATTTTTATGACTAGTATGTGTAGTTACTACCATTGAAAAGTGGTGGTCTGGCAGTAGATTGCCCTTCGACAAATTAATCACTAATATGTGTATTAACAATGTTACTAACAGTGCTATAACCAGTGTTGGTAGCCATTTAAACTTTTCAAAAATTAGACTATAAAAACTTGGAAATTCAACGCTCTGATACCAAATGTGAAATTGTGAAATAGGGATTTAAGGCTACATTAACACTAGATGGGGGGATGAATGGTGTTTTCTAATTTATATGAATCTTTTTGAAATCTTTTGAAATTATACTTAGAATCACGCAATTATTAATCATAGAAAAACCACAAAATCAAAACACAGATAAAAGTAAATGCAGTAAAAATAAAAGGAAAGAACACGTCAGGATTTTATATTAGTTCGGAGTTACCCTACATCCAGTCCCATGCAATTCCTTGTACATATTTCTTTTCAACTACTAAATAGAAATACAATCTCGATTTCAAGGCTATGAGACACATCCTCCAGAATCTTGGCCTCTGGGTAGAGCCGCTTGATTTCTAGGCTACAAGCACACTCACCAGATTTATGGGCTACTAAGCACATATAATTGATTCCATGGGCTACAACCACACCCACAAGTATATCGGTTTAATTTTATAACGATTTACAAACTGAAAACTTTCATGATTACAAATGATCCTATATCCTAGAATATCACTTAGATCTTGATTGGAGTGAGAGAGGTGATAGATAGCAGAGAGAAAATGATAGAGAATCAAACTGATGGTGGTTGAGTTTGATTTTGGTTGAAATTCGGCACAATATGGTTAGATTTGTTTTAGAAAATAAAAGATAAGAAAGAGGAGAGAAGAATAATGAAAAATGATTGAAAAATTCACTGGAAAGACAGGTGACTATAGAGAAATAACAGCCATGTCCATTCGTGAAGAGATATAAGGAATAGACACTTCTTTTAAAATTTGATTTTTTAAACTCACGACTAGTATGTTGACATATAGGGTTAGAGTATGCCGATATACTCTTTGAAGTTTGAAATTTTTTTAAAACATTACTTTCAAGATATAATGCTTTGTGAAATAATTTTATACTTTGTAAATATGTTAAAATATAATATATATACCTTATAATCATAAAAAAACTTAAATAAAATTATATAATAATAATTTTGAAAAATAAACTAATATAAATGAAAATTTAATAAAAGCATCAACTTAGTAAAATATAAAAAACTAAAATGATAAGTATAAGAAAATGAAAACTAGTTGAAAGTTTCTTTGAAAATAATATTTAAAAACTTACTTAAAAATATAAAGAGAGATGAGGGAGAGATCAAGTGCTTTCAGAATTTTAACAAATATTTAGACTCTATAACTTATTTGGAATATCTTGGAATCTTGAAATCTTGAATACACATGCATCTTCATTCTTGAGTCTCTATATCAACATCTTTAACTCTTCAATCTTTACTTGATATTGTATAGTGTTTGTGTCAAAATTGGGCACAACACTCTTCGGGAGTCGTTGAAGAGATAATAGTCAAGAATGCAAGTTCAAAACAGATATTATCTAACAAAAACTCCAATCAACAGTAAAATAAATGCGTAGACAAGCGATTTATAGTGGTTCGGCGTGTTGCCTACGTCCACTGTGAAGTTTTTTGATGTTTTATTGATTCTCTTTCAATGATTACAAGTTGTTACAGCGATCAACCGCAAGTTACAACTGGAAATTCGAAATCAACAATCAAGTTATGATATAGGATGATGGAGATCTTGATCCGGCAGAGTCTCGGCGTCTCAGAGTCAGAAGATCCCTTTTCTGTTGGCCCTGGGGCTCTATTTATAGGAGTAGGCTGCTGATATTTCGCTGAAAACTCGGGAGACCACGTCTGGCACGTGGGGGGGGGGGGGCCCACACGCACGGTCTCAGGAAGTTTGGGCCCACTTTGGCATCGGTTCGAACTCCATTCGAACCGATCAAGAATTCATCCAATCGAGGTGAAATTTGGCGTGGACATTCTTCAACATGTACACAAGCTTCAGTGAAAATTTCGTGGCATTTGGATCAATAGGTTAGGAGATATGATGGATTCGAAATTGGGTTTTCGGCATAGCTGTCTGGTTCGAACCCACGTACTCGAAACGATGATTTCGAATCCATCATGGCACGCGGCTTCGTGGTGACGTGGAGCGCAAACTTCGAATCGATCCGGACTTCACTCCGTGTTGACTGCTTCGACTCCATGTATCTCGGCGCATTCGAACCGATGGAAGACACGTCATCGTGGCTGGTTGACCCAGTGGGTTCGAACGAAGTTACACAGGATGGGTTCGACGATGGCATCACAGATGGGTTCGAAGATGGCATCACAGATGGGTTCGAAGAAGGCCTCTGTGATGGATTCGAAGCATGGCTTCTGTGATGGTTTCGAACTTGTGTTCCTGGGATGCACATGAGCTCTGCAACCCCTCCATGGGTACGAGGCATATGGATTCGAACACGAGGGAGTCGAAGGTGAGGCGCTTTGATGGTTTCGAACTAGATGGAGTCGAACCTGATGGGTTCGAATGTGGCGTGACTGTGCTATGGATTCGAACACGGTGCCTGCTCGGATGGATTCGAAGCACGGCTAAGCTTCTTGGGTTCGAACTAGGGAAGGTTCCGGATGGGTTCGAGGTGATGGATTCGAACCGAGCAAGGTTCATTTCTCTCAACTTGAATCCATCATAACTTGAGCATACAACCTCGGATTGACTTGAAATTTGAAATGCTGACTCCTGTGGTCTTTCTTACCGTGTCCTATCAATTGTAGCTCAATCTGGACTCGGATAAAATTCAGTGATATCCATGGCGAAAGGAAGTACGATCAACCTCTGAGGCGAACTGTCCTTCGCTTTCGATCAATCTTTTGGTATCGCGGCTTTGCCAAAAAGCGGGATAACATATAGTCTTCTTATATCAACATCTCTGTACTATCCTACACTATATACTATGAATATCCCGATAAAACATTAGTATTTATATTTTATACGATTTCTTAAAGTTGTTGTCATCAAACCTAAATCCATAGGTACTAAACAGCGGCAACCTAGGGTAGTGATTTAAACATATTCTCCTTGTAATTGCATAAAATATTTGAATTGTGGTAAGAAGCCCATGATATAAAAGGAGACGAGCGAAGTGACAAAGCAGTTATGTGATGAGGAAACAAGGAAATATTTTTAGGATTTTGGAGATTGGGAAATTTTGTTTGAGAAGCAAAGAGAATATTCAAAACTAAGCGCGTAAAATAGAAAATAGGCGGAGCTCTAAAAAAATCGGTAGCAATGAAAGCAAATAAAATATAATACAAAACCAAATATAGAAGCACTTAGCTTTGAGATGCTACTAATAAGTGCAAAAAAAATTATATTTTCTTGCAGTGTACTTGTTTCTGATATTATATTTTGTCCATTCTGCTGTGAGATTCTGAAAGTATTGATAGATAGCTCTGTGAACTGTGTGTGTTGTATTTTATCAACTTAACAACTTGTTTCGAGATAAGCTAAGGGTCGACAGGTTTTTTTTGGTCGAACTTATGTCCATTTTGGGGCAGATTGTTACATGGGGATTGAACAAAAATGGTCTGATTTTGTTAATAACAGTCAATTATTATAGGTATATTAACTAAAGTAATGTATGAGCTGCATTTATTAGAAACCAAAAAGGAAGGAATGATATATTAGGAATGTCCATCTTAGTTCGGTAAGGAATTTTAAGACCTCAACATCATTTACATCAGTTTATGATAAATGGAAACATCTAGCAAAAAATTTCTTTTAGAGTTTTGGGGAGTAATCGCTAGCTGTATCCGTTAGTTATTAGAAAGCGTAAGATGCGGTATAAGGTATGTCCCTATTTTATCACTATGTTAATTTTATAAATGAGATTAAAATGCTCGAAAAATATATATGTGTTTTGAGAAGCCATATGAATAAAAGAATTTTACATGGACACTTAATTAGCGATGAACTATAGGTAAGACTGGAAGTTAATGAAAGAATTAAATTAGCAACAAGAAATAATAGAATGCTCCGATCCTAGAAATTTTAGGATTTTGGAAAATATAAATTCAAGCTTATAGAGTCATAATTCAAGAAAAAGATAGAATGTACAAGGATGTGAAGATAATTTCTATTGGATAGGGATGGAGAAGAAGTAGCAGAATTTTCTAGTAGGAGGAATAAGACCGCAACATTTCTATCACAGATTTATATCAAGGAGGTGATAAGACTTCATTAAATTTTGGCCAGCATCATTAAGGATAGGAACTCATTATTTACTAGCGGATTTTTAAGGAGATTGCAGACAACTTTAGGGACTTCATTGAACCTTAGCACCGCTTACTACTCATAGACCGATAGACAAACTGGAATAGTTAATAGTATCTTGGAGGATTTGTTGAAGAGCATACATCATGGACTCTGGAGGACACTAAGAGGAGCACTTATCATTAGTAGAATTTTCATTTAATAATAGCCACCAATCGATGATTGGTATGACACTCTTTGAATTGCTTTTATAGAAGGCCATGCAAATCGCCAATCTGTTAGTGGGGAATCGTCGACAAAATCCTACTCGAACCAGATGTAATTTGTGAGACATTGGAAAGATAGCGTTGATTAGGCAGCATGTGAAGCTTGTAATGTTTGGAAAGTCGGAAAATTTGGCACCAAGATTTATTGGGCCTTTCCCAATTTTAGAAAAATAGGGAAACTTGCGTATCGTGTGGAGTTGTCAGATAATGGGCATGAGTCCATGCCATTTTTCAAATTTTGCTGTAACGACCCGGAGTTCTCGATGCAGAAAATTCCAGATAGTTAGGGAAAGAAGGAAAGAGATAGAAGAAGAAACAGTACAAGTCACAGAAACCTCACATTCGCAGCGGATCAAAATATAATATCACATAAATAATAGTTTTACAAAGAAGTATTGTATCAGTACACTTATATTTTTATACATCAGAGTTACAACCATTACCAATCAATGGATAGTTTAAAACAACATATCCTAGTTATACAATAATATATCACAGCGGAAAATACTCCATTCGTTCCTGCCCTCCAGCTCGCCTCCTGAGCTCCAGAAGGTCCTTACCTGAAAGTCTGTAATACTCGGTCTGACCCGAGCATTACATCAAAGTAACACCCGGGTCAGGATGGAAACCAGCGTAAGTAAAACCCATCTAACATGGAATACAAAAGCATAAAACTTACATAAAACCCGGGGTAACTAGTGTTAATTTACAACTTCACAAGTTTGGTATAGACAACACTTTATTTCACACATTAATTTCTAAGTACCAAACTTAGATTAAATGGTCCACTTCACTTAAATCATTCCATTCCAGTCTATAGATTTCACATATCAAATCTGAACAGAATTATTATAGATTACAAATCGAAGTGGTTTTGGGTATTTACTAATACTCGACTCAGGTCTCTTCGATTCCAATGTCATCTTAACTCAAATTATTCAAGTGAATACAACTTACCTTTAGATGTCACTTTACACATCATTTCATTATAGACAACCACATTATCACAGTCGACCCAAACCTATTATATCACAAACATTTCATATCATAGATATCAACTAATTCAAGGCATTTAACATCATTCAATCATTCATAAGCAAGATTTATCACTTCCAAAAATTATTTATTTATCTCTAATTAAATTAATTTTTTAATCTTTAATCACTTGGATTACCTTTACTAAACATTAATTAATTACAAACCAATTAATTAATCATCTTTAATTATCCATCTTAATTAATCACCCTTGATTAATTTTCTTTAATTACATAAAGTAATTATCCTTTAATTAATTACTCAAATTAATTATCCTTAAACCATTTAATGTAATTAATCTTATTATTGACTACACCAAGTAATTTATCCTTAATTACTTCTCCTAAGTAATTAACCTTTAATTATATCCCATTAAGTAATTTCCCTTATATTAATTACATCTAGGAATTTATCCATCAATTACTTCACTAAGTAATTAAACTTATCAATCTCATTAGGTAATTATACTTAATCAGTTACCAAGCGACCATCTTTAAATATTTAACGAATTAATTAATCATATTCATCTCATTAATTACAACTGGGTAATTCATTTCTTAATTACCCTATAAACAAATTGATTAATCTTTAATTAGTTATAGATTAATTATTCTTTAATTATTAATTAATAAATCTTAACTATCAATTAATCTCCTTCAATACAAAGTAGTCAATCCTTAATTACTTTTATAATTAATTAACTAACCTTTAATTAACTGATTAATTATCCATTAACTATTGGGTTTATCGGTTAATAACCTTAATTATTAATCGATATCTCTCAATACAATTTGATTAATCCATAATTATTTTTATAATAGTTCAAACCAAATTTTATTTTAAATTTTAAAACCAGCTTTCATAAAACCTTCTTAAAATGTTTTCTAACCTTGCTTCGGGTTTTAACCCATTACTGACTCGAGTATTGACTCAATACATTTGGTTCAAAACTTCATAAACAATGCTAAAGAAACAACTATTATATAAGTAATTTATATAATAAAGTTTAAACTACTCTCATTTTAAAATTTCAAAAACCAAGTTTAAACCCTTTTTCCAAAAAAAACTTGCCTAATACTTGCTTCGGGACAAGCCAGAAGTTCACTCGGGTTTAACCTGAGTCCCTCTTTCATTTCAAAAATTTAGATTTAGGTTTAGTTTTAGTTTTAAATTTAAAAAATGGAACCAAAACTCTCTCTCAAACGACTTGAGTTTACACTCGAGTCACAAGTCAAAATGTACGAGACTTACTTCGAGACAACCCCCCATAACAACCCATAAACCTAAAACAACAGACACGATATCCCTGTGTACATGCACCAGTGCCAGCGTCGCCATCCACCTCCGATGAACCCTCCAACACACCATCCTTCACTGTTGCAACACTTTCAGACCAACAGAACACACGCACAAGCTACAGATCAAAATCGAATAATCCAGTTGTAAACTGGAATCAAACCGTTACCAGAAACATTACTTGAACGGCCAACGTTGATCACCGGAGCGCCATAAATTCCGTCCACATCCCTACAAACCCTTCACGCAGCTATTACCCAAACCCGATGCAACTCGATGCATCAGAGTCACCTCCTCGACCAAAATTCCAGACATGCCCAAATTAGGTTTGAAAACCTAAATCTTCTCCGCCCCGTCGCCTCGATGATCTGGAGCTCTTCCAGCAATTTTCCCTAACACCCCGCAACTACATCCACCTCCAGTTAAAGTCCCGAGACCTCTCAACCCCTAGATCGCCAGAGATTGCCTCATGAACAAATTCCAGTCAAACCCAAAATGCAACCTCAATGCATTATTAAAAATTTAGATTTTAGTTTTTAAAAACATAACTTTCTAAACAGATTAAAGTTATAATCTTGAAACATCAAATTATGATGTTTGAAATTTAACTTATTTTGAATTTTGACTGTAAATTCCCGAATTTCCATAGAAACTTAGCTTTGATTTACTTAAAACTATTTTTAAATTTAAATCTTGTTAAAACTAACATCTCTTGTTTAGAAACTATTTTCTAAAATGAATCAGAGGGATGTGATATGATTTTTAAATAGATATAATGCCTGTAGCTTGGAAACAAATTCATATGTCTGATTTTTCAGACATGCACAGCATCTTTATACCTGTAAACATGTTTCAAAATCTAAAAACCATCATGCAATACCATTTTCAAACATACATTACTAGTTTACTTCAACCATTTAGCATATGCATAAATTTTAAGGTTATTCATGTTTACAGATAAAAAGCAGAGGTTCAAACTAAGATCAGAGATGTTTTTAAAATTAACAGAAATACCTTAGGCATTCATACATACAAATATGCAAAGAAATCATCACACAGTTTTTCACAAGTTATTTAAGTTATAAATTGAAAAAGTTTACTCACATTGTTTGAAGAACAGAGAACATGTCATTCCTGGAACCTGATGTTTGATTAAAATGATCTGAAGCTTGATTAACTGGAAACTTTTGATGATGAGATGATGATGCTTTCGATTTCAGGTTTGCTTGACTAATCTCTAGTTTTGAAATTGCCGCTTTAACTCATCTGGTTTGAAAATTTAATTACAGGCTTGAAAAAAATGATTTACAGGGTTGAGTTTGATCTTTGTAGGTTTTAGGGACAAATTTTCTTTTCTGATTTTTAAAATGTTTGCAACTCTATGAAAAGGAAAAGGAAGAATGAAGAGAAAGTTTGTTTGTTTATACAAGTTTAAGTTAGATTTATTAAAAAGAAAATTTAAAATGAGAATTTGACACTTGTTCAAATTAATTACATTTGTCCAAATATCATTATAATCTCATTACACATGTTAACAATGAACTTCATAATTTAAACATTTGTATTTATTCATTTTCTTACAATTTTTAAATGATTTTGAAAGCTTTTGTATTTAATGGTTATGCATGTAATTAAATGTTTATAATATGATTTTATATTTTACTTTTAGTTTGGTTTATACTTAAGCATATAAAATCTTAAAAGAGGGTATGCTTAACCCTTTTTTTATAAATCTTAGTTTACATAGATATATTGTAGATAGAAATTTTAGATTTGAAATTTTCAAAAATGAATTTTTTTTAGAAATAGCTAGGATTCTAATACTCAATATTTTGAAATTGTAATTCATCATTTCTTATAATTTTGATCAATTTTATTTTATATTTATATTCATACCTTCCTAGTATTTATATATATATATATAACTTTCAAAAGAGAATATTTAAAAAAAATCTTAATTATACACTAATATAATTATTCTTTGAATTTCAAATCTCAAATTCAAATTCAATTTAAATTGACTCATATACATATTTAAACAAACACACAATACATTTGTTTGAAAATAATGATTTTGCAAATTTTAAAATAATTATACTAGAAGATTATCAAATAAATATCTATCCAAGTATAAATATTTATTATCAGATTTATTTCTTCAATCTATAAATCAATATTCTATTAATTAAACCTGTTTGTTGATCAATTACAGATGTCTAAAAATTTGGGTTATCACATTTGCATTTGAGGAAATGCATTCATAACACAACCATCGTGGTAGAGCCTAATCAATTGAGGGCTATCAAGATGGATCCAATAACATCCCATGTCATTGCACGCATTATGTAGCATGGAATTGGAAGCTTTGCAACAAAAAATTAGGCTGGTTTGCGTACAATGCTGAGAAAATTTGATGGAAAGATATCGAATTCTTGTCCTAAGCTTTTCTCTGGCAAACTTTTCTCTCTAAAATTAGGTATTTGTTGCATTGTAGTTGCTAGATTGGATAGCAAGAGATGGTTGTTACACTTTTCACTATCACTTTACACTCACATGCATGTTTAGGGTGTTGGTGTACGTACTTATATGTCCCAATCACACACTCACAATAGGAATGAAATCGCTTATAGTATGTTTATAGTACATAATCACATTTCACTTTTGAGATAGTTGCATAGATAATTTGGTTGTATGATATGGACGTTTATTGCGCGTTACGTTGTTCGCCCATTAAAGGATTACGAGGATGAAATACTTTTAAAGGGGAGAATGTAACACCCCCTAAAATCAACCAAAAAATAAATAATTGGACAAATTAATAAGATATGGGTAAAAATGGAAATTTTGCAAAATTTTGAAATTATAATCAATTTTGTATATAATATCCGAAAACGGAGCTCAAACGAAGAAGTTATGGGCATTTGATGTTTTTGGCTTTAGAATAATTTAAATAAGTTCAAATTCAAATAAATAATTAATTCTAAAATTTAAAATTCAAAACATAACGGCAGTTATATTTGGGATTATTAAAATTATTATAAACATTAAATAACAATTAAGGAAGAAAATAAATTAATAAGGACAATTTTTAGTGTTCCCAATATAGGGGAAGCGGTCAACCGCTGACATTGACTGGTCGACCACTGGCGGTCAACCGGTGGAAAGTGGTGGTCCACCACTGCTTGAAAGTGGCGCCTAGGGCTTATTTTATTTTAATGTACTAGATTTCATTATTTTTAACCGACCTTCATTCGACAGTTCAGGTACATTCCAACCACTATAATTATAGCCTAGCCTCCTCACTTTTATTCTTATAATATTTTGGAAACATTAGCGAAGCTCTATCAGTTCATCTCTTCATATATTCTGAAAACTCCTTTAGGGTTTTAGGTAAGAAATCCTATATGTCTCTTTTTGTTTATGGTTTATTTTCTCAATCTCTTCTGCTCCAAACCTCACTTTTATTCCCATGCACATAAAAATTAATAAATGTGTTTTTATATATATAAACTCGTAAATAACATACAATTATAACATATGAATGACATTGTTAATTAAGTTAATAATTATCATTTAAATCCCCCATAGGACATCAATTAATTGTAAAGGCAAAAGAAGAAGGATTTCTTATAAAGCCTAAATAATTGATATAGTGAAATGTATGATAATATACTTAGAGAGTGTTGTGAAATATGACTAAATTATAGGGATGCAAGGTCAGTCAAAAGCATACATAAGTTTGTCTAGCAAATCTGGCTACCAACCTCGTGCCTTTGGGGCTAACGTGAGATATCACCTATAATAAGTAACTATAGATGATGCGAGGTTAGTCCTAATTCTGTTTGGTAAATCTACCTAGCAAATTTGGCTATTAGTTCGTATGAATAGTCAAACTAATATGAGACATCTCCGTTGGGTACATGTCATAGTATGAAGGACCTGCTTCAGGGAATTAAAGGTATTAAGTGGTTGAATGAGAGCCCACCTCTTTCCCTTGTATGAAGTATTAAATCGTGGGAAAGGGGTTTAGCACAGTCGAGGATATCTTGGAAAGGTCCATTCAATTGAAGTATTAAGTGTCTGAAGAGATTTCCATGCAATGTCAGGTAGACAGGTACCTATGAGTGGTCCAACTTTGGGAATAGGTATTAAATGATGGAGGACTACATCAGTTGTGGTCTTAAATGGTTAGATTCTACCTATTTGCATTAAAAGGTATTAAGTGGCTTGGGTTCTATCTCTTGCATTGGTAGACATTAATAACGATGGTTATAGGTCATTGATTATAGGAGAAACCGCTTCGAGGATGTGAATGTATTAGGGGCTGTTTGAGGGCCTGCATCTTTCCCTTATATGAAGTATTAAATGGGTTTGAATATAGTTTAAAATGCAAAGACATATCCTTATTAAAATTATACTACCCAAGTACTGATATAGAAAGGCTCGAGATTTCTAATTCTGCAGATATTGTTGTTTTAACTCCCTTCTCATTACAACATAGGTTAGGGAAAGAGACGATGGTCAATATGGAGCTGACGATGAGAGGAGCTTGTGGCAGAAGTCTATTTATTTATTTATTTGTACTATTTTTTGATGTACCCATTTGATGTTTCAAATTTATTTTTGAACAAGATGATGTAATGGTTATTATTGACATTATGTTATGGTTTTGTTTTGTGACATTTGGAAATTGAAATAAAATAGGTACTGTTTATGGTATTATATTTTATCCTTCTGATGTGAGTTTTGAATGAGTTGATAAATAACTCTATATTGTTCTTTTTACCAACCAACGGTTAGTTTTGGAATGGTTCTAAGTCCCAATGGGTGTTTTCTTGATCGAGATTTAGACCTATTTCAAGGCGGGTTGTTACATATGCTTGACAGTAAAAATGAGATCAACCTCTCTTTAGTTTTCTTATCCATTCCTTTTGGTAAAGTCCTGAGAATTTAATTTTACTGCTTCCAAACTTTCCATTGATCGTGCATTCCCTCGCCCATCCCTTGAGTCTATGTCCAAAATTATTTCCTACAAAACCTCATTCTCCTTATGACAAATTTAGTTCAATGCAATTTACTTTATTTTTCTTGCCTTGAATATAATTTCCTTGCTGATTACTCGATTTTCCATTGGAGAAAAGTTTGAGTCATCCGCCTTAGATATTAGTGCGCAAGGACTGATATAAAAGTGATTTTGGATTTGATCACATTTATTTGATGCGGGCCTATAGCAAGACCCTGTCATTTTATTAAATTTCTCAAGTGTGGAAAAATACACTTCACAGGAGTTAAACTACTCTCCATGAACAATTCCCCATCCCGTTTTGTAGTGAAATTTAACCAACAAATGTTTCGATGATACGAAAGCATCAATCTCATCATGAGTTGACCTTCTAAAAAAACATTATAGTAACAAGGCTGGCCCATGATCACAAACAATGTCTCAAACATCCTTGAATGCGAAGGGGTGCTATAATTTGTCCCACAAAAGTAGAACCTTTATTAATTAATCCAATGATCGGCTAAGTCTAGGTTCAAGTTTTTCTTTTGAAATTATGATTCTTTTCGAAAATGCTTTTGAACATGACATTCACCACGCTGCTATGTCCACTAGAATTTTGGATACAAGTGAAAGTCCTATTTCAGCAGTTACCATAAGTGGATCTTTATGGGGATGTTGGATTCCTCTCAGCTCTTTAGAAGTTATTACCAAAGCTGGCATCTTCTTCGCACTTTTAAGACTTTAATGGAAGCTCGTCGTTTATTCACTAGATCCCTTCTTTAGCTTCTCTCACATACCTATTTTTTGATCCTTCACTTGGGCTTGTAGGGTCCTCAATTAATCACATCAATATGGTTCATTAGTTGCAGCAAATCCTATGGAATTTCACTATCCATGACGTTAGTATTGCTATTAGGTAGCTTTTCACAAATTCTTTAAGACCTCTCCTAATCATATTCTAGATAATCCTTGCCAAGATCCAGCACTCCTCCATTTTATGGCCGTTTACTTTATGGTATGCACAATATTTTCCTCTTGTTCAATTTTGATTCATCTTTGCTTTAAAGAAAATAGGTTGCCAAGTTCATCCTTCATAACACCATATATATAGGAGATAGGCTGGTTTAGTACAACAACGTTTGCCTTGGTAAATTCTTCTCATCTTTCCTTTTTTGTTCGAGACTAAAAAGTTCCGCTTCTCCCCTTGATTTCCTATGTTATGAAATATTTTATCCATTTCACACAAACTCATCAGCTTGAAAGCGGAATTCTTGTAGAGCTTTACATCCTTGAATGTATAGACCTTTCGAAAATGGTGTATTTTCAATCAAACTAGATTTTTCCGCCATCAATTTCCCTTTATCTCATACCCTTTTGCATTAAATTTCTTTAGATACCCCCTTTACAATTCTTTTGGTTTTTTTTTGATGTTGGCTAGTATGCTTGCATTAATTGTAGGTTCCTTCAAAGTACAGAATTATGCTGAAAACTCGTATGAGAACTACTCATATGATTAGATCGTCTTTTCTATAAAGCGCCAGTACCACTTTGCCACTGCTCCAAAAGTGTGGTTGGAAACAGTCTGCATCACACTGCCGTTGGGACATTTCACATATCCATTTAACTTTCAAACGCCAACAAGTGCTCATTTGGATCAGTGGCACCTTCATATGCAATAGACGGGATTGTAACATAAGAAGGCAATGGTACATCCATATTTCTTCCAGTGAATGGTGCTCCTCTAAAATTATTGTTGACTTTATTGTCCATCATTCTCTTTCTCTTTAATTCAACCACCTTTGTCATCTTGTTAGTTAACTCCCTGAAATAAGTTTCCTCATCCTTGTAAATTTTCAGCTTTGACTTATAATGTTTTTGTGAACTGGATTTTACAGATGGTGCTCCTGATCTTTTATTTGGCTTTTGAGTTACGACACTTCCTTCCTTCTATTATGCTTCTAAATTTCTCTTCCCAACATTCTTACTTCTTATGTTTGATTTTACTGCTTTTTTGGGTAAAGGCTCTACCTCATCTCCCTCCATCTCTATTTCTCTCTTTGATGATTGACCAAGTAATGCTTTAAAAGTACGTGCGTAACTTCTAATTTCCTTTCATGACTTGAAGTTCATCATTCTCCTTCGATGTCTCTTTAGGTGTAGAGGGTTGTCCTGTTTCCATATTTTCCATATCAAAGTGAGGAGTCATGTTGTTTTCGAGATGATCATGGTGTATCATTTTCTCTTATGGTTGGACCCCAACTTTCTTAGTTGATTTTTCCATCATATAAATGCTATTATTGATGAATTCATGAGTACCTTGAGTTCAACTCTTAGTAAAAGTGTCACTTAGTGTTGGTACTAAAATTGGGCCAAGGCAAGTAGAAATACTTAAGTAAGATTATACTCCTAATCAAACATGCTAGTCACGAACTCGTAAGAAATAAACATGCATTGACGAGAAATCATTAAGCAATTTATAGATTATTTGAGTCCTTCATTACAAAGTTATAAAGTCAAGATGGCTTTGTCGGCCATTATTGTCCCTCACTTAAGCTTTTATTATGCAAGATAAAAAAATGAAAATTCAAAAGAAGATGAAAATTCGAAAATCGCCCCTCTAGTGAGGGTACCCCTCTATATATAAAAGATTCCATCCTTTGGATTTGTGCCATATCTCACTTGGAATAGATGGTAGGTGGAGAACGAGTTTTACGCAAGGAATTTGGTGCTTTTCACATGAGGTCATGTTTCATTTTGTTCATAATGGCCTAATTATTTAGCTTTAATAAATCATTTCGAGATAGCTTTTGAAATGACAATATAAACACTTGGATTCGTCTCCTCATGATGGTTGAATTGCCTCACGCTAGCTTTCAAACACAACTTTATAATAGTTTCAGAGATTATTACACAAGGACCTTCCCACATCACTCAACGAGGATATCAACACTATCACACGAAAGCTCTTACATGTTGTTTTTGGATCATCACAACCTTGGCTCTTTATCCCATGATAGCTCTTATTATTACTTCAAGATAACTATAGGCATCATCATATTAAGACTTCAACATGTTACCTCAAGATAGCTGCTTAAATGAATCTTCTCATGATGGCTTGATCGAATCATTCCACGATGGAACTTATATATCTTCTCATGTAAACCATAGGCATTATCTATGAAAGCTTTAAACATAACTGCTTTATTGGATCTTGTTTCACGATGAACCGACCATCCTACATTTTTATTCACGATAGTTTCGAGGATACCCCATGATAGCTGTTCTTATGATTTGTCTCGCATAATAACGATAGTTCTAGTGCTTCATTTCGCGATGGTCCCTATGCGTCATTTATTCATGATAATCAATGGAATTATCATGAAGGCACTACTGAGTTGTTTTGTAATGATTTCACAATGACTACTTTTCAAACCTCTCTTGGATGGTTTCAATTAAGCATGATTCCTTCCATATTCCTTTTAATGATGACTTCATCCACGGTGGCTCATTACATCTTCATTATCTTATGATGACCACTCATGATAGCTTTAATAGTTATCATAAACATTTATATAGGCTTTAAGGAATTCATTATGATAGTCATGGGAAACCTCCTATGATGGCTTTATGCTTTAGGATAACATGTTTTATTATAAGTTTCATATCTCGATGACTCTAGGAAAGAGTCCATGATAGCTTTGGCATCTTATATCTTGATAGCTTGTTATCATTTATACATAAAAGCTTGTAACATTAACCTGTGATAGCCTATTGTATTAACTTGCAATGTGAATATCCTCATGATGACACTTAATAGCATAAAATAGCTTCATTCTTCCCTTGATGGCCCCGAATCATACATGCCGACTCTAAACTACACTGGAAGGCATATGATGCCTTTGAATTACACATGATTGCTTTCTTGTTAAATCAACCTATTGTTGGAATTTTGGGTGTAACAGTGATGTAATGGAAAGTGTGGTAATTGATGTAATTATGTAAGACAATCCACAAGTGGCAACGGATACGACGGCTCAAGATGATGGAGATTACGGTTTTCGACATGCTACGTCATGCTTTAAGCGGGGGATATCATCAAACTTGTTGCATGATGAGGAATATGCGTTATTGGTCAGAGGTGTCAAAGGACCATAGGCAATGAGAAAATAGGATAAGGAATTTTGAAGGTGGCTAGGGTTTACTAAAACGAGGCGGAGGTGCTTTTTATTTTTAATCCCCATAAATAACATGTAATGACCCTACCTTTTGACCCTCAAATGTCGACAATAATACATTCATGGTATTCATATTCCAAGCACCTAGGTGCAAAAAAGGAAGATAGTTATGGTAAAGTAAAAAAGAAAGAAAACATAATAAGAAAGAAAGAACACAATATCAAAATCTCACAGCAGAACGATAAAATACAATATCCAAAAAGACTGTACAAAGGATTACTCCAAAACATAGAGCAATTTCAGAGTTACTAAACCTAAGTGCTATCATCTGCCTAGACAATTATAACTGCACGTCCTCACAATGCTAATGCATACATAATACCAATGCAAGGAAAATAGAAATAGATAGATAAACGCTAGCTTGGCTTCTAAAGCTTTAAATCATCCAAGTACAAGCCTACATTACTCAGTCTACTCGAAAGAGTACACGAGGAATTTAGGAAAAACAAAGACCACATGTCAGACATAAGTTTAGTATGAGAAATTCAAGATACATGCATCCATGTAATAGTAATTTTTGAGACTGTATGGATTACCGTAATAGTTTTTCTCTCCAAATATACCAAGCCACGATTAAGTAAATATAACGATATAATAGATCATGTCTAGGGTCTAGAATATAAGTAAAAAAATAGCTATGCTATTTTCATCTCACAACATAACAATAGTAGAAGTATATCTAAAAATGCTAGGGTACGTTCGCTTATGTATTTTCCATGGAGGTCCCCTTAGCAAACTGAAGTTGGCCCCCATGCACTGGGATCAAAAGTCACCTTCTGAGTGTCGTATATCTCTATATAAAATACACCATAAGGCAAATAGAATTGGTCCATGCCTTAACGCGTGGAACCAAGTATCATCAACTCCCATTAGCAAAATCGATCACCATACTCTAGATATAGAGTTGATATACCATGTTGTGGGCTAGCTAAACCCTAGGCTATGCATGATACTCCACCTTTAGCCATTTCCGATGTCGAGGTCATGTTCAGCGTCTCTCACACGAGTCTTCATCACTCAAACAGAAAACGAACCTCTCCATAGAGTCCAGCACAAGTTGATCGACAAATGGTAACGCTGACCTCTCCCTTGGACTTAACCTTAGGATATACATTTTAACTCTATAGCATTAGTCTGAAATGTTAAAGCTGACCTCTCCCTTAGACTTAACCTTATGATAAACAATTTAACTCTTTAACATTCCACTTCACAACCGCTTCCAAAATGTGGAATCATACACTAGTTAAGTGACTTGAAAGTGAAATTACTGTTAAATGATAACTTAACGTACTACCATTGGTATTGCCAAGACTTTCCTTGAAATTATAAAGTATGGTTTTGAGTTAATTTCAATTCTTTTATCAATTTGGATTTAGAGTTTTTAAATGATCTTTTAAGTTATATTATTATTTTATAAAGGTATTCATAAATAATACCTTGTTTATAAAAAAGGTTTTTACTAAGTAAAAAGATTTATTTAAAGTTATCTAAAAGGATGAGCTGCAAAAGATGTTTTGTAAAGTATTTTTCTTAAAGAAGGTTAATCAAAGGAGTTTTAAATGACTTGTAGACTTATAAAAGTGTTTTATAAATTGATTTAGAGGTTTGTAAAGAGGTTCTGTAAATTGACTTGCAGACTAATAAAAGTGTTTTATAAATTGATTTTGGAAATTTATGCAGGTATTTAAATGTGAATGAGGATTTTAAAAGGGAAATGTTATAAAGGATAAGTGGATTGGTTTTATAGTAAGTAATGTTTTCAAAGGGAATCAAAAAAACTGAATTTTTCAAATGTTTTGATAATATACTTATGCCCCTAAGATAAGTATAAATAGTTTCCATGTAAAAAGGGAAGTAACGGTTTTGAAAATAGTGTTGTGTAAAGATCTTTTAATCAAGTTTTATAAAGTGATTTTATTAACTAATGGTTGAATTAATAAAGGTTTATTGGATCCCATATGGAATTAAATTAATGTTTGAATGATTGTTTATTTGATAGTTGAACAACCGACTATCAAACCTGGACCAAAACGTAACTTTGGAAATATCAAAGGAAACATGAGAGTTATATGGCACAATCATCTCCAATGATGATGTACTATGCGCATAATTCTCATTTCATTCTTCTAGGATAAATGATAAAGAAATACATCCACAAAGGGTTAGGAGGCGATCTCTGCTCTTATCATGTATGTTTACTTCCTAATGAACCGGGGTTGAGTTTATCGAAAATTAATCGAAAGTTGTTTCGAAGTGATTGGGATCGGATCTGTTTCCATTAGTTGGATTAACATGATAGGGAGTTCTTGATAGAGTTAGAGGGTATGCCCTAAGGGAAATTTTGTAGTTTATTGTGAATAAATAACTCTAAAATCAATTCTCGTTTGAAATAAATGTTTTTTTTATTTTTGTTATATATTTGTTATAATGTGTTATAAGTAATTAAATGTTTAACTAAAAAATATTTAATACAAAATCCATAAATGGTATGTTTTTTTATTGTAGTTACAATGTGTTGTAACATTGAGTAATTTATCATAATAAAATTAAATATACTATTTTAAATGTTCCTAGTCAAGATGCATCGATACTGGATCGATGTACCCATTGAGACTAGAGTACATAATGCTCGCCAAATGTTGGGCAATGCATTACTCATAACTACTGGGTGCACCTAGGGATTACGTACCGATAGTTATTGGATAACTATGGAACGATTCACTTGATAGTTTTTTGTTGGTTAATATAAATAAGGTCAAACAAAAGTTATCGATGTGACTAATTTACAAAATTCTCTTAACTTGAGGATATTGTTGATCTTTAATGTGGAAGCTTCGCTTTGATTATAGTTAAATCATGGCATGGTGTCCAATGAATGACTATAGATGGGTCGAGTGAAAGCATTCGAAATGAAATATTATTCAAGAGAGGATTCACTCCTCAATTATATGAGGTTAGTATCAATCAATAATAATTGTTATTATTGAAACGAGGATTTTGTGGTAGGTAAAGTTGAATGCGGATGATATTAGAATTTTGACCGTTACCAATTCCATAAATCTAAAGTGATATAGTTTTGACGAAGAGAATTCATATGAATAATTGTCACTATCGGGCACTGCTTATAATAAGTAAACTAGACTTTACTAAAAGATGTGTAAGCAATAAATTCAGCCAAAATGTCACACCACCTACTAAGTGATCTTTGAATGTTAATATTCAAATATTTTGATATTAATCGCTGACTGAATTTACACCTTTGAGTCACATAACTGAAATAATGAATGCTCTAAACGAAGTACATGATTTAATTAATTTATAACTATTGTAAATTAATTAATATTTATAAAATATTAATTACTAAATTTTTATTTAATTTTTTTGAGTGCCCTTGGCATTAAGAAATGTGCATATATATGAGTTATAAACGTGCATATTAGTATATGGTATCTTTAGAGTACTTAAATTTGATTTAAACATGATAAATACTAAAAAGGGGCTTTAGATAAATTAAATTTACGAGAATCTGCTAAATATTAATAATTAAAAGTTTATTTCAATTGATTTGAATAACATAAGCATTTAATGGTGTGTTTATATTAAAGTTATAGACACGTGCACCTTTGAATTGGATTTAATTGGGTTGATGCTAATGAGTTTTTTGAGATTTTTTGGGGCCCATGTGGCATCATCTATGGCTAGCCATGCATATAAAAGAGAGAGAGGATTTGATTAACATTTAGAAAGGAATTAACAGGGGAAAGTTTTAAGGAAGGAATAGGAAAAGTTTCTATCATTCCTTTAAAACACATCTCCCTTTATTTTCTTATATGATTGATTTATTTTTCTATCATAATCATCCCTCTTGCTCTTCTATTAGAGGATTTCGAATTTTCATGGCTTATTGCTAAATTTCCAAAATAAAATATCAAATAAAATTAATAATAAAAGCTAGTTCTAATCTCTTAATTCTTGAAAAATTCGGAGATTGATTCATGGAATCTAAGAGCTTTTGATTCATCATTTAAGGTGCATTCTCTTGGTAGCATCTCAAGATGATTATTCTAATTTTATATATTCATCATTCAGCTTGTTTATGTAATTTGGAACCATCTCCTATTTCATCTCATCTGTGTATTTGTTTATTTTGATCAAATAGATTAGATCACTCTTTTCATTTAGCTTGTTTATGTAATTTGGAACCATCTCCTATTTCATCTCATCTGTGTATTTGTTTATTTTGATCAAATAGATTAGATCACTCTTTGCTCCATCTTAATTAATTATATATGTTTACCATGTTATTTTAATTTGAATCTGTTTTAAGATATATTTTAATAGTTTGCCAATTCATGTTGTCACTATTAGATCTGCATTATATGATCCCAATTTAATTATTTTTCATAATGCTTAATTGTTTAGATCTGGAACCTTTGCAACATATACATATGTGTCTGATTTGTCGTATCTATTTTGTTGTTGTTTCAAGTTTGTTATTAAATAAAACATTTTTTGATTAAAATCTAAGTCTTAATTAATGAAAAATTTCTATTTTTGATTCAAATAGAAAACCTATGTAATTTATTTATGTTTGCATGTATGTTTTGTGTTCAATATTTTAAATTCAATCTTTTGGTTTTTGCATACTTCTACTTAAAGTCATAGAAAAAGGTTTTCTTTATAAACAGGACTAGACTTTATTGTAAAATATCATAACCCTTTGTTTTCCTTTTTAAATTATAGCTAGGCATTAGTTGTTACTTTATATTAGAACATATACTAAATTAATATGTTTTACCATAAAGATGTATCGAGTTTAAAACACTATTTACAGTGAATTTTATATGTTTATATATACGCACATAAATTTATATGTGTGTTTTTATTTACATACATACATATATATAATTTGGATTGAATTTATGTGTTGGACTTTTATGTAAAACCAAAATTTTTTAATCTTTAAGCTTGCAGTTTTGAAACTAGGTTCAAAATTGCTAACCTTTTGGAGTTATAAAAGTGACACTTAATTTTATCTCACCTATATGTATACGTATATTGTATATAAATGCAATTATATCTATTTATATGTATTTTAAATAATACCGTGGCAATAAAAACACATATGTAGGAAATATCATCTCTATACACTATCTGATTTGTTGCACTTACATAATTTACAGTAATGTACATTTGGATAATTGTTACATTTTATGCCATGAATAAATTTCTAGTTAATATCATTTAATAACACAATCAATTTAATTAGAGAGAGTGAGAGAGAGAAAATGGAAGGTTTCTCTCAATTATACTCTCAATTAGTTACCTTTTTTAGGGAAAGAAATGAAAGGTTTCCTTCCCTAAATTAACACTTATAAATAATTGTTGAGCGTATTTGGTGCACTATAATTTTAAACTTCCTTTTAACCAACTTTAAATAAAATAAGACTCGATTTAATGCTTTATTAGATTGGATCTAATGTACATTTAGACTTCGTAGGCTCATTAAAGATTCAAAATGGTTTTAAAAAAATTGAAATTCACCCATTTCTTCCGCTGCGGGCTGGCCTAGTTCCAACAGTGGTATTGGAGCGAGGTTGGTTGAGGCATTCACTTAGCACACTGAATATCCCCGTTTTGAACCCTACAACTAGCATGATAGGGGTTTTTCTCACATTATGATCTATGACGAAGCATTGCCTCTTACCCCTACATGTCCTGTGATGGTTGTGCTCATCGCGAGGCTGCATGTAAAACTCACTAGTGAGGAATCTAGTTATGTCACCCCAAAGGAGTTTGGGCAGGAGCAACAATGGTATAAGAGCTAATATCCTATGCGGTCTAAATCAGTCATATTAGGGCTAACTAATTAAGCTTTCCCACTTAGTACGGTGTCTTGAAAGGTAATATCTAGGATTGGAATTGTGTAATCAAGTACTTTGTCCTACCTAGTTACCGACCTGGCCTGAAAGGTGAAGTGAGCCTAAATGTTGACCGTAATAGAAAAGGCCCAACTTGAAATGGGCCTTGGACTAATTTTCGAACTTGTTTTGAAAATTAAAGTTAAGGATTTTAAATTTAATTGTTAAATTTAAAATGAAATATGTTAATTATAAAAGTTATAATGTAGCATAATTGTTTAAAATGTTTGAAAACATATTCACATTTCAAATTTCAAATTTATTAAAATGATTAATAGAATTAAATTAATTAAACAAGTTAATTAATTAAACAAGTTAATTAATTAATGAACATGTGCATGTATTATATATCGAGATATATGTTATGTTGTTTTAAATTTTTTAAAATAACATAAATATACATGTATGTGTATGAATTGAAGTTTGAAATTAATATAATTTAATTAAAATAGTTTAATCAAATAAGTTAATTAAAAGGTTAATTAATTAAATTAATGTATATGATACATGTGTTATACTATAATAGTTATTAAGTATAATTATTCATGGATATAAATGTTATATCATTTCAAATTAATTAAAGTGTTAATCGGTAAAATTAATTAAATATGATTTAATTAATATAAACTAAAGGTGGAACCTAAAAGAAACCCATAACAGACTAAAGAAATAAATATATGTGTAATCGTATGTATATCGTGATTTTAGATGTGTTTGACACTTGAGTCACGAGATTAGTTCATAAGAATTATATTATTTCATGTAATTCGATGTCACTCAATTTAATATTGTCCTCAACTATATATATATATATATATATTAATAAAGTACTTGCATACTCCTTAGTTGTTGAGTAAACTCAAGCTAGAAATGTTATTTGTATTATTATTAATATGTTAACTAGATGAGGTAAGATAACTATATGTTTTTGTTGAGCAAACTCAGGGTACATATATTATACTTAGGCCATCACAATATAGTAGGGATGAGTGAATAATATTCATTTTCATTTGTTGAGCAAACTCAAGGTCGAAGTGAAATTAGGACATAACACTAAGAGTTAGGGGTTGTATATGATACAACCGATAAAGAGTTATCCATCGACCGTGGAGCTATGAATTATTGAGCAAACTCAAGATTAGAATTCCAAGACGGACGAGTCCTAACACCTAATAGTGAAGTCAAAGGACTTCTACGTACAAACTTAAGGTTTGGTGAAAAATAAAAGACTAGTAGGAGCTTATTAGTAAAATGAAACATAAAGTTTGACCCTATTAATATTATAAGAACATCCATTATGATTTTTCCTAATAATCTACCACTTAAACTTGTAGAAAATGTCAACTCCAAAACTGTTTTCTAAAAGTGACAAGCTCATTGGACCTAACTATACAAACTGGCTAAGATCAATTAAGATAGCATTAACTTACGAGCACCTTTGGACTTCTGTTACACGTGAACCCAAAACTGAACCCGCTAATGGCGCAGACCTCGAAGAACGACATGCTTATTTAAAGTGGCAATTAGACCTAGAGATCGCCCAAATTTTCGTATTGCTCACCTTAAATAAATCGTTGCAAAGGCAACACGAAAATGTGTCTGTCCTTGAGATTTTTCATAATCTTAAAGCTCTTTTTGGTGAACAGTCCTATTCCCTAAGGTACGAACTTTTAAAGGAACCGTTCAACCCCAAAATGACCAAGGGACAGAAAGTGGACAATTACGTTCTAATAATGATAGGCTGTATTGATAGATTTGCACAATTAGACATAGAAATAAGCAACGAAGCGCAAGTAGACTTGATCCTGGTTCTCTCACTTCTCAATATGAACTGTTCATATTGAATTACAATATGAACCAATTAAATGTGAATCTCGTGGAGCACCTCAATATGTTGAGGTTCGTCGAATCTACATCTACGGATCAAGGTGTCGTACTTGCTGTGAAAGGTAATGCATCATCTTTGAAAGGTCGAAATAGGGATGGTAAGAAAAAAAAAAGTAAGAAGACCGATTACAAGGATGAATGTCACCACTGCTACAAGAAAGGTCGTTGGAAAAGAAACTATCCTGAGTACTTAAAGATTATTAGGGAAAGGAAACAGAATGCTTTTGCAACTCCATTAGGTACATTTATGGTTCAAAATTGTTTTGTAATCAATAAAATGTCTTGAATTTTAGATATTGGATCTGGGACTCATATATTTAATTCATTACAAGTGGTTAGGAATAGGCGCCACGTGGCAAAAGAAGAAATGAGCCTCCAAGTTGCTGAATAATCTGTTATAGATGCAACAATGGTATTAAATTATCATTTAGTTTTGCCTAGTGGTGTAGTGTCGGTATTAAATAATTTCTATTTTGTGAGAGACTTTATTTGTGGAATTGTATCTGCGTCTAGATTGTCTGAGTCTGGATATAAATGGCATTAGTATGAATGGAAATAAGATCTGTGTTGGTGTTCTTAAAAATGGAATTTATGTGATCAATACTAATTATGTGTGTTCTGTGAATAAATCTTCTAACAATATAAATGAAAATTTTTGGCATTATAGACTAGGTCATATCAGTGAGAAACGACTTCAGAAATTGAAAATCGAAGGCTTTCTTCCATCATTTAATTCTGAATAATTTGACACTTTTGAGTCGTGCCTCAAAGGTGAAATGACCAAGCACTCCTTTATTGGAAGCAATGAAAGAGTTGATGAACTCTTAGAGCTGACACATAGTGATGTATGTGGCCTAATGCCTATAGTTATGAAAGATAATAGTTCTTACTTCGTTACCTTCACTGATGATTTCTCAAGACTATATGTATATGTATATATATATATATCTTATGAAGAACATATCCGACGTATATGAGAAGTTTATTGAGTACAAAAATACAGTAGAAAATCAAATGGGCCGTAAGATTAGAATTCTTCGATCAGATCAAGGAGGCGAGTATGTTGGATAGGGTTTCCAACAATACTTAAAAGACAATGGGATTATCACTCAGGTTACTCCACCCTATACTCCGCAACACAATGGTGTGTCGGAGCGAAGGAATCGAACCCTATTAGATATAGTTCGTTCCATGATAAGTAAGGCTGAATTACCTCTGTCTTATTGGGGATACACGCTAGAAACAACAACACATATGTTGAACTTGTTATGCACTAAGTTTGTGCCCAAAACACCATATGAGATATGGTCTAGTAAGAAACCCCAACTTAAATATTTGAAAGTACGGGGTTGTCCCGCATACATTAAGAATGTTGGTCCAAATAAACTAGAAGCAAGATCGGTACTGTCTAAGTTTATAAGATATCCCAAAAAGTCAACGGGATATATATTCTACAATACCGAGGAACGAAAGGTCATTGTTTTTAGACACGCTGTTTTTAAAAAAAAGGAATTTATGTTAAAAGAAATTAATAGCAAAGTTGTAGACTTGGATGAGATTCGAGAAACTAACACTCAGGCCAAAACATTAGGAGAAACAAGTTCACCCGTATACAAAAACACGCAACCTATTAGAAGGTCTAGCAGGGAATCTCACGCACCAGAGAGATACTATGGTTTTTTATGGATGGCTAAATGGAGGACTGTGTCTTAGATGACGACACTCCTTTGACTTTCCAACAAGCATTGCAGAGTAAATACTCTACACTCTGGCTTGAAGTTATGAAATCCGAAATGGACTCTATGTACGAAAATGAAGTTTGGACTTTGTCAAACATACTCAAAGAGATAAAACCCATCGACTGCAAATGGATTTTTAAGAAGAATCTAAATGCAGATGGGAAAGTGGAGACTTATAAGGCAGGATTAGTTGTAAAAGGATTTTGCCAAATTCAAGGTGTTGATTATGATGAAACCTTTACACCCGTAGCTATGCTTAAATCGATTCGGATTATGCTAGCCATTGGTACATTCTATGACTATAAAATACGGAAAATGGATGTAAAGTTGGCTTTTATAAATGGTGATATAGAAGAAACCGTTCTATATGTCGCAGCTTGAGGGTTTGTGGGTAGCAAGAGTGAAGGCAAAGCTCGCAAGTTGTTGAAGTCCATTTATGGACTAAAAAAAGCTTCAAGAAGTTAGAACAAGTGTTTTGATAAAGTAATCAAATAGTTTGGTTTTTGTTACCTCGCGTTTTGGACAAGGCTGGGAGATCAAAAAATTGGCTAAAAAAGATGAATATCAGGATTGGAGATCGATTGGAAACAAGATTATGATCGATACCGCCAAAATTGGACAAAGCTCCAATTGAGGTGGGATCGATAGGAAATGATAAATAAGGTTTGGAGAGGCTGCATTCAAATTTCAGGTCAATCAGAGTTTGTATGCTTGAGTTATGGATGGATCAAGTTTCATGAAATTCAGTTCGTATCGATCGAGATGGACTCGACTATTTACACTGGAACGAAGGTTTAGTATTGATCCATATGGATATGGATAAGGGAAACGCACTTAGTAGCTCACTTTGAACAGATGGATTTCGTATCGATGCAATGTGCATCGATTGAATGGATACGACAAGGCATACTTCGTATTGATCAAAGCTTAGATCGATACGAAGGAAGTAGGATTTGGATGGATATGAAGTCATGTGATTCATCAGGACACATAGGATCGATACGAATGTAGCAGGATTTGAAGGATATGAAGTCATGTGCTTCACCAGGACACTTGGGATCGATACAAAGATGGGTGCATAGGATGGATATGAAAAACACGTGCAAGCGTCCATACGGAGTAGTATATAAGCATGGATACGAAACAACCTTAGAACATCGATACGAAGGAGGCACGGTTAATTAGGAGAAGCGGTCACTTGGCATAAATAGGGGATCTCCCTTGGATTCTCAAACCATGTCATCGATGCAAACATCATGGATACGAAAGGCTGCAGTTGATTGATATGGAAAGGGAAGCGGCTAATGGATACAAAGAAGGCAGTAGGAAGACTAGGGATACAAAGTATGATTCTCGATTGATAAGAAGGTTCCAGCCTACTTGCAAAATACAAACTTGGATCGATCGTAACTCTCAAATCATAGATCCAATGCTATGAAATTTTCACACGAGCTTGCTTATTCACTCAAGAATGTTCATGATTGATCTCAGCTTGATTGGACCATTTTTGGATCGATATGAATTATACCTGGATCAATCGAGATTGATCCCAAGCGACCCTGGATCATCTGGTGGGCCCACCTATGCATGAGAAGAGGTATTCCAGGTTTTGGGGCGGATATTTTCAGGTTTATACCTATAAATAGTAGCTCTATGGCAACAAAAAAAGGATCTTCTTCTTCTGGTCTAGGTAAAACTTTGCCATTTTGTTTATTGGTTTTCAAGGCTTGCAATTGTAATCTCAAGATAAAAAGGAATAAAAGGACTGATTCGGACTTAGGCCGGAGATAGCCGAACCACCACAAAATCTTATGTTCTTATCTTTCTTACTCATTTTAATTTCCCTATCTCTTTGTTTTTATTCTCTACTTTATCTAAATTTGAAATCTATGTTTGAATATTGTGGATCTATGTATAAACACTGGTGCTTTCACTACTTCTGGGGTTTGTGACCAAATTTGGCACAAATAGTTTTTATCAGAACACAGAGGAAGCGTGCATATACAGAAAGAAATAGGGCAATGCTATTGTTTTCATAGTACTCTGTGTCGATGATCTATTATTGATTGGCAATGACACTTCATTATTGCAATCAGCGAAAGCTTGGCTTTCCAAAAACTTCTCCATGAAGGATTTGAGAGAAGAAGCCTATATACTTAGTATAAAGATCTATTGAGATAGATCTAAGGGGCTGTTGGGATTGTCTCAATACCTATACATAGACATCATGCTAAAAAGGTTTAATATGGAGAATTCCAAGTGCGGAATTGTTCCATCGTAATCTGGAATTGTCCTTTCTAAAAATAATGCTCCTCATACCGATGAGGAGAAAGAGTGTTTAAAGAGGATTCCCTATGCTTCAGCCATAGGATCCATAATGTATGATGTCTATGTATTAGACCGGACGTCGCATATGCATTAGGATGTGTAAGCTGATACCTGTGTAAGCCGATGCCAGTCTAATCCTGGAGAAAAACATTGGACGGTTGTAAAAGGTATACTAAAGTATATGAGATATACTAAGGACTTATTCCTCATATATGGAAATGAAGACCTCCTTATCAAGGGATATATGGATTCGACCTTTCAGTGTCTGGCTATGTGTTTACACTGAATGGTGGAGCTATTAGCTGGAAAAGTTCCAAGCAAGATACAGTTGCTGATTCCACGATAGAGGCCGAGTACATCGCCCTTAGTGAAGTAGTAAAAGAGGTAGTTTGGATGCGTAAGATTTTGAGTGAGCTCGGAGTAATTCTTAATACCAGGAATCATATGGAATTGTTTTGTGACTACAATGCGGCGATACAAATCACAAAGGAACCAAGAGCATACAAGAAGTCACGACACATTCTTCAAAAGCTGCACCTAATTAGAGAATTCGTTGAGAAGAAAGAAGTTGTGATTCAAAGGTTAGATACCATGACAACATAGCAGACACTAAAGACCTGGCTCAGTCAGTTCTCGAGAAACTGATTAAGGGACAGGATTGAGATTCCAAAATTGGCCCCAAGTGCAAGTGAGAGATTGATAGAGTTAGGGGTATCCACTAGGGTCAATTCTATAGTTTATTGCAAATAAATAACTCTGAAATCAATTCTCGTTTGAAATAATGGTATTTCTCTGTTATGTATTTATTATAATGTATTATAAACAATCAAATTTTTAATTAAAATATATTTTACAGAATATCCATAAATGGTATGTTTTTGTGATAGTAGTTGCAAAATGTTGTAACATTGAGTAATTTATCACAGTAAAATTAAATATACCATTTTAATTATTCCTAGTCAAGATGCATCGAAACTGGATATCGATGTATCTATTGAGATTAGAGTACGCAACACTTTCCAAATGTTGGACAGTGTATTACTCATGACTGCTCAGGAGCACCTAGGGGTTACATACTGATAGTTATTGGATAACTATAGAACAACTCACTTGATAGTTTTCTATTCGTTAATATAACTAAGGTCAAATAGAAAATATCAATGTGACTAATTTACACAGTTCTCTTGGCTTGAGGAATATTATTGTTGATCTTCAATGCGGAAGCTCCGATTTGATTATAGTTAAATCATGGCACGATGTTCATTGAATGACTATAGTTGGGTCGAGTGAAAGTATTGGAAGTGAAACACTACTCAAGAGAGGATTGGTCTCCTCAGTTATATGAGGTTAATATAATGGTCAATTGAAGTTAACTCAAAGTTAAAGTCTCTAGCTAGAGCAGTTCAATTAATAATAACTGTTATTACTGAAAGATGTGTAAGCAATAAATTTTGCCAAAATGTCACACCACCTGCTAAGTGATTATGAAGTTATTATTCGAATAGTTCGATATTAATCGTTGACTGAGTTTACACATTTGAATCACATAACCGAAATGATGAATGCTCTAAACAAACCATATGAGTTATAAACACGCATATTGATATATGTTAACTTTAGAGTGTTTAAATTTGATTTAAAAATGATAAATACTAAAAATGGGGCTTTAAATAAATTAAATTTATTATTATTTGTGAAATTTTAATTATTAAAATTTTATTTTAATTTATTTGAATAACATTAGCATTTAATGGTGTGCGTATATAAAGCTATAAGCGCACACACATTTGAATTGGATTTAAATGGGATTAATGCTAATGAGATTTTTGAGGGCCCATGTGGCACCATCTATGGTTAGCCATGCATGTAGAAAAGAGAGAGGATTTGATTTAATAGGGGAAAATTTTAAGGAGGGAATAGGAAAGGTTTCTATCATTCCTTTAAAACACATCTCCCTATTCTTATACGATTGATTTATTTTTCTGTCATAATCATTCCTCTTGCTCTTCTATCAGAAGATTTTGAATTTTCATTGCTTCCTAACCTCTAAATTTTCAAAATAAAATATCAAATAAAATTAATAATAAAATCTGGTTCTAATCTGTTAATTCTTGCAAAATTCGGAGATTGATTCGTGTAATCTAAGTGCATTTGATTTATCATTTAAGGTGCATTCTCTTGGCAGCATCTTAAGGTGATTATTCTAATTTTATATATTCATCATTTAACTTGTTTATTTAATTTAGAACCATCTCCTATTTCATATCATCTGTATATTTGTTTATTTTGATCAAATAGATTAGATCCCTCTTTGCTCCATCTTTATTAATTATATATGTTCACCATGTTATTTTAATTTGAATCCATTTTAAGATGTATTTTTATTGTTTGCCAATTCATGTTGTCACTATTAGATCTGCATTACATGATCCCATATTTAATTATTTTTCATATTGCTTAATTGTTTAGATCTAAAACCTTTGCAACATATAAACATGTGTCTTATTTGTCCTATCTATTTGATTGTTGTTTCAAGTTTGTTATTACAAATTTTTTTTTGATTAAAATCTAAGTCTTAATTATTGAAATATTTCCGTTATTGATTCAAATAGAAAACTTATGCAATTTATTTATGTTTTCATGTATATTTTGTGTCCAATATTTTAAATTCATTCGTTTGGTTTTTGCATACTTCTGTTTAAAGTCATAAAAAGGGTTTTCTTTATAAACATAACTAGACTTTATTGCAAAATATCATAAACCCTAGGATTTCCTTTTTAAATTATAATTAGGCTTTAGTTGTTACTTTATATTAGAACATATACTAAATTATAAATTTTAATATAAAGATGTATCAAGTTTAAAACATTATTTACAGTGAATTTTGTATATGTATATACCGACACACAAATTTATGTGCATGTGTATACATACATACTTACATACGTACATATATATATAATTTGAATTGAATTTATGAGATGGACTTTTATGTAAAAACATAATTTTTTAATCTTAAAACTTTCAATTTTGAAACTAGGTTCAAAATGGCTGACCTTTTGGAGTTATAAAAGAGACATTTAATTTTATTTCATTTATATGCATACGTATATTGTATATAAATGCAAATATATGTATGTATATGTAT
This sequence comes from Allium cepa, assembly GCA_030765085.1. Taxonomy (NCBI): domain Eukaryota; kingdom Viridiplantae; phylum Streptophyta; class Magnoliopsida; order Asparagales; family Amaryllidaceae; genus Allium; species Allium cepa. Next base: position 562,312,513 of record CM060932.1, read on the forward strand.
TTTAAGTAATACTATGGACAATAAAAACACATATGTAGGAATTATCATCTCTTTACACCATCTGATTTGTTGCACTTACATAATTTACAGTAATGTACATTTGGACAATAGTTACATTTTATGCCATGAATAAATTTTCATTTAATATCATTTAATGACCCAATCAATTTAATTAGAGAGAGAGAGGGAGAGAAAATGGAAGGTTTCTCTCTTCATATAATTTTTATTACACTCTCAATTAATTACCTGTTTTAGGGAAAGAAATGAAAGATTTCCTTCCCTAAATTAACACTTATAAACAATTGTTGAGCATATTTGATGCACTATAATTTTAAACTTTCATCAAGACAAAGATCGGCCTCACATTTACCTTAGAGCAGATTCAGTCCCATTCCATTGCTTCGGCGGCAGCAGGGGAGAGTGAAAAAGAAAGAAATAGAAGGGAAGGTAGTTAGGAGTCGGAAGGGAACAACCGGCGCATTGGAGGATTGGACTTTGGCCTTATAATATAGCTTTCCAAGCCCATCTATTTTTACTTTCTCGTAGCCTGTCTCCAATTCACCACAACCACAGACTGCCTCTTCATTCCCGCTACTAACACTAAGTGAAGTAATAGTCTGACGAGTCCTTCACTCTAGATTTATGGTAAAATAGACCCCGTGGCTCTTCTAGCGAGGAGATTAACCAACTTTAAATAAAATAAAACTTTATTTAATGTTTTATTAGATTGGATCTAATGTGCATTTATTTTATAGGCTCATTAAAGATCCAAAATGGTAAAAAAAAATTGAAATTCACTCATTACTTCCGCTGCGGGCTGGTCCAGTTCCAACAGCTCTCGCTTACTATTTGGTGGCGAGCAAGAGATTCTTACCCCTACATGTCCTGGAGAGGTAGTGTAAGGCCTTCAAGGGTTAGCTACGGGTCAAGTGGATGGCCGTAAAATCAGATTCGAGGTACCAGTGTATGCCATAGTGGTTTTTACCCCCTGACCGGATGGTTAAAAAGCCTACGGTTCATAACATTTGGTATCAGAATACAAGGTTAAGGGAGAACCTTGGCTATGGTGGTGTAAACTCATTTGAGTTCGGGTATGTGGGATCTTAGACGTGGCCAATGAACTCTGGCTGAGACGTGGGATGCCATGTGGTCGATAAGGGTTCCACTATACTTGAACAAGGCTAACTGACACAATATTGGTTTGAAATTGAGTAAATGAAATAATTTTACCCCAAAGTCTACTTTACGTATAAAAGAATGATTTTCAAAATAGTATAGTATGGTATAATTAGTTGAGGTGTTGTTTGTTAAAAGATAATAATATTCTATTATTATCAATTAGAATTTTGTTAGTCATGATTATAGCGTTGACTATTGTTAGTCTGTGTAGGTAGCTTTTCTTTTTAGGATTGGGGTAGGTAAATAGAATAGGGAAAACATTGAAAAAACAACTTGTGAATTAAGTTTCACAATTTGACTATAAGGCGTTCAAATGATAATGTGGGGGATAAATTGATTTAATAAAAGATGTTTATTAGAAGCTAGGATATTTGAAATAAATATTTGGAATATGTTCTATAAAAGTTGATTTATGAAATGGATTTATAGGAACGTGTCTTTTAATTCAAAATAATTTAAGTTAAAAACTTGGACTAAAATCACGGTGCTTTTAAAAATGATTTTAAAGTTTTGAAAGATAACAATAGTATTATTTGAAGCAATTTTGGTTCCAGAATAAAATTTTAGAATGAAAATGTTAAGTAAGAAGTGTTTTCTTTGGACTGGTTAAGGGGAATGAGTCTTGACTATATTGTGATGATCTAGATAAATTTCTAAGTGACAATCAGATGCTTGCCTAGGCAAATGCTAAGGGGTACTTAGTAAATTATTCTCTTTATCATTGTACAATCGGAACAAGTTCAAACCTGAACAAGCCTAAGGAAAGTTGTTGATAAATGTTTTTTTTGGAAAATTGAGAAGTATTGTTTTAGAAATAAGATTTTGAAATAAAAGTAATATTTTAAGTTAACTAGTTTGAGTAGCTCGAAAATAACCTAAATTTGGGGAAGAGATGTGTTTGGATGGTAAACACTTTTCTTGAGTATTACCCTTCTTCGTAAGGGAGTGTATGATATTGTTTGGTAGTACCCAGTTCCTTAGTATCATTTTGGAGTTATTAGTGCTATATATATTTTTACTATGATCAAAATATACTATTTTAATTCAAAAAAGTTTTTGAAATAAGACTGGGTATTTGAATCTTGAGTTTTCTTAGGGAAGTAAATGAAAAGTGAATAGTTGAATCAAATAGGGGTATATACTCTTAGGATGTAGTGGAGTAGTATCCAACTTGAACCTAAGTTTAGTTTTATGAAATGTTTTCATAAATAATTTAGTGGAAGTAGAATCAGTATTCGGGGGAACCAATTAAAGAAGTGCAAGGTTTGAGGAACCAATTTGTCCGTGGGTAGTGGTCAGGTGGTGGGCTGATACGCCTCCCAGGTGAGAGGTTTGAGGTTCGATTTGCACCTGGAAGGTGTGGGAGGAGATACGCCTTACACATGGTAGGTTTGAGGCTCATTTTCCTCCCCCATACCATGCCAATCGAAAGATCTAGCTTACTTGGAATAGTGGTTGTGGCAGGCCAACAATCTATTATCTAGGTTTACTGTTCAGGAATCGCATGTCTATAGTGATTGAATAGGTTTCCCTAGTTTTTGAATTTTTTTTAAAGAAATGCGTAGGTTAGACTTAGATCATCTCTCGTTTCTATATAATTAGATCTAAGATTCAAGTACATAGCTTTGAGGTGTTTCACGCCATTTCGGATAAGGATATACTGCTCATTTTTTACGGAGAGCACTTGATGAGGTCTTTTGGTATGGGACCTGTGTTTTCTATCATAGTACATGGTTATGTAAGGAGAATAGAGGTTCCTAATCAAGGAACCTAATCGAAGTTCGCATTAGAAAATCGGGGAAGCAATACTAGTTCGGAAGTAAATTTATCTATCCGAGTAGTGATCGAACTTTATATATGAATGATCTATGTATATCATACGAACTGATGTACGGTGTTGGTTTTTCCTAGGTTAGGCTGAGGTGTCATTTCGTGGACAAAATTCTTTTAAGAGGGGAGAGTGTAACGACCCGAAATTTCATTGCTTTAATTTGTGAATATTTAATTAATTTCAATTATTCAGTATATGGATTTTATAATTAAAATAAAACTCTTTTAAATAATAATTATTGACGGTAAAATAGTTTTCAAATTTTGTTCAAAAATATTTAGTTCGAAGAAAGATCGAAAATATGACCAAAATTCGTTTTTTGACTTTTCACCGGCTTAAAAGTTGTTGGAATTGTTGTAACACTTTTGTACACACACATACACATATTTAAAAGTATTTTAGAAATGGTTGAACTCATTTGAGTATACATAAATACTTAAGTTTGTATACATAATATAAGATAATGTATTTATATAAAAAAGTAAAAAAAATATATGACATATAAGATTCCTTGTGAAACATTTTGTACATGGAAGTGCAAGACATGTTTGCTTTGACATGATTGCATGGTGGCTTGATGTGATGGAAGGGTGTCTAGGTGTGGGCTGAAATGGCAACCATGTAGTGGAGGGTACGTAAGGGAAGAACTTTTTGGTAATTTCCTAATTAACATATTATATAAAACCTTTACTACATTTTTCTTTTCCATTTACCATTCATTTTCTCACTTCCTAACTTTGCTCTCTCTCTTCCAAAGCTTTCTAAAACTCCTTAATGGCTTCTCTTTAAAATTCTAAATTTGAAAGTTTATATTGTCTAAAACGTTTTCAAACTTGTTCTCCATATCTCCTACTTCCATTTCAATACACCATTTTCTCCATTTTTCCTCCCACTTCATTCAGCCGTAACTTCCTCTAGACTACTCCAAATTAGGATTTTATTTTTTTCAAACCAGTAGAATTCCAATGGCTACAACTTTCGCTGGAACCACTATTTTCAAGTTTCGAATATTTGTGGGTCAAAAATACATTTCTTTCTAACTCATTTTCAAACCTATATTTTCAAGCCCGAAAATAACACTCCTTTTAACCATATCTCCTCAAAACAAATCAAAATTTAGTTGTTCTTTTTCAAAATTGTGGAAAAAGGAATTTCCAAGAACTTTTATTTTGACTACCTTTCCAAATTTCGAGAGTAACGTGGCCAAAAATCGAGGAGAAGATGACACATTTTCGGGTTGATTTTTGTGGTTTTCTAAGCTTTATAAGTTTTAAAGTATTTCAAGTTTTCAGAAAAGTTTTGTAAAATTTTGGTGATTGAAATTCTTAATTTTTAGGAAGTTTTTATATTTTCATGTATTCTATTGGTGATATAATAATTTGATTGTTTGGTTGGATTATTGTATGGTTTGGATGCATGTATATGTTGCTTATATATGTGAATGCATGTTGTTTAGTTACTGTGTGCTTGAATGTGAAGTCAAGATTTTTGAGAATGATGTAAAAGTGTGATCTTGTTTGTTTGGGTTTGTGGTATGAATAAGTTGTTATGGAAATAATTACATGGTTATTGTGCAAAGATAAGTTAACAAAGTTAACAATTAGATTTGGTTATCGATGAAGAATCCTTTGTGAACAGTACGAGTTTTGGTTTGTAATCAAAACTGATTTTAAAAATTAGAAAAACTTGGCTTCAAATTATTTATTTTATGTTTTGAAATTTAGTAAACTTTGTAGTATTAAATTTCCAAAGATAAAAGATGAACTTTTGCAACTATAACACCCATAGCGATAATCGCTATGGATGCAATTTCGATAAAAGTCCCTTTTTTGAAAATTCAGTTTCATACTTTAAAATTATTTTGGAAAGGTTTTACAAACTTAATAAAAATGTTTTAGAAAGTTAATTAAGTTTTAATAATTAGTTATTAGTCAATTAAGCTTGGTAATTAATAATTAATTAAGTATTAAATAAGGTTTATTAATCTTAATTAAATAAAGATTAATACTAGTTAATTATCTTTTAAAAGTAAGATTAATTTTTAATTAATTATGAGTATAGCATATTTTTTATTTTTTATTAATTATTAATAAAATATAAGGTTAAGTAATTATTTATTTACTTTATCAAGTGTTTAAATATTTCAAATGATAAATTAATTAAGGTTTTTATTTAAAATAATTATGTATTAATGATTTAATTCATTATTTAAGTTTTAATTGAAAGATTAATTAATTGATATTAATTAATAGTTAATTATTAATAAAGGTTTTAAATAATTATTCAATAATTGATAAAGGATTAATTAAGGCTTTAATTTATAAATAGATTATTTATCAAATGTTTAATTATTTATCACTATATAATTAAATTAAATTCAAATTTAATAAAGATTAATTATGGCTTAATAAAGAGTTTAACTTGTAATTAACCATTTTAAAAGGGAGTTTTAAGTTTTAAATCCTTTATTTCGAAAATCAAATTGTTTTAAAGGTACTTTTTTTCGAAGATGGTTTTGAATACAAGGGATTCAAATGTCAATACCACTAAGTGGACATACAATTGTGAATGAGTTATGTAAATGGTTTGATTGTATGGATATGTCTTAGACAAAATAAATCCTCATTTTGCTATAAGTTGGTTGTTTGATTGTTTGAACATCTGATAGTAGAATAAATCCCCGTTCTGCTATAATAAAATTGTTTATTGTGTGGACATATGTTTAGTAGAATAAATTAATGTTCTGCTATAAATTGATTGAATTGTTTTGGAGATCAATTTATAAGGACAAATTACCATCCAGCTATTATGTTATTTGGACATGTATATGCTAGTTGAGTTGTACTGATGTGTTATTCCCTGATTTGGATATGATTTGCATTTACATATATGTTAATAAATGGTTAAGTGAATTGAAAGTGAAATTGATGTTAAATGGTAACTTAAATTACTACCATTGAGATTGCTAAGCCTATTTTTGAAATTATAAAGTATGGTTTTGAATTAATTTCAATTCAATTCTTCAATCAATTTGGGTTTAGAATTTATATATGATATTTCAAGTTATAGATTATTTTATAAAGTTATTTATAAATAATAACTTGTTTTATAAAAATGGGTTTTTCTAAGTAAAAAGGTTTATTTAAATTGATTTAAAAGAATGAATCGCAAAAGATATTTTGTAAAGGATTTTTCTTAAAGAAGATTTATCAAAGACGTTTTAAATGGGGAAATGTTTTAAAAATGATTCTAGTGGTTTTGTAAATTGACTTGTAGACTTATAAATGTTTTTTATAAATTGATTTTGGAAATTTATAGAGGTATTTAAATGTGAAGGGGGCTTCTAAAAGGGAACTTCTGTAAAGGATAAGTGGATTGGTTTATAGTAAGTAAAGTTTTAAAAAGGAATTAAAAAAAAAGGAACTTTCCAAATGTTTTGATAGTTTACTTATGCCCCTATGTTAAGTATAAATATTTTCCAAGTAAAAGAGGAAAGTAATGGGTTTGGAAATAATGTTGTGTTTAGATCTTTTGATTAAGTTTTATGAAGTGATTTTATTAAATAAAGATTAAATTAATAAAGGCTTAGTGGATCTCATATGGAATTAAATCAATTTTTGAATTATTGTTTATTGATAGTTAAATAACCAACTATCAAACCTAGACCAAAATGTTACTTTGGAAATATCTAAGGGAAATACGTGAGTTGTATAGCAAAATCATCTCCAATGATGATGTACTATGCGTATAAATATCATTTCGTTCTTCTAAGATAAATGGTAAGGAAATTCGTCCACAAGCGGTTAGTTGGTGATCTCCAATCTTATCTAAATACCATGGTTGAGTTTACCAGAAATTGTTGAAAGTTGTTTCGAAGAGACTGGGATTGGATATGTCATTCGAAAACCACTTCGATCCAACTTATAGGTTTCAAACTGAAGACATCTTGAAGAGTATGGAATTTAAGATGGTGTTTTGAAGTCTAAGGGCTATTTACTACTAATCCTGGGAGGGATTCCCTAAAAAGGAAATGATAGAAATAGTGCCTTCGCTTTCGTTTAGTCCCAGAATGAACTTGTATGCATGAATGCTTGGCAGTGTTAGCATTCCAAGTAGGAAATGCTATATAAAGGTAAAACATAGCCTCAAGCCTCATCAACCAGGAAATGACAAAAATCAGGCATACAACAGGGCCATGTGGGTTGCTCCCATTAGGGTATGGCCATCCAAAATATAGGTCGATTAATACCTATTCACGTATGCTTCGGGGCCCAAAGTGGGGTGATCATATTCGGTACTACTAGTCAAGTGGTAGGGCAGTCCTGTGTGGCAGGAGTACAAGATGTTCTTGTCGGACCGTGGTACATTTTATCTAGAGATGTACCATTGGAAGGTAGTTCCTTACCTTGCCATAGCATGGAATCCAATCTCCAAAACATGCCTTTATGGTTTTAGATGTACCCAACTATTTTGAAATGTGAGATGCAAGCATTTCGACTATATTCATACTTGAACTGTTAGACATTATTATAATATCACTGGGTATTCTTTAAAAATGTTTTGGTTATCGTAAGGTAAAAATCCATTCGTGTTTACATGCATCATGGTTTTACGAGATACCCTTAATTTTAAAAGTGTTTTAAAAGAAGTAATTCAGTTATATGAGTTTACTCATATCAGACCCATGTCTGACCCTAGTTTTATTTTCTTTCCCTAAACTCTTGGGTGCTCAAGTTTTTATGGGTAGCCAAGTAGTTCGGGTTTTCCTTGGATGCATCTTGGAGGAGCTTGAAGAAGGATGCGTCATCAATAGCTCGTTATTATATTATTTTTGCTGTATTATATGTATCTTGTATCGGTTAGGTAGGGACATGATGTTATAACCGTCCAATGGTAGAATTGTATTAGTATGACCCTGATGTATCCGAATTGAATTTGTATAGTATTATGTTGATTAATATATGTTATTGGATTGCGTTGTGAGATTCCGTGATTGTTTTTGTTTCTTCTATCTTCTATCTTTTTCTTTCACTCCTAACGATCAGTTTTTCTAGCACTTGAATGCTCAGCATGTAATACAATGGACATATTAATATCGGTTTTCGAGGGTCGAAAGGCCGGTTCGTTGCACAAACGGTCTCAAATGCCACAGTTATATGCTATATACATATTGTTTGAGTTTCTTACACCATATTTATGTCTGACTTCTGGTTTTATCCTTCCCTTAATTCCTCATGCGCTCTTTAGGGTAGTTTGGGAAAGGTAGGTTTTCATTGATATTCTTTGGAGCTAAAAGGAGACAAACATGGCAAATTCACCTATCGTAATATTCTTATTTTTACAGCACTACTAGGATGTACATATATCAGCAGTTGTTAGGACAGGTTGTTATAGTTGTCCAAGCTGATGATAGTACTTAGGATTGTAACTCTGAAATGTTATATACCTTAAAGTGATAGTTAGTACTGTCTTTTTGATATTTTATATTATCGTTCCATTGTAAAATTCAGATGTTTTGTTCATCCTTCACTGTTCATTTTCGTTTTCTTTTTATTTTATCATAACATTTGTTTTTTCAGCACTTGAATGCTCAGCACGTGAATACCGTGGATGTATTAGTATCAACATTCGGGGGTCAAAAGGCCGAATCATTACAATAATTTAAAATGCAAAGAGTTAAAATAGTTTGGTTCGATAAATAGGGGGGTATCTTGGATAATTGTTCCAAAAGTACTTAAACAAGAATAGATTTGCTCTTAAAATCAATCCTCTTTATGTTACAAAATGATGTATCGATAAGGTCATTTAAGGGCCTTAACTTGTGGTCTGGGCTGTTTCTCCCTGGGTGATGAATCTTATCCCCTATCGTCTCACTTGCCAACTTTGGACCCTATAATTTTAAGGTCATATATAGTATTCAGATTTTGCCTCGATTTGTCATTAATTGGACCGATCCAGTATATTAATTGGGTACTAGGACACCAATAGAAAGCTCTCTATCAAGTGAGAAATTATAATAATTATTTGTAGAACCACCATCCAATCTTTCCATAGCCATGTTTCACTTATCATTCGAAGTGCCACCGAAACTTGTAAAGGAACAGTGATGGAAGAATAAGATAGAGCGATGGAACTAAAAGCAGTTAGCAGAGACCATTTGTCTCACTAGTCCATAGAACGAATATTGTCCATGAAAATGAGAAGAGAATCACTAGTCTTTTGCTAGAACCTTCCTCAATCAAAGACCTCGTTTATCAAACTTTGTTTACCAGATTTTATTAGACAATGTATGATTGATGATGACTGAAGTCTAGTAACTTCATTTTATAAGGATATGTACTTAAAAGTAAGCACATGTATTGATTTTTATTTTATCTTAAATGGAGATTACAGATCCATGTAAGATATGAATTAGGAATAGAATTAATCTCAAATATGTTGATGTATGCGATTCACCCACCTACGTTATGAACATAAGTTTCATGGACTCAGGGCTAAATTTATTTTATGTAATTCCATAGGAATTTCATAAATTGTTTTGAATTCCTATTCCATCGCATTGAGAAACCAGTTGTTATTTCAAGATGCACTACTTTCTTACTAAAGAAATTTCTTTCTAGAGAAATTAGTGGTAGAGTGATAGATTTGTGTATATCCGAGATCCATACATCGAAACTGATTATGTAGATGATAAGAATTTAACTAGTCCCAAAGTGGTCACAACTTTTAGATTGTCTAATAGGAAATCTCACATATGAAGAGAACTACAAGTTTTTTATCAATGTCAAGGAAATGGATTGTTGGTAATAATAATCTCTTCAATCATCGATGAACCATGGAGAGTATAGACCCTACCAAATGGCATGTGAAGGAACCCAGTCCATTTTGCACTGAGTGAAATAAGAAAATTTTAAAATTTTCTCTATTTAGATCGTAGTGGGCCTATGAAGTATAATTGGTTTTAGTTAATCCAATGCAATTAATTTAAATAAATCTAATTTTATTTAACCTTTTGATTTATTAAATCTACGTTTATTAGGTTTAAAGTTTGAATAAATATGAATATACCAAATATATTAAGAGGCATTTAAAAGGGGGAATGAACATATTATTAGATCTGGATGTAATCACATCAAGATCCAAAATGAAAGAGATAAATAGATGGTTTAAACAATTGATTACACCTCCCCCCTCAACAAATATTATACCAAAATTTCACCTAATTGTTATATAAAATAACATGAGATGATGAAATATTTAACCTGACATATAATAGTAAAAGAACAACAAGGTCAATATATACCCGAATTTGTACCTACCATGTATATTTGCCATATATATATATATATTTATATATAAAATTTTCCTCGATTTAATTTGACTAATCGAAAGTGAACGTTTAATTATAAAATATTGTGAAATATATACACATACACACACATACAATAAAGATTGACAAGACAAAATTTAACATAAATTGAGCAATAGAAGTAAGAAATCTAAATTTCCAACTGATTTAAAACAAACATCCATGTTACATGAAATCTTTATGAAGTATATGCATATACACACATACATATACATACATACAACACACACACACACAGAGAAATTTCAACCAAAAGCAAAATTTGTTTCTTATAATTAAAATACCGTAAAACAATATCAAACACATTAAATAAAACAAAGGATCAACAGTCCATGTTTAAGGATTGAATGAAAATTCAAACAGAAATATTAAAACTATTAAATTCCATAATATTTTTAGTAATTTAAAAACATAATTTCATATCCTAAACTTTGTTTTGTGTATACATAAATTTTGGTTTTAATTTGTCAAGTGAAAAACAAACCAAATCATATAACAAGTTGTAAAATATATATATATTACTAATTCTACATCAAGATGAAGCAATGGCACGTTCATATAAAATCATGATAAATACTATACATCTAAGAAAAAAAATTAAAATCAAAATATACATTTCAAATCTTTCCAATAAGTGACTCCTTAATTTGGAATTCCTACCTTAGATCCTTGAACATGCACCCAACTTTGCAGGAGAAGGATTAACCACGTAGCCTTTATATATTTGATGTTTTTTTTATACTTTGGAGTTGATTTTTATTAAAAGAGGAGGAAGATAACTTCGACCATGGCAAGGAGAAAAGAGGAGAAAAGTAAACAACTAAAGGAAATAAAATTAAATGATTTGTTTTAATTGAGAGACCGAAACATTTCTTGTTCTTTTAATAAAAACTTCCCTAATTAATCCCATAATTTTCTCTCTCTCCGGCATTTTCTCTACATATATGGCGGACATTATTTGCCTCCTATATCGTGCAAAGTTTCCAAAATTTCTTTAAGCAATTATCTCTTATTTAAACTTAATTAAAAATATGCCGATATCGTATATCTGCGCATGCAAGTATACCTTTTATATATGCATTCAAATAATCACAAACAACACCAAAAACATGATAAATTAGCAATAATCAACAGTTCATAAAGAGTCACTAATTTATTAATTTACATTTATAAACTAATTATTGTGGTCTTTTGAAATTCATAAATACGATTGTGAGACTTAGATGTGTGAATTTTGACAGCGATTAGTTATAAATAATTCGACTATTAATGTTCACATGTCTTCTTAGCTAGTGGTATGATGATTTTGCCAAATTCATTGCTTATAAATCTTTGGGTAAAACCCAATTTTATATTTTATTAAGTGGTATCTTTTAATAATGACAATTTACACATATTCTTTTTGTCAGCACTATATTACTTTAGGATTTATGGAATTTGACTTTGATCCAAATTCTAGCATCATCCTTGTTTAACTTAATTAGTCCATAAAAATATCCTTGGTTTGGTAATAACAATTTTTATTAACCGTATTACTTTGGTCCAGGATTTTGACTTTGAGTTAACTGTAGTTGACTCGATGATAACCTTATACAACTTAAGGTTTTTTAAAATATTTCAGTACCCTTGAAATTATTTTTTATAGATACATGATTTCTTTACATTTTGATTGAAAATCAAATACTTGATTTCTTTGCAAAATATTTGCTCAACTCTAGTGCATGTCGAACGATACCATTGATATCGGTTATTGGATCTTATCCAACATTACAAACCTTAGGCACTGTTCCCACTAACGATGTGGCATTTTGGTCACACGTACAAACAGTTTATTCTAAATCATTATTCATAATTTCTATTCCATCCAAGAAGTACCAAAATTCAAAGTCATATTAGGCGATAATTTTGTGAGTAGAATTCGAATTAATTTAAGTATGTTGGCCGATGAATTTGCTATACTAATTTCAATAATTGAAATTTATAACATTATTCTCATTAATGTTGTTTATTATATTCCAACTGCGTTGGTCTTCCTTTAGAAGACACACTCTCTATCGATGGATCATATCCATTTGGACACAGCCGTAAAAATTGTATATTGATAATGTACATGGAATCTATTTCAGGTTTAAGTATCATGTCATAAGTTAAAGTCACTATTCTATATGGGTTATTAACAACCAAGGAAATAGTTACTGCTTATAATTCCTTGTTTTGACATTGATATGAAACGCATAACTTCCGTTTAACACGAAAAATATCATATTAGACATTCTAATGATTTGCGTCTATTTTAGGCTTGGTTAATTTATTTTCATCTTATATAATCAGTTTTCATGTTAGTGTGTTTGGATCACATCCAATAACCATACAAAATTATTTCGGTTTTAAGTTTGCAAAATTTATATTCATAACATAAATTAGTTAACCATTGTTGATCGATCCTAAACTCCTTGGGGGGGCGTTCACACAAGATCTACGACAATTGATTTTCGACTCACACAACCTATCATATCTTTGACCTATAACATGTAAGAGATTCAGTTTAATTCATATTTTATATGGTTTCTTACATAGTACTTTACATTTAATTAAATTAACATATGTATTTACTCTTAAGTACCTATCCTTATAAATAATGATTAATTCTGATAGAGTTAGGGGTATGGCTTATGGAAAATTGAGTAATTTATCATAAATTATCAACTCTGTAATAAAATCTCATCCAAAATAAAAGATGTTTTCCTTTCTATTATGTACTTGTTATAAGGTTTATAAGGTGTTATAATAATTGTTAACTTATTTATAATCAACAGAAAATCTGTAAAAGATATATTTTGTGGTAGTAATTACAATGTGTCACATTTAAGAGAAATTTATCATAATAAAACTAAACATATCATTTTAAATTTTTTGACTCAAGATGTATCGAAATAGGATTTCGATACATCCTTGAGACTAGGGTACATAAAGCTCTCCAAATGTTGGGTAGTATATTACTCATAGATGTTGAGGGAACTAAAGGGTTACGTACTAATAGTTATTGTAAACTTTGAAATGAATCACTTGATGGTTTTTTGTTGGTTAATATAGCTAAGGCAAATAAAGGATATCAAAGTAAAAATATTATACAGTTCTCTTGACCTGTGAATATTGTTGAACTTCAATGCAGACACACCTTAATGATTACATTTAAATCATGACATGATGTCCGTTAAACGACTATAGTAAGGTCTGAGTTGTAGAATTGGAAGTAAAATACTATTTAATAGAATATTTGTCTCCTTTTTTTATATGTTGTTAGTATCATGGTCAACTATAGTCAACCAAAAGTTAAAGCTTCTGGCCAAAGCTGTTTGACTAATTATAGTTGTTATTATTGAAGCAAGGACTTTGTGTTTAGACTATATATGTTAAATGGGAAAGATATTAGAATTTTGACTAAAAGCAAATTCCATAAGTCCTAACGTGATGTAGTTTTGACGAAGAAAATTGGTGTAAATAATTGTCACTATCGGGGACCATTTAAAATAGTGAAATTGGATTTTACCAAAATTGTGTAAGCGGTAAAGTTGGCCAAACTTTCATTCTACAAGCTAAGGTAACGAGTAAACGTTAATATTTAATTTTTTCGATATTTTGAATAAATTTACACCAATGATCCACACAACAGCAATGTTGAAATTCCAAAATACCACACGATTGAACTAAACTATAATTATTAATCAATCAATCAATTCATATCTATGAAATATTTAAAATTTATTCGATTTATTTGAGTCAGTATTTAATTAAATTCATGTGCAAAATTTATATATGCATATCTATATACAATATCGATAAACATTTTAATTGGATTTAAATTGTGTAAAAATTGACCAGATTTGGAAATGATTTTGGGTCCACTAGCTCATTTCAATTGTCGGACATTCTGGGAGGAAAGGGGGTGTGATATTTATTTGAAATATGGGTTTGGAAATGGTAAGGATAAGAGATAAAAACAGAGATCTTGATCTCTCCCTTTTCTTTGTCTGTGCCTATTTAAGCTCACCATTCCCCTCGATTTGCTTTTGAATTTTGCTTCCCTTTCTCCTAGATTATGCCAGAAGACATAAATCTCTTACAATATTACATAGTTCTCTTGACTTGAGAATATTATTGAACTTCAAGGTGGACACACCGCTATGATTATATTTAAATCATGGCATGATATCCGTCAAACGACAATATTTGGGTCTAAGTTGAAGCATTGGTAGTGAAATGCTATTTAATAGATGATTCGACTATTTTTTACATGAGGTTAGCATCATAGTCAATTATGGTCAACTCAAAGTCAGAGCCTCTAGCCAAAGATGTTTGGCCAATGATAATTGTTATTATTGAAACAAGGACTTTGTGTTTGGATTATGCATGTAAAATGAGAACGATATTGGAATGTTGAATAAAACCAAATTCCAAAAGTCCTAATATGATATAGTTTTGATGAAGATATTGGTGTAAATAATTATCTACATTGGGGACTGCCTAAAATAGTGAAACTGGATTTTTCCAAAATAGTGTAAGTGGTAAATCCAATCAAACTTTCACTTTACTGGCTAAGGTGACATGTGAATGTTAATATTTGAATTATTCAATATTCTGATTGAACTTACACCTATGAGTTGCACAACTGCAATGTTGAAACTCCAAAATACCACATGATTTAATTAAACTATATTTATTTATTAATTAAAATCTATGAAATATTAAATATAAAATTTACTTGAGTCCGCGTTTAATTAAAATGCATTTGTAAAATTTATATATATGTGTATTAATACACAATATTGATAAACATTTAAATTAGATTTAATTATGTAAATATTGACTAGATTTTAAAATGATTTCGGGTCCATTAGCTTATTACAATCAGCAATCATGCTGGGAGGATAGGGGGTTTGATATTTATTTGAAATATGGGTTTTGAAAATCTAGGGAGAGGAGGTAAAATGGGAGATCTTGATCTCCCCCTTTTCTCTCCTCTCTTTTCCTATTTAAACTCACCAGCCCATTCATTTTCTTTTGAATTTTTGCATCCCTTCCTCCTAGATTATGCACTAAGACATAGCCCTCTCTCTTCATCATTTCCAAATAAAAGATTAAATCAAATTAAATGCAATACAAAGGTGAGATAATCTCTTCAGTTAGCTGCATTTCTAGGAGAGAAAGGATTTGATCCATTTGAGTTTTTTGATTCAACATTCATGATGCAATTTCAAGGTCACAATATATTCACGTGCATTAATAATAATAGAAAAATTATAACATATATGCATTTTTATTTTCTACCACTTTAAAATAAAAATAATATTTTCTATACTAATATTAATTAAATTATTTTTTAATCAAAATTTGAATTTTATAATTTGTGGTTGCATATATACTTAACATAAATATATTTATTCACTCTTTTTCAGGTTAATATTTTTCACACACATACACACACATATATATATGCATGTTTTAATTTTTTGTGCATACATGTCTATAATGAAACTGAATTATATATATAATCTTAACAATCATTATGCATATGTGTGTGTATATATATATATATAATTATATAAATACAAAATTATTCATGGGAGTTATAGTTTTAAAAAAGTCTTTCATAAAATATGTATGGATTTCATAATTAAAAAGTGAATTGTTTTTTGTTTTAAATACGCGCAATTTAGTTTAAAAAAATTATTTTTGTTAAAAGGTTTTTGGCTGAAAGAAAAAAAACATGATTTTTCGTATGAATGTTTATATTTAGAAATTACTATTTTAACCATAATTCTAAAATTAAACATAAAGTATATTGAATATATATATATATATATATATATGGATATTTAAATATATTAGTATTTGAAATTTGAATTTTAAAATTTGAAATTATTTTTGTTGGTGTTAGCGCCAAAAATGGTCACTACCACCCAAATCCAGATGAAAGCACCAAATAGCAGTCACAACTCACAGATAGAATATATGTAGAGAGTAATAATATGAAGAACAATCCAAATTAAAATGAAAGTTGTGAAGAACAACAGATTTTACAGTGGTTCGGCTAACCCGGCCTACGTCCACTCCAGAAGTTTCCTTTTTATTGTTGTAATAATCAAGTACATTTACAAAATGGAAGTGTAACTTCAGCCTTAGAAAATAGAAAGCAAGAGAGGCAGAAGAAGAAGATCCCTTTTCTAAACCGCCACATGCTGTATTTATAGGCAAATCCGGAGTTGTTGGGCTTTCTGCATGGTGCAGGCCCATCAAGGCCTTCCACTGAGCCACATACCTCCACTCCACCGAGACACATGCCTCCACAATGCCGAGTCACACCCGTCTTAATACAACGCTGAGACGTATCAACAATGTCGAGCGACCCTGACCAGACCAATGCCAAGCAACCTTCGTCCTATGCCGAGCCATCTCACCAATGTCGAACGACCCAATTCCGAGCGAGGTTCGATGCCAAATGACATCCATGCCGAGCTACTTCGAATGCCGAGCGACGAACGATGTCGAACGACATCCAATGTCGAGCGACTCATGATGCCAAATGGTGTCCAATGCCGATCGATGCCTAGCGCCAAGCGGCAACCCATGTCGAGCCACACCTTTTGCCGAGCGACGACTAATGCCGAGCCACTCCTTATGTCAAGCGGCAACCTATGCCGAACCATGCCTTATGTCGAGCGACAACCCATGCCAAGCCACACCTTTTGCAGAGTGGCGACCAATGCCGATCGATGCCTTATGCCGAGCGGCAATCAATGTCGAATCACCCTGCTCTCTCCTCAGTGCCGAGCCATGCACATCGAACTTATTCTTGACTGTCCGTCTATCAATCCAGCTAGTTCCAGTCAATCGTATTCCAGTTTTGACAAATGAACAGTCGATTTGGTTAAATCTGCCAGTCCGTGGCCTTGTAAAAAGGCGGGTTAACACTTGCCCCCCAAAACATGCCTTGCTGTTGGAAGGTGTGTTTTGAATAGCCTCAAATTCAACATCCAAAGTCCATATTTCATCCATATCCAATAACCAATAACCGAATCCAGGACCTCTCGGGGTCAATATCCAAATCCTTTATCGTTCATAGCCGATACTCATATCCATAACCTTTCCGGGTTCTTGTCAAGCGCAATCCACACCTGACGACCGTGGTCCAGTGTCCGTGAACGTTGAATAATGCCATGACTTAAGTCCTAAGCCAAATCCTGGTCGTTCTGGACCCTTGTCGAGAATTGTCCATACTCGATGACTTGAAGTAGTAACCGATAAGATGGGTCCTAAGTCCTTGGCCGAATCCTGGTCCCTTCGAACCCTTGCCGAGCATAGTCCATACTCGACGACCTGAAATAATAACCGATAATATGGGGCCTAAGTCCTAGGCCGAATCCTGGTCTCTCTGGACCCTTGTCGAGCATAGTCCATGCTCGACGACCTTTAACAAAAATCCAAAGGAAAATCAAAATCCAATTCGAAATCCAAATCCAGCCAAAAAACTAGAAAAAGCAAACGTCCAAGTCAAAGGGAAAAAACAGATTTCACAAACCGAGATATCTCGGTAAACCATCATCTCAGAGCATGCCTGAGGGTTATCTCCGACCCCGTACATGGGTAAGTGATTTAGCCGATCGTCAGAGTTTGTTACTTATTTCAAACCATCAAGATTATTTGATGACCAACCGGCCACCATTCCTGGGCCTCACTCCCTCGTCGTTCAAGGTAGACGGTGGTTGCTCCTATTCCACCGGCGCATTCTGCGTTTCGACATATTGTCGCAACTGATCATTCCTAACATGCTCCTCGATTATGTCCTTCAAATGCCGGCAGCTGTTAGTATCATGCCCATCCAGGTCATGAAAAAGACAGTGCCTTCCCGATGCCCTTTCACGTTCTGAGGGCTCCCTCCTTGTCGGCCTTCGATACAGAAGGCGATCTCCTGTATCCAAGAATATCTGTTCCAATGTTGCGTTCAGTCCTGTGTAAGTGGAAAACTTTGGCTCTCCCCAACGCTTCCTTTTCCCTTTATCCTTGTCCTTACCCGAGCTTTCGCCGGGTAGTCCTCCATCCTTAACCAGGTTTACTTCCTTTGACCTCATGTCCAAACATGCATCTTCTTATCGGAGAAATCTCTCAGCTTCATGGAAGAATACCCCAAGATCCAACAGTGGGTCCCGTATCAATGATACTTTGAAATCCGAATTATCTCTGACTCCTGGTACCGCAGCCATCAGAACCATTGATGGATCCGGCCAATTCACCGAAACAACTGCTGCATTAAACCGAGTTAAGAATGTCCTGAGCGATTCATCCACCCCTTGCTTAACCGATGTCAACGTTGTTATGTTCTTTGGCCTTTTTAAGTGAACTCGAAACTGACTTAAGAACCTGTCCACCAGTTCCGTCCATGTTCCAGTGGATCCATCCTCTAGCTGCCTGAACCACATGGCAGCTATATCAGCGAACTACAGGGGAAACATCTGGCCATAACTTCCTTTGTTACCCCCAGCACTTCCATAGGCCTAGTGTAACTCATCAAGTGGTTAGTTGGATCCGTCTTCCCGTTATACACTTCCGAAGTGGGCAGTTTTAAATCGGCGGATTTCTAGCCGTCCTGATGTTTCGGGTAAACAGAGTTTTTGTTGACTTCCTCTGAATCCCTGTTTGTCAGATCTCCACGAATAGTCCGCCTGATAATGTCAGCCAATCTAGAATTTCCAACCAAGGGTTGCCCCTATCTATGTTTCCAGACTGCCCTCCAAGTCCTCGAGGAAATTCTGGCATGTATTCCTCATCACGTACTCCTGTATTCCTGTTGGCGTCGGGCCGCATAGCATCATCCAGTATCCCTCCATGAATTTGTCCAGCATTACCTGGTGGTGTACCCTTGAGTCTTGGTCCATCTAGATTGTTAGTTGTTTGCTGATTGGGAGCTGCCCCTGTTGAATCACTCCATCCGCTTGCTGGATGAGTTCTTCTGTTCTAGTTCGTAGAACTTGAGCACCTACAGTTCCACCTTGTCCAAGTTTCCTTAGAAGAACCCACATCTTCTCCTCTTGTCGTTTCATCATCTGCTCCTGCATGGAATTCATCATAACCTGCATCTCATCCCGAGTTATGTAGACGAATGCATGATCCTCTCTAGCTCCAGAAGAGGGTGCTTGACTTTCTTCCTGATTGCACCTTTTCGCTGCTTGCTTCCTTATTTGTGGTCTAGCCATTGCTTTCCAAAATCCGAGTTCCTAAGCTTTTAAATCCAAAATCCAAGCTCCAAAATTCTCGAGTGCTAGCTTTCTCAGTGAAAGCACCAAAATATTAGCGCCATAAATGGTCACTAACACCCAAATCCAGATGAAAGCACCAAATAACAGTCACAACTCATAGATACAATATATGTAGAGAGTAATAATATGAAGAGCAGTCTAAATTAAAATGAAAGTAGTAAAGAACAACAGATTTTATAGTGGTTCGGCTAACTCCGGCCTACGTCCACTCCAGAAGTTTCCTTTTTATTACTGTAATAATCAATTATAGTTACAAATTGGTAAAGTAACCTCAGCCTTAGAAAATAGAAAGCAAGAGAGCCAGAAGAAGAAGATCCCTTTTCTGAACCCCCACATGTTGTATTTATAGGCAAATCCAAAGTTGTTGGGCTTTCTGCATGGTGTAG
Organism: Allium cepa; assembly: GCA_030765085.1. NCBI lineage: Eukaryota > Viridiplantae > Streptophyta > Magnoliopsida > Asparagales > Amaryllidaceae > Allium > Allium cepa. Next base: position 562,332,592 of record CM060932.1, read on the forward strand.
GCCCATCAAGACCTTCCACCGAGCCACATACCTCCACTCCATCGAGCCACATACCTCAACAATGCCGAGCCATACCGGCCTTAATACAACGCTAAGCCGTATCAACAATGCCAAGCGATCCTGACCAGACCAATGCCAACGATCTTCGTCCAATGCCGATCCATCTCACCAATGCCGAACGACCCAATGCCGAGCGAGGTTCGATGCCGAACGACATCCAATGTCGAGCGACTTCCAATGCCGAGCGAGGAACGATACCGAAAGACATCCAATGTCGAGCGACTCATGATGCCAAACGGTGTCCAATGCCAATCGATGCCTAGTGCCGAGCGGCAACCCATGTTGAGCCACACCTTTTGCCGAGCGGCGACCAATGCCGAGCCCCTCCTTACGCCGAGCGGCGACCTATGACGAACCATGACTTATGCCGAGCGGCAACCCATGCCGAGCCACACCTTTTGTCGAGCCGCTACCAATGCCGATCGATGCCTTATGCCGAGCGGCAATCAATACTGAATCACCCTACTCTCTCCTCAGTGCCGAGCCATGCACATCGAACCTATTCTTGACCGACTGTCTATCCATCCACTAGTTCCAGTCAATCGTATTCCAGTTTCGACAAATGAACAGTCGATTTGGTTTAATCCGCCTGTCCATGGCCTCGTAAAAAGGTGGGTTAACACTTGGAAATCTAGATCTGATTTAAAATTTAAATTTACTGTAAGATATTTTAAATACTAATTTGAATTGTTTAAATTAGTCAACATTTCCAAATTAAATGTATATTTAAAATATTTATGTATCTCCATGCAAACACACAAGCACGCGCACAGTATGTATGTGTGCGTGTATATTTGTGTAATTAATCGTAAACCTAAAATATTCTTCTAAAGGGGCCTGTGTGTCCGTTGTAGTTTGAATCCTAATACTTATATACGGGCATATTAAACCATGTGCATATATGTATGTTGCACATAAACTTACACGTATGTATTTATTTGGCACACATATACACTTTATATATAGCTTAATATAGTAAATCATATTTTTATATTAATTAATTAAATAAGATAAAGATTTTATTTAAAAATTATTTAGATTGGGTCTAAATCAATTAGACTTCACAGGCCTAATAAGATCCAAAATGAAATTGTTATAGAATTCACTCATTTTATCTGTAGTGTGCTAGTGTATTACCCTATAAAAATTAATAAGAAATTGATTAATGTTGAAATTTGACCATAAAATTTATGCCATTGCATTAGTGGTGATTTTCTTATCAATTTTCATGAATAAAGTTTTGGAATCAGAGCTCAAACAAAAAAGTTATCAATGTTTCAAGTTTATAGATTCAAATAAACTCAAGTGGGATTCAAATTAAAAAGAATAATTAATTCTAAAGTTTGAAATTCAAAAATTAATGGTAATTAGACTTGGTGATTAAGTAAATGTTAAAAAAAGTTAATGTTAAATATTAATTAAGGAATTAAATATAATATCAGCGACAAATAAAAATATTTCCTAGAATAACACTATCGGTTAACCGCCTACCTTGGGCCAGTCGATCGCTAGTGGTCGACTTCCTAGCTAGGAGTTGTCGACTGATGCTTTTTTGGTGGCTAGGGTTAAAGAAGACCATGAACGGTCTGGATTATATTATTTTATGCCGTCTCTAATCCGAAAATTTTGGTGCTTTCTAACAACAAAAAATAAGAGTCTAGCCCCTCCTATTTGGGAACTAAGAAAAACTCTGTAAGTCTGTATAACATACCTAATTTTTGATAACATTATTCAGGAAATTTAATTAGATAAATTAAATAGAATAATGATGATAATGGGATTTAGATTTGAATAAACTATATAATGGGTCATGCTTAATAATACAAATTTGATGGGCTTCAAATTGGTTTATAAGATAACTAATTTACACGTGGGCTGTTGCGACTTTTCTATTGATTAGAAAAGCGCAAATTTTAATAAATTCTGCAAGCGCACATGCGTGTAGTATGCAGGTCGAACACAGGAAATTGTGTTTTAAAATATTTGAAATACATAGTTAAATCTTAGGCGTGTTCAACGAATTCGACGGTGAATTTGAACAGAAAATAAAAACAATAATATACTCCGAATCGATTTCGAAACTAATCGAAATTGCAACCAAAAAAATATAAAATTGTAAAAATCAGAACAGAAATTGAAGTTGCGAAAAAGAAAATAATGGAGCAAACAACTGAACTAATTATTAACTAACTAAAAAGAGTGCAGAAAATAACTAAGAACAAGAATAAATAAATTGCTAAATCTAATCAACAATCCTACGTATTCTGTTCGAAAATAAAAACAGTGCTGAATTTAAATCTAAACTTGAAGAAAAGTGATGAGGTAAGAGATGCCCTCTAGTTCCTGTCTCGTTCCCTATTTATAGACTTTCGTCCCCAAAAAATAAGTCTTGTTGCTGAAAATATGTGTGGCCACGTTGCTTTGACTTGGTTTGCCTTTGAATATATTACTTGAGTTGCACGTAATCTTTGTTTGAATTGGTAAAAGAACTAAGAAGGTGGCATTCACATGACAAGGCTGAGCTTTGGAATTGGAGAATAATGTGGCCACGTCACTGCTTGAAAAATATATGCTGAGCATTTGGTCGGTCCATGTTGCTTGAATTAATTATTTTTGGTCCATGCTTTGAATTGAACAAATGGTAGTGAGCTGCTACTTTGAATTATTTTCTTATGACTTAATGAATTGCCAGCATGTAGCCTTGCCTTGAACGTGAGTTGCTATGTATTTCCTTATGAACTGAAGTCCATGTGATGCACTTTGAACTATAATATATGCTTTGGAATTGGAAATGTGACTTGTCATAAATTGAAGTGTCTTTTGAACCAATGGACGGCACAACCGGTTAATTTCAACGTTGCACTTCGGAATCTATAATCTGCAAAACCACAATAAAATACCCGTATAATACCGCTTTATTAAAATAAAAATATATGAAACAAGTGGTTTAAAAAATGCAGAAAATAACGTTCATCAAATACCCCCATGCTTGAACTTTATTCGTCCTCGAATAAACAAGAAAATAAAAACTAACTAAATCCCTTTTCGTAGGAAACACGATTGCATTGAGCGTATGCAACAAGCCGTTAAACCTCTAGGAGTCCCTAGTAGGACGAGTGGTGTCTCGTGAGGGTTTTCAGCGGATACTACCCACAAAATCCAAATGCAGTATGTGATGATTCTAGTGTACTACATGAATGCAAAAATTCTAAACAAATGGAGACTCGTTTTACTTCAGAATAGTTGCAGCAAAATAATGTATATCAGTTTTAGTCAACTTCTTCAAATTTTTGGTTCCTCACTAATCACAAATTTCAATATAACTCAAGTTTTCATACATTAGATTCTAGTTTGGCCAGCTGTTTCGGTCGATAACATAGTGCGGCCATGAAATAAATTCTTCATCGTTCATCATAGTTTTTTTCCAAAATGGTAATTTTCATTTCCATTTGTATAACAAGCCAAATCAACAAAGTCAAGAAGTGTTTGGGTTTCAAAGCTTAGTCTCTTTTTACCATTTTTTTTTACACCTAATTTTTGGACCAAGGTATACCACCCATGCACTGCCTCGCGGGCTTACGTGAGAGTTGGGACAGGGCTTGGCGGATTGTGCAAACCGACGCTGACTATGTCAGAAAAGGTCGGTAATCCTTAGGTGATTATTTATTTAATTATTTATACACCTAACTCAGAATGCTGAGGCCAGATATACCATCCATGCACTGCCTTGCGGGCTTACATGAGAAGAGTACAGAGCGTGGCGAGTGCACACACTTTTATAAGTGTGCACACCTATTGACTCTAGGTGTTTCTTATTATTACTATTATTATTGAAATTAACTAAAGACTAAAGAGAGTTATGCAAATCAACTTAGCACCACTTAACTTCAATGATTTGAAATGTCAACGCATGTACTTTAAATCTGCCACTTTTTTTTAAACAAAGACTACAGTTTAGAAAGGATTTCATAACCATCACCTACGTATCCCCCTATATACTAACCTCACTATTATCGCTTGTAATTTAACTTTTCATTATATTTTACATTTGAAATTAGTGATTCACAAAAAATTTCATCAATCGACTTCAACTGCTTACTTTGTCTTGACTGATTAAAAATAAATCGATGTCCTGAAAATAATGGGAAATGAGAAAAAAATTGAAAGGAAATTTGAAAACAAATAATGAGATGATTTTTTTTATGACGCCACACTATGAAATATGAACAAACAGAATGAGATACGCATCCCCCCACACTGGAATGAGACAGTGTCCCCACTGTCAAATGGAATGCAAATGCAAAACAGAAAAATAAAATAAAAATATACAACCTGATATGTACAAGATAGTGAGTGGCTTATGTCGAGTAGCTAGGTTCATGGAGATCCACGAACTCGTCATCCTCGTGTTGTTCAAACTCTAGAAATGGCTTCAAGCGCTGTCCATTGACCTTTGAAATGGAACTGTCCCTTGGATTTTCAATTTCAACTGCACCATAAGGGTATACTGTTTTCACAATATATGGACCTGTCCATCGAGATCTCAATTTGCCCGGAAATAAATGAAGTCTCGAATTATATAAGAGAACTTTCTGACCTACTTCGAATGTCTTACGAAGTATGGATTTATCATGATAGAATTTAGTTTTCTCTTTATAAATCTTTGCATTTTCATACGCCTCATTTCTTAGTTCTTCTAATTCTGACAATTGTAATTTATGATGCGATCCGGCTTTTTCTATGTCAAAATTAAGGTATTTGATTGCCTAAAGTGCGCGGTGCTCGAGCTCAACGGGTAAATGGCATGCTTTTCCAAAGACTAATCAGTATGGTGACATTCCTAGATTGGTTTTATAAGCTGTGCGAAATGCCCAAAGGGCGTCTATCAATTTAGATGACCAATCTTTTCTGTTGGAGTTAACCGTCTTTTCAAGAATTTGTTTAATTTGTCTATTGGAAATCTCGACTTGACCGTTAGTCTGTGGATGATATGGAGTAGATAGTTTATGAGTGATAGAGTATTTCTTAAGAAGATATTCAAAAGCACGATTACAAAAATGAGAACCGTTATCACTTATAATGGCTCGAGGTGTGCCAAAACAGGAAAATATGTTTTCTTTCAAAAATTTGATAACAACCTTATTGTCATTCGTTCTGGTGGGGATGGGGGATGGCCTCAACCCATTTAGACACGTAATCTACTGCAAGTAGGATGTAGAGATTTCCAAAAGAATTAGGAAAAGGACCCATGAAATCGATGCCCCAAACATCAAAAATTTCGATGACAAGGATTGGGTTCAGGGGCATCATGTTACGTTTCGAAATACGACCTGTTTGTTGACATCTAGCGCATTTGGAGCAAAATTCGTGGGCATCACGAAAAAGAGAAGGCCAATAAAAACCACACTGTAACACCTTGGCAGCAGTTTTCTTTGCTCCAAAATGTCCTCCACATGCTTGATTATGTGAAAAAGAGAGGATGCTATGGAATTCATGTTCTGGGACACATCTGCGAATGATTTGATCGGTGCAATATTTGAAGAGATAAGGATCGTCCCAGTAAAAGTTCCGAACATTCGAGAGAAATTTTTGTTTATCTTGTTTTGACCAATGGGAAGGTGTTTCATTTGTGACAAGATAATTTACGATGTCCACGTACCATGGTGCACTAGAGAGTGAAAGAATTTGTTCATCGGGAAAATGATCGTTGATTTGAGAGTTATCATAGTTTTCATGAACTATACGAGAAAGATGGTCAGCTACGACATTTTCAGAACCCTTTTTATCTCGTATTTCTAGGTCAAACTCTTGAAGAAGGAGAATCCAAAGGATTAAGCGGGGTTTGGTATCCTTTTTCGTGAGTAAATACCGCAAGGCGGCATGATCTGTGTAAACTATGACCGTAGAACCTACGAGATATGATCTAAACTTATCGAGGGCAAAGATAACTGCTAAAAACTCTTTTTCTGTGGTTGAGTAATTCAATTGAGCTTCATTAAGAGTTTTGCTGGCATAATAGATGACTCGAGGAAGTTTATCGATTCGTTGACCTAAGATGGCTCCGATGGCATAATCAGAAGCGTCACACATTAATTCGAAAGGCAAGGTCCAATTTGGAGGTTGGATGATAGGTGCAGTGGTCAAGATCGATTTGAGGGTTTCAAAAGACGTTTTACATTCATTGGAAAATTCAAATTTGACGTCTTTAGCCAGAAGATTTGAAAGAGGTTTTGAAATTTTTGAAAAATCTTTAATGAACCTCCTATAAAATCCTGCGTGGCCGAGAAACGAGCGAATGTCCTTTACGGACCTTGGAGGAGGAAGGTCAACAATAAGATCAACTTTAGATTTGTCAACTTCTAGGCCATTTTTAGAGACAACATGACCTAAGACTATTCCTCGCTTAACCATAAAATGACATTTTTCCCAATTAAGAACAAGAGATTTCTCCTTACGTCGCTTTAAGACACGTTCTAAACGAAGGAGGCATTGATCAAAAGATGACCCGTAGATTGAAAAGTCATCCATGAATATTTCTAAGAAATCCTCCACCATATCAGAAAATATACTCATCATACATCTTTGATAGGTAGCAGGAGCATTACAAAGACCGAAGGGCATGCGACGATAAGCGAAAGTTTCGAAGGGACATGTGAACGTTGTTTTATGTTTGTCCTCTAACGCAATGGGAATTTGATTATAGCCAGAGTAACCATAAAGGAAACAATAATATTCATGACCGGCTAAGCGTTCGAGCATTTGATCAATGAAAGGGAGGGGAAAGTGATCTTTTCTTGTTGTTGCATTGAGTTTTCGATAGTCGATGCAAACGCGCCATTTTGTTTTGACCTTTGTCGGAACAAGTTCGTTATTCTCATTTGTTGTCATAGTGATTCCAGACTTCTTTGGTACAACTTGTACCGGACTTACCCAAGTACTGTCAGAGATAGGGTAGATAATGTTATTGTCTAAACACTTGATAATTTCTTCCTTTACCACTTCCCTCATATTAGGGTTTAATCGCCTTTGAGCTTCGCGAGTGGGTTTAGCCTCGTCGACTAAATGTATTCGATGTTCGATGATTGATGGACTAATTCCCTTAATGTCAGCGATTACCCATCCCAATGCCTCTTTATTTTCCCTTAAAATTTTCAAAAGTTGTTCTTATTGGTCCTTAATGAGATGGAGGCCAAGATTACAGGGAAATTTTTCGAAGAATTTAAGTATGCATACTTAAGATTGTTTGGAAGAGGTTTGAGGTCCAATTTAGGGCGTTCTTCTTTTGAGGCTTCAGTAAACATCAATTGATTGAATTCTAGTGAATTATGAAAAGATCATAGCATATCATTTAATTCATAAATGTATTCATCTTCGTGGAAGTTGGAATTAAAATGATCTAGGCACATGCTAAGAGACTCCGTAGTATCACTAAAATCATTTTCAACAATTGTTTGGATCATGTCAACTTCTTCTGTTTCAAAATCCCTTGGTTGTCTGTTAGGATTGAAGATATTTAGTTCAATGGTTAGGTGCCCAAAGGAAAGTCGGAGTTGACCATTCCTACAATTTATGATAGCATTTGATGTTGCTAAAAATGGACGACCTAATATCAAAGGAATCTGACTATTGGGATTTGAGACAGGTGCAGTCTCTAGGACTATGAAATCGACTGGGAAATAGAATTGCTCGAATTGTATCAAAACATCTTCAACTGTGCCCAATGGTTTTTTGATAGATCGATCAGCTAGTTGAATTGTGATGTTTGTAGGTTTTAATTCCCCTAGTCCAAGTTGACAGTACACAGTATAAGGCAAAAGATTCACACTCGCTCCAAGATCGAGTAAGGCATGACTAATGTGAATGTTACCGATTTTACAACCGATCGTAGGACAACCGGGGTCCTTATACTTGATTGGGGAGGGATTTGAAAGAACAGAGCTAGTGTTTGCAGTTAAAAATGCAGTCTTAGGAACGTTAGTGGCACGTTTTTGAGTACATAGCTCTTTCAGACATTTGGCATATTGAGGAATTTGCTCGATGGTATCAAGAAGTGGAATATTGACTCGAACTTGTTTGAAGATTTCAAGAATTTGGTCAAAATTAACGGGCTTCTTCTTTTTGTTGAGTCTATGAGGAAATGGAGCTATGGGCTTATAGACTCGTTCGGAAGTTTTTTCATTCGAAGAAGAAGGTATGATATTAGAGGGTGAAGATAAGGGCGTAGAAATGTTGGGGTTGCCAACATTAGAAAGCGAAGAGTGGTCGGGACTGCCGGCCTTGGATGAAGAATTAGAGTTGTTTGGATTGACAACAGTGGGTATTGACTGAGTTTCAGAATTTTGAACAAGGGAAGACTTAAGAAGGACGTCGGGGTTGCCGACATGGTTGTCCACCTTCTTTCCAGACCTTAATGTGGTGACAACATTAACCGGATTTACATTTTCGTCCTCACAAATATTTACTCCTCGAGAGTTTTACTTTGGATTCACTTCGGTTTGACTAGGCAATTTACCATTCTCATTGATTTTCATGAGATCCTTCATCATTATCAACATTTGTTCATTTTGTTTAGTGATTTGCCCAATTCTCGCATCTTGGTTAGTGATTTGTTCATTTTGTTTAGAGAGTTGTTTTTCCAATCGAGCAATTTCTTGTGAAGGCTGAGAAGGTTGGGTTGATGGATTGAAATTAGGATGCCTGTATGGTTGATTCGAAGGTTTTGCTTGAGGAGCGGGTTGAGAATTTTGAGAATTAGAGGTTGGGGCTCGATAATTCGGATTTGGTATCATTGGATACATATGTGATGGATTAGCCACATTGTTAGGATTTGACCATGAAAAATTGGGGTGGTGCTTCCAGTTAGGATTGTATGTGGATGAATAAGGAATATTTTGAGCTATAGCATTGATTTGGTCTTGTGTGTAGTAATGGGGTAGTCCTTCTCCTTCTTGAGGAGTTTGGGTATCTATAGGAAGATGTGATGGGTCAATGGCATGTACTCCTCTATTTGGAGCACGAATTGGAACACGAATTGTTTCCCATTGCATATCCTTTTCTGAATATTCTTCTAGAAATTCCCAAGCTTCCTCGTCAGTTTTTGCCATGAATTCTCCTCCGCACATTGATTCAAGTTGGGATCTTGTTTGATAGTTAAGCCCTTCATAAACGATTTGGCACAATACGTGCTTAGGGATTGCATGATGTGGGCAACTATATAACAGTTGATTGAACCTTTCAAAGTATTTTGAAAAAGTTTCTCCTTCATACCGAGAGAATTGATTGATTTCAGTTCGAATTTTAAGGGTTTTGTGGAAGGGAAAAAACTTTTTCAAAAATATAGTAACGAAATTGTCCCAGCTTTTAATTGAATTTTTAGGAAGAGAATTAAGCCATCTTTTTGCACTTTCTAGAAGCACGAATGGAATAAGTCTTAGCTTGATGGATTCATTAGAAAGTTATTGCATTTTAGTTGTAGAAGCATATAACTCAAATTCACTAAGAAATTCATATGCATTTTCAGACCCAGTGAATTTTGGTACCCCTTGGATAAAAGAATGTTTTAGCTCAAAATTATTTCCTTCGGTAGGTGGAAATGAAATAACCGAAGGTTGAACAGTCCATGTTGGATAGCATCGGTCTCTAAGGGATAATGGTCGGTTCTCATGAAATTCATTATTTCCAACATGTGATTTAGGTGATAATTTCGGTGAATTGTGGTGTGAACTGTGTTGTGAACCGTGTTGTGAACCGTGATTGCTTATATTTGTTTGATTTGAAATTTCCGTTGATTTGTTTAATGAAATATTTTGGCTTTCTAAACGGTTAAAATTATTTCTTGCCCAAACGCGCATAAACAAATCAAGGTGTAATAGCCAAAAGTAAATTAAATCAGTTTTCAGTTGGGCACCTGTAGAGTTGAAAATTACTTATAGAGGTGTATGATAGTCCGTCCAATGCAGCTGAGTAGCGCTAGCGGATCAAACTCCAAAGTTTGTGGTTGCTATGTTGTTGCTACCTATCAGATATCTAAGAGATGATAAGCTTAGAAAAAATTAAACTACAACTGTGTATATATAAATGAAACGTGACTGAAATAAGCAAAATGGAATGTAACTTGATGAAATAATGCAATGAAGTATGCTTTGATTACCTTGGTTATGTGAAAAACTATGTATGAATGAAATAAGGAAACATGAAAATGTGTACTACAGTGATCACTGAAAAATGTGTGAGTAAAATAGAACTAACGTGTCATGTGGTGAAAATTAGTGCAAAGTGCATGAACGTGGGAGCAAAGTGAAAACACAGTGACGTGCAAATAATCTGTGTGAGTTGTAAAAAAATTGAACAAAAACTTACGTGTGAATTATAATAAACTTACGTGCAAATATTTGAACAAAATAAAAATTTATTCGTGAACTAAATAAAAGATGGTTACGTGATTACGTGAGTATGAGAATGGAAATGTGAACAAAGAGCTGATTTAATGCAACTGAATTAATGTAAACAACAAACTAATGCAAGTATGAAAACTAAGCTACTGCATGCAACTTGAAACGGTAAAATGGTTACGTGAACTAAACTAAGCTACTGCAGTGAACCAAAATGGTTACGTGAAAACAATGGTTACGTAAAAACAGGCTACTGCATGCAAACTAACAGGAAAATGCGTAAGTAAAATGCGACGAATGCAACATGACGAAAAATGCAAGCAATGTGTAAATTTTAAAATGAAGCAATGTGAGTCACAAACCAAAGCAACGCGAAAAATGCAACAGTGAGAGAATTTGAATGATTAGAAACCGAAAGTGTGGCTATGTAAAACGTGATTTTTGAAAAACGAGAAGATATGCTTTTAATTCAGAGTATTCCGGTTAGAGTACTTTTTGACACCGGTGCATCACATTCATTTATATCTCTGTGTTTGGTTGATAGATTATGTTTAGAACCCACCTACCTTGTTACTTCTTTAAGGGTTGTGAATTCAATAGGAGGGTATGTAACTCTAGGGTTAAGATGTGACCAGTTAAAACTTAATTTATTAAACTATAAATTTGCATGTAGTTTGTATGTTATTGATTCTGTAGATTTCGGGATCATTTTGGATATGGATTGGTTGGGTAGGTATGACGGTAGAATATTTTGCCAGGATAGAGAAATATCACTGTGACACCCTAATAGTCATAATTGAGCGTTATTCTTGGTAAAGAATACTAACCGGAGTGTTTGCGCTATGCTTAATGCTATGGAGGTAGGAAATGAGTTAAGTCAGGTTCAAGTAGCAAGAGAGTTTGTAGATGTCTTTGAGCCAGTCACTGGACTATCCCCAAAAAGAGCTATTGAGTTTAGAATAGATCTTATGTCATAAGCTAAACCTGTGAGTAGACCACCTAGCAGGATGACACAAATTGAGATGAAGGAATTGAAGATGCAGCTAGTGGATCTAGAATGAAGGAATTTTATTAGACTAAGCAGTTCGCCTTGGAGAGCGGCCGTGGTAATTTGTAAAGAAGCCAGATGGGTCGTTAAGGATGTGCATTGATTATCGCGAGTTAAATGAAAATACCATTAAGAATAAGTATCCTTTGCCAAGAATAGATGATCTATTTGACCAGTTGAGTGGAGCCAAAGTGTTTTCCCAATTGGACTTGGCGACAGGTTTCCATTCGTTTAGGGTGGCGGAGGACAATATTCCTTTGACAGCATTTCGGACTAGGTATGGTTCTTATGAGTGGTTGGTGATGCCATTTGGATTAACGAAAGCACCTGCTTTCTTTGTTGATTTGATGAACTGAGTTTTCTGAGAGTATTTGAAAGTGTTTGTGTTGGTGTTTATAGATAACATTCTAGTCTACTTTTAGGATGAGAGAGAGAATGAAGTTCATCATAGAATGGTACTTGAGACGTTGAGATAGAATTAGCTAATTGCGAAGTTTACCAAGTATTATTTCTGGAAGAAAGAGGTAAAATTTCTTGGTCACATGGTTTCCTAGATAGGATTGTCAGTCGATCCAAATAAGATTGAATAACTGGAAGAGACCAGAGACGGTGACTGAGATCAGTCTTGGACTTGCTGGCTACTACCAGAGAATGATTAAGGATTTCTCAAAGATAGCAGCACCCTTAACTAAGCTATCTAGGAAGGAAGTGAGATTTGTTTGGTTCGACAAATGTGAGGAGGCACTCCTTAAGTTAAAGCATTTTTTGACCAATGCACCCATGTTAGTAGTTCCAGACGGAAACCAAGGATTGGTGGTGTATACTAATGCATGTGGAACTGGATATGAGTGGTGTTGATGTAGAATGGTAAAGTCATTACTCACGCATCTAGGCAGCTTAGACCGCATGAAAATAGGTATCCTACTCATGATTTGGAGTTTGCAGATGCGATCTTCGCAATGAAGATTTAGAGACATTATCTATTATGGGAGAGTTTTGAGTTGTATACCGACCATAGGTCCTTACGGTATTCATTCCCTCAGAAGGAGTTGAATATGAGGCAGCATAGGTGGTTGGAGTTTTTGACTGCATATGATTTTGGTATAGAATATACACTAGGAAAAGGTAATAAAGCGGTTGGTGCTCTTAGCATGAAACATCAGAATGTGGTGTTAGCTATATTGGCTGAGTGGAAGGTGTTAGAAGCTTTAGTCGGTTGCGATGTGCAGTTAAGATTGACTGCCGGTTCTAGTCGGAGTATTGTTAGGTTGTCTTGTTTAGAAGTTCGACCAGTGTTGATTGAGAAAATCACTTCTAAGCAAAAGAAGGATCCAACATTAGCTAAAAGTATCAGAAGGCTGGAGGTTGGAACAGAGACAAATGATTTGAAGGATTTTAACCATGACCAGATTAGTCTTAAGTCCAGATTAGTCTTAAGTCTAGATTTGGTTAGAGAGGCGTCAGAGAAGAATGAGTTAATCCAAGGAAGGATAAAGGAAGCTTAGTCAAGACAGAAGAGTTATGCAGATAAGAGGCATAGCTCTTAGAATTCTTAGTTGGAGATAAGATTTTCATTAAGGTATCACCAATGAAGTGTGTGATATGATTTGGAAAGTCAGGGAAGTTTGCCCCAAGATATATAGGTCCATTCTAGATTATAGAGAGGATTGGAAAGCTCGCATACAGAATAGAGTTTCCGTGCAGTTTGGCAGATGTTCATAATGTATTTCATGTATCTCATCTTCGCAAGTATATGCATGATCCAAAGGCTACTATTCCTCTGACAGGGTTGGATGACATAGTGGTAGAGCCTAATTTGACTATTGTTAGACAACCAGATCGGGTTGTAGCTAAAGATAAGAAAAGATTAAGGAACAAGACAGTCAGGTTGGTGAAAGTTCAGTGGAGCACAATGAGAAGTACTGTACTTGGGAGACAGAGGACATGATTAGAGATAGATATCCTGATCTTCATTGAGGGTATTTCTATACTAGATTTATATAGATAGTTGCTAGTCAGTTAGACTAGTATGGTTGTTAGGAGTTGTTATAGATGATTGCTATGTTTAGTATCTGGTCCTTATTGAATTTCGAGGATGAAATTCTTTAAGGGAGGAGCCTGTAACATCCCTAATTTTTAATAACATTATTCAGAAAATTTAATTAGAAAAAATACATATAATAATGATGAAAGGGGATCGGGATTTGAATAAATTATATAATGGCCGTTCTTAGTAATAAATTTTGATGGACTTTAAATTAGTTTATAAGATAACTAATTTACACGTAGGCAGAGTGGTATTTAGCCATTCTATTGTACATGGCTATACACGTCTTATTCTTGCCCAATCACGTTCCATTTTTCATTATCCACAAATGCAAATCAAAACTAAATAGGGTCGGCCACTAAATGGAGGAAAAGGAGAAATATAAATCCAAAGCTAAGGATCAAAGCAAGGAAGGATTAATCAACAACAAATCTTAAATTTCTTATCAAACCTATGATGAATAATAATTCATTCCATCTCTTTTTGGTTTTATAATAATATGATTTCAGATTTGAGTATTTTTCTTAAGATATATTGGATGATGATATGCTTAATTTATGAATTGTTTGATTTAAACAATTTATTTGTACATGAAATTCATATGGTTTTAGGAGTTAAATAGTGGATTATTGATGTTAAAATGCCATGGAAAATTTTTGTGTCAAGCAAAACATGATTTTAGAGGTAGATTTTAATTTTCAGAATTTTCCAAGTGATGAAAAATTTATTATGAATTTTTGATGATAAATATGATGTAATTGGGTTTAAAGTCTATTTTGAATATTTCAGGAAGAAATTGGGTCTAAATTTTTAATGCATTAGATTAAACGATGGAATTGAATTTCTATGATTTTTGGAATTTTTCCCAATTGATTTACTAAGGAAAGTAAATTATTTTAAAAGAATGAATTTTCTGAAATAACTGGTTTTCGTATATGGAAGGGCTTAAACGTTACATTTTTGTGGTGTAAATATGAGATAAATGCGACAGTTTTAAATGCAAAGTATTTGAAAAGTTTTATGGTAGCCAATCAATGGTTTACTAATAGACAAGTTGATATGAAACAGTTACTAAAAGAAGCAACATTTTTGACTTTGGTTTTGAAAGAAATTGTTCCGCCTAAAATTAGTAGCCCCTTTCGACTCCAATGATTTCACCCCATCCTAGTTGAAACCTACTTAGTCGAAACCCTCATACTCGAAAACAATACACAAGGTATCACTAGTAGTACACAGTGGATTGGTAGGAAGGCGGAAGCCTTGATGTCGAAAGGTAACTTCCGATGGGGTCGAAACCCTTCTTTGTTTTCAAAAGTTTAAGTCTTGCCTAGTTTTATTTAAAGATTTCAACATAGTCGAAACACATGCTTTCAAAGAGGTTTTATAAATGGATTTTGAAGAAAGTTTTTGTACTCTGTAAAATTGTTAGCTTTCGAAGGGGTATTTTTCTAAAATAAGAGCTTTCGAAAGGACCGATTTCGACCAACTCAAGACTTAGCCGCTAATTTTCCTTTCGACTGCATTAAAGTCTTCTATGTTGTCGAAGGGCTTACTTCTGTTTTAACCTAAATTAAGCCTTTTTCCTGAATGCTTTCGAAGGGTTGAGGGTTTCGAAGGTGATGGAGTCAAAAGAGGGTTTCGATTCTGTCCTTCAAAGTTTTAATTTTTAAAGGTTTTTTAGATGGTTTCGACACCATCAATTTTTCCCCAAATTAATTTTTCTTGGTTTTTCGAAAGAGAAACTTTCGTATATAACCATTTTGACCCAAATGATGTTTTTAGAGGGTAAATCCAATGCTTTCAAAAGGGTACTTTATTTATTTCGAAGCTATATTTTAAAGAATGATTTCTTAATACCATCGAAAGGTATTATTGATTTCGAAAGGTATATACTTAGAGTTTTGTAAAGAGGTTTTCTATGCTTTCTAAGGCGGTCATCCAGTGGTTTCGAAACTGATGTTTTAAAGGTTCAAAACAAATAACCCATTCTCATTTTTAAAGGAAAAAACATGGCATAAATAAAGATTTTGGAGAAGGGCAGAATAACCAGATAGGTTGGCCCAGTAGTGAACATAAATTAAGGAATGTTAAAACCTTAAAACTAAATATATTGTCAGGGGCCAATAGGTTTACAGTAAGCCTATGAAAACTGTATATAACTAATGATATTGGCAGGGGCCAATAGGTTCATTATCAGCCTATGAAAACTATTATTTGATACTGGCAGGAGCCAATAGGTTTGTAGTTAACACATGAAAACTATACTAGGATTAAGATATTAACAATCAGTCAATAGGTTCCTAATTAGCCCATGAAAACTAGGAAATGAGATAAGATATTGGAGTTACCGATAGTTTTTTAGTCATCCCATGAAAACTATGATATTGGACAGATAGTCCATAAACATTTAACAAGTTAATAGTAATCCTAAAAGCTATAGTTGTGACAGTTAGTCAGAATGAAGGGGGATGGGTAATCCAGATTTGATTTAATTGTTTTGCGTATCATCGTAAAGTTTTTGAAATACTATGTTTTAACCATTATGGATGCATGAGCATAGTATATGGTTTTATGAATGTTTTTGGATACCAGTGAAGGGAAAACCTATTTCATTAAGAAACATGGTCTCGTTGGATATCTAAATGGTTTAAGATGGTAAATTATTATTCATACCAGGCTTTATGTCTGACTCCAAGTTTTTTGTTTCACCCTTAAACTCTCCGGTACTCAATTGATTTTGAGTAAGCTGAGAGTTAAGGCTTCTAGTTGTTCTTTCAGACGAATGAAGCTTCTGAGGACGTGCAGGAGGCAAGCTAGTTATTAAAGTTATTTTATTTCTGTTGTGTGTTTTGTTTATAAAGGAAAATTACTTTCTTGCCTATCTATATACTCTGATCTACCAAGGGGGCACTTCATATGTCGCTTTTGGCATATTTTGTAATAATTATACGTTATTGGAATATGGTCTGTGAATTTGGGTTATGTAATTAATTTGGAATATTTTGAAGCGGAATGTGGAATTTATTGCTGTTTAAATTTCTTCCATACTCTTGTGTATCTGTGTATCAATTTACCTAATGTCGCCATATTTAATCGCCATGGATTAATAACTATGGATAATTGTAGCATTCATAGCCGTTAGTTTTGTATCTCTAAGTAGGGGGATGTTACAGTCTCTCTCTTCCTCAAGGTTCAAAAAATTCTCTGGGGTTTCAAGTAAGGGATTTTAAATGTCGAATATTCAATTTCTAATTTTATTCTTTTACAATCTCTGAAATTCCGAATCTAATTTATATGCAATCCTCTTACTGTATATTACTAAAGGGAGAGATCTGGATAGAGATTTAAAGCGGATGTAAAGAAATCCAAGAGAAAGAGCTAAGGACCTTTTGTGAGTGGAAATATTAGTTTTTCTTATTTCAATAATTGTATAATATAACTTAGATTTGATATATGCCTTGTGAAATTTTTGCTTATGAAAACATCTAACCGAAATCCCATAATTCAATCAAGCGAATTTCAATTCTTATGTTATAATCTCATTTATTCCAATTAAAATAGTGGAACTGTGTAGGTATTGAAATTTTAGTGTTTTACATTATATTTCACTTCTCACCATTTTCCTTTGGATCCGATTAAGGATTTTGAGAAAAAATAAGTTAGGAAATGATGTGTTAGATACAGATTCTTTTTATTTGTAGTTTGCGCTGCCTTTTATTTTTGTAATTTAAATGAAAATTTCCTTTTTCATTTTGTATATAGAAGTTGAATAGAGCATAGAGGGATTTGAATCGTAAATTCTTTTAATATTGATTCTACCATTCTAGTATAAAATAAATTTGATATGAATTCTATTTTTATACAAGTCTATTATTGGATTGAGGACGTTGGATGTATTGTATGTTTGTTGATATGGGATTGAACTTGTATAAATTGGAAGTTTTGACATTTAAACGATAAGCATAGGTCGTAA
Organism: Allium cepa; assembly: GCA_030765085.1. Taxonomy (NCBI): domain Eukaryota; kingdom Viridiplantae; phylum Streptophyta; class Magnoliopsida; order Asparagales; family Amaryllidaceae; genus Allium; species Allium cepa. Next base: position 562,350,111 of record CM060932.1, read on the forward strand.
TCTTCGCACACCTAAAAATATTTAGGATATTAGCATATAAATAGTGTATAATTAACAACGTATTAATTATGTAGTAAATGGTTTATTAGTCAGTATTAAAATACCCTTAGGAAAGAAATTGATAGTTAAGGCAAAATAAGTGTTTTCCTTATATGGCCTTAATAGGGAATGCGATAAGGTATACGGTATTATATTAAGCTCATGGAAATTATAACTAAGTCATAGGGATGCGAGTTCAGTCAAAAGCATATAAAAGTCTGCCTAGCTAATCTCGCTACTAGCAGTGTGACTTTGGGACTGAAGTAAGACATCACTTATAATAAGTATCCATGAGGACGCGAAGTTAGTCCCAAATTCTATTGGGTAAACCTACCCGGCTAATTTGGCTACCAATACCTACTAATAGTCGGACTAATATGAGATGTCATAGTTTGCGTTACGGGTCTTAATACGTAAGACTTGCTTTTGGGTCGGGGTTAATAGATAGTTGTTTAAGGGCCCGCCTCCACCCTATTTAGGAAGTATTAAATGGTCTAGGTTAGTAGTTTGGTATAGTAGTGGATATCTTAGGAAGGATCTGCTTCGAGTTTGTGGTACTAAATAGCTATATAGGGTCCGCCTCTGCTATGAAGTAGTATTAACTGGCCTGATGAGATTCCGTGCGATGTCATCTAGATAGTAACACAGAGGAGTCCACCTTGGGATAGGTATTCAATGATGCGGACTCGCCTAAAATATAGGTATTAAATGGTCAGAGTCTGCATTATTCTCATTGAATATGTATTAAGTGGCTTGAGTACTATCTCTTACATTGTTATGACTTTATTGACAGTAGATGTGGGGACTGGAAATGACCTTTGGCCTATAGTTGAAGATGAGTTAATAAGTTGGATTAGAAAGGGTATGGGTTATAGAATTGGGCCGAAAAAGCCTTAGGTCTTACAGTTGGAGAAATTTACATAGAATATATTTAGGATATGTAAGACATATTCTTATTTATATTATACCGCCTAAATACTATTAAAGAAAAACTCGAGATTTTTATTCGCTAGACATTGTTGTTCGGACTTCCTTCCCATTATAACATTGGTTAGAGAAGACGATGTAGATTTTGGAGATGGAGACTTGTGGCGGTTATATATCTATCTACTTATGTTGTTTTTAATTTCGATGTACTAATTTAGACATGATAATGTATTTTAAGATATTGCACTAAGGATATTTGGCATTGTTAAGTGGTATCATGTTGTATTTTTCTAAGACTTGTATTTTTATAAAATGGGTACTATTTCTGATATTATATTTTATCCATTTACCAAGAGATTCTGAACGTGAAGATAGATAGCTCTGCGTTTTGTTCTTTATATCAATTTTACCAGCCAGTAGCCAGCTTCGGAAGTCTAAGGTTCGCTGGGTCTTTTCTAGATCAAAAATTAGACCCATATAAGGCAGTTTATTACATTTGGTATCAGAGCTTAGGTTACCCAATCAATGGGTATAGGTATACGTATAAGTTCATGCTTGTTATATTTGAAAGTATTTTCAAAAACACTATTATATATATATATTATTTTTGAATATACGTGAACACACTAGGCAAATCTTTATTTCAGATAAAATACTATCTTAGGAAATTATGTCTAAAAGTTTAAGCTATAGATAGTTGATTATTTCTGAAAATCTTTCTTCTAAGACTGGGAAACCCTCCAAAGAAATATCCACTATCCAAGGGATGCCAAGTTTAAGCAATACCCGAGGCATGCAGGGTAGGTTTCCATTTCTCAACAACCTGCACCAGCGGCACCCCCACCCCACAACATAGACTTCCTCATGATGTATGAGGATTTCAAAAACATTGATGGAAAGGTGCATACGAGAGTAAAAGGTTTTGTGGAGACAAATACTTGAATAAATAGTTGCGAGAGAATATTCTGGGAGCTTAGTTGGGAGGCCCAGATTAAACGAAGAATGGCGGCATAGTAGTTTAAAGGAGAGGCCTTAAATTGGTGGACGATTGTGACTGAGGATTATGTTGAGAGAAATATCACACGAGATGAGTCTAGAAACTGATTTGAGTCACAATTTATGTTAAAGGCTGTGGTAAATTTGCAATTGGAAAGATTTATACAGCTTAGGTAGGGAGACTTCGCTTTGAAGTAGTATATTAGTTGATTTAAATAACTGCCTAAGTTTGCGATGAGTTTGATTGATACCCAATGAAAAAGGCCATGAAATTTGTTAAAGACCCGAGCTCCATACTTAAGGAATTACCTTTTACCTAAGTACCTACTGGCGATATGTATGATATGTTGGCTAAGATGGTTTGCTTTATATGGTTAACACGAAGGAGAATAGGAAAGAGAAGGAGAAGGTAAGACCTATTCAAAATCATGAAGGAGCTAGGAAGGGAGGTTTTTGGGCAAAGAAGAGGGTAAAAGGGATGTTCAAAAGGGATGGTATTGTGTGTTAGAGATGCCAAAAGAAAGGACATATCGCTAAGGATTATAGGGTGAGTCTATTAGAGGAAGTGTTTAAGGGGAAGTGCTACCATTTCGATAAGGAGGGACACTTCAAGAATAAGGGGAAGCCTATGCCATTGAGGCTATTCCCATCTTGAGTAAACCTACATCTAGAAATCAAGGAAAGTCTGTAATAGATGGTACAACTCTTATTCTAGTAACACTATTCATACCCTATTTGACTCTAGAGCATTGCTTTGTTCATAGCTAGAAATGTTGTTAACTCCTTAAGCCTACAAACTCAAATTGTCACCAATCCAATAGTAGTGTCAAATCCCATTAACGGTCGACACATCTTTCTTCAATTTGTATAGACCTAGTTGTGGACATATGTAACGTCGATTTTATTTGTAATGTGCATGTTCTTAATTTTGAGGGGTATGGACTTATCTTAAGAATGGATTGATTGTCGCACTATGGGGCTGCCTTAGATTGCAATAGGAGAGTTATATGGCTAAAAGTTGTAGAGGACGAGATATGGATGTTCGTTGTGCACCTTAAAACTCAATCGTGTTAAGCTATTTATACTCGATGAGCCTATCACAAGATGAGCTCTTATCTGTACCCATAATTAGATAATTTCCTAACATCTTTGAAAAAGTCTTGGCTCTCCCACCACAAAGGGAGATCAAGTTTAGGATTGATTTGAAAATGGACATTAGACCAGTCACTCTGCCATTAAGGCACATGACCCCCAAAGAAACGTGAGAGTTAGATAAGGAGATCTCAACGCTTTTGTAGAAAGGATTCATTCATTAGAGTACTTCAGAATAAGGACCCCTTATTGTCTTTTCCATTAAGGTGGACGGCTCGTTAAGGCTATACGTCGATTATAGAGAACTTAACAAGTTGACTAGGAAGAATATGCAACCCTTACTTAGAATAGAGGACTTGTTTGATCAGCTTGTAGGAGCCAAAATCTTCTCCTAATTGGACTGGGCTATTGTATTTCATTAGTTGAGAATAGCAGAGGATAGAAAAGAGCAAACAGATGGCTGCATTTCCGCTCCAGATGGACTATATGAAGGGGAAGTGATGCCTTTTGGACCCCCGAAGTACTTTCTAGATTTAATCAGGTCCGACCCAAGCCCAAGGCAGACAAGACTAATGCCTAGGGTAACAGGCATGCGAGGAAAACAAAAAAAGAAATACCGATCGCCAAAAGAAAGTGCCCAAAATCCCTCGCTCAGTCGCATGCCCCTAGCCTGCTAGCCCATTGCCACCAGAAACTCCCACGCGCCACCAGACCCACTTGCGTGCCACCAGAACAGATGTGACAAACTGACGATTGCTGAACCAAATACAGTTTTTTCCTAATTTCAATTTTCAGTTTTGCAGCTATTCAATGTTCTGCCTTGTTTTGTGCTCAGTGCTCTGCTACCCTACCTATGCAATAACTTTGTTAATTTTATAAAATGTAAGTTTTTAAATAATTTTATATTTAAAGATAAACTTGATTGTCGTCTTACTGCTATGAAAATATAATTGTTGTCGGGGTTGGTTGAAAATATGAGTTGTTGCTTCTAATAGAAATTTTTATTGCTGATTTTCTAATAAGAATTTTGATTGCTAATGCAATTGAAAATAAGATTGTTGTTGGATATGCAGTTTTTTAATAAGTTCTTTTTTGTAAATACGAATCATTTCTAAGAGAAATGCGAAGTGAGCCGGGGAGCCGAGTGACGCGCTACTACTTGACTTGAGTGCCAGCCAAGAATTTCAGGGATTTCAGCAGAGAATTTCAGGGAATCTTTCGAAGCACTTTCACGTGTGCACCGAAGTCGTGTTGCTTATTCCCCACGGAGACCTACCTATAGTGAGTCAAAGTACTAATGACCATGATTGTTTGGTTGGGCTTGGTTACGAGGACGTCGTGTTGGCGGCAAAGGAAGACTCGGAATTCAGGCGAGCCGCCCGGTGGTGTGGTACGTAGTGGTAATAGTATGTGCCCCGCTCCGAAATAAAGAGAAAGGTGCGTGCTACACTCACGAGGGACTGCCAGTGAAATACCATTGTCTGTTGAAATAGTGCATGCAGCTGCAGTAGGCTTAATTTGCAAATTGGCTCACTGAAAGTGAATTGAATTCTTTTTGTGAACGATTTTTTTTTTTGAAAATGAATGTACATTCTTTTTGTGAATGAATTTGAAAATGAAAAACATTGATTTCATACTTTATTTGAATAAATTAAATTACGATTAGTTGCTAGAATTAAGTTTAAAAGAAATAAAATGCGTGAAATGCTAATATTTTTTCCATTAATAATATAGTGCTGTATTTTAATTTGAGATAGGGTTCGGAAGTAAAATTTCGGGTACCAAAATAGGAAGAAAAAACAACAAGAAGATGAAGAAGCAAAATCATCGGTAGGCTCGATTTTAAATTTATTTCAAGCAAGGCAAAATAAATCACAAATTTCAAAATCGAGTCAAGTTGAAGAAAATAATTTTGAGCATGATGATATTAATGCCAATATCAAGATAAACGAAGATGAAGTGCCTACAAATGGGGATGTTGAAATAGAAATTTAAGATCAACATGTTGTAAAAGTTGTAAACGAGGATAATTGTAACAACTTGAATTCTAGTGGGTCTGGATTTTTTTCGCAAAAATGCTAGAATCCAATCCCATTGAAGCCTGAGTTGGGTATCTAGTATCCTACAAATAGGCAAAGACAAATATATCAGAGCTCAACAAATATCTCACAATAGAAATGACTAAAATATAATAGTAGGTAAATACTCACCAATATAATAACACTTTCCAAACAAGTGTCTCAAAGTTGAAAGTTTCTTCCATCTAACTAACCTATAGGATGTTATGAGGACAGGATCAGAATTAAAGTTCTGGTGAATGGACCATTATACACTTCTAAGCTTAATTCTATATATACCATTTTATTTCCATTTACATTTATATTAGGTTCATTGGGTTTATAATACTCTCGCCTTTATGCATGAATCGTGCCCATCTACTTCCTAGTAGACTAAAACCAAATAACTATAATATATATAGCTATATGCCCAATGATCGCATCGATCTAAGGTACTACCCATAGTACCTTCTGTATCCTCCTCGCAATTAGCTCCTTCGTCTAGCTTCCATGGCGTTCTATGACTACATCTATAAAGGACTGCCTCATAGGGTATACAATACAGATGTTTCATCATCTACTATGGAAACGTAAAACAACATCTGCATTAGTCTACACTGATGCTCGGACATTCACAATGTACCACCCAGTGCGTACTTTGAGGACTATACATAGTCATTCTGTCTTCTCCCCGAATCCCGCTTAATAAGGTCAACCTTATACGGAACTCGGTCGAGGATTTTCTATTTTTGTAAAGGACTGCCTCGTTAGGTCTACGATACAGATAGTCTAGTTTTGTAAAGGATTGCCTCATTGGCCTACAATACAGATAGTCTATTTCTATAAAGGATTGCCTCGTTAGGCCTATAATACAGGCATTCTATTTGGCCAGTCTCTTTTCTTATCATGGCTATGGCCCCATGCAGCTACCCCTCAACTAATCGAAAGACATCTAAAGAGCTAATTGGTTGTGCCCTACTGCAAACAATCTGAACATCCAATTGGCGACGCCCCTCATGTAATGTCTCGATAGTGAAAGCATCATTGGATTGTTGGTTTAACTCTAGTCCTTCCCGAACTCGCTCTTGGTTTTGATACTGGCCCGATATCCTGTGATGACCCGGAATTTTGAAGCAATATCAATTTAATAATCTGAAATAAAAATTAAATTGATTTGATTATCTTTGTAATAGGATTTGAATTAATTTAATAATCCAATAAAATAAATAGTTAATTGATAAGATTTTATATTTTTAAATCTAATAAGTTGTTATCTATTTATAATGTATATAGAATATGTATACATTGGAAATAGATATTGTTTTAATCTAATTAATAAATCCTGTTTTCTATAAAATATATATATTTGGTAAAAATTGGGAATTTTGATTTTATTTAAAAGTTAAACTTTTAAAAGGTTAATTAATAAATAAAATAGGGTTTTTAAATAGTTAAGATAAAAATTAAATTTATTTAAATTAGTTTATTTGATAATAGGTTTTTTTAAAAGTATGTAATAAATAAATAAATATGGTTTTAAATACATAAGATAAATATTGAAATGATTTAAAATATGTTTAACTCAAGTTTAAATTTAAATAAATAATAATAAAGGGTTATTTTGATATAATATGATAAAATAAATAATTTATTAATGGGGACCGCTTCTTTTTTTCTTTCTTTCAAAAATGCTTTTCTTCTTTCTTTCAAAAATGGGGACCGCTCTTTTTTTCTTTCAATTCCCGCTGTTCTGTCCAATCCATCTTCTTCCCTACAGCCTAGTCCATCATCTCCCATCCTTGTACCTCCCTCCGTGCCTCCCTTACTTCCTCTGCCAAATCTTTCTGCATCTAATCTACCCTTTGACAGTGTTAATCTTGACACTGTACATCTTTCTGAATCTTCACCTAAGCCTGCTCTTCCTCTTCAATCATCCTCAAACTTGCCGCCTCAGCCCCTGCCCAAACCTCCTCTTGCATGGAATTCTCTCTTCAAAGCCAAACCAAATAATGCAGGTACTCATGTGCCACGTGATATTCAACTAGAGTACAATGGAGATGCCATTGTGCCTCCTACTGAAGTAGTTAAAGCAGGAAGCACGATGTGGCAAGATTACCTCGTTGGCTTCTTTTTAGATAATCCACTCACATATTCTACTGTATTGTATTATCTCAAGAGAGATTGGAAGCTTAGTGGATCCATTTCTATAAAATCTGATGGTTTTCTTTTCTTGTTCAAATTCAGAAATGATGATGATAGGAAAGGAGTTTCTGAATATGACCCAGTTATGATGAGAAATAAACTTTTTATAGTGAAGCCGTGGGATGAAAATATAGGCAATAGTTGTAGAAGCATCAAAGCAGTTCCAGTTTGGATTAAACTTTCTAATATTCCACTGTATGCATGGTCACCTTTGGGTATAAATTGGTTAGCAGCTAGGGTTGGCAAACTTCTTTGTATGGATGCTTCAACTGAAAAATTTGAGCGTATTTCTTTTGCCAAATTCTTAGTTGAAGTTAATCCAAACAAAGAACTACCGGATAACTTTTTAGTTAAGTTGCTTGACGGATCTGAACAGAATATGAAAGTTGAATACTTGTGGAAACCTGATATATGCACAATTTTCAAGGAGTTCGGGCATGTGGTTAAAAATTGTAAGAAAGCTGTTTTTGAAGAAAATGTTGAACAACATGTTAATTCTGAACATCAGAAAACTAGTGAAGACAACAGGAATAACATGGGGAAGGGGAAAAATCAATATAAGCAGGATAAAGTGTAGCAAGTTTGGCAAAAGGTAAACAAGAATAAGGAAAAAAAAGAATTTTGAATGTAGACTTGGAGGAAAATGTTATGAACAAACAAGGAGGGAAAGTTAAAATTGTGAATGATGAAAATGAGGAAAATAAAACTGTGCATAATGTTGTGCATAAAACAGTTAGTGGTGTACAAGATTGTTCTGTTACCACACAAAATAAGTTTCATTTGTTGCAAAATGAAGTGGATGAGCAAGCCATAGTGGAAATAATTGATGAGGAGGAAGGGGAAATAACAAATGAACCTATTTGTGAAGAACAATGCAATGATGGATCCAAAAACAACACAACTTCTGTAACTGGAAAAGTTTATGTCAAGAAAGACCTGATATCTAATGCTAAAGATCCAAATATGCTAAAAGGGGTTCCTTCCAAAAAAAGCAAAAGAATTGAAACTGGAAATGTAACTTCTGAAGAGCTAGCACCAACAGATATTCTTGTAACTGACATTGATAAAGACTGGTGCAATAGTTTTGAGCAGCAAGTAACTCAACTAATTATCTCTATGCATTTCCCTCCTGTTGATGGTCAAGCAACTGAACCAACTCCCTACAAATTTTCAATTGAGTTGCCTGGATGGCCAGAATGTTTCCCCTCCTCTAAAACTCCTTCAGTTCATCCACTTGTCACATCCACCCACCAATCAAATTCACATCCTCAATCCCATCAGCCTCAGTCTCATAGGAAAATAGAAATTAGATCTCTTTCTGCTAAGAAAAGAAACAACTCTTCCTACCCTCAATAATATTTTATGTTTAAAAAAATTGCATCTTGGAATATTAGAGGAGCACACATCAACTTGAAACTTGATCGAGTTAAAAGGTTAATCACTGAGTGCAATATTTGTCTCTTTGGTCTACTTGAAACAAAGCTCAATCAAGTATTATCCAATAAAGCTGCAACATACATCAACCCAAACTGTTCCCTTCATCATAACCTTGACGGTGCTTCTTATGGTAGGATTTTAGTTATCTACGATCCATCAATATTGACTCTTACTCCCCTCCTATCTTCTAGACAGTTCATCCATTATCATGTCCTAGAAACTCAATCTCAATCCTCTTATTATATAACTTTTGTTTATGCTGACAACTCGGTTAGCTCCAGGAATGCTTTTTTCAACTCCTTGCCCCCTCTAAGACAATCATCTCACCCTTGGGTTGTGTTGGGTGATTTTAACTCCTGCTATAATCACAATGAAAAATTTGGTGGTAAACCTCTATCCCCTCAAGAACTTGATCCTCTCAACCTTGCTGTTTTTGATTCTGATCTGATCATGGTTAACAAGTCAGAAGCTAAGTATTCCTGGAATAATAGAAGTCGAAGTGGTATTCGTACCTTCACTACTATTGATCATACTTTCTGCAATATCCAAGCTATTAACCACTGGCCTTCCCTTTCTGTTTTCCTACCCCAGCCAATATTGTCTGACCACTCCCCTTTAATATTATCTCTTGGTCACCATTTAAGAAAGGAAAAGAGAAGTTTTAAATTTTTTAATGCATGGGTAAAACATGAATATTTTCTTGATTTAGCCTCTAAAGTTAACACTGAATTTTCTTGTTTTGGTAATCCTATGTATAAGTTTTGCAGGAAACTGAAAAGAATTAAACAGGAGTTAAAATTGTGGGCTTCTTCCACCTTTGGTAGTGGTTGCCTTCTGTCAACTACTCTTAAGGAAAAACTGAAGACCCAACAAGACTTTATGATGGAGCATCCTCTTGATGAACATGCTGCAGTTGAAGAAGGTAAATTATTCGCAGAGGTCAATAATGCCCTGTTTATGGAGGCTAGCATGAAGAGACAACAATTGCATAATAGGTGGCTTGATGAAGGAGATAAAAACACAAAGTTCTATCATGATTCTTTAAAGGTCAAGCAAGCTAGAGAGAATATTTTCAGTATTTTTGATGTACATGGTACCCTATTTTCCACTCCAGATTCTATTGATAAAGCCTTTATTGACCATTTCACTAAACTTCTTGGTAATAATGATGGTTTCATCCCCGATATCAAACAAATTTCATCTCTTGCTCTTCCTTCCATATCTTGTCAGCAAGCAGCAAACCTTATTAGACCAGTTACTGATGATGAAATTAAGTCTACTCTTTTCTCCATGAATCAGCAAGCTTCTGGTGGGCCTGATGGGTTAAATGTGATTTTCTTTATTTCTACTTGGAGTGTGCTTGGTAGTGAGTTCTGTAAAGCAATTCATAATTTCTTCAAACACTGCAGGTTACTTGGTGAAGTTAATAGCACTAACATTGCCCTTATACCTAAAGTCATCCCAACAACTAGTGTCACCTCCTTCAGGCCTATTTCATGCTGTAATGTACTATACAAATGTATCTCTAAAATTATTGCTTCACGTTTAGTAACTGTTCTCCCCTCTGTAGTATCCAGCAACCATGCTGCCTTTATTCCTACTAGGAGCATACTTGATAACATTCTACTTGCTCAGGAATTATTGAAAGGTTATGGTAGAAGTAAGGTGACTCCGACAGCTGCTATCAAAATCGACATATCCAAAGCATATGATTCTATTCACTGGGATTCTATTGTGAGGGTTATGGCTGAGATGGGTTTTCCCAAAAAATTTGTATCATGGATTTATGTGTGCATCTCCACTCCCTCTTTATGTGTTGTAATTAATGGTAGACCAGTGGGTAATTTCAGAAGTAGAAAAGGCATTAGATAAGGTGATCCAATTTCTTCTTACTTATTTTTGTTGGTGATGGAAGTATTTACAGATATTCTTAGGTCTTAGATACTCTCAGAATATTATAAAGTATCATCCTAAGTGTGCACAACATTATATAACATCTATCATGTTTGCTGATGATGTCATTCTGTTTACTAAACCTGAGTTACCTTCCATGATTGGAATAACTGATGCATTGAAAGATTTCTATAATATGACTGGCCTATCTATTAATCATGATAAATCATCCATGTTAGTTTCTGGTGTTAGTGCAGTTCATGCTGCTGCATCACATCATTACACTGGTTTCTCTTGTATGGACTCTGACATGAAGTATCTTGGTGTTCCTTTAATTTCTAAAAGAATTACCAAAGCAGACTGTTTTCCTCTTTTAAATAAGATTACTTCCACAATGACTGCTTGGGATAATAGGCACTTGACCCAAAGTGGAAGATTAGTGCTTATAAAATTTGTAGTATTCTCCTCTCTTGTGTATTGGGCTCGTTCAATGATTCTCCCAGTCAAATTAGTGCATCTAGTTAGGTCTGCTATGAATAGATTCTTTTGGACTGGTAGTATTCACAATAGGAAGTTGTTGCCATGTTCCTTTTCTAAATTTGAAATTCCTAAAAAACTTGGTGGTCTTGGAGTGTTAAATGTTAGGAAGTGGAATATTGCAGCAACTAGCAAGCATTTTCATGATCTCATCAACAAGAGAGACAATATATGGGTTAAATGGACATGGCATTTCAATATTAAGGAAAAGAACTTTTGGTGTATGGCCATTCCTCTGAACAGCAGTTGGTTATGGAGAAATTTGTTGAAACTGAGAGAAGTCTTCTTACCCATGATCAAATATTCAGTTACTGCTAACTTCCCAGTTAGTTTCTGGCATGAACCTTGGGTAAGTAATGGGAAGATTTTGTCCAAGTTTTGTGATTATAATGCTATTCTGCAGTCTGGGATACATATTGATGCTAAGGCAAATGATTATATTTTTGATGGCAAAATTGTGCTACCATACAATAGCAATCAACAAATCAGGCAACTGTGGTTTGATATGCAGCAGAATTATTTACCTGATAGACAACTTGAAAATGTTACTTGGGATATGAAACCTCACTCTATCAAAGGTGTTTATAACTTTGTCACTGTTACTGCCCCTCTAGCCACTGCAAAATGGTTTGCTGTGATCTGGACTAGTGATTCACAGCCTAAAGACAATCTGATGTTTTGGAAAGTTATTAATCAAGCTATGCTTACTAGAAGTGTTCTGAACAATTATGGGTTGAGTTGTTCTTCTACCTGTCTGTTTTGTAATATGCTTGAAGAAACTCCTCAGCATATATTCTTTGATTGTTCTGCACTGCTTATTCTTTTGGCTAGGATTAGTTCCACTCTTGTGATCAATCTAACTTCTGCTAACACTGGGTCTGTCTGGGATTATTTATTCAAAGCTACTAGGAAGAAAACTGATTGTGGCAGAATTCTTGTTGTCTGTTTGAAGATATACATGTCTGTAGTATGGAGAGAAAGGAATGCAAGAGTTTTTGAAGGCAAAAGTAAGAATTGGGAGGTTCTGTGGAAAGAAATTAAGAAGTACATATTGCCAATTGGTGAATATTCATTATACTTTCCCTTATGTTATGCAGTGTGTCTGGGCATGATGTTGTTTATGCTTTTTAGTTTTTTTCTCCTTCTTTCTTTTCTTTACTTATGTAACATTTATTGTTTTGCAATAAATCTGGTAGGGGACCAGTTAACCCCAGTGGCTTCGCCAAAATAATAATAATAATAATTTATTAATAAAGAAACAATTTCTTTTAATAAATTATTTATAGTTATCAAATGTTATTATTTTTAAATATAATAATACATTGTTTTAACAAATAAATTTTTAATAAAAGTAATTGTTTTTCAAAAATCTAATTGTGTAGTTATATTTGTAAATAAACTTGATTTCGAAATTTAATTGGAACTTGAATTCAAAGCTTGAAAACTAAAGTGTAAATATTTTTAATTTACTTTGATTTTGAAATATTTGTATAAACTTTATTTTATAAATATAGTTGGATTTATTCATTTTAAAATTTATCTACATATAAATAAATACATGATTAACTAATTTATTAAACATAGGTTTACATTCATTTTATAATAACATACTAACTAAATACCAACTAACTTTTAATTAAATACTAATTACTTTTATAAGACAAGTGTAACATCCTAAGGTCTTACATAACACATGTTAAATGATAAAATAAGGTTTTTGACAAATGTATATTGCAAGACAAGTGTCAAAAATTTAATTTAGCATTTTCTTTTGTTTTTAGTTTTAATAAATTTTAGTTTATATAAAAAACTTATTTCCCTTATCTTCTTTTCTTCTTCTAAAATCTGAAGATAAGCAAATCTAAAAAAAATAAAATAAAACACTTCCATTCAAAAACTTAAATCTGTAAAACATCTTCAAAATCCTGAAAAAAATCAGAAACATACCAAAATCAAATGCATGAAACCAAAGCAAGAAATCTTGCATTTCTTATTCAAGTAAACCTACATCAAAACAGCCTCCACATTTTCAAGTTTAAAAGCAAAATTTATTTGAGCCTGCATTTCAAAAATTTGGAGTCTCAAAGGAGCATGCATGCAACTGTATTGTGAAAATCAGGAGCAAATTCCAAACAGAATTTAAAGTTTCATAATTAAGGAAGTAATTCAGGATTTAAGAAAAAGGAGTTTCCAGTTTTAAAAGCACAAGTCTTTTTCAAAATCTCTACTCTGCCCATCAAGATTTAAAGTGAGTAACATCCTTTTTAATGAAATTTAAGTATTTTAGAATGTTGCTTGTTGATTTCCATGTTTCAGTGTGAATGATATATACATTTATATCAGTTGTTTTTCTGTACAAATGAATGGATAACTTGATCATGTTGTCCTCTGTATTTTATTCCCAGGTGCATGAATCTGTTCAAACCCCATCATCACATAATATAATATATGTTAGTGTTTAAGGTTCATACAAATGTGTTTGTTGAATCACGAATCAAAGTTTAAATTCTATTCAAGTTAAATGAAAAAAAAATTGAATTGTCTCTGAAACTCAGGTTAACGGGGCCAATTTGTATATAAGTGAAATACCAAACATATTGATTCACTATTTCAGGAATAAAATTAAAAACATTATTCAAAATTATGATTTTTAAAACTAAATTCACAGTTTTTAAAACTAGATTTAACATGAAGTCCTAGGTTGAACTGAAAAGGGGAATTTTTGGGTTTTTGGGTGATCTAGGCAATTTGAGGTGTCGGGGTTCATCGGGTAGGTGGAGGAGTAGTCGCTGATGCCGGGAAAAATATTGGGTGGCATTGCAGTTCATCGTGTTGGCTACGGTGATGAGATTTTGCCAGTAGCCCTAGTTTAAACTAGGCCTCTTGTTTGAGTCAGAACTATCTGTAGGTATGATCGAGTTGAACGGGGTTTTAGGGGTTGATAGTTTGGTCGTAGGTGAGTCTGTGGCCGGTGGTGGAAGATCTCCGATGGTCGGAGGATGGGAGTTAAAGAGATGACAGGTTTGGGATTGGTTTTGGCTTTCTGTTTCCAGGTTTTGGGAATGCAACTCGAATTCAAATTCGAGTTGAATAGGAGCGAGATGATGATCGTATTGGGTTGTGAGGATGATCGTTGATGTTTGGAGGTCACCGGAGAAGGATGATGATGGCCGGAGGCACGGTGCACGTGCACCGTGCACTTTTTGGTCTGATGTTTTTTTACTGGGTATTGTAGTATTTTTGAACTCGAGTATTACTCGAGTGTTGCTGTGCTTTGCCCGAAGAAATGGGTCTGATGACTCGAAGCATTATTAGGTTAGCTCGGGTATTTGTTGATAATACAGTTTTTCTGTAAAACTGTCTGAAGTTTTAATTTAAATCAAAATTTAAATGAATAAGTTGTTATGATAAGATTTAAACAAAGTTTAAATCTGCAACATGAATTATAGTTTTAAGGGATTTTGAAATCTTATAAGTTTTCAAATTTTGAAAGTGGCTTTCAGTTTAAAAAAAATATAAAAAGAAGAAGAAAACCTGACAGTTTTCTGGAAATTGAATTTCATTTTGAAATCTGAAACTTAATTTAAAACTAGCAGTTTGAATTTAAATTTAAGTTCAGTTTTCTTAAGATCTTTGAATCTTTAGGTTTTTAAAAATGAATTTTTATTTTAAATAAAGAGTTTTAAAATCAAGGTTTAAATCAAAAGTTTAATGCAAGTTTAAATCAAATGATTTAAAATGGGTTCAACTGTCTTGAATTTAAAATCTGGATATTTGAATAAGTTTCAGAATTTTGAATGTTTCAAACAAGTTTAAATTTAAATTTTTCTTGTTAAAGGTAAATTTGTTTTCAAACAAATATTTAAGCCTGATTTTCCTTTTGAATGAAGACATTTTAAAAAGTTTATAAAAGGAAGTTAAGAGATCTATTAACTTGAATTTGAAATTTAAATGGTAATGTGCTTTAAACTTAATTTTAAATGAAATTAAGCAAATTAGTTGAAGGCTTATCTTATATAAGTTTTAATTATAAGTAATAAATGTTATTTACATTTATTTTAAAAGGATTATAAATGGAATTTAAATTGGTTAATGCTTAAATAAATATCATTTTGAATTTGAGATTCAAAATGGAATTTGAATTTAAATTTTAAAATGCAATGATCTAGTACACATTAATATTTATAAAATCATTAATAAGAAATGGATTTTTCTTAGAAATTATTGAAATATTAAAATGATCATATAAATAAGATAAGTAAGGAATGTCTTATTTATTTAATGAATAAATTAAAATTTTAGATTAGTTTATATTTAAGAAAAGCAATTAAAGAATTAATAATAGTTAATGATGGTCATTAACTAAGGTTTATTTAGTAATTAATTAATATGATTAATTTTTAATAATTAATTAGATTAATGAATTAATGATAACAAATTGTGAAATTTATTTAAGTTAATTATTTAAATGGAATTAATTAAGACATTAATTACTTAATGTAATTAATGGAGTTATTGAGATTGGTTTAAATTAATTAATTAAGTTTAATTAATTTTAAACACTGGAATTGATAGTTATTACTTGATGTAATTAATGAAGTAAAATTACTCAGTGAAGTAATTAGAGATAATTACTGGATGTAATTAGTGGATGATGTTGGAATTGTGAATGTAATTTGGATTAAATTATTTTGTATAATTAATCAAGGGATTAATTAAAGAAATTAATTAAGGAATAATTAATTTGATAAAGTAGTTAAGATAGTTAATTACAGAATGTGGTTAATCAAAGGTGATTAATAATTTGGTTTAAGTGAGATTAATTACTGAAAGTAATTAATTTAATTGAGTAATTAATTAAATATAATTAATGATCATTAATTAATATAATTAATGATGTAATTAAGATCGATTAATCAAGATTAATTAATCAATAATAAATGATTAAGTGCAATTAATTAATTGTAATTAATTAAGGTTTAATGTAATTAATTAATTAATGAAGTAATTAAATGTTAATTACTGTATTTAGTTTATAGTAATTATTTTTGTGAAATTAATTAAAGTATCATTAATCAGAGGTGATTAATTAAGTTGATTAACTGGAGGTTAATTAATTAGATAATTTGTAATTAATTAATGGTGATGTAAGCAAGATTTATATTGTATAGTAATTAATTTAATTCATTTTAAATTAATTAGAGATGAGATAATTAATTTGATTCATTTTAAATTAATTATAGATGGTATGATTATAGATCATTGCTTATGAATGGTTGATATTGGTTGCCTTGAATGGTTTGGAATCTCAGTTATGAGATTAGTAATGTTGAGTGATATGGATGCATTGGTTGCATTGTAATGATGATATGGATTATCTTTTGATAATGATAATGTGGATTATCCATGGTTATGATAATGATAATTATTTGTTGTGAATCTGTGAATTATCTATCTGTGTGTATATAGATAATGTAATCGAATTGTTTTAAACTCTAAAACAACTTGGATCTAAAAGACACGTTTTGGATTTCGATGAGACTGGGATCGAGTTTCTATATTTGGATATCCGAAAACCACATCGATCCAAATTAACGATAGGTTGTGAATCTTATGTGAAGAGTGAAGACTCGAGGTGTAAGGACAATTAGTCAGTATAACTATGGGGGTGATTCCGTGATGAGTTTGACGGAAATAGTACTTACAGGCTCGAGATGGAGATTCAGAGTGCAAGGGTTATCGTCGTTAATTCTGAGGGTGATTCCAAAATGAGTGTAATGAGATAATGCCTTCGGTTTCGTTCGAACCCGAAATGAACTTGTATGGATTGAATGCTTTCAGCACATCGTCAGGTGGACGATGAGCATTCTAAGAGATGTGTTCTCTAAAGGTAATCGTAGCCTCAAGCCTCATCAACCGAGAATGGCTAAAACAGGGGAGGTGCGGTAAGGCTTCGTGGGTAGCCCCCACTGGAGAGCAAGATTTTCCCCTGTCTAGAGGTCCCTTTTTATTCGGCTTAGTGGGCAGTTGGATATGCACACTAACTGCGGGGTTGTCTTGTTCGAAACTGTTCAGTAAGGAATGGTTCCGGCCTTGTGTTGCAGGGGAGTTAGGGTGGCTCCTCGGTACGTTGATCTAGGCCACGTACTGTGACGGGCGATACCCAGTAGCCCTGCCATTGTATGGAATCCAAAATCCAATAAGTGCCAACGGTTTTGATTGTATTACCCACTTTTGTGGCTAGTAGCTGGAATTTAATGAATGTAACAATTTCGGCTATTTCATATTTACTTGAAAACCCTAGACCTATTATAATATCACTGGATTTCCTATCAAATGTTTTGGTTAGTGTAAGGTAAAAACTTTTCCATGTTTATGTGTGGGAAGTCTTACGTGATACCTTTCTTTTCAAAAGGTTTTTGAAAGTAAGCAACTTTAACCTGTTACTCACACCAGACCCATGTCTGACCCGGAGTTTATTTTTTTGTTTTTCATAAACTCTTGGGTACTCAAATTTTTACGAGTAGCCAAGGGATTCAGGTTAGCTTTGACGAATATTGGAGGAGCAATGGAGTAGGAGGCTTCTGCGTTAGATATATAATTCCGCTGTGTTTGGTCTCTGTGTTGTCTTGGAGTTGTATTGTGTTGTAATAACTAGACAGTTGTTAATAACTGTCTAGAATGTGTTGTATTGTCTGTGTACTATGATAGTGGTTGTAAACTACGTAATATTTTATGTTATTAATATAATTTATTCGTTCCGCTGTTTAGATTCTGATGTGATGTTTCTTTTTTCTTCTCTTTCTTTCTCTTTTCTATCCCTTTCTTTCTTATTAATGATGTGTCATTCTGTGGAGATGGATGGCGGGTCATTACATATCCGCATGCGACTATCCTTTGGGTCCTGCCCACTAAACTTACCTGCAAGTACTGGGGCATACAAATATCCTACTCCAAACACAAACCTCTTTTGACTGCTTGCAATTGTCCTGCCATGCCAAAAGCAGTCAAGGCGTACTCTTTTGATGGAACACATGCAGACCTGCCTTTGGAGGACTGCATCACTACGCCTACTCCAGAGGGCCATCCTACAGTACCCACACATCTCGTTGAAGTCTCATACTTTCTTCTAGCCCAAAATAATTAAGTTGGACGTACTTCTTCTGTGCTGAAATCTGTGATGAACTGCTCTGTTAGGCTCTTTGTGCTTTGGGCTGCTCCAAACGCATCTCACTCTTTTATTAGACCCTAAGTCTAATCTTTTATTTTGCGTTTAGTTATTTAGCCTAATTAGCATAATCTTGTCCCAGCCTCACCTAACTATTTGTAAACCATCAGTCCCTGACTAAAAGGGAATGTTGTTGGTATGGGACACTTATATTATCTTGCTTATCGACTTAATTTAAGTCTTAAGTTTATTAAAATAAGCCTCTTCTATTATTCCTATTTTATTTGCTTATAAACTTAAGTTAAGTCTTAAATAAGCCTTTTCTGTTCTTTCTACTTAATTATAACCTATGTTATAATTTTACTTGTAACTGTCACTTATATTTTCTTTTATAATTTATATATTATAAATAAAATTACAAGCATTCCTTCTCTATTCTAGTTTGCCTTATTTTATTATGATATTAAATTCTCTTTAATTCTCTTTATATTATATGACAAGCTTAGCTTTGGACTACGTCCATTTGTCACAAATTTACTTATCATAATAACTACTTTACTTTTATTCTATTATCTACACATCAAACGCAGATCTAGGTACGTTTCTGTTTATAGCTTCTAGTCTTATCTAATAATTAACTTGATTCCTTCAATTCTTTGTTTTATCTTCTTATATTTTAGGAAGTAGTTCTATTCTATTTGGTTGGTTACGAAAACTATGCTAAAAATTCATCTCCATACTTTAATACTAAATAATGCTACAGATAATAATCCGTAACTGCAAGATATTTCTTTTATTATCTCTTTACTTTTTGGATAGTGCAAAATACAATGGTTTCTCTATTTTACACCAATTTCCTTTTTCTTTCTTCTATTCTTGCAATTACATTAACGTTGTCTTTTTAAATATTAAACTATAGAAATGCATTCTATTTTCTAAACAAACCAATTAATCTATCAAGTACTTCCAAATCAAATTATTAGATTTTTATTTAAGTTATTACACCCATTTTAGCATAATTATTGTAAGCGTCTTCCTTCTAGGCTTAAGCCTTTTTCTATAATCGTTAAGCCTAATTTAATGCATATTTAAATGGATCTCTATCCTCCTTTTACATATAAATAGTTAAATATAAATTTACAGTCTCAGCATAATAAATTTACAGAGTTAACTACTGGAATAAATGCTTAATTAAATAATTAACGGGAATCTAACGATAAAATATCACAAACTTTTCTCTGCTTTTTGTTTCTTTCATAATTTCTCCATATTAACTCAGATTTTGACAAGTTATATATGGAAATTGATCGGAAAATTGCCATGGACGTGATGGTATAAGTTTTGATGCCATACTCTAAAAATTTCAAAAATGTTTATTTTCACTATTCGTTGTTATTTGATTATTTAATTATATAAAAATACACAGCGTTACAATAATAATGTACATGTACACATTTATGTTGATGATGAAGATGTTGGGGATGAAGCTATACTTGATACTAAAAAGGATGTTGATATAAATTATGATCGGGGATTATGGGGAAAAACTACCAATACCAAATGAATTATGCTAATTCAACGGGTCTCATCAAAATAGTGAAAGAAAATAATATGTTCCTTAGAAATAAGATTGACGATAGACACTTCTCATTTAAACATTACATCGGTGGCTATACATAGGGAGAAGAGCATGAAAGAAAATGGCTTGTGTACTCGGATGAGTACAAAGTTTATTGTTTTTGCTGTAAGCTATTTAAGCATACAAAAACATCCAAATTAGCCGATGAAGGAATTAATGATTGCATAATTTATCTACTAAATTAAGAGAGCATGAAGGTAATCCATTACACAATGAAAATCTAATCAAATGGGTGTATTTTTGTAGTGGGCTTCAATAAAATGAAAAAATCATAAAGCAATGAAGGCGCAAATTGATCAAGAGAAACAACGTTGGAAAAAGTACTTATGCGCATAATTGTTGTTGTCAAAACACTTTTTCGAAATAATTTCCCATTTAGTGGGTCAAATGAGAAAATTTATGGGAAAAATAGTGAGCTTTTTTTTCAATTTATAGAATGTATAGCCGAGTATGATCCAATTATGAAAGATCGTCTTAGACGAGTGGTAAATGATGAAATCAATAATCATTATTTCAGTCACAAAATTCAAAATGAATTAACAAGTTTGTTGGCTAACAATATCAAAGTAGCAATGGTTACAAAGATTAAGAAAGCAAAATACTTCTCTATTATTCTTGATTGCACTCCAGATTTGAGCCATAAGGAGCAAATGTCCATTATTATAAGACATGTGAATGTTGATGATGCAAATGACATCAAGGTAGAAGAATATTTTATTGGATTCATAATGATGGATGATACATCCGGGCTTGGTCCTTTTAAAGTGCTTGAAAATGTTTTGGTTGAGCTTAAACTTGATATTAATAATGTTCGAGGACAAGGGCATGACAATGGTTAAAACATGAAAGTTAGTAAATAATTTTTACTTAAAATTGATTTTAATTTATTGACACTAATATTAAGTACTTAATTGAACTTAGGTAGGTAAACATCAAGGTGTGCAAAAAAGGCTACTTGATATAAATCCTAGAGCCTTCTACATTTCATGTGGGTGTCATTGTCTTAATCTTGCTTTATGTGATATGGAAAATCATGTATGAAAGTTAGAAACTTTTTTGCATACGTGTAAAAGATTTATACTTTATTTTCTAGCCTAACTTTTTGATGGGAAATACTTCGAAGCCATGTGAATGGTTTGAATCTAAAACCATTATCGGCAACTCGGTCGGAAAGTCACATTGAAAGTGTTAAAGCAATAAGAAAGCAAATCGAAACTAAGAGATGCTTTAATTGATGTTGCAAATAATTCTAAAGATGATATTGTGATGATGGAGGCTAAAGGATTATGCAAAAATGCTTTGGAAAGTCTTGAATTCTTGATTATTTTGTATATTAGGTACACAATATTTGATAATATCAATCGAGTAATACTTCAACGAGAGGAAATGGATATCAAAGATGCAGTTACAAATATTAAGGAGCTTGTAGCATTTTTTAGGAAACTGAAAGAAGATGGATTTGAAACCATGATAAATGAAGCTAAATAAATTACAATTGAAGTTGGTATTTATCCAATCTTTTTGGAAAAGAGAGTTGTGCGTAGAGAAAAACAATTTGATGAAGATATCAAAGAGAATAATGATATGCAATCTCCCAAAGATAGTTTTCGAGTTACTTATTTTCTTCATATAATAGATCAAGCTTTAACTTCACTTAGAGACCGGTTCGAGCAATTTAAGCTTTATGAAGAAACTTTTGGTTTCTTGTTAAATTTGAAGTTTAATAATATTGATGATGGCGAGTTGAGAACCATTGCATGAAATTAGAAAGTTTTTTAGAACATAACAAAGAGCAAGATATTTGTGCTAAAGAATTATTCTACGAGCTTCCGCAATTAAAAAGGATTCTACCATTGAAAGTAACTAAATCCATTGATATTTTAAATTTTTTGAGGTCTTATCGAGATGTAAGTGGATTTTTGAATGTTTGGGTTGCTTATCGAATTTTGTTGACTATTCTGGTAATAATTGCTTCGGCAGAAAGAAGTTTCTCAAAATTGAAATTGATTCAAACATATCTTCGGACTACTATCTCGCAAGAAACGTTAAGTGGATTATCTATGATTTTAATTGAAAACGAGTATTTGGATATGCTTAACTATGAAGAGATAATAGACGAGTTTGCTCTAGCTCTACTTTCCGAAGTAGGGTTTTAAAAAAATAAAATAGACGAGTTTTCTTCGAAAAATGCGAGGAGCTGTTTTCGTTAATTGCATTAGTATGCTATGATATCATATTGACATTTTTGTTTTTGATATGTACTCCAAATGGCTTAGTAGACTAAAATTTTGTAATTATCATTCTATATATGAAAGAGTTTTCATATTATTTCTACACTAAAATTTTCATTTGATTTCTACATTTAAAATTATCGTTCTCTTTTAAGAAATATGGCGAAAAAGAATGAAAAAATAAAGCTCGTTTAGAGCATTAAATGTCCTTGGGCCGGCCCTGGATTTAATGGGTAGATATTTAAGGGACGATTAAATAAATTAGTCCTAGTGTTTGTTAATAATATCTCAGTATTCTTCAAGAGTGAAGGAGAGCATGGAATTACTTATTGGATATACTAGGGAATTTAAGAAGTCACCGACTTTAAGCCAAATTCACAAAGTGTCGCTTTTGAAAGAAGGATGTGAAATTTCTTATACACATTATTTCCAAAAAGTGATTATCAGTAGACCCTGCAAAGCTAGAAGCTCTTCAAGGTTGGAAGATTTCGAGGAGTGCCACAAAGGTTAGGAGTTTTCTCGGGTTAGCAGGTTGCTATAGGAAATTCATAATGAACATTGCAAAAATAGCAGTCCCTCTATCACTTAACTAAGAAGAATCTAGTCTTTGCATGGGATGACAGATGCACAGAAGCATTCGAGAAGTCAAAAGAGTTATTAACAAGTGCACCGGTACCTATAATTCCCAATGGGACGATGTTGATTATAGTTTGCATGGATGCATATGGCACAGGATTAGGAGCAATTCTTATGCAAAAAGGAAGGGTGGTAGCTTATGTTAGTAGGTAATTAAAGGACTAAGAGAAGAGATACTCAATGCATGACTTAGAGTTAACAACTATCGTTTTTGCCTTAAAGATGTGTAGGCACTATCTTTTGGGAGAAAGGTTTGAGTTATTCATTGACCACGAATCTCTCAAATACATATTTGCCCAAAAACATTTAAATCTTAGGTAGAAAAGGCAGATGGATTTTACAGCATCATTTGACATTGGAATACAATATACCCTTAGAAAGGGGAATGTCCTCGCCGATGCCCTTAGCTGGAGGCATGCTAACTTAGGTGTTATATATGAGTAGAGGTAGTTGCACTCCCTTTTGAATTTCAATTTCCAACTATAAAGAGAATCCATTCTAGGCTATTTAGCAGCAACGGAGGTCAGGCCAGCATTGATGGACCACATTAGACTTGAGCAAAAGAAGGATGGAGAGATTGTCAATATTTTAGGTAAGCTGGGTAAAGGAGATCCCCTGTGTCACTAGATATGCATTTGATGAAAGGGGATGTTTTAGGAGAGATGGAAACCTTTTCATTTCAATGTTTGATAATATATTGGAGGATGTGCTTATGGAGTGTCACCATTCAAGGATGATCATTTACCCCGAAGGAGATAAGTTGTATAGGGAAATGAAGCGAATTTTCTATTGGCCAGACATGAAGAAGAGGGTCGTTGAGTTTGTTCTCAAATGTTTGATGTGCCAAAGGATAAAGGTTGAGCAAGGAAAGATTGGAGGATTGTTATTACTGTTGAAGGTTCCTACTTAGAAATGGGAGCATATATCGATGGACTTCATAGATGGTTGCTTAGGACCCAAAGAAGCAATGAAGTAATCTGGATCATAGTGGAAAGACTCACTAAAAGCGCACATTTTATTACTGTTAGAAGTAACAGGACCACAACATCTCTAGCATAAATTTAAATTAAGGAGGTGGTTCAACTTTATGGAATACCAGTTGGTGTTATCAATGATAGTGTAACGGCCCGTAAATTTCGATGATTTAATTTATTTAATAGAATTTTGTAATAAAAATTTAGTAGAAATAATAAAAGGTGATAAATATATATTGAACGCTAATTTAACAATGGTAATTTAAGCCTTTGTTTGTACTATGAATAAATTTTTCAATAAAAATTGGTGTAAGTATTGTACCTGAATATAATGGGAAGATAGAGAATATAGGTAAGGCATTTAATTAGTTAAGTGTAAATTTATGGGTATAATAACAATTCGTATACATTACCTAATTAATCTGTCAATTAATTTGTTAAAAAATCAAAACCTTTTAATTTGGTAAATAATTTGATGCGTATTGATAAGCGTTACTTTAACGATTAATTTTAAAGTGATGGGAAGAAAATAAGTAAAGTTATGCAGTAATAAATAAATAAAAATATTGCAATAAATAGGAAACTGACATAACATTTATTTATATGAACGTTACTTATTGATTTGAGAGTAACGGAAGTGTGAACGTAGAATAAAATAAGCATAGATTTATGTTAGGTAATTATTGAGAATATGGAGAATAAGTTGAAATAATATTAATTAAAAATTTATGCGTAAAACATGTTATGTAAGATATATTGATTCCATTTAATAAATTGAGGATTAATATTATCGAAGAGGATTAAATATGGTCTCAATGTAAATTTAGATAAGTTTTGAAATAATGACTAATTCCATTCAGAAGATGACAATGAGTGCAATATTTTGATTTGTAAGCAATAGTAATAGGTTACATGTTTAATTGGTTGATAGAATTTGAATTGAAATAAATGTTAATACACTAAATAAAGGTTACATTAATATGATAAGTAATACAATGTCTAGAAGTTTAATATAGAGTGTGTTAAAACGTAGAAATGGAAATTAGGAAGCAGTTGGAATTAAATGAAATTTTAGGTATATTTATGAGAAATTTACGTACAACTAAAGAGGCGAATGAAATAAATACCAACCAATTTTAGTGAATAACGGGATCTAAACCTAAATAAATAAATTCCATGAAATTTAAGTTTTAATTTTTGATAAATTGGATTTGTAATTTAATATTGAAAATTTTGGGATTATTCAAAAATAAATTAATGTAGGAAGTTGTTAAAGGATTCTGAATTTACCAAGTGGTCCAAACTGACAAAAATTGCAAATAATTAAAGTTGGATTGCAAATCTGATTCAATTAACCAATTATTAATTTATTTGTTTGGAACATAAAAAGTAATGATAGGGTTAATTGAAATTAAGGGTAGTTTAATTTGTATGTTATTTGGGATTAAGGCAAGACGGGTGGATATTAGGAGTTATATACTTAGATCATTCAATTTATTTGGATAACATTGTAATAAATGTAATTAAATGTACATTTACGTGAAATATAATACCATGCTTAATAGATTGCTAAGTTGTATATATTAAAGAATTTAATTAATTGTTTTTAAAAAACCTTAATTAATATGGTTGATAAATTTAATATAAGAAAAACTAATGATATTCTTGGGAATAATGTAGGTTAATATGAGTTAGTAGTTAGGGTAGTGACTAAAATTGGTAATACATTGCAATTAATGTTAATAGTGTTGACATAAGCTAATAAATTTAAATGTTAATGCAATACCAATTTATGTATTTAAGGTGATTGCGAAATTGGAATTTGAGAAATGCAGTAACTAACTCAGGGCGAATAGATTTTATGGAATCAATAAAAGATAGGTAAATTTAATGATTGTTTGGTGGTAATTTAAGCATGAATGGGTATAAATCGGACAATAGTGAGAATTATTAATTATTACCCATCAATTTATTTAGAATCTAAATCAAATGCAACATTTGTTGTTATTTGTAGCTTATAGGTGGAAATAACGTAAACTTTATTCAGAATATGATAATTAGTTAGATTAAAAGAATGGAAGGCAGGATATATGGTTCATTTGGATTTAGAACATGATAATTTGAATTTATTGAATTTATTGGAAACTGAATAGAACATTTTATGTGATTGAAATTAAAGTTGGAATTCGGAGATGTTTTAGGAATTCCCATCTATGGGATACCAATAGATAGGATAATTAAATGAAAGGTCAACTAAAGGATTTCTGCAAAGTTAATTTATAATTTGTAGATAAAATAAAATTGAAGTTTTACGCTGAAGTTAATAATGTACTCAACATTTAAGAAACATCTTAAATTGTCTAAATTTGGATAAACAATGAAGTAATAAATAATAATTATTAATAAAATCCAAAATTTGGTAACCATTTTCAAATTAATGATAATTAGTGTTGGTATAGGCTATTTATTTAAGTAATAGTGCGATGCCAAAAAAAAAGGATTGGAAGTAATTGCGAAATATAAATGAAATATTTTAGTAGGGAATTCAAATGTATATATACATAGAAATGTGGATTTTTATAGTATGAAAACTTAGTCAATTTACAATAGTTAAATCTATTGAGAATGAATAAAAATCTAAGATAACTATTACGGTAATTTAGAAATTTAGTTGAAAATGGAAACTTATCTATGAATTTGGAATTTAATGAAATTGTGAATTTATATTGAAACTTATAAATGAAGCATCTAAATTTACATTTGTAAATACTTTTAAAATTCAATGTAAATGTCTGAGGAAGAAATTAATTTATTTACCAATCCGTAACGTATCCAATTAATATAAAATATTCTGGTGGGCCAACAACCGTTTTGCGCGTTTATGATTCGTGCCCACCTATCCTATTTCACTTTTTCTATTTATAGGCTGTGTAAACCCTTGCCTCCATCTATCTTCATTTCTCTCTGTGTGTTCTTTTCTTCAACTTCTTCTCTTCCAATGACTGCAAAATTTCTAGATCCAATTATAGTCCAAAATAAAAATAAAAAAATAAAAAATATATTTCAAACTCCTCTAAAAATTCCAGAAAAATTATATGTCATAATTCTCGAAGAGCGTAATCTGTTGGTACTGTCCGTTTTTTTTGATTGGTGCTGTAGTGTGCTCGAATTTGAGAAGGACGTGGCCTGTGACGTGGCATGGTGATGGGGTATATTTGTTTATTTTGTTTTATTTAATTTTTGTTTCAATCGAAATTTTCGAATAACTTTCTCCTACGTAGTCCGATTCACGCGAGATTTTTTTTGTTAGGATCGTAATTAAATTCCAGATCTGTTGACGCTTGTTTGGACCAATTCGGTGACCGTCGAATTTTTGATTTAAATTGAATTTAAATTCGATTTAAATTCAAAAGGTGAGTGTTTTAACCCACTCACAATTTCTAAAATTTCTTGTGTTTGTTAAATTAATTTTAGATATGAGTAGAAATTTATTTATGACTGTTTGGCATGTTTTATTCATTATCTCTGATAAATCGTATTCATTTAATATAATTGTTAATTAATTTTATTTATTGCATAAATTTGACAGTTAGAATTTATTTAATTGCATATTAACTGCCAGTCATAGCTATGTTAAATTTTTATTTCATATTAACTGCCAGTTAAATTTACGTTTATTTTTGCATAGAAACTGCCAATTAACAGTTATTAAATTTATTTTGAGTATAAACTGATAATTGATACCATTATTTATCACCTGTTATGTATTGATGATTGTTTGAAATTGGATGATGACTGTGATAAATGGATGTATGATTTGATGGATGAATGGATGATTAATTTTATTAATTGCAAGTTGCTATGCATTTCATTCATTCGGGATTGCGGTTTGAAATGATATACAACCGCATTTTTATTTTAAATTACGGATTGAAATGATAAACATCCGTATCAGTTGACCATAGGGTAGAAAATTTTATACAGGCACCGCGGTATATATATATATAAAATATTTTGAAATGTTTTTCTATGATTTTGTAAAGATATATATATATATATATATATATATATGGTTTATGGGATATTGATTTGGTTATTGATAAAGGTTATTATATATATAGTAATTTCCGGTTTTTAAGCTTTGTATAAATTTGATTTGAAGTTTAAAATTAAGTTTGACTTTAAGATCAAATACGATTAAGCATTTATTTAAAATTTAATTTCTGGAGTTTCATTGACTTAAATAAGAATAAGGTTGGAAGATGAATATAAGTTAAATTGGAATTAAATAAAAAGTTAGAATTTTTAAAGGATATGATTTTATAACTTGATTTTTGTGTAGAGCGATCTAAATGAATATCAGGTTGATTTAAATGAATATATAATAAATGGAAAGATTTTCCAGTTATGTGAAGTTAAAGGTTTTTCTTAAATTATATTGAATTCATTAAGTAAATATTTCAAGTCTAAATAATAAGTAATTGAATTTAATATATATGGGATTGTCAAATGAGTTTGTTTTGAAATGGTGGAATATTTATAGCTTTGAAACATAAGAATTGAAATGGTATTTGGAAGTTTAAATCGATACTTGAAAATTGATTTGTAAAAATCTAAAGAAGCTATTGTGTTCTATAAAGTAATTTAATATTTAACCATTTAAGAGATGGAAATTTGTTTCAAAGCTATGTTTTTCAAGGTAGTATAATTTGGAAATATTATGTTCAAGAGTTTGATTTCTAAATATTTTACTTTGGAAACCCTATGATTTTGGAAGGAATATATATTGGGAAATAAATGATATCGTATTGATTTGGGGTTTTAAAAATATAAATGATATCGTATTTATATGGGTTTAAAATGGATATTTTATTCTGGTTTTAAAGTATAAACTTTTTGAAAAGACCGCGGTGTTATAATAACGATTGGTTGTTGAAGAGACCGGGATCGAAAGTTGTCATACTCTCTACCAACTTCGAAAACCACTTTAACAACCGTGTACGCGGTGGAGATTCCAGAATGAAGTAGGTTGGTGGCGGCGTTTCCTTTAAAGGTAAATACGAGGACCCAACTCCCGTGAGTTGGCATAAGGTGGCTAAAACAAGAGCGATCGACGGGTTAATGAGGTAGCACCTCTGATCGGACACTTCCCTTCGATACTATACTCAGACTTTGGATTTTCGGTGGCCACCTTCACTTTTGATTTCATTGATGTAGGGAGTTTGTCTGAGGTGGGCGGCAGCTGCGCGCAGCGCGTTTCCATCGGCCCGGAAGCGTAATTGGTATATCTACCCTGGCATTGCCTAGTTGTGCCGTGTCACCTACCCTAGCGCGCCTTATACGATTTTGTTTTGTACCATACCTGTGGAGTGCCCTCTGACGACGCCTAGTACGGGGGAGATTACGGTACTGTATAGACTATGGGAATATATAAATGTGTTAAGGTGGAAAATGTAAAGCCTTAACGCTATTTAAAAGTAAGTTTATTTTACAATTAGACACTATTATAATAGCGCAATATACTACATAGTAAATAGTTTAATGGATCCGTAGGTGATGTAAATCCCGAGCATCTCTTGAGTTACTGCACTCATATTTATTTATGTTAATGTAACTCACATAAGATCTTTTAGTTCTGACTCGAGTGTTTTTGTCTTTCCAAATTCGCTCGGGTCAGTCCGAGCGTTTCAGGATTGAAGATTTTATTTCCGGAGGAAGAAGACGAAGATTTTATTATTATTACTATAGATAATATGGTTTCACTACACTCATATTGTTCCGCTGCATTATTATATGGTATGTGTACTCTGATATGTATTGTATAAATAAATCAAAGGTTTTTGTAAACAGATTTATGAACTGTATATTTGATTATTATATTTTATCCTTCCGCTGTGAGATTCTGTTTCTTTCTCTGTTTTCTTATTTATCCCATAACAATCCGC
Organism: Allium cepa; assembly: GCA_030765085.1. NCBI lineage: Eukaryota > Viridiplantae > Streptophyta > Magnoliopsida > Asparagales > Amaryllidaceae > Allium > Allium cepa. Next base: position 562,379,884 of record CM060932.1, read on the forward strand.
CCTTACGTATGGTTTGAATTGGCACGTGTGTCTGTTTAAATCGTGCAAAAAGGCGGGATGTTACATCTGGTATCAGAGCTTTGGTTTGGCGATAAACCTTAGCTTTGTGGGGTTTGACTCTTTATTAATAGGGCAGTAATACCCTATGGGAGTCACTGAGTGTATATATGAGAGAGCGTATTTGTTAGTGTTATAAAAAGGTTTTAATATTGTGTTAATTTGTTCCGTTTCGTATTTATAAATTCTGGTTGGTGCATGGGATGCTATGACATCAATAGGGATTTCTAAACACTTAATAGGACAGACCGACATAATATTTGTTTTTCATATAGGTGAATGAATTTTTTTTGCCTATTATACTTTTATATATAAAATAAAAAATTTCAATTGAAATTTATATTTGGCTGCAATAGATTGATTGTTAGGCAATAAAGTGTAAATAATAATAGAAATAAGATTGAAAAATAAGATAAATGAAATTTGGAAATTTAGAACTTAAGTCCGGGGTTTTTCTTTTGAATGATTTTGAAATATATTAATAATTTTGTTTATAAGTATTTTCTGATATAAATATTTAACATAATTCGGAAGAATCGTTTTAAAGAAGATTTTTGAGAAAATAAGTTTTGTACTTTCCTCTCTGTCGCTGGAAAATAATTTCGGTGATGGCGACCGCATCATCGACTTTCATTTTCGAGTTTCGAAGGGGAAAGGCCACTGTAGTAGTTCTACTGCAGATTCATTTTCGAAAAAGATATAAATTTTTAATTGTTTTAAATAAAATTAGAGGTATATAAGTTAGAAGAATATATTTATCTAATATTTCAAAATAATATGAAATTTAACCCAGTATTTAATTCTTAAATTTCCATTAGTTAATTGTTTAAATTATTGTAGTGAAATAAAAGGTAAGTGATTAATAAATTGAAACCTCTAATTTAGGTAAGAGATTTAATGCAAAGTTATAAAGGGAAATTTGAAATTTGTAACATATGAGATAAAGAGTAATATCGTTGAACATTAAATTTAATTAAAAGATGAGATAAAACTTGTATAAGTTCATTTGCATTTTCTTTAACATATATAACTTGCCAAATATAAAAAGTTGAAATGTTTAATAAGAAATGTAGTAGAAATTTGTACAAGTAATAGTAGGTAATGAAGCATTCAATGAATTTGTTGTATTCAATAACTTAAGATATAATTGAAATTTTACCAAGTAATATAAATAAAGGTAAGCATGATAGATAGATGATTATAAAACTTAAGGAATTAAAGTAAATAAATAAGGACATGCTATTATAAATGAATGAATAATTATAACAAAATATAAGGAACCAGCATGACTCGAGTTAATGGAATTGAATAATTGTAAGTAATAAGTAAAAATGAATGAGCAAACCTTTGATAAGTAAATGTGAATGAGAAAAAAATCACTATATAAACAAAAAGGGAAATCAAACAACTAAAGCATGAAATTTATAATAAGTTAGTTTGGTTGCTGGTTTGAATTGTTATTGTTTGATTTATGGTTGGTTGGGTAAGGAAATTTGAAGTTGTTGGATGAATAAATAATCTATTTTGTTCCATCTTAAGACTGTTGAGTAAATGATGCACTTGATAGTTATTTTTCATTCCGTACAATTTCAAGTTTGAACCCAAACAACTATTTGATTGTGTGATTGTATGGTTGTTTTGTAATTGTATGTATGCTGTTCGAGGAAATTGATGGTTGTTGTATTAATTTGGATGATTAGTGACTGGAACTACTTAGATATTTAAATTTTGGACTTAGAAATATTTTGAAATGTTCTCCATACTCTAATAAATTTAAGTATAAAAAGATAATGTTGTAAATTTGTATAATTTAAGAAAAGTAACAGATATTGTAAATTTAATTGTTTATAAGGTAATGTTTTGAATAAGATATGTAGATTCTAAATCCTTCTTTTCCCTTCTTTTTCCTTTCCGGGGACGAAAAGTTTTGAGTGGGGGAGAGTGTAACGACCCGTAAATTTCGACGATTTAATTTATTTAATAGAATTTTGTAATAAAAATTTAGTAGAAATAATAAAAGATGATAAATATATATTGAACGCTAATTTAACAATGGTAATTTAATCCATTGTTTGTAATATGAATAAATTTTTCAATAAAAATTGGTGTAAGTATTGTACCTGAATATAATGGGAAGATAGCGAATATAGGTAAGGCATTTAATTAGTTAAGTGTAAATTTATGGGTATAATAACAATTCGTATACATTACCTAATTAATCTGTCAATTAATTTGTTAAAAAAAATCAAAACCTTTTAATTTGGTAAATAATTTGATGCGTATTGATAAGCGTTACTTTAACGATTAATTTTAAAGTGATGGGAAGCAAATAAGTAAAGTTATGCAGTAATAAATAAATAAAAATATCGCAATAAATAGGAAACTGACATAACATTTATTTATATGAACGTTACTTATTGATTTGAGAGTAACGGAAGTGTGAACGTAGAATAAAATAAGCGTAGATTTATGTTAGGTAATTATTGAGAATATGGGGAATAAGTTGAAATAATATTAATTAAAAATTTATGCGTAAAACATGTTATGTAAGATATATTGATTCCATTTAATAAATTGAGGATTTATATTATCGAAGAGGATTAAATATGGTCTCAATGTAAATTTAGATAAGTTTTGAAGTAAAGACTAATTCCATTCAGAAGATGACAATGGGTGCAATATTTTGATTTATAAGCATTAGTAATAGGTTACATGTTTAATTGGTTGATAGAATTTGAATTGAAATAAATGTTAATGCACTAAATAAAGGTTACACTAATATGATAAGTAATACAATGTCTAGAAGTTTAATATAGAGTGTGTTAAAACGTAGAAATGGAAATTAGGAAGCAGTTGGAATTAAATGAAATTTTAGGTGTATTTATGAGAAATTTCCGTACAATTAAAGAGGCGAATAAAATAAATACCAACCAATTTTAGTGAATAACGGGATCTAAACCTAAATAAATAAATTCCTTGAAATTTAAGTTTTAATTTTTGATAAATTGGATTTGTACTTTAATATTGAAAATTTTGGGATTATTCAAAAATAAATTAATGTAGGAAATTGTTAAAGGATTCTGAATTTACCAAGTGGTCCAAACTGACAAAATTTGCAAATAATTAAAGTTGGATTGTAAATCTGATTCAATTAACCTGTTATTAATTTATTTGTTTGGAATATAAAAAGTAATGATAGGGTTAATTGAAATTAAGGGTAGTTTAATTTGTATGTTATTTGGGATTAAGGCAAGATGGGTGGATATTAGGAGTTATATACTTAGATCATTCAATTTATTTGGATAACATTGTAATAAATGTACATTTACGTGAAATATAATACCATGCTTAATAGATTGCTAAGTTGTATATATTAAAGGGAATTTTATTAATTGTTTTTAAAAAACCTTAATTAATATGGTTGATAAATTTAATATAAGAAAAACCAATGAAATTCTTGGGAATAATGTAGGTTAATATGAGTTAGTAGTTAGGGTAGTGACTAAAATTAGTAATATATTGCAATTAATGTTAATAGTGTTGACATAAGCTAATAAATTTAAATGTTAATGCAATACCAATTTATGTATTTAAGGTGATTGCGAAATTGGAATTTGACAAATGCAGTAACTAACTCAGGGCAAATAGATTTTATGGAATCAATAAAAGATAGGTAAATTTAATGATTGTTTGGTGGTAATTTAAGCATGAATGGGAATAAATCGGGCAATAGTGAGAATTATTAATTATTACCCATCAATTTATTTAGAATCTAAATCAAATGCAACATTCGTTGTTATTTGTAGCTTATAGGTGGAAATAACGTAAACTTTATTCAGAATATGATAATTAGTTAGATTAAAAGAATGGAAGGCAGGATATATGGATTCATTTGGATTTAGAACATGATAATTTGAATTTATTGAATTTATTGGAAACTGAATAGAACATTTTATGTGACTGAAATTAAAGTTGGAATTCGGAGATGTTTTAGGAATTCCCATCTATGGGATACCAATAGATAGAATAATTAAATGAAAGGTCAACTAAAGGATTTCTGCAAAGTTAATTTATAATTTTTAGATAAAATAAAATTGAAGTTTTACGCTGAAGTTAATAATGTACTCAGCATTTAAGAAACATCTTAAATTGTCTAAATTTGAATAAACAATGAAGTAATAAATAATAATTATTAATAAAATCCAAAATTTGGTAACCCGTTTTCAAATTAATGATAATTAGTGTTGGTATAGGCTATTTATTTAAGTAACAGTGCGATGCCTAAAAAAAATGGATTGGAAGTAATTGCGAAATATAAATAAAATATTTTAGTAGGGAATTCAAATGTATATATACATAGAAACGTGGATTTTTATAGTATGAAAACTTAGTCAATTTACAATAGTTAAATCTATTGAGAATGAATAAAAATCTAAGATAATTATTACGGTAATTTAGAAATTTAGTTGAAAATGGAAACTTATCTATGAATTTGGAATTTAATGAACTTGTGAATTTATATTGAAACTTATAAATGAAGCATCTAAATTTACATTTGTAAATACGTTTAAAATTCAATGTAAATGTCTGAGGAAGAAATTAATTTATTTACTAATCCGTAACATATCCAATTAATATAAAATATTCTGGTGGGCCAACAACCGTTTTGCGCGTTTATGATTCGTGCCCACCTATCCTATTTCACTTTGTCTATTTATAGGCTGTGTAAACCCTAGCCTCCATCTATCTTCATTTCTCTCTGTGTGTTCTTTTCTTCAACTTCTTCTCTTCCAATGGCTGCAAAATTTCTAGATCCAATTACAGTCCAAAATAAAAAATATATATATATTTCAAACTCCTCTAAAAATTCCAGAAAAATTATATGTCATAATTCTCGAAGAGCGTAATCTGTTGGTACTGTCTGTTTTTTTTTATTGGTGCTGTAGCGTGCTCGAATTTGAGAAGAAGGACGTGGCCTGTGACGTGGCATGGTGATGTGGTATATTTGTTTATTTTGTTTTATTTAATTTTTGTTTCAATCGAAATTTTCGAATAACTTTCTCATACGTAGTCCGATTCATGCGAGATTTTTTTTGTTAGGATCGTAATTAATTCCAGATCTGTTGACGCTGGTTTGGACCAATTCGGAGACCGTCGAATTTTTGAGTTTAAATTAAATTTAAATTCGATTTAAATTCAAAAGGTGAGTGTTTTAACCCACTCATAATTTCTAAAATTTCTTGTGTTTGTTAAATTAATTTTAGATATGATAGAAATTTATTTATGACTGTTTGGCATGTTTTATTCATTATCTCTGATAAATCGCATTCATTTAATATAACTGTTAATTAATTTTATTTATTGCATAAATTTGACAGTTAGAATTTATTTAATTGCATATTAACTGCCAGTCATAGTTATGTTAAATTTTTATTTCATATTAACTGCCAGTTAAATTTACGTTTATTTTTGCATATAAACTGCCAATTAACAGTTATTAAATTTATTTTGAGTACAAACTGATAATTGATACCATTATTTATCACCTGTTATGTATTGATGATTGTTTGAAATTGGATGATGACTGTGATAAATGGATGTATGATTTGATGGATGAATGGATGATTAATTTTATTAATTGCAAGTTGCTATGCATTTCATTCATTCGGTATTGCGGTTTGAAATGATATACAACCGCATTTTTGTTTTAAATTGCGGATTGAAATGATAAACATCCGTATCACTTGACCATAGGGTAGAAAATTTTATACAGGCACAGTGGTATATATATATATAAAATATTTTGAAATGTTTTTCTATGATTTTGTAAAGATATATATATATATATATGGTTTATGGGATATTGATTTGGTTATTGATAAAGGTTATTATATATATAGTAATTTTCGGTTTTTAAGCTTTGTATAAATTTGATTTGAAGTTTAAAATTAAGTTTGATTTTAAGATCAAATACGATTAAGCATTTATTTAAAATTTAATTTCTGGAGTTTCATTGACTTAAATGAGAATAAGGTTGGAAGATGAATATTAAGTTAAATTGGAATTAAATAAAAAGTTAGAATTTTTAAAGGATATGATTTTATAACTTGATTTTTGTGTAGAGCGATCTAAATGAATATCAGGTTGATTTAAATGAATATATAATAAATGGAAAGATTTTCCAGTTATATGAAGTTAAAGGTTTTTCTTAAATTATATTGAATTCATTAAGTAAATATTTCAAGTCTAAATAATAAGTAATTGAATTTAATATATATGGGATTGTCAAATGAGTTTGTTTTGAAATGGTGGAATATTTATAGCTTTGAAACATAAGAATTGAAATGGTATTTGGAAGTTTAAATCGATACTTGAAAATTGATTTGTAAAAATCTAAAGAAGCTATTGTGTTCTATAAAGTAATTTAATATTTAACCATTTAAGAGATGGAAATTTGTTTCAAAGCTATGTTTTTCAAGGTAGTATAATTTGGAAATATTATGTTCAAGAGTTTGATTTCTAAATATTTTACTTTGGAAACCCTATGATTTTGGAAGGAATATATATTGGGAAATAAATGATATCGTATTGATTTGGGGTTTTAAAAATATAAATGATATCGTATTTATATGGGTTTAAAATGGATATTTTATTCTGGTTTTAAAGTATAAACTATTTTGAAAAGACCGCGGTGTTATAATAACGATTGGTTGTTAAAGAGACCGGGATCGGAAGTTGTCATACTCTCTGCCAACTTCGAAAACCACTTTAACAACCGTGTACGCGGTGGAGATTCCAGAATGAAGTAGGTTGGCGGCGGCGTTTCCTTTAAAGGTAAATACGAGGACCCAACTCCCGTGAGTTGGCATAAGGTGGCTAAAACATGAGCGATCGACGGGTTAATGAGGTAGCACCTCTGATCGGACACTTCCCTTCGATACTATACTCAGACTTTGGATTTTCGGTGGCCACCTTCACTTTTGATTTCTTTGATGTGGGGAGTTTGTCCAAGGTGGGTGGCAGCTGCGCGCTGCGCTCGGCCCGGAAGCGTAATTGGTATATCTACCCTGGCATTGCCTAGTTGTGCCGTGTCACCTACCCTAGCGCGCCTTATACGATTTTGTTTTGTACCATACCTATGGAGTGTCCTCTGACGACGCCCAGTACGGGGAAGATTACGGTACTGTATAGACTATGAGAATATATAAATGTGTTAAGGTGGAAAATGTAAAGCCTTAACGCTATTTAAAAGTAAGTTTATTTTACAATTAGACACTATTATAATAGCGCAATATACTACATAGTAAATAGTTTAACGGATCCTTAGGAGATGTAAATCCCGAGCATCTCTTGAGTTACTGCACTCATATTTATTTCTGTTAATGTAACTCACATAAGATCTTTTAGTTCTGACTCGAGTTTTTTTGTCTTTCCAAATTCGCTCGGGTCAGTCCGAGCGTTTCAGGATTGAAGATTTTATTTCCGGAGGAAGAAGACAAAGATTTTATTATTATTACTATAGATAATATGCTTTCACTACACTCATATTGTTCCGCTGCATTGTTATATGGTATGTGTACTCCGATATGTATTGTATAAATAAATCAAAGGTTTTTGTAAACAGATTTATGAACTGTATATTTGATTACTATATTTTATCCTTCCGCTGTGAGATTCTGTTTCTTTCTCTGTTTTCTTATTTATCCCACAACAATCCGCCCTTACGTATGGTTTGAATTGGCACGTGTGTCTGTTTAAATCGTGCAAAAAGGCGGGATGTTACAGATAGGGATCTCTTATTTACTTGCAAATTTTAAAGGAGTTTGCATGCAACTTTAGCTACCTTATTAAATCTTAGCGCTGCTTACCACCCATATACCAATGGTCAAACTAAAAGGATGAATAGGATCTTGAAAGATTTGTTGAGAGCTTTATGGACTTTGAAAGGCATTGGGAGCAACACTTACCTTTGGTCGAATTTGTGTATAATAATAGTCATTAAGGGTCAATTGGCATAACACTCTTTGAAGCGCTATATGAAAGGCCATGCAAATCGCTGAATTGTTGGTATGAAACCACCGACAAAGTTTTTCTTGGACCAAATTTAATTCTTGAGACTTCGAAGAATTTTAAATTGATTAGGCAGAAAATGAAGGCCGCACGAGACCATTAAAAATCCTATGTGGACAAGCGAACAAAGGAGTTGGAGCTCGAGGTGAGGGACATGGTGTTCGTTAAAGTTTCCCCACTTGGAAAGGTCATGAGTTTTGGAAAGTCAGGGAAGTTGGAACCAAGGTTTCTTGGGCCTTCCCCAATTTTGGAAAGAATAGGAAATGACTTCATCATTTAAAGCTACCAGACAAGTGGGCAGGAGCCCATGATGTTTTTTATGTTTCGCACTTAAGGAAATGCCTTCATAGCACAACGACTATGGTAGATCCTGATTGTTTAAGTGACATTGAGGCGGAGCCAATAGCATCCCGTGCCACTGCATGCATTATGGTGCACTGCAATAAAGAAATTTGGCTGGTTTGAGTACAATAGAGAGATAACCAAGCGAAAAGCACATGAAAAATCAAGGAGAAAATATGGACATCCCATCTTGAGCTTTCCACCGGTAAAAATTCCTTTTACAAAATTAGGTTTTGGTTGCATCATAGTTGCTAGATTAGATGGTAAGGGATGGTTGCCATACTTTTTACTATCATTTTTGCACTCATATAGAAAACGTATTGCATATGTAGGATGTTTGTATGCATTCCTAATTGTCATGACCTTGCATATATGCTAGGAATGGGCTCACCTACAGTATGTCAACGTCCTTAATCAAATCACACTTTTGGTTCGGTAAATGGTTGTGTAAATAACTTTGTTATATAACATGGATGCTAAGTGTGCGTTACGCTGTCCGCCCGTTAGGAATTTCGAGGACGGTATCCTTTTAAGGATGGAATATGTAACACCACATAAAAATTAGTAAGAACTTAATTAATTAAGATAATGCTAAAAGTGAAAATTTTGTGAATATCTGAATTTGACCACGAAAGTTGTGCCACCACATTTTTGGAGATTTTTTAATCAATTTTCATATATAAAGTTTTTAAATCGAAGCTCAAACGAAAACGTTATTGATGTCAGAAGTTTTCAGATTCAGATAAATAATTAATGTTAAATTTTGAAATCCAAAAATTTTCGGTAGTTATACTTGGGGGCTAATAAACGTTAAGAAAAAGTTAAGTTAAATATTAATTGAATAATTGAATAAAATATCAGAGGAAAATAAAAGTAGTTCCCAGAATAACACTGTCGGTCAACCGCTACTTGGGCCGATCGACTGCTAGCTATCGATCACCCAGGTAGAAGCGGTCGACCGGTGCTGTTGTAGTGACTAGGGTTAGTGAAGACCAAGAATGGTCCGATTATACTATTTCAAATGGATTTAAATCCGATGATTCGGGTGCTCTCTAACCACTATAAATAAGAGCTTAGCTCCCTTACTTTTATTCATAAATTATTTCGAAACTAAGCAGGTTGGTCTCTCTCTTCTCTTGAAGATTCAAAAATTCTCTAGGGTTTAAAGTAAGGGATTTTAGGCATTTAATATTCAATTTCTAATTTTATTCTCCTCCAGTCCTTCTAAATTTCACATCTAATTCATATACAATCTCCTTATCATATATTGCTAAAGGTAGAGATCGGGAAAGAGATTTAAAACGAATGTAGACAAATCCAAGAGGAAGAGCTAAAAACCTTTTATGGGTGTATAGTATTTCTTATTTGAGTAATTGTATAGTATAACCTACATTTGACATATGCCTTGAGGAATTTTATTCACCGAAACATTAACCTAAAACTCCAAAATTTCCCTAAGGAATGTTAATTCTTATGTTAGAATCTCAATTATTCTATATTAAAATAGTGGAACCATGTAGTAGTTATTTCAATTTTGATGTTCTACATTCTATTCCACTTCTTATCTTTTTCCTTCGGATTTAGTTATGGGTTTTGAAAAGAAATAAGCTAGAAAATGGTGTGTAAGGTATGAATTCTCTTTATTTATGGTTTGCACTGCCTATTTCTGTAAATGAAATGAAAATTCCCTTTTTCATTTTATATGTAAAAATTGAATAAAGCGTAAAAGGATTTGAATTGTAATTCTATTAATGTTGATTATACTATTTTAGTATAAAATATGTTTGGTATAGATTCTATTTTTACACAGGTTTATTATTGGATTGAGGATGTTAGATATATTGTATGTTTATTGATATGAAATTAGACTTGGATAAATTGGAATTATGACATTTAAACTATTAACATTAGATGTAATCTTTGCACATTTATAAATATTTAGGCACATAATTATAATATATTAGTGCATAAATAATGTATTAATTGCATAGTAAATGGGCTATTAATTAGTATTAAAATCCTCCTTAGGAAAGAAATTGATAGTTAAGGTGAAATAAAGCTTTTCCGTATAAGTGAGGTGCATGGTAGTATATTAGGGGAATGGAAATTATGACTAAGTTATAGGAATGCAAGACCATTCAAAAGCACATGAAAGTCTACCCAGCTAATCTGGTTACCAGCAGCGTGACTTTTGCACCATATGAGACATCACCTACAATAAGTACCTACAAAGGACGCGAGGTTTCCCCCAATTTCTTTAAGGTAAACATGTCCAGCCAATTTGGCTGCCAGCACTTACGGATAATTGGACTAATATGAGATGCCATAATTTGGGTTACGGGTCATAATAGGTAGGACCTTCTTCGGGGTCGGAAGTAGTAAGTGATTGATGGTCCACCTCCTCCCAATTTATGAAGTAATAAATGTTCGGGGTTAGCGATTTGGCATGGTAATGGATATCTCAGGAAGGGACTTCTTTAGGTTTGAGGTTTTAAGTAGCTATATAGGGTCCGCCTCTCCAATAAAGATGTATTAAATGGCCTAATGAAATTTCATGCGATGTTAGCCAGATAGCATTAAAGACGATCCGCCTTGGGATATGTATTAAGTAGCGAGGATCTGCTTGAAGTGTAGGTATTAAGTGGTCAGAGTCTATCTAGTTCTCATTGAAAATGTGTTAAGTATCTTGGTTACTATCTATTATATTATTAGGACATTATTGATGGTATATGCATGAGATGGGGAATGGCCTTTGGCCTACAATTGAAGATGGGTTATTGAGTTGGATTGGAAAGGGTATAGGTTATAGAATTGGACTGAAAATGCCATAGGGCTTACAGTCGGAGAAATTTACATAAAATATAGTTAGGATGCATAAGATATATTCTTATTTAAATTATACTATCCAAGTACTATTATAGAAAGCTCGAGATTTTTATTCACCAAACATTTTGTTCTGACTCCCTTCTCATTACAACATAGGTTAGAGAAGGCGATGTACATATCAGGGATGGTGGTGGAGACGGAGACTTATGGCGGTTATTTATCTATCCAGTTATGTTGTTTCTATTTTTGATGTGCTCATTTAGACGTGATAATGTATTTTAAGATATTGCGCTACAGATATTTTCCATTGTTCTATGTTATTATGTTGTATTTTTCTAACAGTTAAATTTTTATAAAATGGGTACTATTTCTGATATTATATTATATCCTTTCGCTATTAGATTCTGACAGTATAGACATACAGCTCTACATATTATTCTTTGTATAAATTTTACCAACCAACAACCAGCTTTAAAATGTGTCAAATGTTCGATGTCCTTTTCTGGATCAAAAATTAGGGTCGTTCACTACACCAAATCAGTGATTTTGCAATAGTTTATATTGGTTAATTTCTAACACTTATAAACGCTGCAAACTCGTAACGGTAAAAAAGTGTTAGGATACCGGAAAAGTTTTGGCGAAAATAAATACTTTTCTAAGTAAACTTTGCAACACAAATAAGTGTTACCGTAGTTGGTAAAAATGTAAATAGTTTATTAATAAGAGGAGTCTTCTGTAATTTTGACGTGCATTCTCTTCTCACACTTACCCATCCATTCTATACATATTTCGGTCGCATAAAATTTAATTTAGGATTTTCTCTTCCTCCCAAAATCAATGTCAATTCAACCACTTCTTAAAATCAACGGCAGTGCATCCGCTTCCCATTATTGAATGCCGACTACAACCACTTCAACGATGCTGACTTCAATTTGCTTTGCGTAGGTTCTTCTTCCTCTCTATTTTTTTTCATCTCTTCGCTTTGCTGTAGGTTCTTCTTCTACTCTATTTTTTTTCTTTTCTCTGAACTTTTGGGTGATAGTCTGTTGAGGAATAAATGGTGCCTTTTACAATGAATCTGATCGATTCCTTTGAATTTTCCAGAGCCGTTTGGCATTAGTTGAGCTCAAATTGATGCTTCATCTTCCCTAATTTCAACAGCCATTCTTAGATTTCGAAAAAAGAAGGCTTTTAGGATTTCCAAAATTTGCTTCCATGATGTGAAGACTTGAATCGCAATTTGATTTCAGGTATTGATATATTTGATTCCACTTTAACGCGTATGATTTTTAACAGTTGCAAGTCAAACTGAATTTTGAATCGAAGATGGTATGTTTTCAGGTATCGATTTATTCCTCTAAAGTTCTTCTGTCCCGTGGGTATTTTGTATTTAGCTTGCTTTTTTAATGCAAAAAACCTGAAAGTAAAAGAAATAAGTTTGGTCAATAGACGAATTCTGCGTACCATTCGAGTATTTTGCTTCTACAATTTCACCATATCTTGAATTTTGGACAATTTTGAAGCAATAATAAAGAACTTCAACAGAAACAGTAAAACATAATAAGGGTATACTAAAAACCACATATTTTTTGATGTTATTTCAACTTTATTTGATATTAGAAAATCAATACAAATATTTCAGTATAACATTTATATTGCATTTATAAATCATGATAGAAAAATTAAATTAGTTTGCAAAGTACAAACATAAGTTGAGAAAAACTAACAAATTTCATTTTGGCTTGTATCAATAAAATTTTAACTAGTTCATGATTTTAATTCCTGTTATTGGCTGACCTGCATGAAACAGAAGCGCATAATCACCTACTACCCGTGATGCAAAGAAACATATAAAATTATTCTGAACTTGATGGGCAATATGACGACTTTCAATTCAGCTCTCTATATAAACACTTTCTCCAAAGACCTTGAAGAAAGGATGAAGGAGAAGACAAGCACCATTGTCCAAGTGGTTAATTGATTCGGCTTTGGTGCAAGAGGTCACAAGTTCGAAACTTGCTTTCGAACGTTTATTGACATGGGATATGTTGTCCCAATGATTTGTTGTATATAAGTACCATTTCAAAAAAAAAGGATGAAGGAGAAAAGGATACTATGAACTATTGTTTTTTAAGCTACCAAAACATTACAATTAATCATTTCTAGTAATGCTTACATAGTAAAAGGGAAAAAATTTAAAGGTGTAAGCACCTTTGCCATTGTTCGATAAAATATTCAAAAACTCCAGACACATGAGGTGTGATCAAGACATTTGGAAACTTCAAAATTTGATCGTTTGTATCAAATAGTTCGGTCCAAGCAACATCAATCGCTAAACCACCTAAATGACCTGATTCCAGGTTATGTATCACTGAATCATAGTCAAGAACTCCACCACGAGAAATATTATCCCTAAAATCAAATTAATAAAAAACATTAATTGATTTGATATAAAATACATATAACTAAGAAGATAAGATATATGATTTTAGTCGAGTTGGATTGTTAACAAATTTATTGCAATATGCTTTCATGTAGACTTTGTCCTTGAAGGCAATACTTTTACTAACATAGTAACGATTAACAAAATCCCAACACACTTGACATGAATATTAGATATCACAGTAATTCTTCTTACTTAATACATAACATGGTAATAAAGATTCAAAATAGACCAAATTAAGATAACTGAAAACACTGTTAAATATGAAGCAGGCAAACCTTGCACATGTGAGATTAGAACTTCACGTTTATAATGCTAGCCTGAAAGTTACATCAGTTTTAGATGTATGCAGTTGCAGAAAGTATAGAATAAACCTAATGAGGTTAACATGCCTACTGTTTCAACATTTAGATTCAAGCAGGGAATAACTATATCTGCTTCTTTATCACATTCATATATGTTTTCATGGAAGCCTTTCTTATCAATGAGTTCAACATCTGCAATATTTTCAAAATTGGTGTCTGAGTATAAGAACCACAATAACTAGGGGGTGTAAACTATTAAATCTGCAGTTGCACTACCAAATTAAAATTATAATTGTACCATCTAGGCTGTTGGGATTCAATGACCAATTTTTTTTTGTTGCAATAACTTTTACATCAAATGGCCGCAGCCTCTTTGCAAGCTCTGCTCCCATGGCACCATATCCCTATCCCATAATAAAGGCCTGGATTAAAGGAGGAAAAAAATGTTGGCTATTTTTTGGTGGAAAAAATGTAAAAAAAAGTCAAAAACACCAGGGGAAGCGTATAATGCAGGTTATGCAACACAAATAAATGTGTGGTAAACACTGTGGATGGAAACAACTGAACCAATCCTATGCAAATAATCATTTTTGTACATTGGCTATTAACAATACACATTGTCTCAGGCATAAAAAAACAAAAGCAGGAGGAAGATGATGATGAAATATTTAAATTAAGCAATTTTTAAAAAAATGAAGCTTACTGTTTTTCTGAATAGATTACAAGCAATTGCAAATACGATTACAAGCAATTGCAATTGAAAATTGGTTGGGTTTAATTGATACACTGCTTATACTTTTTGTTTGCAAATCTATATGACACTAACATAATATTATACATTATTTTAGTTATGACAGAACAAACGTCAGGAGGGTGGATTAAAAATCTATGTAGAAATTAGGATGAATATAAGCAAGGTGTTCAGAACTTCATCAACTTTGTAAAGCAACAATCACCACATGATATCCAGTTATGTGTGTGTGTCCTTTATCAATAATATAAAAAATATTTCTTGTAAATATTAATAATGAATAGTTAATTAGTTTAAAAATATTTGTTCTTGCAGGTCAAACAAAATCTGAAAGAGAAAGTTACACGGACAATGGTTTGGAAGACATGACGTATAAATAAGAAATCTGGACAAGTTCTTCCATCTGCAACAAAAGCCTATGTAAGTATTTTTACGTTGGTATGAATTACCGATCAATTGTAAAAAATTGATTGTCTTATTTAGCATTATTTTGACAGTACAATTCATGTATTTATAGTTCTCATATATCCAATAACTACTCAGAATAGCAGCCTCATATGCAATTCATTATGTAGAGTTACATAAATATAGCTCAATTGTTTAGAAATAATATTTCAGTTGAAGAAATATATAACTTTTAAGATGAATATTTATTCAGTTCATATTCACCACTAATTTAAATTTTATGTTATAAAATTGGAAAAAATACATCTAAGCTAAAGCCATGGCTGCAACTCATATGCAATCTGTACTGTTGAGTTTGCATGCAAGAATAAGCATGTTGAATTCAGAAACTGAGACTTGTGAAGCTGTTATAATGATATTATTTAGGACAAGTAAAGGTAATGGTTATATTCGAACTGAACCTCGATCCATATAAATATGCATGTTCAAGAGTTTATGAAAACGAATTTGCTGAAAGGCTTTTTCAACATGACTATGAATGGTGTTCAAGAATGATCACGCACTTTATAGTTAAGTGTCAATAGGTTGTTAAGTTTTTTACTTGAGTTTGAATATGATATATTAGTGCCATTAGTCTAACTCTTCAGAAATCACTTTAAGCTTTATGATTTAGAATGCAACTTATAGTATAGATAATGTAGGTCAATATGTTGAAGATAAATGATAGTGTTAATAAATATTACAGTCAAACAACAGTATGTCAAATTTGTTAATTTTATAACCATAAATAGTACCCCGATTCCTACACTTTAAGATAATATTTTTTAAGATATTTTGTTTATGCATCCAACTGATTTTGAAAATTTCCAGTTTCTCAGTAAACTTTCTCATTAGTACACAAAATTATTTACAACACACTCTACATTAGCAAATCTTTACCATCATGTTTATTTTTAACGATTGAACGCTACCAGCATGCAACAGAGTTTGCAAACCAAGCATGCAACGAATTTGCAAATCTAAGCATGCAAACTTAGTTTGCAAAATTGAGCACACAAACTGAGCTTGCAAACTGAACACACAAACTGAGCATGCAGCAAAACTGATGCAAAATGGGTTTGCAGCAAATGCTAATTGAGTTTGATTAACATGTATTTTGCATACTAAGTTTGCGAATTCATAAATACAAAAAAAAATTAGAACCTAAGTTGTAACTCAGTCTTTAACCTTTTGATTTTGAAGATATAAGTTTTTATCGAGTGTTTATATTAAATGCAGGAACTTGAAGAAGGACGCTTTGGATTGTTGTATTAGACGTTGAAGAATATTCAAAACCATTAGAGTTTGGAGTGGATGATCATGAATGGTTAGGTTAACCGTAAGTTAAACTTTAAGTGTATTTTGAAATTCTTTTTGAAGCTTATGTTGTAATAATATCTGAATATATGACATTATGGTATTTTAGATATGTAAATGATTGTTTATGATATATTATACTACATTTGCAGAGCGTTTAAACTTTGCATTGAATATGTATGATGAATTATTTATGATATGGAAACCATTATTTGCAGAGTGTTTATATTTAAACTTTGCGTTTAAGTTTTGGTATATATATGTGTGTTACTAAATAATCATTTTCCAACACTTATAAGCGTTACCGTATATTTTTGTACCAACACTTATAAGTGTTACCATATATTTCGTTACCAACACTTATAAGCATTACCGTATATTTCTTTACCAACACTTATAAGTGTTACCGTATATTTCGTTACCAACACTTATAAGCATTACCGTATATTTAGGTACCAACACTTGTAAGTGTTAGTAATACGTACGTTTGTAACACTTATAAGTGTTACAAATTTGGCCGCTCCATTCCTCATAGTCCATTAGTAACACTTAAAAAGTGTTACTGAAATTATTTGTAACACTTATAAATGTTAGAATTTGCCTGTTTTGGTGTAGTGGTTTCAAGGTGGATTGTTACAACTGGCCTCGTTCCATCAATGAGATCGTAGCCAATAGCCTCTATGGTTTAGATTTACAATATTAGTGCTAACCAATTGAAGTCTATCTATTTAGTAGGGTGTCTAGAAAAGTAGTGTTGAACGTTGAGCTTGGGTAACCAAGTACTCTCCCTACCTGGCTATTGGCCTGTCCCAAAGGTGATGTAAGACCAAAGGTTCTCCCTAGTATAAAGGCCTAAATAAGTAAATATTTTATAAATTCTATAAAATGGTTTTCAAAATTATTTTGAAAATTAAATAATTATTTCTGAAAATTAATAAAATTCAATTAGGTTAATTAATTAAAAGTTAATTAATTAAATCAAATTATATATATTGAGATATGTAAGGTTTTCTTAAAATGTTTAAGGTAATATATTTGATTTTCGAAATTAATTATAATTAATTAACATTGTTTTAATCAAATAAATTAATTTTTTTTTCAAGGCGAGCTGGTTTTTTACTTTTGTATAAACAAATTATTACAGTTGTGAGGAAGAAGCTCCTTAGCAACTAAAGCACATATGCCTAAAGTGCATAATCACATAACAAGTTGCATAAGACAATTACAAGACCAAACACACTGACCCAGCTAATGCTAATAAGCATCCACTTTGACATACAACGACCCATGATATTAATACTATGACCAAAAGAAACCCTTTGTCAACAACTCCAAGTGACAACATACGCTAGGACCCATGCTATAGATGACACACATAGGCTCCAACCAAGGAGACATATAACACCAAAAGAAGTAGATAGATAAAATAGATAACAAGCAACACTACAAGCAAGAATAGCCAACTATTTCCAAAACAAAACCTGATAGCAAAACCAAAACCACACGAAAGGCATGAAGACAACAAACCAATGCCACATCCAACACCTTGACCAAGAAGTTAGACAATACAAAAAAAACCAACACTTCACGTTACTAGCAATCCCAAAAGCATTGTTTTGAAGGGATGGAGAGGACGGTGGAGTTGCATGCTAAGTACACAGAAGGTATGAGATTTTCGAAAAATAACATATAAACCAAAGCTTGAACCAAAAATCAACACACACCATTCATCAAAATCCAGAAGTGCCACAAAAAGCAAAAGGCCAGCAAGCAATCATCCAAAACCCGAAAGAGAAGTCAACAATCCAAGTCCAAACGGCACCACTTCTGTTGTAAACAATCACCAAGGGCCCTATGATAGGATGAAAACGTAGGGGGATTTAATACGAGCAAGAACCAATACTCTTTCAACCAAACACTGGGCAAAAGGCTGACATAGAACGCCAGCTCAAAAAAAGGTAAACTCAAACTATCTGACTCACCACCAGCCTCAAAAAACTAATGACAAATTAATTAACTGTTAATAAATGAAGAATATAATATACATATATTCAATATATGTGTGTTACTATAAATGTCATAGTATACATATTCAATTTAAAATGTTTAATATGGAAAAGATTAAATTAATTAAAATGTTAATTAATCAGTTTAATTTAATAAATAAGATCTAAATAATAAAATTAACATATGATTATACATATGATCATTATGTAAGGTGATTAAAGTTATAAACTATTAACAAGAATTTAGTTAAAAGGTGGAACTAAAATAAACCCAAATTAGATGTAAAGAATAAATACGTATGTATAGCATGTATACCGTGATTTCAGATATGTTTGACACTATAATCAGAATAGTATTTGATAAAAAATACATTAATCCGTAAGATGATATCACTCATTTAAATATATTAAAAATTATGAATCTTTTTTTAAGTGTTGTCCTCTACAATTTATATATTAATAAACTACTTGGATACACTTTAGTTGTTGAGCCTTCCTTAATCTAGAGATATTATGTGTAGTATTGTTAATATATAAAATAAATGAGGTAAGATACGTACACATATTTTTAGAGCTTTCCTCAAGGTATGTGCATTATACTTAGGCCATCCCGAAATGATACGTAAGAGTGAATAATCTCTATTAATTTTTTATGCTTTTCTCAAGATAAAGATGAGATTAGGAAAAACCTATAAGGTCAGGAGTTGTATGTGATACTCGATAAGGGATTATCCATCATATATGGGCCTATGATTTATTGAGCTTTCCTCAAGGTTAGAATCTCAAGACATGCAAGTCCTAATACCTACTAGAGAAGTTGAAAGATTTCTATGTTTCTTCTTAGGGTTTTAAGAAATATAAAGTCTTATCAGAGCTTATGAATAAAATGAAATGTAATGTTTAACCTTATTAATATTATAAGAACATGACAAGCACCATTGTCCCAGTGGTTAAGTGATTCGGCTTTGGTGCGAGAGGTCATAAGTTCGAAACTTGCGTAGCGTGATTCGAACGTTTATTGACATGTGATATGTTATGTCAGTGACATGTTGTATATAAAGTACCATTTCAAAAAAAAATTATAAGAACATATACTATGAATTTATTGTCCTAATCTACCTAATTAAATTTACAAAAAATGCTTATGCCAAAGTAGTTTTTTGAAAATGACAAATTCACTAGATCTAACTGCATAGACTGGATAAGAGAGGTCAAGATAGCACTCACGCACGAATGCTTATGGTCATTGGCAACTAAGCCTCCAAGGGTTAGACCCATTGAAGATGTGGATCTCAAACTAATAATAAATTATAACTAATGGGTTGTGAATCTAAATTTATATATTGTCTACGTTAGAAAAACCATTGTAGAGATAGCATGGAAAGATGGCAGTCCATCAAATCTTCGATAGCCTCAAAGCATTGTTTGTAGAGCAATCTCATTTGGCAAGATACGAGACTACTATGAAGTTCTTCAACATGAAGATGCCAAAGGGCATGAAAGTGGATAATTATGTCTTCACGATGAGATAAACTTTCTCAATTAGACATGACAAGCTGCAAATGTACTTGATTATAGGGTCTCTTACTCCATAATTTGAGCCATTCATATTAGAGTATAATTATGAATTGGCTAAATGTAAGCCTCATTGAGCTTTTCAATATGTTGAGGTCAGCCGATTCTTCATCCATGGATCAAGGCACGGTGCTCATGGTTAAAGGTAAACATCATCTTTGAATGGTTCAAAGAAGAGGAAATGGGTTAACAAGAAAAAAAAGAAGACTTCTTCAAATGGCAAGGTCGAGTGTCATCATTGTCACAAGAAGGGGTACTGAAAATGGAGATGTTTGGAATAACCTAAAGATTGTTAAAGAGAAGAAACATAATAGCTCTATCGCTCTTAAATTACACTATATATGCAATTTTGCAATGCAATTTTGCAACAACTTTGAGCATTGTAAGTTTGCAACAACCCAGATCTGTATGGTCGTTAGCATTTTGCAATAGCCAAGGGCCATTGCAAATTTGCTAATTAGCCCATACCCTACTTGTATTTATTTCGTTTCCACAGCCTACTCTATCTTCTTGTTCTTCAGCACTAAGAAAATAAAAATAATTATGCCCTTAAATCCCAAAATAGGAAAAAAAGATGCTCGACCATGAGAGTGTCAATGACAATTGAGAAGGCACATATAGGCTCTCACATTTGAAGAGCGGAAAGGGCCCGGTGTGGTCGTGCATGACTAAGAGGAGCATGTAGAGGCGTGTTCGTGGTGGCCATGCAAGCACCAAGAGATGGTGACGTTATGAGTACGGTATCATGATTTTTTTGTATTTCGTGGTTTGCTAAAGTTGAACTCTAGTTCGAAAGCAAGGTAATGACTATAATGATTATTTAATGAGTTATGTCGTCTTACTTCTAATCTACTTTCCAAATGATTTTTTTTGAGTTTTAGCTCATAGCTAAATTTGGGCGGATTTTTTTTTAAATAGAATTAGGTTGTTTTGGTTAATAGAATGTAGGTTAACTGATATGAAGCACGGTGATGAATCTATTGCATTTTGAAAGCTTGTTTTGATTTTATTTATGATATTTCAAAAGGATAGTTGTTGTTATGATCAAGTAAAACCTGAAACTAAGCATTATCTTTGTTATTAAAATGAATTACTTACTATAGCAATGATATGAGTGGAAATATCTATATCCATTATATATATATATATATATATATATATATATAATGGCTTATGGTTGTTCATGTACTCTCTCTCTCAAGCAGCCATGAATGCCATGAAAATTGTTGATAATCCCATTTTTGTTGAAGCTTAAGATCAGAATGGGGATCTTCTTTCTCTACCCTAACCCACTCTCCTCCCTTGCCAAATTGCAATCCTCCTTTACAGCAAAATCCTCAAAACAAACCAATCATGGATAGAGATGGATTTTAAAAAGTTTCTACTGGAGAAAGTTCTCCCGCCCAAATCACCGACTCCCTATCCAAGAGAGGCGACCTTATGTTAATGGCAGTCGATTAAGAAATCAAAGTCAGCTAAATGCCAATGATTTTCACCCCAGATTCATGAATCAAAGACTACTTGATGGTCCAAGAACCGCATTAATAAATACTCAATCAAGTATGGATTCTTAACATCAAAATAGGGAGAATTAGGGTAAACCTCTACATGGGAAGAAATAATTAAGAAAGGTGGTGTGACCTCAGACTTTGACTTGCAATTTGTTGCTCCATTAAAAAGATAATTGTTGTGTAGGAGAAGATCAGCAAGCGGACTAAATGCAAATGGATTTTTTCAGTTGTAGCCTATGTAGTAAGAAATAGGTCCCCATATCATCATTTCAAGGCTTTCAGTTATAGAACATGGAATCCAACTGGTAACTTTGGAATCTTTACTCGAAATGATGGATTTTTTATTATTAAATTCTCAAATATATCAGATTGTGATGAAACAGTGCATGGCAGTCCTTATTTTATAAACAATAAACTCATAATTTTGAAAAAATGAAACAAGATGTTGAATCTTATTAGGGACCTGCTTTCAACAATGCCAGTTTGGATTCATTTACCAGAATTAAACTTAAGATTACAGGATAAGGATGCTTTTAGCACCACAGCAGTGTGGTTAGAAACGCTATAAAGTTGGATGAATATACTACTAGAGAAACTAGACTAAGCTACGCAAGAATCCTAGTTGAAATAACAGCGGATGCAAAACTCCCAAATAAAGCCTCTATCTCGATGCACGATAGTGAATACATAGTGAAAAGAATAGAGTATGAATGGATCCCACCAAGGTGTAAATCTATGCATGCTTTGGACATCTGGTTGAAAACTGTGATGTTAAAAATGTTTGGAAAGAAAAACGAAACGCAGACAATTTTCTTTTGCAAAAAAATAGGAAGTTAACAGTAGAGGCATGTAGGTTGATAAAAACTTAAGTTTTGAAAAAATGCATATGTATACGAGGTTAATGCAGAAGCTACATCAGAAAAGCGGAAAATCCAAGCCATGCTCAATGATTCAGACGCTAGATCAAAAAGGCACAACAAACGTTGAGCAAGCAGATTTGGAGCAGACTATTATGTAGGAGGAAATTGCAAACTCGAATTTGAATCCACAAGTCCTCAACATGAAAGTTAAGAATATTGAAGGGATAGTTGACATTGGCCCCTCGATGATCTCAGAGTTAATAAATGACAAAAGTAATAAAGGGGATTATAATTAGGTCTTTGAGACACCCCCTTAACCATGTTCCACGTTTAGATACAGACATAGAAATTATGAATGTAGACAATGGATCAAGCATTCATGCCCAAATAAATAATAAAGATATCCCAACTGAAATGCTTGAAAGCACTGATATGATTAAGTTAGCAAGTAATCTTGCCCCTCAAACCAGAAGTTAAATTTCACAGCAAGCCATACTCAATGATGTAAGAGTAGCTGCATCCAGTTCTCCTCATGTAAGCAAGCAGAAGAAAGGGAAGAATGGACTGAAGAACATTCATAATATAATGAATTCAAAAAAATATAGAAGATGTAGAGGAATCTGAGTTCATAGGAAGATATATCATCAAAACCAAAACATAGGAAAATCTAAAATCCCGAAACAAAAAATCTTACAAGAGAAGGAGCATAAACTTGAATGTGAGGGATGCGGAGAGCAGTTGCAGTGAATCACTGCAACTGTTGTATGTATCCTTTATATTTACTTTAATTTTTATATACGATGACGATAATTGCATGGAATGTTAGGGGACTTAATTCCCCTGAAAAAAAGTAGATTTATCTAATTTGTTTACACTTATAAGCCTAGTATTATAGATAATCCTAAAATAGAGAATTATCATACCAAAAGTTTATCTAATTGGAATATTAACAATAATAATCAATCGGGAGGTAGGTAGGATTATGATTCTTTGGGATTCTAATGTTTGGGGTGTAAATCCTCAATCATATAACTTTCAATTCATACATTGTTATGCATGCTTGTGAAAAAAGGCAGGTAAAGTTATTCCTTTTAAAAATTGGAAATGATAGGTAATTTTATGCTTAAAACCGGTTTAGCGAAACCAACTGTTTTTGGAAACAAATTCACTTGGTAATCGAGGAAGTTTAGAAATATACATTGTAAATTAGATAGTGTTTTAATAATCAATTTTTTTAAATTCCTTTGATGATTTCATGTGATCACTTTACCCGAAGCATCTGATGATCATACACTCAGCCATATTTCATTATCAAATAATAGTAATTTGATAAAGAAAACACACCTTTTAGATATGTTAATGGATGGGTGTAAGAAGAAGATTATAGAAATGTGATCAAAAATAGTCTATCTAGAAATATACAGGGCATTTCCCAATATAGGTATAGCAAAATGCTCCAAATAACTAAAGGAAATTTAAAAACATGGAATACGAATTAACACATAAATGAAATAAGATCTATGTGTGAAATTTTACAAGATGAAATTTATAATGATTGCTCAGACTTGAATAAAGGCAACAATTTTTTTCTAGTCCCAAATAAGCATATTAAATCATTACAAGTGCAAGCTATCGATGTGAGGCAAAAGGCAAAGGTTGAGTGGCTTATTAATGGGGATGAAGCAAGCAATTTTTTTTTGCAAAAATGTATAGAAGGAAACATAAAAATGAGATCGGAAAACTTTTAAATGCTAAAGGAAAATTTATAAATGAAATATCTATCATTGAAATGGAAGCTATAAACTATTTTGAGAATTTATATAATTTAGATTTGTATCCTAATAACTTCCCAAAAGTTGAAACAAAATGCTTGCTGAATGAAAATAGTCAAGATATTTTTCTTTCCCCAGTAAATATGATTGATATCAAAAATATTATTTTTAATGCAAATGTAGATAAAAATCCTGGTCCTGTTGGTTTTGAGGCTAAATTCTACAAAACTCATTAGGGAGGAAATTAATTCTAGCATTCTGAAGGAATCATTGAGTTTATTTAGATTTGGAAATTTTTTTAAAATTCTTAACTATAATTTTATAACTCTAGTGCTAAAGTTAAAGTTCCCAATAGTCTAGAGGAGTATGAACCTGTAGCATGTTGTAATTTTGTATATAAAATAATTTCTAGTATATTGTGTAATTGAATGAATTTTTTTCTAAAATATTTAATATCTGAAAGCTAGAGTGCTTTAATATCTGGAAGGCTTATTTTTGAAGATACTTTGCTAGCACATGAGTTGATAAGAAAATTTAATGTTAAAAGAAAAAATCTTATGTGCACAAAGGTAGACCTTCATAAAGCCTTTGATAAAATAAATATGCAGTTTATTATTCACATGATGCTACAAATTGGTTTTAATGAAAAATTTTGTGCTTTTGTTAATGAATGCATTAATAATGTAACATACTCGGTGATTGTTAATTGTTCTCCCAAGGGTTTTATACATAATAATAGAGGAATTAGATAGGGAGACCGTCTCTTTCCTTATCTTTTTACCATTTTTATGGTGTTCTTCACATTATTAATAGAGACTGAGCAAATAAATGAAAATATTAAGCCTATAAATAGAACTAAACCATCTATTTCTCATTTATTATATGTCGATGATCTTTTGTTATTTTTAAATGCAAATTTACAAAGTGTTATGACTGTCAACAAATTTTTAGAAAAACTTGGAAATTATGCTGGCTGGAAAGTAAACGAACGCAAAAGTAAGGTCAATTTTAGTAAAGGATGTACAAGGAAAGACGAAATTTTAAGTATTTCAAAGTGCAAAGAAGGAAGTCTATCAGTCAAATATTTGGGGTTACCTCCTAGTATAAATCAGATAAATGATAGAGATTGCCCAAGGTAATATGATTTAATTCAAAACTGACTAGAAGGCTGGGGTAGCAATATTTAATCATTAGCTGGAAGAATGGAGCTAGCACACATTATCATCATGGAAATTATCATGTATTGAATTCAATCTCACAACATTCCAATTAAAGCAATTCACAAAATTGAGAAAATGTGTGCTAATTTTATTTGGAAGGGAAATACCACAAAATTGCATGGGAAAAGGTCTGTAAAAAAAAGAAAGTAGGAGGTTTGAGTCTAAGGAATATTCATGATTTAAGAGAAATGTGTAGACTCAAACAGTTTATAAATTCCTAGAAGGAAAATCTTTATGGGCAAAGTAGACGAAAGCAAAGCATCTCAAGAACAAAAAAATTTGGACGGCCAGAATTGAAATCACCATTCATTCACATGAACAAACATTATAAGTTGTAGAGACAATGACATCAAAATTTTAGAAAGAAAAATTAAAGATGGTAATTAAACTAGTCTTTGGTTTGAGCCATGGTTGTTTGGAAAATCATTGGTGGATATACTTGGATGGAATAACATATACAGTTTTGGAGGGGTTAATAATAAATTACATGGCATCAATCAAAATCACTGGCGGAATACATATAATCATCTGGCAACCTCCATACTCATAACAGCAAAAGAAAAAACCAAAATGATCCAAGTTTAAAAAAGGACACATGGAGTAGGAAATTAACATCAAAAGAAAGATTTCATTCAAAAAAGCTTGAGAGTTTATAAGGGGAAGTGAAACAGAGGTTGATTGGTATAAGGTTATCTAGAATAGGGCAAATTCATCAAAGCGGCACAATTGTCTTATTTTGCTTTATTAAATAAGACTTCCAACCAAAGATGGGTGTTTCAAGTAGAAAAATGAGTGGGAAATCAAATGTTTACTTTGCAAAAATGAAAATAAAACATAAAGCGCTTGTTTTATGATTGTGCATATTCAAGACATATTTGGTTCAACGCCAAAACAACGTTAAATTTCAATCTTCAACATGTAGTGCAAAACATCAGAGAAAGCATTCGACGCAATGAATAAAACTTCAAAGCAAAATCAGAAGATTTCAGAAAAGCTTCAATTCTATTTATAGCAACAATATACTACATATGGAGAGAAAGAAATGCATGGTTACACAAACATAAGGAAACAAAATGTATGTAAATTTGGAAAATCATCAATTCAAAAAGCCAAATTCTTTTCAAGGGAGATAAAAAGCAAGATGAACTAGCAAAAAACATATAATCATGAAAGATAAGAGTAAGATAACTATGAAGAAAGGGTTGAAGCATTCTTACATTGCGGGAAATATACTACTGATATTCCCCGAGTCATAATCTCAATAAGCTATCAAACCCAACCTATAAGCTACTAGTAGGCGGCCGAACTCTCCTCCAAACTAGAAGCTACTCCTACAAAAATTCAAAAAAGCAACTGAAGTAGAATGTCATACATTAGTAGACAATGAGGGCATTGAGAATAATTCACCTGGTTTGAAGGACCACCGTAATGATTTCACTCATTAATGGCTTGATCTTATAAGGTAAGAAACTATGGTTAATAAGAAAGCTTTCAGTTCTCAAAGCATTAATAGGTATATTTGGTAATATAACTTGGCTGAGGTAGCTTCTCCAAATATTCAAATTAGAGAAAATTACTACAAAGGAAGTAAATAAGCATATAAATTGTAACGATCTAGAATTTTCAACCGTTTAAAATTAGAATATTTAATTAATTTCAAATATTTACAAGTTAACTTTATAGATTCAATAACTTGAATTTCAAATATAGCAATTTATTGGATAATTTAATTGTCGAATTTAATAATTTAAATTGGTTAAATAGTGGATTCTAGGGTTTTAAGTTAGATAAAAATATTTTCAAAGCTTATTTAAATTCTATTAGTAAGAATAAAGATAATAAAAATTTCAATTTGGATTTAAAATGATTTAACTAATTTTTAATAATAACTCGTTTTAAATAACACATAAAAATAGACGTCTGAGGAATTTTATCAGATTTCGACAAAACAAGTTTCATTGGATCTATAGTAGCGAATTATATTACACCGTCAAATTTTGTAGCGATCAGATGTACTGTTTGGCCGTGCGAGGTCGAAATGCGTAAAATTTAATATTGAAAATTTAATATACTAATTGGGTTTAAAACTCTATCTTCTACATATGATCGAATTAGGCATTGAAACTAGTTTTATTGCGTTCAGAATAGAGGTATAATATATAGAACGACAGGCGGCATGCATCGATTGGGGTCCCGAATTATATAGCTAGATATTTTCAAATTTTCAAATAATATATATCGATTTGACCATACACTGTTGACCCATCTGATTAGACCATACACTGTACCACCCACACCCCTCTACGATACTTCACATCGCCCCTTCCTTTATAAACGCAGCTATACAGAGGAAGAAAAAAGAAAAAGGAACACTTCAAAAATTAATTTTTCAAAATTTACTCAATAATAAAATCTTAAATTATCTTTAAAATTATTATTTTGATTAGAACTTCACACCGGTATGCTTAGTTGGAAGTGCAGCTGTTGTTTGGAGTGCTCGAATGTTTTTCAGAGCATGGGTTTGGAACTAGGGTTGGGCTTGACGCTCGATTGAGGTGACGATGGGAGGGTTAGAGCACGGATTTGGGTTTCCGGAGGGTGTATGGCACCTACGGCCAAGTTTTGTTACCCTTCGATCATATGTAAGGTTGTGAAACTATTTGGGGCATTATAGGGGATATAATGGATGGATTTGTGAAGGGGGAGGTGGACGTGACGTGGTGGTGATGGCCGGAGAGAGCTCGTGAAGTGAAAAAGGATAGCAAAGTCCGTTTGCGATTCCATTGAGTGTTGAAGGAGAAAAGAAGAGAGAGCGAGGTGAATGGAGAGGAGTGGGTTTTGTGCAAGTTGTGTGCAGTTGTGTATCATAGGAGGGGAAGATGGCATTTTGTAATTAGGTGAAGTGCAATTTGTTTATTTATTTCATTTAAATATGTTTCGATGACTTTTAAAATTCATAACTCCTTCATACGAGGTCCGATCGTTACGAAACCTTTTGCGTTGTGCTTATGACGAAGAAAGCTTCGCAATGGAACTTGTTTTGAAAAATTTGGAGATTGTTGAAATTTGGGCTAAAATCGAACATCGTTCGCTTTTAGTTCCAAACCGGAATTACTCGATAACAACAGAAAATTTCGACGAACTAAACTTACCTTTTTGGTTAAATAGTATGATATATAGTTGATAAAAATTAATGTATGATTGTTAGGATGAATTATTATATTTATTAGTTTATTTGGATATATTTCCACCTATTGGGGCAGATAAGACCCTATTGCGTTTGTGTGTAAGAGCGGATGACCCTTTGCATACGAATCCCTCCTCGAAGCAGTTGATTTATATTTAGTGATTATATAACGTTTGTGATGCAGGGAAACAGGTTGGAGGGATCCAACAGGATTCCTCACAACTATTGATTTTTTTTACATATATATGTGCTAATATATGCCTCTGTGTGTGTGTGTATATATAAGTTGTGGGTAACAGCTTGGAGGAATCCAATAGGATTCCTTTCTAGTGTTGAATTGTTTCAATAATATTTTTTATATGGATTATTGAAATAAACCTGATTGTGGACATTATAGTTATAACATTGTTATATGTTGAAAACTATAACCCGGAAGTGACGGAAAATCAATATTGATATTGGTTAAGCGTTGGGTGACTATTGACCTCAATTTAGTATTTTAAAAATACTATAAATTGTTGTTGATCGAAAATTGATTTTGAGACAAGAAACGATTTTTAAATCTGAAATTGGGTTTCGAAACATGTTGCTTAAGAATTATTTAAGTTAACTAAATATATTAATATTATTTTGAAGTTAATTAAATATATTTATATTGTTTTAAGTTAATTAATTATAGTAATATTATTTTTAAGTTATTTAATTATAATACTAATTTAAGGTTATTTAATTTTAATACTATTTTTTAAAATTTATGTAAAGATATTAAAATTGTTTTAAGGTTACATAATCATATTAATATTATTTTTAAGTTATTAATTATTTTAATATTATTTAAATGTTATTTGTTTATAGTTAATATGTTTTAAGAATTTATAAAAACGTTAATAAATTGAAATAATTATTATTTAAGAATAATTATGGTTTTGAAATTAATAATAAGGATTATTAATTAGGTTTTAAAATAAATTATTATTATTTATGAAATGGTAGAGATTAATTATTATAATTTCTTAAACAATATTTTAGAATCATTAATTATTATTTTAAGATATTTAAAGTTAATGATTTCCATTTATTTATAATATTCATTGTTAATAATAATTATTATTATATAATATTGTTTGAAGTAAATGATTTTTGTTAATTATAAATGTTTCCCAGATTATAAATAGAGTTAATAGACTAGCATTTTATAAAAAAAAATTATAAATTGGATTGGAGATGTAAGGAAAGATTATTTGCAAAGAGAGACTTTATAAATGGTTAGATATTTATAAACGAATTTTAGAGACATGTTATAGATCTATAAAAGAAGTTTTATAAATGGTTTATAAATTCATAAAGGGTTTACCAATGATCTTTGAAAGGTACAGGAAGCTTACAAGTGACTGAATTTACAAGGGTTTATAAATGGTTCTATGGAGATTTATAAAATAGTTTATAAATGTTTTTACAGAATCATATGGAGTTTTATAAATGGGTTTTGAATCGAATAAAAATAAAATCTTTCTAAATTCTATGAATATACTTGTACGGTTGAGATAAGTATATGGATATTTCTAAGCGTTGAAAATATAGGAATCGGTAGATATATCTTGTAAAAGTATTCGTATACAAGAAAAGTTGTTTTTATTCGTAAAAGATATATAAAACGAGGTTAGTGGTTGCTATATGCTTAACCAATGTATGTTTTCCTTATATAATATATTCCTGATTGAATGTTGTTATTCGATAGTTAAATAACCGACTTCGAGATTGGACCCAAACGTAACTTTGGAAATATCTAGGAGAAACACGTGGGTTATATGGCATAGTCATCTCCGATGATGCTGTATTGTGCATACAAATCTCATTTCGTTCTCCTAGGACAATGACAAGGAAATTCGTCCACTAACAGTTAGGCAATGATCTCCGATCTTGTCTTTGACTGTTTTCCTAAAGAACCGGGGTTGAGCTTACCGGAAATTATCAAGCGTTGGTTCGAAGAGAACATGATCTGATATGTTATTCTAGAAACACATCGATCCAACGAATGCATTTCGAAGTGAAGTCATCATGAAGAGCATAAAATCGAAGATAGAGATGTGAAGTGCAAGGTCTAGCACTACTAATCCTGAGGAATGTAGTAGGAATAGTGGCTTCGGTTTCGTTCAGAACTAGAACGGACTTGTATGGATGAATTCTATCAGCACATTGTCATTGGAAGGCAATGAGCATTCTAAGTGAAAAGGGTTCTTGGAAGGTAATCATGGCCTCAAGCATCATCAACCGATAATGATTAAAACAAGGAAGATGCTTCAAGGCTATGTGGTTCGCTACCACTAGGGTATGGTCATCCCCTAATCTAGATTGATATTATATATCATGTATGTTCGGGGCCCATTTATGTTGTTGATACTAACCAACATGATGACATACTCGGCGCTATCCAGCAAGGGGTAGGGGCGGTTTTGACTCGCAAGGAGTCCATGTAAGGCTCTTCGTGCATTTTATCTAGAGATGCACTGTTGCGGACGTTATCCCAGTTGCCCAGTCGTTAGTTGGAATCTATTCTCCAATACTAGCTTTATGGTTTTAGTTGTATACCTAATATGTTGGAATGTGAGATGCAAGCATTTCAGCTCCACTCATATTTACTTTAGCCCCTAGACATTATTATAATATAAATGGATTTAATATAAAAATTGTTTTGGTTATTGTAAGGTAAAAATCCATCCATGTTTATGTGTAGCATGGTCTTAGGAGATACCTTTTGATTTCAAAGATTTTATATAACTTTAAAATCCAGCTGGGTGTGTTTTTCTCATGATAATTTTCCAGACTGACTCTAGTGTTATTTTATTATAATGCTCGGGTCAAGTCGAGCATATTATAGATTAGTTTAGATGCTTGTAGCTTCAGGAGGTGAGTTGGAGACTAGAGATGCATTCACGAAGATGGTTATTTTCCACTGTATTTATTGTTGTGTTTATCAACAATTGTGAGTAAAGGTTGTTATAACTGTCCAGGCTGAAATAGGTTAGTAAACTCTGATTGATGTATGTATATACATATATTATAGTTTTGCTTTTGTGTAAAGATTTTTGATATATTATAAATTATTCATTCCGTTGTGAGATTCTATGTTGTTCAGTTTTCCTTCTTTTCTTCTTCCTTCTTTCTTTTCCCCTAACAATTCAATTTTTTGACATTCGGTTTCTTGGCATGTAATATATTGGATGTATTAGTGTTAATTTTTTGAGGGTCGAAAATTCTGGTCGTTACATAAATATATTAGTTATTCTATCAATCTAAGAAAATAATAGCACTAATTACAAATTTTACTTACCTAATTTGAACAGTGGTAGCAGCAGACCCAAGCATGAGTTTAAAGAAGATTGCTTCCTATACAAGACAACATTTTGTGTCATGAAGTCAATAATCAACGAATTAGAGAAACGTGTTCAGAAGTAATCTCAAAAAGTATCTATATCACTTTCCTATTTGGAACAGAGGTGGAAGCAGTAAGATTCGGACGCAATCAAAGCTGGAAGTGAGTATTCTCTAAAATTTGAGCAAAAGTTGCAGAAATGAAGACTTTACTTCAAATCTAAGGAATAGTAGAGCCAATAGCAGCAAGGAGAAGACGTATAAAGTTTAGGGTATTGATATTTCACCCAAATCGTCTTAACCCTACTTTCTCATGGGGTTGTTACTAATGAAGATAGTTTCGCAAATGAATGCAGTAATGTGTGGCGAGGGTTTTCACTTAAGCTATATAAGATGTGGGTGTAATTGTTGGGAAATTTCAATAAGAAGAAGAAGGAGAAGTAACTCCTGATTTGCAAATGGAGACTGAGGGATGAATATTTTGTAATGGAGGAAATAAGTTTTATTTTTCTTTTAACTTTTGTTTTTTGCTTACGTACACATAAATTTGCTTGCTTCCTAAATTTCACTTTCACACGACATTTCAAAAAACATTGATTGGAAAATAAAATTGTTCGAAATAGAGATGTTGTAATCTTTACTCACCACTTTATTGTCATGGTCATGACTTTCTCTCCTTGCTACTTCGACTCACTCTTTGACCATTTCTATTTTTTCTATTTTAATATTCTATATTTCCATTTCTTCAAAAAAATTCTCATATTTTAAAATCTCCTCCAAGCTCTTGAATTTCTTCTCCTTAATTCACATTTTCTTTATATTCTTCTCTCTTGGTTTCGTACTCTTTATAATCACATCCATTGACTTTATCTTCTTTAATAATAATGGGTATATTACCCGGTTTGGTTGAGCCTGTGGGCTATTGTATTTACATTTTCAAAAAAAAAATGATAATGGCTTATGGTTTGATTTCGTTTATGAATATGATTGATGCCAATGAATGTTACAGGCATGGTATGCTTTGATTGGAATAAGTTGATTAAAATGAAGAGAAAATGAAATTGCAAAAATTTCTTGTGAGTTAAACAAACACATAATGCATGTTCTAGTACAATAAACCTTAAACATGAGCAACAAACTTTTTTTAATCCTGCATTTGAGGTTGGCTTTTTATCCCCATTAGATCATAGGTGGCTTTCCTACTACAATCGATTGGACTATATTCAAGATAAAATGGCTGAACATTAATTGAGGGAATCTTGGAATAGAATAATCATGTTACATACCATTAAGTCAATGTTACATACCATTAAGTCAATTTTACATACCAAAAAAAAGAATACATATCTTAATATATGTGTATTAGCTTGCTTTATTGAAAGCATTGGCTATTTGGCAGTTTTAACTAATAATGATGGTAGATCTAATTTAATCAAATTTTTTATTGATGATTAATCAAAATATATTTGAATATTTAGTAGAATATTGAATTTTTTATACTTACTTAAAAATTTTCGATTCAAGTTTTTTTTGGCAAAGCCAGCGGGGTTATCTGGGCCCCTACCAGTTTTATTGCAACCGACAATAAAAATAGAACTACAGGGAAAAACAGAAAGGAGAAAAACAAGAATACAAAAAAAATAAAAAAACTGCAATATCAAGCCCAAGCATAAATCAATGCCTGCCGGGTGATACACACACAGTTCTTCAAATACTTATAGGTGCGGCCCTTGATTTCATTCCAGAGAACATCATCGTTACTTCTTTCATTTTCAAATACAATGGCATTTCTTTCACTCCATATTACAGCCATGTAAACTTTCAAGCATACAGTCAAAACTCTTCCATGCTCTGATCTCCACCTAGTAGCTTTGTAAATTATACTCCACAATATGCTTGATGTATAACCTGTAAGTTTAATTCCAGTTAGACTTCCAATCTTATCCAAGAAGTGTTGCAAAGCCGGACATTCAAAGTATATGTGGTCAGTAGTTTCTTCATGAAGCTCGCAAAACAAACACAGTGTAGAACATGGCATACCAAACTTATGTAATAAACTCCTGGTAAGCAAGGCACTGTTTAACACTTTCCACATCATTAAATTATCCTTTGGGACAGAATCAGTTGACCAAATAACTTCAAACCATTTTGATGCAGGCAGGGGTTCGCTAGCAGTAAGGAATTTGTACACTTCTTTGACAGAATGTGCCTTCTTGTGCCATAACACAGTGTCATTTTGTAAATCACTGAATGTTATTTGTTGTATATCAGACCAAATTTGCTGAGTTACATGATTGCTGCAGTAAGGCAACTGGATTTTGCTATTATGTAAAAAAATCATTAGCTTTAGCTGCAAAATGGATTCCAGTTTGTATTATCTGTGAGTATGTACAATTTTTTGATAAGATTTGGCCATTTCTTACCCAAGGATCAAACCAAAAACTAACAACAGCTCTGGCATTGACAGGATATTGAATCATTGGAAGGAAAACTTCTCTATACTTTAGCAAGCATCTCCATGTCCAGCTACAGTGTTGTGGGGTATCCATAATCCAGAAATGTCTGTTCTTTATGTTGTAATGCCACGTCCATTATACCCATAAACTACCTCTTTTATTAATGAGAGCATCAAACTGTTTACTAATAGCTGCAATGTTCCACTTCTTGACATCAAATACTCCTAGCCCTCCCAATTTCAAGGGTAACTCAAATTTTGAAAATGCACAAGGCACTAATTTTCTGCTGTGTATACTACCTGTCCAAAAGAATCTGTTCATAGCTGATCTGACAAGTTGCAATAATTTAACTGGTAGAATCAGAGTACGAGCCCAGTAAACTATAGTAGAAAAGACTACAGATTTTATGAGTACAAGCCTACCACTTTGAGTCAAGAACCTATTTTCCCAAGCGGTCATTACAGAGGTTATTTTGTGGTATAGAGGTAAACAGTCAACTTTTGTTATTCTTTTTGATATAAGTGGTAGGCCAAGGTACTTCATATCATTTGCCATACATGAGAATC
Source organism: Allium cepa (assembly GCA_030765085.1). NCBI lineage: Eukaryota > Viridiplantae > Streptophyta > Magnoliopsida > Asparagales > Amaryllidaceae > Allium > Allium cepa. The sequence continues at coordinate 562,414,964 of CM060932.1, forward strand.
CAGACAGTTGTTGGAGGTCAGCAGCAAGACTAAGACTGATTCCAGCAACAAGCATAGATGATTTGTCATGGTTTATTGATAGGCCTGTCATTCTGTTGAAAACTTGCAGTGCATCCTTTATTCCAATCAAGGAAGGTAACTCAGGTTTTGTGAACAACATTACATCATCAGCAAACATGATAGATGTAATCTGAAGTTGTGAACACTTTGGGTGAAACTTAATGTTCTTATTGTTATAACTAGTTCTGAGAATAACAGTTAACACTTCCATGACCATCAGAAATAAGTAAGAAGATAACGGTTCCCCCTGACGTATTCCTTTACTACCCCTAAAACAGCCAACAGGTCTACCATTAATTACTACAGAGTATGATGGAGTGGATATACAGACATATATCCAAGACACAAAAACTTTTGGGAATCCCATCACTGCCATAATCATGACTAAAGAGTCCCAATGAATTGAATCATAAGCCTTTGAAATATCTAATTTAAGAGCTGCTGAAGGGGGGACATTGCTTCTACCATAACCTTTGAGTAGTTCCTGTGCTAATAGAACATTATCAATGATGTCCCTATTAGTTAAGAAAGCAGATTGATTGTTTGAGATAACAGTTGGAAGCACAGAAACTAACCTAGCTGCAAGAATTTTTGAGATACACTTGTATACCACATTACAGCAAGAAATGGGCCTATAAGAAGTAACACTAGTTGCAGGAGAAACCTTGGGGATAAGAGCAATATTGGTGCAGTTGATTTCTCCTAGAATTTTGCATTTGTTAAAAAAGTTGTGTATTGCTTTACAAAATTCATTACCAAGGATACTCCAAGTGGAAATGAAAAATACTACATTTAATCCATCTGGGCCTCCTGATGAATGTTTGTTCATGGAGAATAGGGTTGTCTTGATTTCCTCATCAGTGACAGGCCTTGTAAGAGATGTAGCTTCTTGTGATGAGATGCATGGGAGAGAAGTATTTGATATTAAGTCCAGATCAGGTAGAAAACCATCAGGGTTTCCAAATTGTTTAGTGAAATATTGGATAAAAGCTTGGTCAACAGTGTCAGGAGTAGCATGCAGGGTTCCTTGTTCATCAGCTATACTATAAATATTTTCTCTTGCTTGCTTTACTTTAATAGAATCATGATAAAACTTTGTGTTTTTGTCACCTTCATCATTCCATCTTTTATGCAGTTGTTGCCTCTTCATGCTAGCTTCCAAGTGTAGTGCTTTATTAACCTCCATAAACAGAATCCTCTCTTCATCAGCTGCCTGAATGTCAAGTGGATGTTCCATCATATAATTTTGCTTTGTCTTCAATTGTTGTTTAAGTGTAGAAGACAGCAGACCACCAGTGCCAAAGGTTGAAGTAGCCCACTGTTTGATTGCTTGCTTGATAATCTTTAGTTTCCTGCAAAACTTAAACATCGGGTTACCAAAACAAGTAAAAACAGTGTTAACATGGGACACTAAAACCAGAAAGTGCTCATGCTTGGCCCAAGCATTAAAAAATTTGAAACTTCTCTTTTCTCTTCTTAAATGGTTCCAAAATGACAAAATTAGGGGGGGTGATCAGACAGTATAGGTTGAGGAAGGTAAACAGAGAGAGTTGGCCATTGATGAAGTGCTTGTAAATTGCAAAAAGCATGGTCAATAGTGGTAAAAGTACGAACACCACTTCTACTTCTATTATTCCATGAGAACTTGGCTCCTGATTTGTTCACTAATATTAACTCAGAATCAAAAACAGCAAGATTGATAGGTTCAAGTTCTCTGGGGGAAAGAGGTGTGCCACCAAATTTGTCATTAAAACCATAACAGGTGTTGAAGTCACCCAAGACAAACCAAGGATGAGATGCTTGTCTTAATGGAGGCAATGTTTTGAGAAAGGCATTTCTTGAGTTAACAGAGTTGTCAGCATAAACAATTGTTAAGTAGAATGAGTTCTATGTTTGGGTCTGATGAACTAGAAAATGAATGGACTGTCTAGATGACAGAATGCGAGATAGAGTTAGAACAGAGGGGTCAAAAATGACAAGAATTCTACCATAGGCTGCAGAATCAAGATTATGATGTATGGACCAATTTGGGTTAATGTAGGAAGCTGCCTTTTGGGATAGGGAATGGTTAAGTTTTGTTTCAAGAAGAACAATAAGGCAGATATTATACTCAGAGATATAGTTCTTCACTTGATCAAGTTTCAAATTGCTATGTGCTCCTCTTAAATTCCATGATGCTATTTTTGTAGGCATTATAACTTATTGTGATGGGGAGGTGATATTCCTTCTCTGGGCAGACAGACATCTAGATCTTGTTTGAATTTTCCTTCTTGGCAAGCTAAGGAGGGAGGCTGGTTGTGTGATAGGCTGTGAGTTGGAAGAATCAACAGATGGATCAGATTGAGATGGTTTGAGAAGTTTGGAAGGAGGCCATCCAGGAAGCTGAATGGAAAATTTGTAGTGGGGTTGGTCAGATGGTTGTGATAGATCTGCATGCATGGTGGATATTAATTGTGTGATTTGGGTTTCAAAAAAATTACACCAAGTTTTTTCAAATTCTGTAGCTATAGTTCCAGTTGGTGCAATAACTTCAGCTGTTTCATTTTCAATGTGCTTGTTACTTCCACTTAGGGTAGTTACTTTCGTATTTGTTTCCTGCACTTCATGTATTATAGACTGCACTAGAGTATCTGCGTTAGTTTGATCTTCATTTGAATTAGAATTTTTGGTAATCTCTATGTCTTGCTCTCTACAATTTAACTCATCAGTTATTTCACCTTCTTCTTGTTCTTGCAAGTCATTTATTCCTTGTTCATCCTCTACAGTTTGGAGCAAATTGTACATGTTACTGGTGCTTACAGCACCAACATGTACATCACCTTGTGATATATTCACCATATCAATAATCTTATTGCTTTCGGCAGTACCATCTTCATTAATTTTTTCATGTACTACAACTGGTATCATCAAGTCTGTTTCTTCAATTACTTCACAATTATTGATTTTTTTTCCTTTATTCTTGTTGACTTTCTGCCATATCTGTTTCACTTGGTTCTGCTTATCAGTGTTTAGCACCTTTTTCATCACATTCCTTCCTTCATCATCATTTCTCTGTTGTTCAGTATTAACTTTTAATTCAACATTATTTTCATTTACCACCTTTTTGCAGTTACTCAGTTGATGCCCAAACTCCTTGCACACTGTACATATCTCTGGTTTCCACAAGTAAACAACATTAACAACTTGTGCCGAACCATTTTGTAATTTAACAGTAAATTTATCAGGCAATTCTTGGTTTGGATTTACTTCAACTAAACATTTCGCATATGAGATACGTTCAAATTTTTCAGTTGATGCATCCAAACAAAGAAGCTTTCCTACTCTAGAAGCTAACCAATTAATTCCCAAAGGTGACCATGCATACAATGGGATGTTTGTTAGTTTAATCCAAACCGGCACAGTTTTAATGCTACTACAACTGTTGCCAATGTTTACATGCCATGGCTTCACTATAAATAATTTGTTCCTCATCACTACAGCGTCTGCTTCAGAAATTCTGATCCTATCTTCAACATTGGAGAATTTGAACAAAAACAGGAAGCCATCAGACTTAACTGAAATTGAACCACTTAATTTCCAAACCTTTTTGAGGTAGTATAGAACTGTAGCGTAAGGCAAAGGGGAATCAAGAAAAAATCCTACAAGATACTCCTGCCACAAAGCATTTCCAGCTAGAGCAACATCTTCAGGCGGAACAATAGCATCACCACTGAAGTCAAGTTGAAAATCGCGTGGCACGTATTTTCCAGCGTTATTGGGTTTGGATTTAAAAAGAGAGTTCCACGAACGCGGTGGGTCAGATGATGGTAGGGGAGGCGAAGTTGGAGAAGGAAGGATCGAAACAGCAGAAGGAGGTGTGGACCGGACTGACAAGGGGAGAGTTGTAGCAGGAGGTACAAGTATGGGTGAAGAAGGACACGGTTGAATAGAAGTTGAGGGATGGGACGGGTTAGCGGGAAGAAAGGAGGGAGAAGGCGGGGACCCCATTTTTGAAGAGAAAAGTTACTTCTTAAAACAGTTATAGATATCGAAGCTAACGTTTACTTTAAAATTATTAAAATTTATCAGTGAAAAATTGAAATAAGCATAAAAGATCTTTAGGATTTTGATGACGAATGAAAATCTTAAACCAACTTTTCAAAATCGATGATGTATTTATTTCTAAACTTGTTAAAATAAGAATCACTTAAACCTTTGATTAAATGTAAAATTTTATAAATATTATTGATTCAATGGTTCAACCTTCAAAGGAATGAACTGTGAGTCACTGCAGCATGTTTCCTATATAATATTGGCTTAGAAGTGAAGGAAAAGACATGCTTCATTGAATCTACATGTTTAAATAAGGGTACAATGTTTTCCTGTAAATGTTTAAGTTTGGATTTAGTTGAAAGTGAACGAATCTGTACCTGCCTTTTATTTTTTTGAACACATATTCATAATAATGACTTTCTATACCCAACGTAATCATGAGCAAATCTTCGTCATCTTTATGCAATCAAAATATTCATCAATACAATTAAATTTGCAATAAAGGATGAGTAGATTATAATGGTTAAAATATCATTAGTTACCACTAGCTATATAATGTTGCCGCACTACAAAATTTTAAATTTGTCTAATGCTAAAACATAATGATTATAGTAACTTAGATAATTGTTATTGGTAGAAGCCTCATCTCTTATTCACCCATAATTTGGTTAATTTAGTGGAATACACCATACATAATAGTCGTTGTGTAAGTTTCATGTACATCAATGAAATAAAATTACATTTCAAAGACCACTTATAGAAGTGGTGATGATTGGGAATGCAATATGACATCATTACTTTGGTTATAGTCATCATTATACTAGAGTTCGCATGCAAAGAATATTGTTTTTATCTTTGTTGTCCTTCTTTTTAATCCTGCAACCCCATTTTGATTCGGTACCCCATTTCAGTTCTCAATTTGACAATTTTTGCTACTACAGGTTTACAACCATTATTGTAGTCAATGGTAAAAGAAAACTTACTGTTAAGATTGCTAATTATTCTAAATTTTAAATGCAAATTGTTATTTTATAAAAAATGAGGATGATTATTATGTACATATATAGTAATTGATAATATTATTGAATATAAAATTATGAATGTTGTAATCAGAAATAAATTACATTAAGTTTGTACATACTAATTTGTTAGCTGATAAAAATGAAGATGAAAAGAATAAGTGGAGAGGAGATGCGTGTTATGTATTATATGAGAATAAGGTTGTATGTCAATTTTTATGTGATAAATTTCCGACGAAGTATGCTATTTACATAGTGCTGCCAATTATTTTCCAATCTTCTTTATACCTGAATAAATTTTGCACTTGCTTCATTTTATTGCATAACATGTATCTAATTATTGGACAGCTTGTCCAGCACCACCAGGTCCAATTTTGACAACGGTTTTCTTTTGTTGCTAAATGTAAACTAGCAATGGTTTCCGGCCGTCGCTAATTATTAATTAGCAGCAGCTTTATGCCGTTGCTAAATTTTAGTTAGCAACGACTATGGGTCGTTGCTAAATTTCATTCACTCCATATTTCAAAACAGCTTTAGGCCATAACAGAACCATTTAAAATTGTTTTGCAATCAATAAATTATCCTGAAATTGAGATATTGGATCAGGAATTCATATTTGTAATATGTTTCATGGACTTAACAACAGGCGTCATGTGGCAAGGGTGAGATAAGACTTCAAGTTGCCTATGGATTTCTAATAGATGCAGCTGAAATTAGATGATTATTACTTGGCTCTGCCTAATGGATTAGATTTGATTTTAAATAATTACTATTATGTCAAAAAGTTTGTTTATGGAATAATTTCAATTTCTAGATTGTACGAGACTGGATATATTTTCATTGTGTTGATAATGTTATGAATATTATCTTAATAGGAAATAAAACTTGAAATGGCGTTTGGGATAATAGCATCTTTGCAACAAAACTTACTTTTGACAAAATCAATCATTAGAATTGAAATGTCATGTGCATTCAAAGTAATTTAAAAAGGAAAAAAATATGGTTGACAAAGTCGACAATATTAGGGTTTAACACTTTTGTTTGCTGCCTCTCATTGTTATCATCCCTAAAAAATAATCTTTTCCCCATATCTCTCAGTGCTTCTTTTCCATTCGTATATCCCGATAGAAGCAACTAATTTATCATCCATTTCTTTATTCCTTCTTCAAGTTATCCCCTTTTCCCTTAAAACTAGTTTGATTTTTATAAGTTTTTCACTTTGTATGTTGATCTAGTCGAATAAATTGCATGTTATATTGCAAGTTGAGTTGATTTCTTTGATTGTAAGTTTAGCCAAACATAATTCATATTTTCCATATGTCAATTTCCCTAGCCCAGTTAAGGTTATTTGCATTGCAAGTTCGATGAAGGTTCAACCGAATATTATTTATTTTTAAGGGTTTTCATGTTTTAGAAGTTTCTAAATAATCACTTAATATTCGTGCTTCCATTTTCGATGTAAGAGAATTCAGATCATAATCTTTCTTGCTTAACGTAGAATATATGCATAGATGTTCAAATATCGACTATAAAAAATAATGATTAGCCAAGGGTGTAAACGGGTCGGATCGGACCAGATAGAGGCGTCTCTGTGTCCAGTCCCAGAAGAGATTCAAATGGACATAGACCAGATATAATTTTTCTATATTTTTTTATCCTAATTCATTTCACAAATAATAATCGTATGGACATGGATTGAATGCCTAGCAACCTTAGACCGAGCCAGACGTCTGACAATCGTACAAAATTTATACCCCTATGTTTAGCTCCTAAGAAGAATCTCAAGTCCATTCATACTACTTTAAACAATATGCCAGAGGATTTTAGACTTCCTAGGAATGATACTGTTTGTGCCAAAATTGGTCACAAACTCCAATATCATGAAAGCACCAATGTATGAACATAGATCAACAGTATATAATCATAGATCACAGATCTGAGTAATGTAGAGAATAAAAATGAATAATAACAAACTTAAAACAGAAAGAAATAGACAGGGACACCAGATTTATAGTGGTTTGGCTATCTCCGGCCTATGTACACTTCAAAAGATAATCTTTTATTAATTTTTCTTGATGGTTATAGCAGATTATAGCAGTATTTTTCGAGTACAACATCAAATTTCGAGTACAATGGTGATTACGGCAGAGTTTGGACGTCGAGGAATCATAAGTCCCTTTTATATAGGCCTCGGGATACTATTTATAGGCATAAGCCACAAATATCTTGCTCAGATCTTGGGAGACCACTTTTGGCACTTGTGTGGGCCCACGCGATCGATCCCATGCGATTTCGACTCGGTTCTTGATCGATATGAACCAATTTCATATTGATCAAGATTTGGCCCAATCGAGTCGAAACTAAGCAGAACATTCCTTAGGTTGCACCTAAGCTCCTGTGAAAATTTCATATCATTTAGACATATGAATCTTGAGATATGATTGATACGAATTGGAGTTTTGTTGGTTCGCATCGATCAATCCGCATCGATACTCGTTCGCATCGATGCCCTACACGTGCGTGCTGGTGATGTGGCTCTATCTTCAGGGCTTGATCCGTTTTCCATGTCGTGTTGAACGCTTATTCCTTCAAACCATGCATATTTCTAGTTCGTATCCAAGCCTTGTGCTTTTTGGTCTCGCATCCATCAATTCGTGTTCGCTACTTTGTATCGATCATGTGACCTGATCGATACGAACTTGCATCAAGTTGAACAGCCTCGAGTCGAACAAAGCATCATATGTCTATCTATTTATTCCAAGCTCACATTCACCGTTCCCTTCTCCTTGATCGATATGAACAACGTGTTCGTATCCAAGCCTATCGACACGAATGACATGTTCGTGTCCATGACGATCGATACGAACTCGTATCGATTTCAATGAAAACATCCTTGTGCACGTATCCATCAATTATCTCGAGCAAATGAACTACGTTTGACTTTAAATTTGAAACATAGCCTCTCTTGGCCTCAATCATAATTCCCAATCGATCCGGGCTTGTTTGGAGCTCAGCCAAATTTTGACGACATCGATCATAGCCTTGTTTCCAATCGATCTCACCCATCCTTTCCAGCCAACTTGTTGATATCTCGGCCTTAACTAAAAGGCGGGATAAAATTTGCCCCCCCCCCAAAACATGCCTTTGGGTAAGAAGGTGTGTTATGAAAAGCTCCGATCCCAATATCCGAAGTCTATATTCTGTCCATAGCCATACCATCCGATTCATAATCCAATCCATTACCAAGCCATTATATTGGTTAATTACATTGATTAATTAACCCTAAATCAATAATTAGTCACAACTATTAATTATTCTTTTGCTAATAATATACGCTCTTTAATTTCTAATTTGTTAACCAATAATTAATCCTTAATTATTTATTAATAAATCTTTAATTATCAATAAATTTAAATGATAAATCATTTATCTTAATTAGTCTTCTTAATTATTATTTCAAAGTCTTATCTAATAACCTTGGAATCAAAATAACTTAAAAGCTTTAAGTTTAAGTAAAATTTAAAACATTTAATCTTTTACTTAAACTTTTTAATTATCTGATTAATTAAGCTTTCAAATCAACTTAAGGATTAACTTCATCAATATCTTAAAATATTTTCTCAACTTAAATTAACAAAACATTTAAATAATCAATTTATTACTTAAAATAGTTTTAAGATAATTAATTTATCTTGACTTTGTCAAGTTTTAAAAGTTTTTTAACATCTAACTTACAACCCGAGAACAATCCCGAGTATTACCTCACCAAAATCCGAGCTATACCTGATTCCTAACTAAGTATACCAATCTCAGTCTCTACCTGATCGAACCCGAGATCAAACCCGAGTATAACGTCCCTAAATCCCTGAGTTAACGACGAGCAAAAACTATTTCCCTGCTCCCTCTTCTTCCTTTCTTCTCCTTATCTACTTCTTCTTCCTCAATTTTTTTTCTCGGCCGTGCACGATCATGTGCACATGCACACGATTTCCGACCACTCCTACTCGCCATCGACCAGCCCCGTAAAACATCCTTGACCACCCTACCTCACTCTTCCACCCAGAAACCTGATCGAGTCAACCAATCGAAAAATGATCACCATGCCCAAAATCTGGAAACCCAACGCTCCGACGAAATCAATCATCCATCGATGATCCTATCTTCAAGAATCATCGTCGATCGTACCAAAGCATCGACTCAACACGATAAATCGATTCCTTTGGTTGCGATTGCTTCCGGCCTTCTCACGGTGTCGCGAATGCCTTGAAAATATCGATCACACAAACCAACGTCGAAACCCTACTTCGCCAAAGACTAGCCGCCACGTTCATCGGTAAAATTCACAACCATTTTTCCATCGATCCTTGGCACTCCGCCCATCTCCAGACTAAACCCTGACGCAAACCTCATCGTCGATCAACGTCAATCAACGAAAGTGCTTGAATCGATCATCTCGATATATCTCTCTATCCACTTGCCTAAAAATCATGAGTTCATCACCCAAATTCATCATTTTGCACTACAAATCAGATTCTATAATCAATAATTGAAATTAACATGTTTGATTTTTACCTTTTTTCAGATGATCACTGTATTTTTATATTTTTGTATAAACTACTAAATAAAAAATCTTGAAACTATTTTTAAAATTAATATTACACTGTAATGATCATTCTTCATCCAAAAATCAAAGCTTAATTCTGATTGTAAGAGAAGATATGAATTTTTCTATAGGAAATTTGAATCCTGTAAATAAGAACAGAGAGGAATATTGTACAGACATTCTACAGACTTGCATTCACACCCAATCATCCATGTAAACATTATATGCAATATCACTTCAATATTTATCACATGCAACAAACATAAGGATAAATTCAAAACTATTTTTTTATAAAGATAGTTTACTCACAGTTGATTTAACAGAGAAGCTTTATTCCGAAACCTGCAAGTTGCTTAATCTTTTGAAACTTGAAACTGAGATTGATCTTGAATTATGTTGAACTGCTACTAGATTTTGATTCCAATTTGAAACTGAGTTGAACTGATCCTAGCTTAGCTTTCTTCAGGTTGTATTTGAAAAGAGATTTCTTTGAATTCTTTGTTGAGTTGAAGTAGTTTAGAAAAAAAAAAATTCTGTTTTAAGTTACAGATTATTTTTCTTTGTTTTTTATAGTGAAGATAAAGGAGAAAAAAATGAAAGAGAGGAATAGAGAGATGTTAATATAACTTTGCTTAATTACTTTTAAAAGAAATAAATTGACACATGTTGAATTACTTACATTTGTCATAAACATGCTAAAATTGATTTACACTTGTATTAATGCATAGAGAATTAGTTTACATGTGTAATTATAATGTATTGATATGTTTTATACATATTTATATAATATCTATAATTTAGTTTATATTTATTCTTGTCTTTATATTCAAACTTTTTCTTCTATTTATCTATATATTACTTAAAAGAAAAAGAAGTAAAAACCCAACTTATACACTTATAAATAATTATATATATACATTAGCTTTTAAAATATAGAAATTTTAGAACAAATTTATTCTTAGATGTTTGAATTTCAAATCCAAACCTTTATTTGCCATCTACTTATATATAAAAAAACAACACATAATTTATTTGTTTTTGAAAAGATAAATTTTGCCCATCAAATGATTATATCTGGAGATTATCAAATTAATATTGCCAAACTAAATTATTATATAAATATGTTTACTGTTATTATATATTCATAAAAGATTTGTATATGTACTTACTTAATATTTCAATATTAAAGAGTTTACACATATCTATTTGTATATTTAATAATTTACTATAAGATTCATCATTTTAATTCAACTATTATTATAATTTCAAGTCCACTTATATACATCCAAACACCTTTAATTATGAAATTTATTTGTTTGATCCAAATAGAATTAGTATCCCAATAGTTTACAATCAGTTAATTATCCAACTAATAGCTGTTCAAAATCCAGGTCATCATATTCCTTCCCACTTTGAATCTTTTCATCCTCGAAAAGGAACGTAGCCGGATTTATTAAAATAATTAATATCAGTTAAATTTTCTCTTTGAATCATTTTTTGACACTTTAAAATCTATATAATATTACCAAAATAGTTTTATAAAAATACATTTCATAACTCGATGTCTCAACCAGTCCATCTTTGTTCTCATAGAAATTCGGTCATAAGTTTATCAGACATATGACTAAAAATCTATAAGTACTTAGCAGACCCATTTCAACACCCAGTGAATTTTTTTTTGAAAACATTTTCGAAAACTTTACGAAAATATAGAAAATATTTTTGAAGTAGAGGATATATGTTTGGTGAGAATGCTCTAGAGATCATCATCCCCATCCATGGTTGCAGTTAACCCGATGGTTACGTTGCCATCCCGGCAAAATCCATAGATAATTGTAGGCACTGCGCGCCCCTCGATTACACCATGTAACCCGCTACATATCGCAGCTACATCTGGGGTTACGTTGCCATCACAGCAAAAACCCATATAACTGTAGGCGTCAGCGCCCTTGAATTCGCTGCCAAAAGAATGAAACTTCTCTACCTGACCATAGATCGTAGTCTACCGATGTTACATTGCCTTCCCGGCAAAATCAAGCGTAGAACGTTGACACCCACCTACACACAATTTCCGCTATGGTCCACAGTAGATCACAACGACATCGAGTTACACTGTCGTCACAGCATAACCCAAATACCTCTATAGGCATCAGCGCCCTCGACTTTCGCTATCCAATAATCCTCGGGAACTTCAGTTTATCCGGACTTCCTCACAGGATCCCCTTCAGTGCCTTCCCCTTATGAGGCTCAATGCAGTACCAACCTATGGTACTCCTGAGAAGTTCATTTCAAGGGAGAGCCTTTTTCTCCAGAGCCATTTTCAAAACACTTTATATTATACACATATAGTATCTTCCAAATCATACGCCTAGTATGAATCCCATATAAATCTCCTTTTCTCAAAATCGATTATCCCAAAATCGATAATTCTCAAACTAGGCTTACCAAATTTCCAAAATTGATTTTCCCCAAAGATTGAAAGCCTTTCCAAAATCCATAGTTTCCAAAAACCCTTTCTCCAAAATCATTCTCATAAGATCTTTCATATATATATATATATACACACACATACATATATATATATAACTTTAAAAAATCTTTGGATCATTTCATACTTGTATAAAGTCCCTTTTTATACTTCAAATACTTCCAAAAAGCCTTTTCTTATGGCAAAAGATTCAACAAAGGAAGTTTATCAATTATATATACATAACTTTGGTTATGACAAATCAATATTGAAACTTGATTACTCTATAAAATCACTTACCATATTACTTACTTCCATAAAGTAAATTTCTATCATAGAAATATCCAATTTTCGCTTTATTTCATCATATATTTCACAAGATATACTTTTCGTTTCATAAAGCATTTTACAGTTCTTATCCATGAATTTCAATATTACATTCATTCAAACCCGTACGATGTACACATATCATCCGTATCCAATATCAAATCTGATCGCTCACTCGATCACACAATTTCACCTCCGAACTAGTATCGTCCACCCGACTTCCAAGTGCGGACTCAGATCTGGTTTCTTGATCAAAAACCGTCATTCTCCTTGCATAGCCTAACTATGATAGAGAATCTCTAGAACCAATCAAAAATCTATATCCAGGTTTGCCATCGAAAATCGAGTGAAAAATCTCAATCCGGATCGATATACTATCTCGAAATTCTAAGTTTGAATCTGGATCAAATCGTTTTGCGAATAGAATAATATACGTACATCCTACGTATCTATTTTCATTGATTATTAGCTAAATCAATTCCCTTTCTATTCACTTATTCACATTTGCCTCAATCCCCATTTGGATTATCACTGTAATCCTTATCTCAATTGGTATTTAATTATAAACAGTTTGAACTCTATCCAGCTTAAATTTAGAAAATGACTTGAAAAGTTTAAAATAGATAAGTAGTTGCAAAATAATTATTAGTTTGTAAAATAGCTGTAAAATAGTAAACTAGTTATAAAATAATTGTAAATTAGTTAAATAATTGTAAAATAGTTGTAAAATAGCAATTAGTTATAAAGAAGTTAAAAAATAGTAATTAGTCTATAAAATAGTTGTAAAATAGTAATTGGTTCCAAAAATAATTGTAAAATAAGTATAAAATAGTTTGGCTTTTAAAAAGAAAAGATGGTATAGTAAATAGCTAGAAAATTAGGTTTAAGAAAATTTACATTAAAACAATTTTATGTTAAAAATAGTCCAGAGCCAAACTGTTCAACTTCCCAATCTCCGTTCTCATCAATTCCATTTAAATTTCCACTTCCTTTTGAATCGATTCAATCTGAAATCAATTTAAACAACTTTATTTCAACTCTAGTTTGAATTAATCCCTATTCAAGTTGAATTAACCTCGATTCTTTCCAAATTCAAATCAAATTCCATTTGAATTTAAAAATATTCAACTTTAATCACAAATCTAAATTATTTAAATCAAATTTCAATATGAACTAATTTCAAATTTAATCTCATTTTAAATCCTCTCGAATTATATAAATTCGAGTTAAATTTCAAATGTTGATCTAATTTCCTTAAATCAAATTAACCTTTACTTTTTAATTTAACAGCCTAAGTCCTTACACAATTAAATTTTGAGACCAATATGTTAATATTTATTCAAATCACTTTTACTTACTTATCTCATATTTTCAAGCAAAAGTTTAGAACCCTTTAAACATTTAATTCTGAGTCCAAATCTCAAAATTCTAAATAATTCAAATCATTTTTAAACAATTTAAACTTTGAAATCGAATTTATTACCTAATTTAAATTTTGAAACCAATCCTTAACAACTTAAACTTGTAAGTTACCTTTTAAACATCCAAACTTAAGTTCAAAGTGATTTCACTTTTATAAGTTCAATTTTTATCTTCAAAAATCAAAATTACTTAAATAATTTCAAATTAAATATTTATTTCCATTTAATTACTGCAATGGATATAAAATATCACAATCTAATTCTTAATTCATTTTTAACAAACCAATTTACAGTTTCATAGATTACTCATAACAGCAGGATGATATTAGGATAAGTCAAAGTAAATAAACATCCAATTTACTTAAAACATCCATCTATTTCCAGATCTCAAACCCATTTTGAGATCACACAAACTCCCAATTCAAATCAACCATTTAACTTCCCAAGTTAAAATTTCAATTTCATCTTGAAATTTCCAATTTCGATGGTTTATTAACTTATTTATCTTTCCCAAAGTTAAATTTAATTTACTTAATCCAGTCAACTTTACACAATTTGAATTCCCATTTCAAATTTTAAACTTCGTATTAATAATCTTCTCACTAAAATTTAAAAACTTATTTCACTTTGGATCTTCACATCACATTCCAAGGAAAAATTCAAAACTCAACCTTAGAGTTTATTTCAAATCAGTTATAATATTATGTATATCCCACATACATACATATTTATTTCCTTTATATACCAAGTTATACCTTAAATTTTTAAACCACCTTTGGTTTTAATTCAAAACAGTTTTCTTTTACGTTTTTAAACAACACTTATTTAAAAATAAGATCACATTCAAAATATTCTGAACAATACTATTGATTATTTCTCTTAACATTTTGAAAATAATTTCAAATGTTTGTAAACCTAGAATTCAAAACTTCTCAATTTACATCCTTAAAACATTTTATTATTTATTCGAAAACAATCATCCCGTTATTAAACAAAATAACGATTCTGTTTTCTGGTTTGAAACCAATTCTAATTCATCTTATTTATATAGTTCAACTTATCCAATTCCTATTTGGATATATATTTTCTTCACTTAATTCTTATCCAACTTCAATATCCAACAACCAATTATTGCTTTATATATAAAATATTAGCTTTTATAAAAATCATTCATTAAAACCATTTTTTAAACCTTTATATAAGAAAATAACAAGTACGCTCTCATATATAAATACACTCAACTCATCCTAGAGTAACACTGACCCTATTCTTGATGAGTAAACCCACAAGATCCAAGGTTCTCCTTTAACCTTTTGCTCTGATACCAACTGTAATGACCCGGAATTTTCAATCCTAAAAATTCGAAATAGTTAGGGAAAGAAGGAAGAGATAGTTGAAGAAGAAGAAACAGAAACACCAAAACACATATTCTCACATTCGCAGCGGATCAAAATATAATATCAAATAAAATAGCAGTTATACAAAGGAAGACCGTATTAGTTAATTTACATCAATACATCGGAGTTACAACATTTACACTAACACTGGATAGTTAAAATCAACATGTCCCAGATAAACTACAATATATCAAAGCGGAAAACTCTCCTTACGTTCCTAACATCCAGCTCGCCTCCTGAGCTTCAGAACGTCCTCACCTGAAAATCTGTAATGCTCGATCTGACCTGAGCATTGCATCAAAGTAACACCCGGGTCAGGCTGGAAACCAGCGTGAGTAAAATCATCTAACATGAAATACAAAAACAATAAATTTATATAAAAACCCGGGGTAACTCATACTCCACTACAAGTTTTAACTTGCCATAGTCAAATACACATCCTATAACCATCTAAGTATCATTACTCAGATTAAATGACCAAGTTTACATTATTTATTCCATTTCAGCCTATTTATTCCAAAGTCAAATTCATAAAGAATAATTTTAGAATACAATCGAAGTGGTTTCAGGTATGTACCAATACCCAACCCTGGTCTTTTCGAATCCAATATCATCCTAAAAACAAATCAGTTTAAGTTTTAAAAAATTCCATATATCCAGAATTACATATTTACATAGCCATTCATCACAAATAGACAAACCATATTATCTCTGTTCAGCCTAATCATACCACACCACATAGTATCTCTTATCAAAGATATCAAGTAAACCAAGGCATACAATATCATTCAATTATTCATAAACCATATTAATCAGTCACACCATTTCAATTAATTTAAATAAATTAAATTAATTCCTTTAATCACTTTTAATCCTGCTTACTTAACATTAATTAATAATAAACCATAAAGTAATTATCCATTAATTTTCCTCTATAATTACATTAAGTAATTAGCCTTTAATTAATAATACAAATTAATTAACCCTCACCATTCACATTAATTACTTTTATCCTCAATTAATTTCTCAAATTAATTATCCTATAATCACTTACACTGATTAATTATACTTTAATTAATCACACTCGTTAATCAACTAACCCTTAATTAATTTCCTTAATCAATCAATCCTTTAATTAATTACACTAAGTAATTAATCCTTAATTACTTCCCTTAAGCAATTAACCTTTAATTACTTTCATCAAGTAATTATCCCATTGGTTAATTAATTACATTGGTTAATTACATTGATTAATTAACCCTAAATCAATAATTAGTCATAACTATTAATTATTCTTTTGCTAATAATAATCACTCTTTAATTTCTAATTTATAAATCAATGATTAATCCTTAATTATTTATTAATAAATTTTTAATTATCAATAAATTTAAATGATAAATCATTTATCTTAATTAGTCTTCTTAATTATTATTTCAAAGTCTTATCTAATAACCTTGGAATCAAATAACTTAAAAGCTTTAAGTTTAAGTAAAATTAAAAAAATTTAATATTTTAATTAAACTATTTAATTATCTGATTATAAGCTTTCAAATCAACTTAAGGATTAACTTGATTAGTATCTTAAAATACTTTCTCAACTTAAATTAACAAAACATTTAAATAATCAATTTATTACTTAAAATAGTTTTAAGATAATTAATTTATCTTGACGTAGTCAAGTTTTAAAATTTTGTTAACATCTAACTTATAAATCGAGAACAATCCCGAGTATTACCTCACCAAAATCCGAGCTATACCCGATTCCTAACTGAGTCTACCAATCTCAGTCTTTACGTGATCAAACCCGAGATCAAACCCAAGTATAACGCCCTCAAATCCTCGAGTTAACAACGAGCATAAACTTCTTCCCTGCTCCCTCTTCTTCTTTTCTTCTCCTCATCTACTTCTTCTTCCTCAATTTTTTCCTCAGCCGTGCACGATCATGTGCACATGCACACGATTTATGACCACTCCTACTCGCTATCGACCAGCCCCGCAAAACATCCTTGACCACCATACCTCACTCTTCCACCTAGAAACCTGATCGAGTCAACCTATCGAAAAATGATCACCCAGCCCAAAATCTGGAAACCCAACGCTCCGACAAAATCAATCATCCACCGACGATCCTATCTTCGAGAACCATCACCAATCGTACCAAAGCATCAACTCGACAGGATAAATCGATTCCTCTGGTCACGATTGCTTCCAGCCTTCTCATAGCGTCGCGAATGTCTTGAAAAAATCGATCACACAAACCAAAGTCGAAACCCTACTTCGCCAAAGACTAGCCGCCATGTTCATTAGTAAAATTCATAACTATTTTTCCATCGATCCTTGGCACTCCGCCCATCTCCAGACGAAATCCCGACGCAAACCTCATCGTCGACCAATGCCAATCAACGAAAGTGCTTAAATCGATCATATTGATATATCTCTCTATCCACTTACCTAAAAAATCATGAGTTCATCACCTAAATTCATCATTTTATGCTACAAATCAGATTCTATAATCGATAATTGAAATTAGCATGTTTGATTTTTACCTATTTTCGTATCATCACTGTATTTTTGTATTTTTGTAAAAAATACTAAATAAAAAATCTTGAAACTATTTTTAAAATTAATATTACACTATAATGATCATTCTTCATTCCGAAACCAGAGCTTAATTCTGATTGTAAGGGAATATATGAATTTTGCTATTGGAAATTTGAATCCTGTAAATAAGAACAGAGAGGAATATTGTACAGACATTCCACAGACATGCATTCACACCCAATCATCCATGTAAACATTATACGCAATATCACTTCAATATTTATCACATGCAACAAACATAAGGATAAATTCAAAACTATTTTTTTATAAAGTTAGTTTACTCACAATTGATTTAACCGAGAAGCTTTATTCTGAAACCTGGAAGTTGCTTAATCTTTTGAAACTTGAAACTAGGATTGATCTCGAATTATGTTGAACTACTACTAGATTTTGATTCCGATTTGAAACTGAGTTGAACTGATCCTAGCTTAGCTTGCTTTAGGTTGTATTTGAAAAGAGATTGCTTTGAATTCTTTGTTGAGTTGAAGTAGTTTAAAAAAAATTCTCTGTTTTTAAGTTACAGATTATTTTTCTTTGTTTTTTATAGTGAAGATAAAGGAGAAAAAATGAAAGAGAGGAATAGAGAGATGTTAATATAACTTTGCTTAATTACTTTTAAAAGAAATAAATTGACACATGTTGAATTACTTACATTTGTCATAAACATGCTAAAATTGATTTACACTTGTATTAATGCATAGAGAATTAGTGTACATGTGTAATTATATTGTATTAATATGTTTTATACATATTTATATAATATCTATAATTTAGTTTATATTTATTCATGTCTTTATATTTAAACTTTTTCTCTTATTTACCTATATATTACTTAAAAGAAAAAGAAATAAAAATCCAATTCATATACTTATAATTAATTATATATACACATTAGCTTTTAAAATATAGAATTTTTAGAACCAATTTATTCTAAGTTGTTTGAATTTCAAATCCAAACCTTTATTTGCCATCTACTTATATATACAAAAACAACACATAATTTATTTGTTTTTGAAAAGATAAATTTTGCCTATTAAATGATTATATCAGGAGATTATTAAATTAATATTGCTAAATTAAATTATTATATAAATATGTTTACTGTGATTATATATTCACAAAGGATTTGTATACGTACTTACTTAATATTTCAATGTTAAAGAGTTTACATATATCTATATATATATTTAATAATTTACTATGAGATTCATCATTTTAATTCAATTATTATTATAATTTCAAATCCACTTATATACATCCAGACACCTTTAATTATCAAATTTATTTGTTTGATCCAAATAGAATTAGTATCCCAATAGTTTACAATCAATTAATTATCCAATTAATAGCTGTTCAAAATCCGGGTTATCGCACTAATTTAACAAAGAAATCTTGCCAGTAAACAAAGGATTGGATTAGGCATCATATATTATTTTGATGGCCTATATTCATTGCAAAATTATTAAAATAAATTATAGAAAAAACTACTTAAGATATTCGGGGTAGGACTGCTCAACTAGTTTTGTGACAGTTTGGATAATCTTCTAAGTGACGATATGTTACTTGCCTGGGCGAGCATCAAAGTGCACTTAGTATATTATCCTTATTATGATTATGCAGTTGAGGTGAGTTTGAACTTGAGAAAGCCCAAGCATTTGTAGTTTATCATTTAATAATGATTTAATCGGTAAAGATTTCTCCTTTTGAGATTGTATTCTGTTTGGAAGAATAGGAAAGTTAAGACTTAGATTACTGAGTTTATTCGAGAGTTTTGAGAATCAATGGGCAACATATCATAAGTTTTCTTCTTTAGAGCAGGTGATGTGATAGTGTTTCATGTATTGTATTCATGGGCAGGATTTGCACCACATAAGCAATATGGTCATCTTGGATGTTGAATAGACTAAAGGGAGTTTACAGCTTAGCATGCACTTTATAACTATTATTGGTTAACGTGTGTGTTGACTCCTTTTAATGATTGGAAATTTATATGGTAATCGTTGTTGATTGCTTGCCTTTGCTTGATTGTTTATTTTTGTTGATTGATTATTTGTTTTTGTTGCTTATTGATTGCTTGTTTTTGCTTGATTTTTGATTGATTGTTTATATTTAATGATAGATTATTAATTGATTATTTATTTTTTATTGGTTGATTGCTAGTTGATTTTTTTTGTTACTTGGTAATTGTTGTAGTTGGTTGTTATTGCTTATTGTTGCTTTTTGATTGCTCATTGTTGATTGTTATTGCCAGCATATTATGTGAATTCTCTTTGTATAAGTGTTTAATAGCGACATCGTCGTGATTAGTCGACTAGAGAAAGTGGAAGTGAACCAGATGTGGCTTTTGACCTCAAGGGTCCATTCATTTTTGAGATAAGGAAACATGGCTTTAGACCGATGGGGGTTAAGTTTGTCTGTGTTCGATAGAGCTTTATATTAGTATGCCTCCAATTATAGAAGTAAAATTTTATTTTCCTTTTTGGTTTGTTAAAATGTGAGAAAGCACAGTGTAGAGCTTGTTCTGTTGTTGCTAGTATTTTATAAGTGTGCTTATTTTTTTGATAGTATCATGTTTTTTTGTGATGCCTATTAAATTATAGATGCTTGTTGCATTAGGGATGCCTGTTGCAGAATTTGTTATAGCATGTTTACTTGAGATGCTTGTTGTAATGGTATGCTTGTTTCATGGGGGATGCTTGTTGCATTTGATGTGTTTGTTGCACAGTCAGTTATTGCATATTTATTTGAGATGCTTGTTGCATGGTTTGATATATCATATTTATTTGAGATGATTTCTATATATGATTTAGCATGCTTAAGTCCATGGTTTAATGTTACAATTGTGTTTAATCCTCTTTGTTGAGTACATGATTAGGTACATAAAAGTAGTTATGCTCTATTGGGAGCTTATTTGCTCGGATTCACATCTAAATAACATGCACTTGTAGTGAAAGAGGTATGTATGATTTGCAGTGTAGATGATATGTATATATATGCTTGTATATCCCCAAAAATGAGATGCCTTGGATATGATGCCTCAAATATGAGATATGTGTGTGTTGTTTTGGGATTTTTTTTCCTAGCTGGCTGCATAAAGGAGGTGCTACCTAATTTTTCCAAAACAAATAGGACTTTAGAATTTTAGGAATTTTGATAACTTAGCCACATAAAGGAAAATTGGCTGAAATTTTATGGAAGATGATGCTTGGAAATTTTTATAACGTTTCTGACTCGACCTTCGAAAATCGGCACCGAATATGACACTCGTATTACAATGCCGCTGATCCAAACGTCGAATCTGGTTCGTCGGAGCTTATAACACATCAAGTACAACACAGCGGAAGAAAATGAATAATACATTTGATGTACAACATTTTTGATACAATATCCAAATATAATGATGATACAATAGAATGATACAATAGATATCAATACTATCAGAGATACAATGAATAGCAGCGGAAAAGAATATCTTCACTAGAATACATCCCAAAGGAATCCAACCCCATAATCCAACTGCAACTCCATCTCCAAACTAAAGATAGCTCGAAAAACCATCAAGTTGCACCAAGCTAAGCAAAGTCAGCCGTGAAAACTGAAGTGTAGAAAATGCGATCCACAAATCCAAAGGCTTCGAAGGTTATCGAATCGATTCCTACTATTCGACTATCTGAAAAACCCAACTCTAGACTGCCCGTGTGGAAAATAGTGGACACCCAGAGTTTAGAAAAGGAACATTAAACTTCAGGTCAGTCATGGGACTGATATGAGTAAACAAAACAGTTTTTATCTTTAAAACAAACAAAAGAATTTAGATTGAAATCCGCAATGCTTTTGAAAAATGAAACTACCATAAGGCCTCCCGACACACACACACAATGCAATCACACACATGGGGAAGATTTCTCCTTATGATAGTCCAACATGCTTACTACGCAAAATTCTTCTTTTATATTATTATTAGTGCATAGTGGAAAACATTTATAAAGTGTAATATTAATCTTAGCCAGCATAGGTACCATTATATTATGCCAGCTATAGCTGCCATTTTAAATGACAGGTTCTACAACTAAAACCGTACAAGGCGCGTATTATTTTGTTTGGATTTTCCAACAGATGGTCAGGCTAAGGAACTTCCTATTGCCACATGGGAACGCTTCTGGAGGGACGCCCCGAGAACCCACCCTCGGTTCTCTGCTAACACAAGGCCGGTTACCCCCTTCCGGGGAAGTAAAACCTGAGATATGCCACACCCGGTCCTTTGGGACCTTTATACGAGAGCTCTCAACACCAACAACATCACACAGTAATAAATATACTACAATGTCCACATGAGTAAGTATCTGAGCTCCATACTATGATACTACCCTTTTCCAGAAGGAATGGACATACCCTAGGAGAGCTACCCCTGAAACCTTGCCGCACCTTTCCTGTTTTGACCATTACCGGTTTGTGAGGCTCGATAAGGTCTCGTCCACAAAGCTACACTTTTCACAAAGTCATGCTTTGATCACAAATAATCAACAAATGATCATCAACACACAGCAGCACTTAGCATGCCACACTACCAAATTGGGGGTATATCGCTGATAACCTTCAACTACATAACCTTTGAGCTCGTACGTCTCAAAGAAGGGTGTTAAGCTAAGAGATTAAATTCTCCGCCACCAACAGATATGTATTTGAAAGAAATTTTCTTTATATCTCAAAGTGTAGTGTCAGACATACAACCATACAAGTCTGTCCCAGGTTCGAACAAAACCGAAGGCACTTCCGAAGTAGCCCTTGCAAATCTGGGTTTTCATAATCCCGATCGGACTTCCCATCACTTAGGAGATATCTATACCGGCGCGACTCAGTGCAGTGACAATCGATGGGTTATCCTTTCGTTCTCAAAAATACCGGGTCTTCACCATCGGTCTTCAAATGCTATCCATAACGACGTATCATTATTCGGAATGGGTTATATGACACAAGGTCCTCTCCCGGCTAAACCGAATAATGAGCGTAATATTTAAAAAGATATAGATATAGGATTTCAGTTAAGTCACAACTTAAAATCCACAACCTTCCTCTCAAATGGTTTAAACAAATTACCATTTCAAATCTTTTTTTTAATAAAAAGATTTATTTCGCAAAGTTCACCCAGTTTCACAAAGATCCATTCACGGATTTCAAATCAATTTCCATTTCAATTGGATTAACTCATTTAATCTTTCAATTAAAGATTTAATTCATAACTTTCAAACCATTTCCAATTCATATCTTTTATCTGGAAGATATAAAAATTCTCTTCAATTTTAAAACAAGATTTAATCGCCTTCACAAAGGTTAATTCATAGTTTTTTCCAAACTATTACAATTTCATTTCAACTTGCAATCTTTTGACACAAATTTGAAATCCTTTTTTTTTATGAAAGCTATTATTATTTGAAACAAATAGTTCTCGTTTTGCGAAAAACTGATTACAATTTACATAAGTTAAAGCTATTCAAGTATAAAACTTGGATTTAAATTTAAATTTCCAAAACCATACTTTTTAAATGCTTAAACACCCATATAAACATCTTTATAACTTGTATAATCTTTTAAGATCATAATTTCCAAATTATTAAATTTAATTTCAAATATAGAATTCAAATTTAAATCAAATTATTTAAATTTGAAGTTCTATTAAGTTATTTAAAATAACTTTTATTTTTGAACGCATTTTCAAAAGCTTTCAATTCCAATTCCAAAACTATTTTGGATTCCAGAATTCAATCTTGAAAATTTATTAAAAATATGTGACTTAGTCGATTTCCTCGTGCAATCCATATTTGTGTGTGTATGGTGTAGTTCAGGGGTTTTACACAACAGTGCAACAACATAAATCATCACATCACATATTTGAGCATATCGATATTGATAAGCGGTATAATCTATAACGTTTATTGTTCATTCATAGATTCACAGATAAATAGTATAAATTTATCATAGATAAATAATTTTCATTCATCACAGATCACATCGAAATAATTCATAGCACAAAGCATAACATATCAGAAATATCAAACATTTCGACAATCAATAGAATTCAAACATCTATAAGTAAGCTCAATTAATTATCTAATTCATTTAAATCAGATAAGTAATCAATCATGGTTAATTAACATTAATTTATTTCAAAGTATTTGATTAATTGTCCTTTAATGATTTATTAATTAAATTAATCAATCTTTATTTGTACTTATTCAATTATCCTTTAATTAATTTCCCTTAATTAAATAAATTAATCAACCTTAATTATTTACCATTTAATTAATTATTCTTAATTAATTACAATAAGTGATCATTCCTAATCACTTAATCAACTTTAATTAATTAATTGCTTTTTAACCTTTAATTTATTTCATGAATTATCAAAATCTTAATTATACATAAGATAAACATACTAAATCACATTTCTAAAATCTTTACTTTTAATTATAATTTGACTTTATTTATAAATTAGTTAAATTTAAAATATCTTTAAGTATTTAACATACTTAATTTAACAATCAAACTGTTTCTTAATTAAGGTTTTGAAAGACATTTAATTTAAAGAATTTATAAAGGATTAAAACAATTTCATTTTTACATTTCCAAAAGAACTTATTAATACAGGTTTTAAATTTTAATTGTCCTGACTTCGGGTTAGACCCGATGATAACTCGACCCTGCTTCGAGTTATCTCTCCTTCTTCTCACACACGAACCAGAGCAAGATTCCAGTTTACTCGAGTAAACACCCGAGTTCTTCTCCTATTTTCCTAAATTAAATTTAGATTTTTAAAACTTTGTTTAAATCTTTAATTTTAGAATTTAAAATCGCTTTATAAAATACTTTAACAATTTAAAGTTGTTAAAACATTTCATTTTTATAGAACTTATTTATTTTAAAACTAGAATCAAATTCATTTTGAATCCATGCTTTAAAACTTTGTTTAAATCTGACTTTCAATTTTTTAGTTTCATTTTAAATTTAAACACTAACAGGTTTTAACATTTAAACCAAATATACCTTAAACAGTTAAAAGTAGTTAAAAACCAACGTAAATTTCAAAACTTGAATCATTTCAAAACCAAGGTTCAAACTAACTTGAATTCAGATTTAAACTTAAGTTTAAAACTTAGTCTAAAACTTTGATTTACATTTGAAACTTTATTTTTAAATTTAAAAACAGAACAAACAGGTCTCGGTAAAAACCTGTAACAAAATAAAATTCCGAAGCAACCCTATTGTGCTTCGAGTTCAACACCCCACTGCCTCGACCAAAACTGCAAAATACTTCGAGTCAACGCGCCAAGTAGCTTGAGTACAACCCAAAACCAATTTCACCAAAACATCGGTGCACCGTGCACATACACGGTGACGATGATTGTCTCTGATCATCATCGATGATCTTCCCACATCATCCATCACCCAAACACCCCCTCGCAATCATCAAAATATCATCTTCAACTCGAAATCAAAATCGAGCTCACAATTAAATCCTGGAAACGTGAACTAGAACCACCATCAACCTGGAAACGCATCATTCTCACAACCACGGCCACCAGAGAACCTGAAACTCCGGCCATCCACTCGTCGACACTTCCTTTTCCACCACCCAAAACCTCGCAATGCTCGATCAATTGACGACAATGAAGGAATCAATAAACTACACCTCGTCAAAACCATGAGTTAAACCCTAAATCTCCCTCGTCCCATCATTTCTTGCAACAGAAAAAGTAACGAACAATTTTGCCGATATAATCGATTGACGAACTTGCTTCGAGCAATGTTTCAGCATTTAATAACTGATCGATCGCCGGTAGTTGATTAAAAAAACATATTTTAATCATCTAAGAACTGTTCATAAACCACACCTCTAAAAATCATGAACTTTGCTTTAAAATTCATGTTAAGGTATGAGAATTCAATTCACATATCTGAATTCAAAAATTAAAAGTTTTGAATTTTAACTCGTTTAAAGCTTTGCACAGTTATTTTGATTTCCAAAGGTATTTACAAGTCATTTTCACTTGAATAAAATTTAAATCTTGAGTTTATGCTATATCAAACAATTTTTGTTTTAATACTAAATCCAAACATTGAGTAGATCAGGTAACAATGGTTTTTGAATCAAAATCTGGTGTTTTAAATTTAAAACAGAGAAACAATTTTAATCATCAGTTTGCAAACAAATCATTCATTCATTCAAATATTCACAGAGCATTCAAAAATATATAAAAACATACTTATTCTCCGATGTAGATGCAACAAAGTCAAGTTTTAAATTTTTTAAAACAGTTGATGTTATTCACTTGAAAAACAAGTTTGAACAGAGCTGAAAACTGTAGTTTTGATCTTCCTGTAATCACATTTATGTTTTGTCTTTATTGAATGAATTGTTTAAGCTTGTAGATATAGTGAAGTTTATTTATGGAATGCTAAGTTTTTGATGAACAAACAAGAACAAAGAGTAGATGTATATATGTAGAGAAAAAAGTGTTTGCACATGAGAGATGTTTACTAGTTTAGCTTGTTTCTTTTTTCTTTTTTTCTTTTTTTATATATTTGATCAGATTTTCTTACTGCCTGCATTTTTTGACCAAAGATATTTTTAAGTGGAGGCTGATATGATTTTTGTTTCGGATGAGAAGATATTAGTAAGTACATATGTTTCCCCCTTGTTTGCATGAATCATTTCATTTGATTTTTTATTTGTGTGAAGATATTTTTGTATGCTTTGTTTTGTTATCTCCTTGCATACACTTGTTAAATGACTTGTATTTCTCATGAATTAAAAACTTTTTAAATAAATTTTATATTGCATTTTTCTTATTTTATAAATACATCTTCTTAATCATTATTATATACACATTATTTAAAAGAAAATGCTATTATAACTAATTACCCATAAATCAATTTACATAAATAATATTTTCAAACCCAAATCATTTTCTAAGGCATTTGTTTAAATTTTAAATTCAAATACAATTCAGTATTCAATTTCAAACTCTAAAGTCAAATTCAAATTTACTCATATATACATATGCATATATATTTCAAATTCATATTAATTCCAAAATTTACATTAACTATTAATTTAAATTTAATTCAAAATTGGGATCGTTACAATTTTGGCCTGTCGGACTGCATTGTCATATTCATAGGAATTTTAGAGACAAAATTCTAATAATGAGGGGAGAATGTAGTTTTACGACTAAATATTTGAATAATTAATTCAAATATTGAATTGTTATTTAATTAAAGAGCCAAAATTTGACTTTTTACAAATGGGCGAATTAGGACTTGAGATCGCTTCCGTTGGGTCAAGTACGACGTTGCGAATTAAAAAGAGCATAAATATTGCTATATTTAGAATCATGAAATTATCTCCCTAGAGCATTTTCTCGAATACCGACGATATTTATACCATCGGTACAGGAAACAACGTAGTGATATGCGGTGATGGGTTTCATGGCGATATGATGTATTATTGGATCATAAGAGTTCAAAACATGTCATGATTTATTTGAAGAATTATATATAATATATATTAGATTATATGAACACCAACCAACTCAGATATTTCTCTTCCTTTCATCTTTCTCCTCTTATAGTAAACATGAAGTATAGGCCACCACCTTTCTCGAATTAAATCAAGAGCTTCGGTTAATGAAAATGACAAGATCGGATCCATTGAACCTGGGATCAAAATTTTGTGGCCATTGATACATGCAGCATGACTTGGCCGAGCTCGACCTTCTTGGCGTTAAACTAGGGTTACGCTATTTGGGAGCTTGGAGAGGAGTTAAGCAAATTGGTATGCACCAATGTGTTTCTTCTGAGGCGTGAACCTTCATGCACCAATCCTTTGAAGTCCAATTTCCTCTTGGTGGGTGTGACAATATAAAGCCGTGGAAGAAAGGATAGAGTCGCGAATTTAGGGTAGGGTACGGATGTGAAACGATGGTCGCCATTTGGATAATCGTCGCTCTAGGAGGTGATTGGAAGTGGTTGTAGTTTGATTCCGTCAACCGTAGCTCCATGGTGGGTGGTGAACTTGCACAACTGTTCTGGATTTAAGTGTGCGTGCATATCTTATGTGTAGAAATTTTAAATTAGGGAAGAATGAATGTGGGATAATTAAGGTATTCAATTATTTTATTATTTTAATTAACCTTATATCATATTAAATTCGCATGTCTTGCGTACGAGGTCCAATCAAAACGCTTTCTGCACTATTGCACTCACAGTGAAATTGTCTACAATATGGCATAGGCTTGGACCAGATTTGGATACTTGA
This sequence comes from Allium cepa, assembly GCA_030765085.1. NCBI lineage: Eukaryota > Viridiplantae > Streptophyta > Magnoliopsida > Asparagales > Amaryllidaceae > Allium > Allium cepa. The sequence goes on from CM060932.1 coordinate 562,443,207, forward strand.
GGAATTTCAGCTTAGATGAGTGGAATTATAACTCTATATTTATATATCAATATAAATTCCCAAAATTATATATATCTGAAAAATGATTACCTAGAAGAAGTAGGTAATATATACAAGTAATTATTTCCCATTTGATTGGATTAGTTTGAGTACATATTTAGAATAATTGATTAAGATCCCGTGTATACATTACAAGAAAAGATGCATTTTATAACGCAAATAGATAATGCTTTATTTCATAATGTTATTGTTTTATTAATTTGTTTTATTTTGAGAATGGATCCACGGTGTAACACTTTGATAAGGCATGCTTTTCCAAATTATTTGTGTGGCCACCTCTTCATGTTATTTCCCTCTTTCTTTTTCCCCAAATTATTTCCTCAAATACTTAAAGAGTCCCTCCCTTGTCATAGCCTCTTCCTCAAATTATCTCCATAACCCGACCAGATTTGAAAAGTGGTAATACATTCCATCTGAAAATGATTATTCGGCAAAAGCCTTAAATTAGGGTTTATGCTTGCTCCAAACTCATTAACTCCTTCCAAGTATATTAAACGAAGTTAGTGGAATTCCCGATTTCTTCTATAGAGAGGCATGACGCATAGGATATGTTTCCTGATTTGCTTTCAAGGTTTTTTTTCCTAGTAATTTGCCTAAATTTTTGCTTCTAATCTTGTTTGAGAAGCTGGATTTTTTCTTTCATATTTTGTTCTATTTTTCTTATCTTTTCTAGTTGCAAAAGCAGTTTATATTGATCCATGGGTTGCTTCAGTTCTTGATCTTGGTTGCGATCCAGGTGCTTGGCTACAAGTAAGCACTAATTCATTTTTGGAGATTTTAGCAATGTTGATTGATTGAATTATGTTTTACCACACAATTATTCACAACTGCATAAAGGAATTGAATCTTTATAAACGAATGTATCATTATGTGTTACCCTTCTATGTTTGGAGTATTAAGAGATTTCTATTATTATTCATTTTTAATCAGATCATCCTTCTAGAGTTAAAAGAAGCTATGAGTTAAATTTTGATAGATTCAGTTCTTTCAATTTTAGGGCTGTGATTATTATATCTTTTACTCTAAAGAGTGAAGGCATAGTTTTATGATGTTATAACTCATTTGGGCAGAACACTGACCCCTCAATGAGAGATGTTAAAGTAGGATCCCAAAGAGTGCAATATATCATTTTGTTTATAAATATGTGTGGGGCTTTGTGATACACACTTAAAAGTTTGTATATAGTCTCCAATTACATAGGTTGGCCTATTTGAAAAAAGCAGCCTGTACTCCAACTAATATTGTTTCTAATTTAGTGTACATCACATTTTGAATAGAGTCCAATCATACAAGTAATACTCTCTCTTTAATCCTAATTAGTTAGTCAGAAATAGAAATATTGGAACTACTGGATACAAAAAGATAATGCATTCATTTATTATTAACACTTGGTTATATGCATAATAAACAGATATAATTTTGAATGATAGTAAATGTGATCATCATCTTCCAAATAGAACTTAAAGGCAAGTAACCTACCAAATATAATCGATCAATGATGCTTGTACTATTAAAATGCATTCATAATCTGACATTTCTTCATTTACATAGACTTTTATATTTACTTTGTTTCACTTTATGTTATGGCCTGCCTTTTTAGACATTTTAAGCTGACACACACGTCAAACTCAAACCATACAAAGGGGCAGATTATTATTGGGGTAAATAAGAAAAAGCCGAGAAAGAAAAAAACAAATACAGAATCTCGCAGCGGAATGACAAAATATAATAATCAAATAATAGTTCCTGACGCTGTTTTTTTAAATACATTTGATTATTCTTTTACAACAAAAATCAGAGTTACAGAAAATAGGAATAAATAGTAAATAAATGTAGTGGAACAACATGATGCAGCGGAATAAATAAAATAGATAATAATAGTACAAATTTTCGTCTTCTTCTTCTGGAAATAAGGTCTTCACCCTGAAATGCTCAGGTTGACCCAAGCGAATTAAAAAGATAAAACACTGGAGTCAAAACTAAAAGATCTTACGTAAATTAAATCAATAGTAAATAAATATGAGTGTAACGGCATCAGAGATGTTTACGGAGTTTGACATCTCCCATCTCGTGTCTAACATGAGTGCAATAACTTAAGAGATGTTCGGGATTACCATCTTCTAAGAATCCATTAAACTATCTACAATGTAGTACAATACGCTACTGTAATAGTGTCTATAGTAAAGTAAAGTATTAAAATAGTGTTAAGGTGTTACCCATATCCCCCTTAACACATTTTATATATTCTCATAGTCTATACAGTACCATACGCTCCTCCGTGAGGTTTACCCAGAGAGCACTCCATAGGTATGGTACAAAAAAACTCATAGAAGGCACTCTAGGGCGCGTGAACACAACACTTGAGGCAATGCTAGGGTAGATTTATCGGCTACAGAACCAAGCTGGTGGCAACACATAGCAGCTACTACCATCCACCTCGGAACACACTCCCACAATCAAAATCAAGGGGTGGCCACCAAATCATCACAAAGTCATAATATGTATCGTAGAAGCATGTCCGATCGGAGGAATGACCTCACTTGGCCCAAGTATAGCTTATGTTTTAGTCACGTCTAAGCTGACTCATGGGAGTCAGGGTCATGTCATACCTTATACAGAAATCGTTCGCCAAACCATCCTACTTCATTTCTAGAATCTACACCACGTACACAGTTGTTAAAGTGGTTTTTGGTACTGGCAGAGAGTATGACAATATCCGATCCCGGTTTCTTTAACAACCAAATGCTTATTTCACACCTGATGGTTCTTTTACATTTCAAAAAGTCAATTCACAATTTATATCAAAATATCATATTCGATTTCAAGTCATATCTCTTTCGAAATCATATTCCCTTTCAAGATGTATTCACTTTCAAAATCATGTCCAGTTTTGAAATTCACCTTCACTTTGAACTTATCGATAAGTTATGTTAATTAATGATTCATTTCAAAATCATCTTATTCACTCAAATATTTCATTTCACAGAGGTATTCGTTCCAAATTTCAAATTTAGGTTGTATCATCACCAAGGATTTAAATATAAATACTTCAAGTTTACACAATCTGGATTTTTAGAAAATAGTCTAGGTAATTATAAATAGTTTATATAGTTTTTAAAATAGTTTAAATAGATTTTAAATATTTTAAATACTAAAAAAATTAATAGATTTAAATTTGATCTAGTTAGATTTTAAAAATGATCTGTACAGCTTTAAAATAAATAAAATAAATTTAAATGATATTAAATAGATTTTTAGTAGATTAAATAGATTTAAAATAGATTAAATAGATAAAAAAGGTTAAATTTGGTTAATTAGGTTATAATAGATTAAATAAATTAAAATATTTTTAAACTGAATAAAATAGTTTAAATTATTTTAAAACAGATTTCAAAGTTATACCCAAATATTTGAATAACTCAATTTCGATAAATTCACTTATATTTGACACTTTAACTTTGAAATTCTAATTTAAATCTTTTGAACAATTCATTAAATGAATTCCAATTTCAACATTTACGCTTGGGCTTTGAAAATAATTCAGTTTATATAAATCATTTCTATTTCAAAATACCAGTTAACTGAATTCAAAATTTCAACGATTCAAAATCATTTAATTTAACCAATCCGTTGTCCGTATTTAATTTTATACCCTAGGGTGAAATGATACGGATTTTTTGTCATTTCAATATCATTTCAAACCGCAATCCTGAATTTAATAAAATCCATAAAATCGCTTGAGTTTATCTTTTCAACCCAAAACAATTTTTCCTTAATCTATAGATCGTTTGGGTATATATCATTTCAAACCATAGTGATTTTCCTGATAATATCTAAGGGAATTTGCAGAGATAAGGTTATACAAATCGAACATAACATCCAATCGACCAATGTCAACAATTAAACATCCATCATAATTATCATCCAATTTAACCAAATAAAATTACAACAAATAACTGATTATTATTCATAAGTAATTAAATGGCAAATTTAAATTCAAAAATAAATTAAATTACAATTTAATTCAAATTAACAGTAATAGCAATTTAAATATACCAAACAACCATAAATAAATTTCTAATTACATCGGAAATTTAATTTAACTAACATAAGAATTTTAGAAGGTGTGGGTGGGTTAAAACGCTGACTTTTGAATTTAAATCGATTTAAAATCCAATTTAAGCCCAAAATTAAAACGTTCTTAGAATTTGTCTAAACCTACGTCAAAATGTCCGTAATTTCGATACGATCCCAACGAAACAAACCGCACGTTAATTGGACCTCGTACGTAAAAGTTACAATAGTTAAACCGCTTTTTTAAAGTTTGAATTTGAAAAGAAAAGAAAATATATATCTAAAACTTACCACGTCAGCATGATGGCAACGAACGAAAATTAAAATCTTAACGATGATCGACTCGTTCAACATGCACAGCCGCTGCACTTCCTGCAATTTTAGTCGCCACTCCGATCATTTTTGACACGATTAGACCACGTCTCCGCCATCGTCGGCCTCGGTCGCCCCCTTTGGTATAGTCGCGGTAACCTCTGGCTTTGCTTATCACTCCATCGGCGCCGCACAGTACGACCCGTACTTGGCGATTTCGATCGCCTTCTACACAAAGTAAACCACTGGATCGACTTGCTTCAACCTCCTCTACATGGCTATCCACTCCGATCGACCCTTTGCCGCAAATCCACTGCTAAATCACACCGACCACAATGAACGGCTGTAACGACCTCTTATTTTCCACCATTCGAATCGGCAATAATCCACACATGTCGGACTTGAATAGTACAAAATAACAGATTGTAATAAAAATTCGGAGCAAATAAAATCAAATCAGAGAATCATAGACACAGAACAACAGAATATCTCGCAGCGGAAAATAAAATACCATAGTAGTTCATGAAGCTACTATCACAAAGTCTCAAAACCAAATACATACTATCGCTCTGAAAACAGATACAACATAAAATCCCTAATACAAAGAAGTCCTTTAATAAAAAGTTGACAGCAGAACAACATAACTGAAATATAGATAACTAGATAAGCTGATAAATCTCTAGTGATTCCAGACCTCCAGAGAGTGAAAATCCAAATCTGTGAATAACTCAGACTGACCCGGGCGTAAATAAAATACAAACACTCGAGTCAGGACATACATGCTTATCCAATGTAAACCAACTCAAGTGAACTGTAGTAAAGGTAAAAGTAACTTAGAAGATGCATGCGACCGCCCATCCTCTAAGGATCTATTAAACTATTTACTATATAGTAATATTGTGCTATTATAATAGTGTCTATCAGTAAAATAAACATACTTTAAAATAGCATCACGGGGTTACCCATATAGCCCCAGACACGTAATAGTCCCAGTGGTCCATCCAATATCCGCATATCTCCTGATCGGAAGACTACGAGAAGATACGCATCGGCTACGGGAGAAAACTAAACTCGTAGTAAAGGCTCGATATGGTAGGTGATACGGCACAACGAGGCAATGCCAGGATAGATATACCAATTACGCACATGGGCTAGTGGTAACGCAGCAGCCACATATGCCCACCTCGGAACACATTCCCAAATCGGAGGGTGGCCACCAAACGATCACAAAGTAATAGAATGGTATCGAAGAAATGCATTCCGACCAGAGCAGCTAATCCTTTTGGCTCGAGATCGCTCCTGTTTTAGCCACCTTAAGCCAACTCACGGGAGTCGGATCCACGTAATATACCTCAAGAACATCGCCACCATCCTACTTCATTCTGGAATCTCCACCACGTACACAGTTGTCGAAATGGGTTTCGGTATCAATAGAGAGTATGTCCATATCCGATCCCGGTCTCTTTGTCAACCAATCGCTATTATAACCAATGGTTATAACTTTCAAAACCTTATTTTATACTTCAAAATAAATAACAATTCAAATCCAAATCTTTATCAAAATAAAGATCAAATCATTTCCAAGACATTTCACTATCAAAATATCATATCTTTCCAAACTCCCTTTTCAAATCATTATTTGAATTCAAATCCAAATATCCAATTTAAATACCCTTTTAAAATTCAAAGATAACATTCATTTATTTCAATTCCAATCATCTTTTAAAATGATTCATTTTCCAATTAAATTTATCCATTTAAATCATTTTAAAGTGAAGTTATTATTCTTTCAAGTCAAGTATTCAAATTTCAAAGTTTCAAGTCATTCTGAGCTCGTTTACTAAGTCAAAACCCTTAATTATTAAAATTTCAGCCTTTCACAGCATTTAGAAAAAAGCTGTTATAAGTAATACTTGAAAATATTTTAATTCAGCAAAGACAGCACTTAAAAACTGCTGTTAAAACTCAGTTTTAGTTAAATTTTAGTTCGAAACAGCAATGACAGCATTTCCAGAAATGCTGTAATAGCTCAGGTTTCAAAATAAGTGTTTTTATTCATTTTTGCAAAGACAACAGACCACTACAACATTTATAGAACTGCTGTAATAGGCCTGAATTATGTTTTAGCCTATTAGTTCAACTACAGCAACTACATCATTTCAGATCTGCTGTAATAGCTCTTTATTACCCTTTTTGGTCATTTTCAGAAACCATAGCACATCTGAATGCTATTAAAAGTGATTTTCAGATTTTAATGTATTTCCAGCGATTAATAAACTTCATTTTAAACCTTTTAAACATTGTCAAAAATCATATTTTAACATTAAAAATATTCATTAACATATCGTTTAACATATTATTTTTATAAAATAAATTTCTTATAATTAAATCCAATTTCAACAAATTACTTAATAAAATTCAGGTGTAAAAGTTTCCAATACTTCACATTTTTAAATAAACAACTAAACACTTAAATTTTATCCATTTTTTTCAAATACAATTTAATTTCCAGTTTTATTTATATAACTAAATTTTTATTTAACCAAATTTTAATTTTCCACTTAAGTTATATTTTCAAAATTCAATGTAACTATTCATTTTTCAACATTTTTAACTTATAGAAAATTCCAAATTTATATATTAAATATTTAGAAATCTAATTTAAATCAAATTTTCATATATATACACTTTAAAATTACTTAAAATTCTAGAAAATTTTATTAAAATAACCATGGGCCTTTATATAGTTTCTAACCTAGGTCACGTGATACGGATATATATCATTTCAATCCGCAGTTTACAAATAAAATCCGGGTTCTATCATTTCAAACCTACAGTCCGAAGTCAAAATAAATAATTAAAAATCGTTCAGGCCTATAATTTAAGCCCATAACGAATTTTCCCTATTCTAAAGTCCGTTCGGGTGTGTATCATTTCAACCCATAGTGATTTCTAATCTAACATGGAACTTGTAGTGTGATAAACAGATATAAATGAACAGTTTAACATTATACAACAGTAACATGTGATATGACATGTAATTGAACATGTTTAATATCATATATAAATAATCACAGGCAGTTATAGCATCATTTATAATTCTACACATTCAAATGTTGTTGCTTCACAATTGCATAAGTATATATTGTCGTGTGAGAATTACTCACCTCAAAATGCTGGAGATAACAAAACCAATGACACAACAGAATCAAAAGCACAATGACAACACTACGAACTTGAGTGGAGAGCAAATCCTAGCTACAAATCTTGCGTTACAACCGAAAACAAAAAAAGTCAAAACAAATTAAAATTCAACACCATTTTGAAATGAAACAACTTTTAAATGAAAAGAGATTTGAATGTCAAATCTTTTGACTTGCTTTCTCATATGCTATGCATGGCCTAGAGGTAGCAAATGGTCAGGTTTGGACATGACATGGCTTGGGTGTGTTCATGTAAATGCACGACCAAGGTAGTTGGAACATGGAGAGGAGGTTATAACATGAGAATGTGAAGAGTTTATAGAATATAGTGGAGTTTTTGGTCATCAAAGTGGTTCGGCCATGGGGAGTGGGCTTGGCCTGTGGGTGCACCATGACTGGAAAATGGCTGGAGGGGTGTGTGATGGTCAGGTCAGTGGAGTGGTGGCGGCTAGGGTTGATGGTCAGGGTGGTGGTTGAAGGGGATGAAGCAAAGTTGGTCAAACAAGTGTGTTTCATGGCTTTAGGTTGCATTTTTTACTGTTCTGATCACCATGGAGGGCTCGGCCATGGTCAAGATCTGGGGAGTAGCTGGCGATGATGGCAGGGAAGTGTGTAGGAGGTGGTGGCCATGGCTATGGAGAACAGGCCTGTCAAACATACATGAGAAACCAGGCAAAAATGCATGAAAAATAAGGAAAAAAGAATAAAAAGAAGGAAGAAGACATTACCAAAATGTTTCTAGCCGTGAATGAAAATGAGATAATTTTTTTTTGCATGAATGAGGAATGAAAGTCATGGCTTACCAAAGAAAATTACATGGCCAAATGAAAATAAATGAAGAGTTATGAAATTGAAAAGTCTAGAAAGTGAAAAGTCAAAAGAAAAGGAAGAGTCTTTGCCTCTTCAATTTCCATTTCTTTTTAAAACAAATAAAACAAAAAAATTTCAGAAAATACTTTTATAAACCAAAACCAAGTGAAATAATATGAAAATAAATTATTAATTTTAAAGAAAATATAAAAATAATAAAATAAATTACTTAAAAATCCAAAACAGTGTTCAAAAATTATAAATAAAACATCACTAGCCTTGGAAAAATATCCAATTCATTTTAAAAATATTATAAAGAAAAAACTTGAAATAAAATAATTTATTTATCATTTCTAGAATAAAATATATAATTAAATTGAAGAAAAATAGAAAAAGAACTATAGAAATTGTTTAAAAATTGAAAACAGGGCATGAAAATTACAAAAAAATTACCATTAACTCTAGAAAAATTCCTACTTCACTTTAAAAATATTTTAAAATAACACTTTTAAGTAAAATAATTTATAAACATTTTCAAAGTGAAAAAATTCAATTAAAATTAATTTCAAAAATATTTGGTTGTTACACTCTCCCTCACTCAAACCTTTTCGTCCTAGAAAAGAACGGAAATAAGGAAATAAGAAATACAAGATAGAAAAACAAAATAGTACCTGGAATAAACAATTCTGGATTCGAAGCACGAATGCTCTCCTCCATCTCCCAAGTACAATCACGATCATCAGTACTCCACTGTACTTTGAGCAGACTAACAGATTTCCTTCTTAGCTGCTTCGTACCTCTGTCGACAATACGAAGTGGCTTCCTCTCGACAGTCAGATTAGGCTCAATATCCAAGCTCAAGAGCAGAAGGCTGAACAAACAAAGATGGGTCATGGAGATGCAGGCGAAGATGTGAGACATGGAGTACATCATGCACTCCAGAAAGCTTCTCGGGTAACTCCAGACGATAAGCCAAGGAACCAACTCTTTCCACAATGCGGAAAGGACCGATGAATGTAGGAGAAAGATTCCCTCTACGACCAAAGTGAAGAACATTCCTTAAGGGAGAGAGCTTAAGGAAAACTAGATCACCAATAGAAAACTCAAGCTTCCGCCTTCGCCTATCAGCATACTTCTTCTGCCTATCCTGAGCAACCCTCAACCTTCTCTTAATCTCCTTAACTCTCTCCGAAGCTTCCAAAATCATATCAGGACCAAGAACCAGAAGATTACCGGATTCAATCCAGCAAGATGGAGATCGACAAGGTCGTCCATACAAAGCAGCAAATGGAGACGTCTTGATACTGGCCTAAATTCAAAGATACAAAGAGATAGATAAAAGATTAAGATAAGCTTAAAACGGAAGATAAGATTATACCTGATAACTATTATTGTAGGTGAATTTGACAAGATGCAAATGATCTTCCCAAGATCCACCATAATCAAGCACACAAGCACGAAGAAGATCTTCGAGTATCTGATTCACTCTTTCCGTTTGACCGTCGGTCTGCGGATGATAAGCAGTACTCAGATTCAGATGAGTACCCAAAGATTCCTGAAAAGCTTTCCAGAACCGGTTGGTAAAGATAGGCTCACGATCCCAAATAATACTGAGAGGAACACCATGGAGACGAACAATCTCCCTCATGTAGATCTCAGACAAGCTAGAAGCAGAACGGGTAGACTTGATCGGAATGAAATGAGCATATTTGGTCAGCCTATCCACAACAACCCAGATACTCTCATTGCCTTTCCTAGACCTCGGCAATCCATCAATGAAATCCATGGAAACCTATTCCCACTTTCAGTTGGGAATCTCAAGGGGCTGCAACAAACCTGGGGTCTTCTGATGATCGGCCTTGACCTACTGACAAGTTGCACACCTACTAACAAAGATAGAGACATCCCGCTTCATACCCTTCCACCAATAAAGCCTCTTCATATCTTGATACATCTTTTACACACTAGGATGGATAGAAAGTCTAGATCGATGATTCTCCCGAAGTAACTCATGCCTCAAATCATCTACATTGGGGACACAAATCCTGCCATTAATCCTCAAAATCCCTCTATCATCGATCTGAGCTCCACTACTACCATTACTACTGCCACTAACTCTTCTCCGAACACTCTCCTTCATAAACCTAAGCATCTCATCCACATCTTGCTTAGCTATGATGCACTCCAAAAGAGGAGAAGAAGAAACAACCATCTGAAAAAACAAAGCCTTCTTCCGACTCAGAGCATCGGCCACAACATTAGCTTTACCGAGAGTATAGCTAATATCGAGGTCGTAAGAAGCCAAAAACTCAAGCCAACAGACTTGCCTCTGGTTCAAATCCTTCTGGGAGAAGATATATTTCAAAGACCGATGATCGGTGAAAAGCTCAAACTTGGTTCCTAGCAGATGATGCCTACAAAGCTTCAAAGCAAAGACAACAGCAAGTAACTCTAAATCATGGGCAACATAGTTAGCTTCAAGGGTTTTCAACTGACGGCTGGCATAGGCAATTACCCTACCATCCTGCATGAGAACAGCACCCAATCCCTCACGACAAGCATCAGTATATACCGTCAATCCCTCACTTCCGTTCGGAATGGTAAGAACTGGTGTGGAAGTTAGCTTTCTTTTTAACTCGTTGAATGCATCTTTACACTTCTCATCCCAGATAAACTTAACATTCTTACGAGTCAAAGCAGTGAGAGGTGCAGCAATCCGACCAAAATTCTCAATAAATCTTCGGTGGCAACCGGCAAGGCCCAGAAAACTATGAATCTCAGAAGGAGTCTTAGGAGTTTCCCAATCCTGTAATAGAAATAGGGAAAATAAGAACCACAGAAGAGATAGAATAATTAAATGATAAGGGAAAAGAGAAAGAAGGAAAGACTTACATTGATCATAGCGATCTTGACTAGATCAACAGAAACTCCATTACTAGAAACAATATGCCCGAGGAATCGGACTTCATCCTTCCAGAAATGGCATTTAGAAAATTTAGCCTTCAACTGATGATTTCTGAGAGTCTCAAGAACATATTTCAAATGTGACTCATGCTCACTCTCGAACTTAGAGAAGACCAAGATATCATCAACAAAAACTAAAACAAATTTATTAAGCACAGCATGAAAAACACGATTCATAAGATCCACAAAGAAAGAAGGAGCATTAGTCAAATAAAAAGGCATGACTAACCATTCATAAAACCCATTCCCAGTCTGGAAAGCTGTCTTGGGAATTCTTTGCTCAGCAACTCTGAGCTGGTGAAAACCTGAGGCAAGATCAAGCTGAGAGAAACAAGTAACACCATAAAGCTGATCAAACATATCATTGATGCGAGGCATTGGATATCTGTTTTTCATAGTGAGCTTGTTCAGCTCCCTATAATCGACACACATCCTCAGAGAACCATCCGACTTAGTGATAAAGGCCACTGCAGCTCCCCATTCAGAATGGCTAGGTCTGATCAGACCTTTGGAAGACAAGTCCTCAATCTGCTTTCTCTAGTCAACCTTCTCACGCGGTGCCATTCTTCTAGGAGGAAGAACAACAGGTCGAGCACTAGGAATAAGATCAATGCGGAAATCTATCTCCCGCTTAGGAGGCAAAGCAGTGACTTCACCAAAAACATCATGATAGAATTTGACCACACGGGTCGAATGAAGATCACCAGGAGCAGAATCCAGAGAATAAACAAAACTGCTTGCAAAATCCTGAGGCATGTGGGCACTGAATAACAAAGGAAGTACCTAGATCATCCTCAAGATAAACAGACCGGGCTTCACAAGAGATATGAGCATTATGCCTATCAAGCCAATCACTTCCAAGCAACAAATCAAAAGCATCAAAGCCCAAAACATAAAAATCACCAATGAAGCGATGATCAGAATAAAAAAGCTTCACTTGTTTACAAATTCTATTAAGGTTTGCGAGGCCCCCAATTGGATTTGAAACACATAAGGATTCAGAAACGTACACAGGAGAAAGGAAATGCTCAAACTTATCACACAAATCAACAGATAAAACCGTGGGATGCAACACTATCAAACAGAACACGGACAAGATGTTGAAATAAAGAAAAAGAACCTTGGAGAGCACCTTGGTCATCACTAGGAGCTGGAGGAGCTGGAGAAGAGGCAGTGGTGGCAGCAAATATACCAAAAGGCTTACCCTTCTGCTGGGTAGGGCAATCCTTCATGAAATGGCTAGGCTGGAGACAGATGTCGCAAAGACCACGCCTAGCCGACTGAGCAGGGGGAGGAATGACAGTACCAACAAAAGTAGGACAACTATTCGCATAGTGTTCCTTCTGGTCACACTTGAAGCAGGTGATGGAAGAAAGGTCAACCGGCTGCCTCTGAGATGGAGCAGATGATGAAGATCCCAAATTAGGATTCTTGAGCCAATTCTTCTTCTGTTGCAGGAAACTAGGCTTTCTCTTCTTAGAATTTGCAGAAGAAGTCCAAGATGAAGGAGCACCAACTGAAGAAGGACCCTTAGAAGTAGGGTTCTCATAACGAAGAGCCATATCCATAAGCTGGGTAAAAGTGCCATGAACATGAGAAATGAGACGACTATAGTACTCGGGACGAGCACCAACAATAAACTTCTCATTCTTCTTCAGAGGAGTGTCTATCAGACCAGGTTCAAACTTATAAAGTTCATTAAACTTCCTCTCGTACTCTAAAAAGGACATGCTTCCCTGCTTGAGGTCCATGAACTCCCTATAAAGCTTCGATTTCCCGGCTTTGGGCATCCACTTAGCAACGAAAGCCTCCCTGAGAAGAATGATAGATAAGCTTAGAAAAGGCACGAAAAGATAGAAAAACAGAATTCAAAGAAACACAATAAGATACCTGAACTGTTCCCAAGTAAGATTAGCCTCAACGGTGTTAGCCGTAACAGACTCCCACCAATCTTGGGAAGCCTCCTGCAACTGCCATGCGGCTAACTAACGCTTCGAGGCATCAGTAATCTCAAGACCAGTAAATATCCTCTCGATACTCCTTAGCCATTGCTGAGCCTCAATAATAGACTCAGAACCAGTGAACTTTGTTCCACCAAGCTGAGTAAATTCCTTTCAAAGAACAGTGAAACGAACAGGAGCTGAGGCTGGAACTAGGGCAGCACCACGATCCTGACCTCTAGCATTTCTACGATTCATCCTGAAAATTCAAGAATGAATACTAGGACAAAGGTAGAGATAAGATAAAGATAAGACAAGACAGGACAAGATAAATCCACGTGGATGAACATACTAATTACAGAAATTTCTAACAAGGTAGATACAAAAGGAAAGAAGTTAGAAAAAAAAATTCTTTTAAAACAAGAAATTTTTTATATCAAAATAATCTTTGAAAAATCCTTAGAAAATCATTTTAAAATCATTTTATATTTTTAAAATACGTCCTCTCACAAAGAAATGATTCTGAAGTTGATTTCACTCATTCTAGGGTATTTCTACCCTATCTCTAATGTGTTTTTGCTCCGCATGGCTAAGGTTTGCCTAAAAACCAAAGCTTTGATACCAACTGTAACGACCTTTTATTTTCCACCATTCAAATAGACAATAATCCACACACGCCGGACTTGAATAGTACAAAATAACAGATTGTAATAAAAATTTGGAGCAAATCAAATCAAATCATAGAATCGTAGACACAGAACATCAGAATATCTCGTAGCGGAAAATAAAATACCATAGTAGTTCATGAAGCTACTATCACAAAGTCTCAAAACCTAATACATACTATCAGTCTGAAAACAGATACAACATAAAATCCCTAACACAAAGAAGTCCTTTAATAAAAAGCTGACAGCAGAACAACAGAACTGAAATATAGATAACTAGATAAGCTGATAAATCTCTAGTGATTCCAGACCTCCAGAGAGTGAAAATCCAAATCTGTGAACAACTCAGGCTGACCCGAGCGTAAATAAAACACAAACACTCGAGTCAGGACATACATACTTATCCAATGTAAACCAACTCAAGTGAACTGTAGTAAAGATACAAGTAACTAAGAAGATGCTAGGGACCGCCCATCCTCTAAGGATCCGTTAAACTATTTACTGTATAGTAATATTGCGCTATTATAATAGTGTCTATCAGTAAAATAAACATACTTTAAAATAGCATCACGGGGTTACCCATATAGCCCCAGACACGCAATAGTCCCAGTAGTCCATCCAATATTTGCATATCTCCTGATCGGAAGACTACGAGAAGATACGCATGGGCTACGGGAGAAAACCAAACTCGTAGTAAAGACTCGATATGGTAGGTGACACGGCACAGCGAGGCAATGCCAGGGTAGATACACCAATTACGCACACGGGCTGGTGGTAATGCAGCTGCCACATACGCCCACCTCGAAACACATTCCCAAATCGGAGGGTGGCCACCAAACAATCACAATGTAATAGAATGGTATCGAAGAAATGCGTCCGACCAGAGGAGTTACCCCTTTTGTCCAGAGATCGCTCCTGTTTTAGCCACCTTAAGCCAATTCACGGGAGTCGGGTCTACGTAATATACCTCAAGAGCGTCCCCACCATCCTACTTCATTCTGGAATCTCCACTGTGTACACAGTTATTAAAGTGGTTTTCGGTATCGACAGAGAGTATGTAGATATCCGATCCCGGTCTCTTTGCCAACCAATCGTTATTATAACCCATGGTTATAACTTTCAAAACAATATTTTATACTTCAAAATAAATATCAATTCAAATCCAAATCTTTATCAAAGTAAAGATCAAATCATTTCCAAAACATTTCACTATCAAAATATCATATCTTTCAAAACTCCCTTTTCAAATCATTATTTGAATTCAAATCCAAATATCCAATTTAAAAACCCTTTTAAAATTCAAAGATAACATTCATTTATTTCAATTCAAATCATCTTTCAAAATGATTCATTTTCTAATTAAATCTATTCATTTAAATCGTTTTAAAGTGAAGTTATTATTCTTTCAAGTCAAGTATTCAAATTTCAAAGTTTCAAGTCATTCTGAGCTCATTTACTATGTCAAAACCCATAATTATTAAAATTTCAACCTTCCGCAGCATTTAGAAAAAAGCTGTTATAAATTATACTTGAAAACATTTTAATTCAGCAAAGACAGCACTTAAAAACTGCTGTGAATACTTAGTTTTAGTTAAATTTTAGTTCAAAACAGCAAAGACAGCATTTCCAGAAGTGCTGTAATAGCTCAGGTTTCAAAACAAGGGATTTTATTCATTTCTGCAAAGACAGCAGACCACTGCAACATTTATAGAACTGCTGTAATAGGCCTGAGTTAAGCTTTAGCCTATTAGTTCAACTATAGCAATTACAGCATTTCAGATCTGCTGTAACAGCTCTTTTATTAGCCTTTTAGTTCATTTCCAGAAACCATAACACTTCTAAATGCTATTAAAAGTGATTTCTAGATTTTAGTGTATTTCCAGCAATTAATAAACTTCATTTTAAACCTTTTAAAAATTGTCAACAATCATATTTTAACATTAAAAATGTTCATTAACATATCATTTAACATATTATTTTTATAAAATAAATTTCTTACAATTAAATCCAATTTCAACAAATTACTTAACAAAATTCAAGTGTAAAAGTTTCCAGTTCTTCACATTTTTAAATAAACAACTTAACACTTAAATTTTCTCCATTTTTTTTCAAATACAATTTAATTTCCATTTTTATTTATATAACTAAATTTTTATTTAACCAAATTCCAATTTTCCACTTAAGTTATATTATCAAAATTCAATGTAACTATTCATTTTTCAACATTTTTAACTTATAGAAAATTCCAAATTTCTATATTAAATATTTAGAAATCCAATTTAAATCAAATTTTCATACACACACACACACTCTTTTAAAATTACTTAAAATTCTAGAAAATTTTATAAAAATAACCACGGGCCTGTATATAGTTTTCTAACCTAGGTCACGGGATACAGATATATATCATTTCAATCCGTAGTTTACAAATAAAATCCGGTTCTATTATTTCAAACCCACAGTCCCAAGTCAAAATAAATAATTAAAATCCGTTCAGGCCTATCGTTTCAGCCCATAATGATTTTTCCCTATTCTAAAGTCCGTTCGGTTATGTATCATTTCAACCCATAGTGATTTTTAATCTAACATGGAACTTGCAGTGTGATAAATAGGTATAAATGAACCGTTTAACATTATACAATAGTAACAGGTGATATACATGTAATTTAATAGGTTTAATATCATATATAAATAATAACAGGCAGTTATAGCATCATTTACAATTCTACACATTCAAATGTTGTTGCTTCACAATTGCATAAATATATATTGTCGTGTGAGATTTACTCACCTCTAAATGCTGGAGACAACAAAACCAATGACACAATGGAATCGAAAGCACGATGACAAGACTACGGACTTGAGTGGAGAGAAAATCCAAGGTACAAATCTTGCGTTACAACCCAAAACAAAAAAAATCAATACAAATTAAAATTCAACACCATTTTGAAATGAAACAACTTTTAAATGAAAAGAGATTTGAATGTCAAATCTTTTGCCTTGCTTTCTTATATTCTATGCACGGCCTAGAGGTTGCATATGGTCAGGTTTGGACATGACATGGCTTGGATGTGGTCATGTAAATGCATGGCCAAGGTAGTGGGAACATGGAGAGGAGGTTATAACATGAGAATGTGAAGAGTTTATGCAATATAGTGGAGTTTTGGTCATCAAAGTGGTTCATCCATAGGGAGTGGGCTCAGCCTGTGGGTGCACCATGACTAGACAGTGGCTGGGGGTGTGTGGTGGTCAGGTCAGTGGAGTGGTGGCGGCTAGGGTTGGTCGTTAGGGTGGTGGTTGAATGGAATGAAGCAAAGGAGGTCAAACAAGTGTATTTCATGGTTTTAGGTTGCATTTTTGAGGGGTTTGATCACCATGGAGGGCTCGACCATGGTCAAGACATGGGAGTAGCTTGTGATGATGGCAGGGAATATGTGTAGGAGGTGGTGGCCGTAGTTATGGAGGAGAGGCCTATCGAACATACACGAGAAACAAGGCAAAAATGCATGAAAAATAAGGAAAAAAGAATAAAAGGAAGGAAGAAGACATTACCAAAATGTTTCTAGCCGTGAATGAAATGAGATAAAAAAATTTTTTTGCATGAATGAGGAATGAAATTCACGGCTAACCAAAGAAAATTACATGGCCAAAAGAAAATAAATGAGGAGTTATGAAATTGAAAAATCTAGAAAGTGAAAAGTCAAAAGAAAAGGAAGAGTCTTTGCCTCTTCGATTTCCATTTCTTTTTAAAACAAGTAAAACAAAAACATTTCATAAAATAATTTTAAAATCCGAAACCAAGTGAAATAATGTGAAAATAAATAATTAATTTTAAAGAAAATATAAAAAGAATTAAAGAAATTGCTTAAAAATCCAAAACAGTGTTCAAAAATTACAAATAAATCATCACTAGCCTTGGAAAAATATCCACTTCATTTTAAGAATATTATAATGAAAAAATTTGAAATAAAATAATTTATTTATCATTTCTAGAATAAAATAAATAATTAAATTGGAGAAAAATAGAAAAAGAACTAAAGAAATTGTTTAAGAATTGAAAACATGGCATGAAAATTACAAAAAAATTACCATTAACTATAGAAAAATTCCTACTTCACTTTAAAAAAAATTTGAGTAAAATAATTTCTAAACATTTTCAAAGTGAAATAAATTCGATTAAAATTAATTTCAAAAATATTGGGTTGTTACAACGGCCAAAACCAAAACATGAATTACTGTACAAATGGTGATTCCGATTGAAAAACGAATCACACCAATGGATTATGTTCGGCGGGTGCTTCGAGTTGATATATAACTTGATAGGGTTTGGAGGAGTTTGATTTTCGAATTGAATTTGAAATTGAACGTAATTTGGGAATTAGGGTTTTGTTTGTCTACCATTGGAAAGAGGAGATGAGAAAGAAATATACATGCAGACAATAGAAAATAAAAGCTTGCTAGGGTTTATAATGGGCTATTTATAGATAAAGATGAAAACAGAAAGAATGGATCAGATTGATTTACACGTCGAACGATAAATGGCCCGAAAAGCACGTTCTATCTCCGGAATGAAAATGGGTCATCCCATATATCAAAATAGATGTTTTCAACTTTTTTAAACTCAATGGAATAGGTTTCAAGTCCTAATTTCATCGTATGAAGAAGTTAAATTAAAATCAGCTTATTTCAAATTGATTTCAATTAAATCGATTTAGAGGCATTTCGAGTCCGAACGATCGAACGACAAGTCCAATCGCTACGAAACTTGAAACCATACAACAATTCACCATTACAGATCCAATGAAACTAGTTTCATTGAAATCCGAGTCAGTGGCCAAGATGGTTATTTCCATGTTAATTAAATAAATTAATATTAAATTAATTAAATCACAATTCGATTTCAAAGTTAATAACTAACAATTCCACATATTTTTGATTGCTTGGACATTTATAATAATTCAAAGCAAATTTATTTGTTAATTTCAGTGTTAATTATTCCACAAATTACAGTGTTCAATCCCAACTGTAATTTAATCCAATTATTTATAATTAAATTGCAATAATTTGATAAAATCTAATTTCAATCTTTATATTAAATCAATTATTACTCTTACAGCGTAACTAATGTTTGTTCACATTTTATTACACTAATATTCTACAATTTTCATTCTTTATTTATATTAACTACTACATTTCAATTATGTTGAATTTTGTCCACTTTACACATTACTTATAATTTAAAATCCCAATTAATTTATTTATCTTTGGTTCATTCTTTTATTTTGTCAATTATTACCTTATGAATAAAATTAACATTTATATTCATCTTATTACATTCATAAATTTCTATTATTGACTTAACTATTATTGGTATAACATTTGATTACAATAAATCCATTTATTATAATATAAATTCCAATAAATTGATCAACTTGATTTCCATTCTTTTTATTTTAAATCAGAAGTCATATTATTATTAAAAAATATATTGGTTACATCTTAATGAATTAATATTCTACAATGATCTATTTAATCTACATTAACTACACTTATTAAGGGAATTAATTGTAATTTGTTTCAAATTAAATTTTACAGGCTAAATAAATAGGTAATATATAATAATTGTCGCCATTAACTTTTAGTCACATTTGTATGTTTTTTTCTACACACAAATGTTATAGTTATTCACACAAAAATCATTTATCTCCAATTCACAATTTAATACATACCATTAAATTTATGCAGCATTCACATTATCAATTGCTCTTTTAATTCAGTTATCAATATAAATTATTACAATAAATGTACAATTTATAACCAATTATAACCTTATTCATTCTTTTAGTTAATTAAATTACACTTAAAGCAGTTATCAATTTCCTTAATTTAGTACCATTTCGTTTGATTCCAGTTATATTCTTATTATTTAATCACAAATTTTTATTTCCTCTGATATTGCATCACAAAAATATTATTAAATCAACTATTTTTAATTATCGAAATTTATGGGTCGTCACACTCTCCCCTACTCAAAACTTTTCGTCCTCGAAAAGGAAAAGGAGAGAAAGAAGGAATCAAATAGTCAATATATCTTATTCAAAATATTAAATTTATAACAATTGATTTACATAATTAAATAATTTAAATAAAGTATATCAATTTTTAAACAATTAAATCCTTTTACACTTAAACTGATATAAGTTTGAAAAACATTTTAGAAAATTTTCTTAGTCAAAAATTCACGAAAAATTTCGGAAGAGTATCCTTTGTACGAAGAGGTTTGGAAGAAACAATAATAACAATAATAATAATATATATCATATTTTCCTAGCAATATATCCTAAATAATGGGAAAAACAATATAATATTCGTATAAAACCGTAATCTGAAAACGTACCTATTTGTCGGGCAATTAACGCTTATTTTATGAAACCAAAAGCAGTAGCAATTGCTTCCGTAACTTATTTCACTTATATAATCCAAAGAGGTTAATACTTATATAAGAGAAATATTTATATTGCTTCAATTTATAACAAACAAATCATAACAATATTCACTTGCAAACAACATATAACAAGCACTTGCAAACAGAACCATACAATCATCACATGCAGTTAAAGTAATCAATCATCCATCCATAGCAACCAAAACAAATGGTTTGTTCGGGTTTAGACACTTTTAATCGCGTAGAATGACAAATAAACTACTAGGTATACCATCTACTCAACAGTCTTAGATAAAACTCAATAGGTTATTCATACATCCAAACAATTAGAAGCATCCTTTCCCAAACAATCCATAAGCCAAGAACAACAACGAATTCCAAACAATATTTAAGTTTATTCTTATTAACTTCCTTTTATATCATTTGCAGTTCAAAATTTCCATTCATATAATGATTATTTCATTCACATTCATTTATTTACATATATTATTTGCTCCTTCTTACATATGTTACTCATGTACAATTATTCAAACATATGTAAATCAATTCTTAAAGTACTATATAGGTTTGTTTGTAAATAAATTCACATTCATTCATTTGGTACTTATTTCATTTATTTCCATTCACTACCTACAAAATCCATTTTTCAATTATTCATATAATGTCAATTTCTTTTTCATTCCATTGCATTCATTTCTTACATAAGTTATTTTACATTCAACTTGTTTAAAATAGTCAAGGAATTTATTATTCAAGTATTCGACCCAATTTATTACAGTTTAGTTCACATTTGTAAATTTATATACTTGATTGTCACTAGTATTCACTAGTGCATAGGTTCATACTTAAGTTTCTTACATTTTAATTTACATTCATTTCCTAATATAGTGTCACTGAATATTAAATCTATTTTCTGAATCATTTCACTTTCTGAAGTTATAGTCGTATAATTTGATATAGTATTCATTTTAATTATCACTTTAATCATCAATAGCTTCAAACATAACTTAAGCTTATAATCATTTACTTACAATTCTTACTTTTTATTCCATTTTATTTAGTAGTATTTCAATTATAACTTAAGTTTATAACAATTTATAACATTAGAATTCTTATTTGTTGAAGTAATTCCATTGAACACTTTCATTTACTAAAGTTTTACTTGTACAATATTCTATTACATATTCTTATCAACATTAAAACTTTTAACATTTTGGTAAGTAATATATATGTATTAAGAATGCAATTGAATATTACCCAAGTTTCTCTAATTTGTTTAGTTAACAAAATGTTCAATAGTTACCATTTCTTGTTTTCATTTCCTTTTTATTTACAGTTTTAAAATTTTCAGTTTCTTATCTATTTCATAATCATTTTACCTTCAAATTTCTTAATTTCATTTTAGAAGTTTTCACTTATTAATATAGTCAAGATTCCATTCATTATAATAGTTGAAACTACTAATTATCAGAAAAAAATCTAAGAACTAAACTTCGAGTTCATTTTAGTCACTTAGAAAATAATATATACATTTATCCTTTATATATCAAATCATATTTAGAAATTAAAAATTAAAATTCATTTATCAAAACAAGGTGTAGTAAAACCACTACAACCCTCTACCCACTTTGAAACTCGAAGATGAACGACGATGATGGTGCACTCATCATCAAAATTATTTTCCAGCGACAGAGAAGGGAGTGTAACACTTTTCCCTTAAAATTCCCTTTTTAAGATTTTCCTTCAAATCATCTTGAAATATTCATATCAGAAAATACTTCCAAATACGACTGATATTGTATTCTAAAACCTTTTGAAAGAAATTTCAAAATCCGAGAACTTAAGTTCTAAAATTTTCCAATTCATATTTACTTTATTTGTAAATCTTATTTTCAATCAATATTTATAAAATTTCACTACTTAACCACAAACATATTACATCTAACATATCGTTTATAAAATTTATTATTTTACATACAAAAATATATAATATGCACAATGATTTCATTTACCTATATTTCAAAACAATATTGTTTCAGACTGCCCTATTAAGTGCTTAGAAATCCCGATTGATGTCATAACATCCTATGTACCGACCAAAATTTATAAATACAAAATGGAACAAATCAACAAAATAAAAAAAACCTTTTATAACACTAAAATATACGCTCTCTTATATATACACTCAGTGACTCATTTTAGGGTATTACTACTCTATTTCTAAAGAGTCAGACCCCACAAAGCTAAGGTTATCGCTAAACCAAAGCTCTGATACCAGCTGTAATGACCTGCCTTTTGGACGTTTTAAACAAACACACACGTCAAACTCAAACCATCAAAAGGTGCAGATTGTTATTGGGGTAAACAAGAAAAAGAAGAGAAAAAAACAAATACAGAATCTCATAGCGGAATGACAAAATATAATAATCAAATAACAGCTTATGAAGCTGTTTTTTTAAATACAATTGATTATTCTTTTACGAAAAAAAATCAGAGTTACAGAAAACAAGAATAAATAGTAAATAAATGCAGTGGAACAACATGATGCAACAAAATAAATAAAATATATAATAATGTTACAAATCTTCATCTTCTTCTTCTTCCAGAAATAAGGTCTTCATCCTGAAATGCTCAGGCTAACCCGAGCGAATTTAAAAGACAAAACACTCGAGTAAGAGCTAAAAGATATTTTATAAGTTAAATCAATAGTAGATAAATATGAGTGTAACGGCGTCATAGATGTTTACGGGGTTTAACATCTCCTATCCAATGTCTAACATGAGTGCAATAACTTAAGAGATGTTTGAGATTACCATCTCCTAAGGATCCATTAAACTACCTACTATGTAGTACAATACGCTATTATAATACTGTCTATAGTAAAGTAAAGTATTAAAATAGCGTTAAGGTGTCACTCACATCCCCCTTAACACATTTTATATATTCTCATAGTCTATAGAGTATTGTACGCTCCTCTATGAGGTTTACCCAAAGGGAACTCCATAGGTATGGTACAAAAAACTCATAAAAGGTGCTCTAGGGCATGTGAACACGGCACTCAAGGCAATGCCAGGGTAGATTTACCAATTGCAAAGCTGGGCTGGTGGTAATGCATAACAGCTACAACCGCCTAACTCAGAACACACTCCCATAATCAAAATCAAGAGGTGGCACCAAATCATCACAAAGTCATAATATGGTATCGAAAAGCATGTCCGATCGGAGGAATGACCTCACTTGGCCCAGGTATAGCTTCTGTTTTAGTCATATCTTAGCTGACTCATGGGAGTCAGGGCTACGTCATACCTTATAAAGAAATCGTTCGCCAAACCATCCTGCTTCATTTTTGGAATCTCTACCACGTACACACTTGTTAAAGTGGTTTTCAATATTGGTACAGAGTATGACAATATCTGATCCCGATCTCTTTAACAACCAAACGCTTATTTCACATCGGATGGCTGGTTTACATTTCTAAAAGTCAATTCACAATTTATATCAAAATATCATATTCGATTTCAAATCATATCTCTTTCGAAATCATATTCACTATCAAACTATACTCACTTTCAAAATCATGTTCACTTTTGAAATTCACCTTCATTTTGAAAATATCGGTAAGCTATGTTAATTAATGCTTCATTTCAAAATCATATTATTCACTCAAATATTTCATTTCACAAAGGCACCCATACCAAATTCCAAATTTAGGTTGTATTATCACTAAGGATTTAAATATAAATACTTCAACTTTACAAAGTCCGGATTTTTAGAAAATAGTTTACGTAATTATAAATAGTTTATATAGTTTTTAAAATAGTTTAAATAGATTTTAAATAGTTTAAATAGATTTTAAATAGTTTAAATAGTAAAAATAATTTTTAATAGATTTAAATTTTATTTAATTAGATTTTTAAAATGATCTATATAGATTTAAAATAGATTTAAATGATACTAAATAGATTTTTAATAGATTAAATAGATTTAAAATAGATTAAATAGTAAAAATAGGTTAAATTTGGTTAAATAGGTTATAATAGATTAAATAAATTAAAATAGTTTTAAATTGAATAAAATAGTTTAAATTATTTTAAACTAGATTCCAAAGTTACACCCAAACATTTCAATGACTCAACTTCGGTAAATTCACTTATATTTGATACTTCAACTTTGAAATTCTAATTTAAATCCTTTGAACAATTCTTTAAATTAATTCCAATTTCAACATTTACGCCTGGGCTTCGAAAATAATTCAGTTTATATAAATCAATTTCTATTTCAAAATACCAGTTAACTAAATTCAAAATTTCAAAGATTCAAAATTATTTAATATAACCAATCCGGTGTCCGTATATAATTTTCAAACCTAGGGTCAAGTGATATGGATATTTATCATTTCAATCTGCAATTTAAAATTTTATGCTTATATATCATTACAAACCGCAATCCCGAATTTAATAAAATCCATAAAAACGCTCGAGTTTGTCATTTCAACCCATAATGATTTTTTCTTAATCTATAGATCGTTCGGGTATATATCATTTCAACCCATAGTGATTTTTCAGATAATATCTAAAGGAACTTGCAGAGTGATAACATTATATAAATCAAACATAAGATCCAATCAACTAACGTCAACAATCAAACATCCATCATATTTATCATCCAATTCAACCAAATAAAATTACAACAAATAACTAATTATTATTCACAAGTAATTAACTGGAAAATTTAAATTCAAAAATAAATTAAATGAAAATTCAATTCAAAATAGTTCAAATTAACCGGAATAGGAATTAAATATACTAAACATCCATAAATAAATTTCTAATCACATAGAAAATTTAATTTAACTAAAATAAGAAATTTTAGAAGTTGTGAGTGGATTAAAACACTCACTTTGAATTTAAAATCCAATTTAAATCCAAAATTCAAACATTCTCAGAATTTGTCTAAACCAATATCAAAATGTCCGGAATTTTGATACGATCCCAACGAAACAAACCACATGCAAATTGGCCTCATACGTAAAAGTTACGATAGTTAGAACATTTTTTTAAAGTTTGAATTTGAAATGAAATATATATATATATATATATATATATATATATATATATATATATATATATATATATAACTTTCTACATCAGCACGATGGCAACGAACGGAAATCGAAACCTTAGCGATGATCGATTCGTTCAACACGCAAAGTCGCCGCACTTCCCTCAATTTTGGCCGCTACTCCAATCATCTTTGACAAGATTAGACTACGTCTCCGCCATCGTCGGCCTCGGCCGCGCCCTCCGGTAAAGTCGCGGCAACCTCCGGCTTCGCTTATCACTCCATCGCCGCCACATGACACGACCCAAACTTGGCGATTTCGATCGCCTTCTGCGCGAAGTAAACCACTGGATCGACTTGCTTCAACCTCCTCTACACGCCTATCCCCTCCGACCGACCGCTCGTTGCAAACCCACCGTTGAATCACACCGACCACAATGAAAGGCCGAAACCAAAACATGGATTTCTGTACAAACGGTGACTCTGATTGAAAAAAGAATCACATCAATGGATTACGCTCGGCGAGTGC
The DNA here is from genome assembly GCA_030765085.1 of Allium cepa. Lineage (NCBI taxonomy): Eukaryota > Viridiplantae > Streptophyta > Magnoliopsida > Asparagales > Amaryllidaceae > Allium > Allium cepa. The sequence continues at coordinate 562,469,270 of CM060932.1, forward strand.
TTCGAACTGATATATAATTTGATAGGGCTTATGTAACGACCTGTCTTTTTGGATGCTTTAAGCAGACAAACGCGTCAACTCAAACCAAACAATGAGGCAGATTGTTATTGGGTTAAATAAGATAAAGAGAAAGAAAAAAAAACAAATACAGAATCTCGTAGCGGAATGGCAAAATATAATAATCAAATAACAATTCATGAAGCTGTTTTACAAATAAATTTTATTATACTTATACAATGCAAAATCAGAGTTACAGACAACAAGTATAAATAAATAATTGCAGCGGAATAACATATGCAGTGGAATAAGTATAATAATAATGCAACTCTTCACCTTCGTCCTCCAGAATTAAGGTCTTCAATCCCTGAAATGCTCAGGCTGACTGGAGCGAATTGAAAAGACAAAACACTCGAGTCAGAACTAAAAGATCTTATGTAAGTTGAATCAACGGTAAAATGCGTGTGACGACATCAGAGATGTTTACGGGGTTTGACATCTCATATCCAGTGTTTAACGTGAGTGCATTAACAAGAGATGCTTGCGATTCACACCTCCTAAGGATCTGCTAAACTATCTACTATGTAGTACAATGCGCTATTATAATATGTCCATGGTAAAGTAAAAGTATTAAAATAGCGTTAAGGCGTTACTCATATTCCCTTAACACATTTTTATACATTTCCATAGTCTATACAGTACCGTAATTCCTCCGTAGACTGAAGGGCTATCAAAGGGTACTCCATGGGTATGTTACAAACCAAACTCGAAGAAGGCGCTAGGGCATGTAAACACAGCACTCGAGGCAATGCCATGGTAGATATACCATTTGCGTATCCGGACTAACGGTAACGCATAACAGCTACTACCGCCCACCTCGAAACACACTCCCAAAATTAAAATCAAGGGTGAATACCAAATCAAATCACAAAGTCAGAATATAATATCGAAGAAGTGTGCGCGATAGGAGGAATGACCTAACTTGGCCCGACATAGCTCTTGATTTTAGTCACATCTAAGCTGACTCACGGGAGTCAGGGTCACATCATATCTCATACAGAAATCATTCACCAAACCATCCTATTTCATTTCAAGAATCTTCACCATGTATAAAATTTTTAAAGTAGTTTTCGGTATTGGCAGAGAGTATGGTAATATCTCATCCCGGTCTCTTTAAAAACCAAACGCTTATTACACGCCAGATGGTTCTTTTACGTTTCAAACTCAATTCACAATTTATGTCAAAATATCATATTCAATTTTAAATCATATCTCTTTCGAAATCATATTCACTTCAAATCATATTCACTTCCAAATCATATCGTTTCAAAATCATAATTTCTTCCAAAAATCACGTTTCCAAAATAGGTTAAATCCTTACTTCAAAATCATCATATTCAATTAATTATAACATTAAAATTACAACATAGGTTATAACATCATTTAACTGTATTCTCTTTTAAACCAATGAATCCAGTTTAAACACTTCCACTTTACTTAGTCTGGAAATTTAAAAATTATTTTAAATAGTTTTAAGGAGTTGAAATAGTTATAAATAGTTAAATATTCTAAAATAGCATATTTATAGATTAAAGATACTATTAAATAGATTTAAGATAATTAAATAGATTTAAAATAGATTAAATATAATTAAAATAGATTAAATAGCTTTAAAATAGATTAATTAGATATAAAATAAGTTAAATGGGTAATTAGTTTTAAAATAAATTAAATGGTTTAAAATAGGTTAAAATGATTTTATATAGTTAATGTAACATTCCTGGTTTTTAAATCAAATTCAAATTGGAAATTAATTTAATTTTTGAAATTAAATTGTGAATTTAATGGTGAATTAAATTGAGTTTTTCCAAAATAAATAAAGATATGTGTTGTTATACTTAATGTGTTATAAACTCCATCCGAACTGGAGTTCGGCGTTTGAATCTACGGCAGTCGAATACGAGTAAAGTATGGATGTCGATTTTCGGACGCCGGATTTCGGGTCGTGACCTAACAATGATTAGGTGATTTTGAAGTTTAGTTTTGTTTTTAACCCTGTACTTTTGAAACAGAGAAGAACAGACATCCAAACATGCACAGATCAACACACACACACACACACACACACACACACACACAGAGATCCACATTTATATATACACATGCAAAGCACAATATAATCTAAGAATCACATGCACAGATTTTCAGTTTAATTAAACTTTTAAATAATGTGTTTACTCACCTGATAATGATGTTTGAATAGAGCTTTGAATTAGAGATGTTTGAAAACTTTGAACTTGAATCAAATTGCATGAATTGTTAGAATAAAATAAAGTTTTGGATTATCTTTTGTTTAAATTTCGGGGACGAAATTCTTTTAAGGGGGAGGAATGTGATATCTTGGAATTTCGAGGAATTTAAAATGTGACAATCTCTTTATTTAATAATATAAAATTTGTAAAAATTTTATTTTCAAATAATAATAATGTGATGATTTTAAATAAAGATATAAATTGATCTTAAAATAGAATTTTGTTTTTCAAATTTAATAATGTGTTTGTTTAAATTAATATATATATGTTTAAGTTGATTTTAAATTGGATTCTTTTCTAATTTGAATTTGAATTTAAAGGATAATTATTTTGAAATAGTTTGGATGATTTAGAGTTTGGATCTGTATGGAAGTCCTTGTAGATCCCCATCCTGTTGATATCAGAGCTTCATTACATTAGACAGCTTCATTACAGTAGATCCCCATCCTGTTGGAATTCCGAGTAAAACTACAGAATTCCCGTGTAAAAACCTAATTTACCCGAGCCTCTCTTCTTCTATATTTTTTTACAACTTGTTTTTATTTTAAAAATTTTAAAACTATTAACACACACACGAATACACAAGCCTAAACTCGAGTCAGATCGAAATTACCCCGAGTACTGCTTCGAGACACCTTCTTCTTCCCATAAATCACAACCAACCAGACTTCATCAGATACAAGTGACACATGGTGCACGTACACCCCTGAACACCGAAGCTCCAGCTAACTTCGTCGATGTCAAAAGGTCACCGATCATCTCCTGGGTTGCCACGAACACTCAGATCCATTAATTCGCTTCAGAATCGAAAAAGAGCCACCCAGCATCCTACTGAAACCCCACATCGATGACGAAAACACCTCGCCACGCCGATCTAGCCCATCAGAGCCAACGCCGATGAACACACACCATCGCCAGAGCCCCCCTGCATCGACTCCCCCTTATGCGATCGAGCCTGATCCTCTCTCATCGCCATATTATAATTAGTATATCGGTGTATCATTTAATTACAATAAATCCATTTATCATAGTATATATTCCAATAAATTGACTAATTTGATTTTCATTCTTTTTATTTCAAATCAAAAGTCATGTTATGATTAAAATTTTCATTGGTTACATCTTATTGAATTAATATTCTACAATGGTCTATTTAATCTACATTAACTACATTAATTAAGGGAATTAATTGCAATTGATTTCAAATTAAATTTTATATGCTAAATAAATTGATAACATATAATAATTGCCACCATTAACTTTTAGTCACATTTGTATGTTTGTTATCTACACACAAGTGTTATAGTTATTCACACAACATTCTTTTATCTACAGTTCACAATTTAATACATATTATTAAATTTATGCAGCATTCACATTATTAATTGCTCTTTTAATTCAGTTATCAATTAATACATTCATTATTACATTAAATCTAAAATTTATAACCAATTATAACTTTCTTCGTCCTTTTAACTTATTGAATTACACTTAAAGCAGTTATCAATTTCCTTAGTTTAGTACCATTTCATTTGATTCCAGTTGTATTCTTATTATTTAATCACAAATATTTATTTCCTCCAAAATTGCATCACAAAAATCTTATTAAATCAACTATTTTTAATTACCGAAATTTACGGATCGTTAAACTTTATGTATATTTTTGTAGTGTATACTGCTACAATCAATACGTAATATATGCATACAATGTAAGACATTTAATGTGTGAATACATGTGAAGGTTTACGACAACTTTCTTATCATGATGCGCTAAAAGACCGACCAAGAAAAAAATACCAATCATGCAGATTCCCATTTGATTGATTCAAAGTAACTATTATTTTATTAATTAATGTAACAATTAAGTAAGACAATGCGACAACTAATATTTCTTTCTTTCAGCAAACAAAGCAAACTAGTAATTATGTATAATTTGCAAAATATATTCTATCAATATCAATGAAAGGAACAAGTAGCTGTACTTACAATTTCATGTAACACGAGAAGTTCTATAATCACTACTAGTGATATTTGATAACTTGTCCGATGTTACATAAAATCATGAAAAAGATAATTGAAAATAAGAATAAATGTTAATGCACTGTAAGAATTTAACCTTTGAAAGTTCCCTGCCATTCATTCATGTTGGATCACATCAATTTGGTGCACCGTAATGGTGAAATATCATGCTCATATATCATGAATATTTGATGATTGGATGAGGAACTTCTTTAATCTCAAAGGATTTCAAGACGTGCCACAACTATCGGTTAAATTTGGTGTTCCCCATGATTGCTAAGCATGCAAGCTAATGAATTTAACGAAGCACAAGTAATACTTCTTGTCCTTTCATTTTCTTTCCTTTTAACTTTTAGCTCTTATTTTTTGTGTCTTTTCATGTCATATAGTAACATATTGTGAATATAACTAGGTTTATGAGTATTTGGTAATTTCTATTTTGTGTATTTCTTTTCCCTTCTATAACATGACATGATAATCAATTGTTATTATTCTATAATAATTCTATTTTAATTAGTTTGTAGCACTTTAACTTTTAAAAGTGTTCTAATTATGTCCATATATATGGACAATACCATCCTTGTTCATTGCATCGTGATCTTCCATATATGAATGATAATCTTTAGCAACTGACTACATCATAAATAATTTATATCTATAAGCTGTTTGAAATTTAAAGTTCTAATGCATGTCATTCTAAAAAGAAAATATTTCCTTTTAATTTTCATAAGCCACCGCTAGATATCCACAAATAATAATTATTATTATTATGGAAGCAGCGTTGCTCTAGGCATGTCTATTGATATGCACAATGGTATCCAAACTCAGGTAAAAGTTTATAAGAATTTGGGGATGGCGATCGAATTTATCTTTCTACTAAACAATTTCACATATGATCCTTAACCAATTTGGCAAGATTTTGATTGCATCAAAATAATTGTATTATATGAAACCAAATGAAATCTATTGTTGTAAGATTATATTATAGATTTAAGATTATATTGTGGACCTGCGTCGGTTCATGATTCACCAAACTGACATAACGTTTATCTCATTTTAAATGGCTGTGCCCAAGTTGAAATTAAACTCATCCTCTATTTATTTAAATGGTTGCATATATACATCTGCAAACGTTGGCTAGGAAAGTCTATGTTTTGAAGCCCATAGTTTGCGCCTAGCTGTGACTTGGCACCAATCATTTAGAATTATTTATTCCCCTCTTCAATTATAATTGGTTATTTACACTATAATACCATACTTGTGAAACACAAATTCCTAGTTATTATAGATTATTTTTGGTATGCCATTCTTTACCAAAAAAAATACACATTTAACAGCTACTTAACACAAAATATTCGGTTGTATATAAGCAATAGAAGCTTTCTTTCATTAGCAACTGGAATAATTTAAAGCCAAAAAACATATGTGACAATGAGAACTGCAGCGATTGTTGTGTGATGTAATCTTAAGTTGAGGTTTATGTACTATATCTTTTAAAGTTTTAATATCCTTACATTCATCACTCATGCAATAAAATTTAGTTTTAAAATGTGACTAATCGGCAAGAACGGTTGTTAAATGCGTTGTCATTGGTTGGACTTGCATCGTTGCGAGATCGTCGCATGATTGTTTCTGTAATTTTTATAGACTTAAACTTTCTTAACCTTATATATAAGAGGAGTTTTTATTCTGTGCATTCCATATGCACACATCTTTTATAGTTCAATTTGCACCAAAATAGTCTAGTACTAGTGATTTTATTGTTCATGACAAATCTTTTAATAATGTAACATATCAAATATTAAAAATTTCGATTCTTTAAATTACCTTCTTAGCTATAATTATTATTTCAAATTTGCAGCTTTTTGTCGAGCCACTACAAGCATAACTCTGTTTACCGTGGGCCTAGAGTCGACTCCGGCCGACTCTGGCCGACTCTAGCCGTGGCTAAAGGCCGACGCTAAATAGCTCGTCGCCAAGTGAAATGGTGACGGCAAAGGGGATGGCTCCGTCCCCTAATTTAACGTCGGCTCGAGTCGGTTAGCCGACTTCGGCCGACGTTAAACGTAGTCTACGTGTAAAAAAAATGTCTGATTCATAGGCCGACCTTAGCCGGCACCAGCCGACGTGTAACAGCCCTAGTTTTTAGCTATTTATTTCTTTTAATTTTTTTGTTTTTAGAAATATAATTTATATAAATTGTGTTTACCAATATTGTTTAAATATTTAATTTAGAGAATTAAACTCGTTAATTTAATATGATTTTTGTAACTAAATTTAAGAAGAAAAAAAAAAAAGGAAATTTTTATAATGTATAATGAAGTGAGTGGTAACTAAATGTTTTGGATATTATCATAATATCTGTTGTTATACCCATTCCCTAAAAATAATGAAAAGGAGAAAATTTGTAACATATTAAAGTAGTTAATTAATTATGTTAATTTGGTAGGTTATGACATGCAAATCATGTTGGTGGAATATTCTCAATTTTGACATATTAATTATGTTAGCAGTGAACATTGTTAAGCAATTTAAAACAATGAAACTTACAATCAATTTATTTGATAAATCTACCTTATTCCTAGTTAGCAATTCAAAACTTGAATAAAGGCACATACGGATATTTTAAAATGGAGTTAATGACAATTAATAGATATTTCAAAAAGAAATTTATGACAATTAATAGAGAAATTAATTGTAAAATTTCAGTAGTTGACCAGAATTAATTTATTGAATAATTAATGCAAATTAATAAAATTGATGAAAGATAAATAAGTTAATTCTTTTGGTTAATGGCATGAGGACACGAGGTTAATCCCCATTTTGTAGGAGAAATCTGCCCGTGTAACCAGTCCGGCTACCAGTGCCTACAAAGCGGACGGATTAATGTGAGACGTCGCAGGATTGATAATTAACAAAAAGGGTTAATTAACTAATTAAGTTAGTAACCAAATTTGAGTATGTAATTAAAGGAGGATAATTAATTGGTAATATGGTAATTAATTGAAATCAATTAAGGAGGGTAATTAAAAGGGATAAGGTAATCAATTGAAATCAATTAAAGGCAATTAAAGGGGAATTAATTGATTAGAAGAATATGGAAATCAAATTTGCCTTCCTTTGCGCGTGACACAAAATTTTATTCTTTTAACATTTTGACATTTGCCTCTTACCATTTGTTTCTTGAGCATGTCACTGTATTCATTTATTCACGCAGCCTTATCCACAAAAATATCAACTCTTCCAATTGCCATTTTTCCTCTCACCTAAATTAAATGCATTCAAAATTTAATCTTGCCTATCTTTGCAAATTTTCGCATACCCATTATATCTCTCTGTTTCCACTGCGTTTGTTTTGCAATAAATAAATTTTTCGAACCATTGATCAAGTAAATATTTATGTAAGCATTTATTACTTTTGCCTTTTCAGTTAAAAGCTTTTTCATTGCTTACCATAAATCACGCAAGAGCTCAAGTTTTGCTTCCTCAATCAAATCTGTTCAAATTTGCAGTAACGCATGCTTTAAATTTAGATTATAACTGGTATAAATCACGCAAGCTATCTAAAAAAAAAAAAAAATCCAAAAGAGTGATATCGTTCAAACATAAAACTGGAAAGAGAAATCAACGCATGCATTTATCACAATTTTCGTGTAGCGTTCAAACAAGAAGAACTGGAAATAAATCTCTTGCCTAAACGCATGCACTCAAAAAATCAACGCTTGCATTTATTTCTTACGTTTTCAAACCTGCCTATTTATCTCCCCTTTTTATTTCGCAAGTTTATCTATAAATACTTTGCCTCATTCACATAAGTTTTCATATCTCCTTGTTTGTCCCTCTCTGGTACAAGCTTCTATCAGGTAAATAATTTGCATTGTTTATTTCTTTGCTTCTTCCAATTTTCCTTCCTCCTTCTTGTGTTCTCTGATTTCCTTGCTCGGCTACTTCCCCATCATGCCGTGCCATTTATAAATACATATAGAACTTTGTTAGTAGTAGGCTGGAAGAAATGATATAAATTGATTGTAGGAAGCTAGACTATGGAATTAGTGTAGTTATGATGTAGTTAGTGGTATTGTGGATTTGGATAAGTGCAGTTTTGAAGAGGAAGGCATAGAAAAAAAAAAAAAAATTACAATTTAATAATGGAGAAGATAAATTGATAAGGAGAAAATGATATGAAATGTTGTTTAATTCAAATAAACAATATTGTATGAATAAATCTTGGGTGAATATAATAAAATGACATTTATTTCAATTTTTAATGGTTGAAATAAATTTAAGATGGTTAAAAATAAATTTAACTACTTATTTGAGAATTTGGGTGGATAAATATCAATGGATTGTATTTATTATGGTTAATAAAAGGATATTGGTGATGTATACCAATAATCACCTTTTAATGTTTAATAATAAAAGTAAAAGAAGAAATAATTTGCCTAAACATGATGAACATGTATGTGAAATAAAGTATTATTTAATGAATTCGAATGTAGTTAGTGGCTACATTTGATTAAATCGAATAATTTGAACAGTATTGTGTTTGTTGCCAATATTGTCATTTTATTTAAATAAATATATATGAGAACGAAAATAATTGATCATGATAAATATGATTAAAAATGTGAGAAATAATTTAATAATGTCTAAACATGTATTTGTTTTGTTTGGGTGCATAACATCTTTTTATTCAATCAATTGTATTAAATTTGCAATTTATTTTGCAATTTATTCAATTTATTTTATGCATGCGTACGGTTGAAGTATGGGCCTAGGATATGTTGAGACGGTTAGCGGGTTGTAGTAGTCGAGCAAGTTGAACTAAATTTCTTTTATTCTATTCGTTCCAGTTGTTCTGAAATTTTGCTTTGACCGTAATTTTTAAATTCGCATACTTGGTATTTGGATCTTATAGATTTAAGTCAAGGCTTTGCATCCGCCGAAGTTTGATCGTGCTTTCCGTTTTTTTTTTCCGAAGTAGATACCGTGTTTGATTTAGATCCACTGCAGCGTTTAAGGTGAGTATTTCTCACCAGACATATGTACATATATTTTGTGAATTATCGCAAGTGTATGTGTAAAAATTTTATTTAAATATTATCTGTCTGTAGTATAACGTAGAATGATGAATCCCATTTAAATTGACACCTCATCAGTTATTATCTGTTGTATTATTTCTGCAGTTATATTATATTATTGTTTATTTACTGCTTAAATCACCACTGCAAGTTCCCTGTTAAATTTAGATTGTTGTGGGCTGAAATGATAGGCCTAAATGATGATTACTGTGCTATTATTATGTTAACTGTTTAACTGTTAACTTGGGATTGCGGGTTTGAAATGATAGAACCCGGGGTTTGTAAATTACGGATTGAAATGATATAAATCCGTATCACTTGACCTAGGCTAGAAAACTATATACAGGCCCGTAGTCCTTATAATATTTTCTGAAATATTTAAAATTATTTTGGAAGTTAAATATTTGATTTAATATCTTTAAAGGATTTTATATTGATTTTGAATGAGTTATAAATGTTAATAAATAAATAAATATTTGAATAAAATTTTGGAATATAACTTATTTTGGAAATTCTGGATTTTTGAAAGGATAAGATTTCAGTTAAGAAATATATATATAAGTTATATTTGGAAATATTTATTAAGTTAAACAATCTACTAAAGCATTTAAATGCTGTCTTTTGAAATTGGACTAGTTTTACCCGTAACTTTAGGTAGCATTTCCTAAGTGCTATAGAATCTGGAATTTGATTGTTTTGAAATTTAAGGAATTTGATAAATTATATTTATGTTTAAGTTTTGGAGACCTTTAAGATATGAGATTTATAACTGGATTTTTCTTAATAAATTTAAGATGAACATTCTAGTGTTAAGTAAATTTTGAAATTATTTAATGGCATAATTTTGGAGTTTTATCTATGGAATTTATGGGAATATTCAAGACGAAATAATAAACACTAATTTGTTGAAAGAAAAAATATCCAACCTTAGTTTTGAATATTAATACTCCAATTGGATATATATATAGGAATTGAAATGGTCTTGGGAACATGAAGTGATATTTAAATTATGGTTTAAAATAAAGAAATATATTTGTAAAGCTATGTAAATTATCTTCTTTACAAAGTAACCATAAAGTTAAACCATTTATATCCAAACCATTTGTGTTTTGGGAGTTATGTTTTTTTAAAGAAAAATTTTCAATATATTATGGTTTAAAGGTATAATTCAAATATTTGGTTTCCAGATATTATAAATTTTAAGCAGTATGGTTTTGGAAAAGAATTATATTTGAATATAACGATATCATGTTGTTTTGGGTTTTAAATGATATCGTATTTATAGTTTTGAAATGGAAATGTTTATACTGGTTTTAAAGTATAAATTGTTTTTAAATGACCACGGGTTATAATAACGATGGGTTGGCAAAGAGACCGGGATCGGATATGGACATACTCTCTGTCGATACCGAAAACCACTTTGACCAACCGTGTACGCGGTGGAGATTCCAGAATGAAGTAGGTCGGTGGTGGCGTTTCCTGTAAGGTAAATACGTGGACCCGACTCCCGTGAGTTGGCATAAGGTGGCTAAAACAGGAGCAATTCCAGGCCAATGAGGTCATTCCTCTGATCGGACGCTCCTCTTCGATATTATATTATGATCTTGGATTGATTCGGTGGCCACTTCTATATTTTGATTTTGGGGGAGTTAGTTCGAGGTGGGCGGCAGCTGCGCGCTGCGCGTTACCATCAGCCTGGATAGCAATTGGTATATCTACCCTGGCATTGCCTAGTTGTGCCGTGTCACCTACCCTATCGCGCCTTGTACGAGTTTGGTTTTCTCCCGTAGCCCGTGTGGTATCCTCTAGTGGCTTCCCGATCAGGAGGGACTATGATATTGGATGGACTACTGGGACTATTACGTGTTAAGGGCTATATGGGTAACCCCTTAACGCTATTAAAAAGTAAGTTTATTTTATAAAAAGACACTAGTATAATAGCGCAATATACTACATAGTAAATAGTTTGACGGATCCTTAGAGGATGGGCGGTCCCAAGCATCCTTTAAGTTACTTGCTCTATATTACAGTACACTTGAATTAGCTTACATTATATAAGTATGTATGTCCTGACTCGAGTGTTATGTTTTATTTTTACGCTCGGGTCAGCCTGAGTTGCAGCTTCAATTTCTTCTCCGTAGCTAGGACACTCAGTAGATCATTCGCGCTGCTGGAAGTTGTTTCAGCCTTTATCTTTTCTGGAATTCAAGACTTTGAAGACTCTATCTCTATTTATGTCTTAAAATTTGTATTGAGGATTATAGACAATGTAAGTTCTGTTTTGTTGAAGTTATATCAGTGGCTTCATGAACCACTAAATTTTTAATTTCCGCTGCGAGATTCTGATATCTGTGTATGTGATTCTGTGATCTATTTATTGTATATTCTGAGTTTTGCCAAATTTATTCTACAACGCAGTATTTTGAACAATTCAAGTCCGACAATGTGCGGATGCGAATGGTTGAAAATATTGGGACGTTACACGACGCTAATTTGGATAAATTTTTTCTGTATTTCCGGCACCCGTTTCTACATTCATCCACACAATCATATATATTCCACAAATATACTTCACCAAACAACAATATACATTAAAAATATGTCCAACTAAGAACCACAAACATCAATATACATCTCCAAACGTCCATACATCATTAAACGTTCATCATCCCAAATAACCATAATATTTACAAAATTCAACCAAAAGTTCATCAAAAAATATATATAAAAACATGCTACCACTCATCCAATCATCACCAGCGCCAGATCCCTGTGATGATGGCATATTCGCCTCGTGCTCTGCCAAGTATGCAGCAATCGCCTCGTCTAGTTGCTGCTTCAATCCAGTCTTCCTCCAATCGTTCAACTCGGGGGACTTGTGCTTGCAGGGCCGCTATTATTTCTTCAGCCTATTGTTTATTGTAAGCGGCTAGCGTCGCGGCCTGTATATTAATAAATTCATAGTTATAGCTCATACGTAATATTCAATAAAATTTATAAGCTGGCTAATGAATTAATTAAATTCAATAAATATTACCACTTGATTGCAATATCCATACTGTCTATTTCTGGTCGGCGGGTCGGTAATACGAGCGAATATCTTGTCTGTCTCCTCAATGGTCAACTGCTCCCTGCCAGCCTCTACAAGCAAGCGAACAATCTCATGATCGCATCTCTCCTGTGTTTAGAAATATAATTTTGAGAAGATGAATATTCAATTTAATGTACTATTAAATAAGAGGAAAAATTTATAGTCTTTACACCCGGATATTCGCTGATTTGGCATCTGACCATTCATATATTACGTTGCGATATTCATCTGTATGCTCGATGGCGTGTGTTCAGGTGAAGACGCCCAAACGAGACGGTGCAACACCATCTCTCTCCCTCGTCTGAAATTAGATATGATTAAAGAATGTATATAAGTAAATTACAAATAACAATTTTTATATTTACCATTTCTTCTCTATATTGCTTAAAAGACTTGGATCTACCGCGATGTGTTGCAGGATTCCAAAGCCTGTTTGCGGAATTCGTCGATGCTACCGCCTGTATAATTTAACTATTATATAAATATTTGAACGAATTATAGTAACAGACATATGAAAGTAGAAAATTTACCTTCCCGTCGTCGCTTTTCCAATATTGCAGAAACCGTGCGTACATATTTTCACTCATCTAGTTTGGCTTTTTACCGACCTCTTTTATCTTGGAGAGCGTACCTCTATAGTTTTTCCTCATCTTCCTCTCTCATTGCGTCCTGAACGTCCCGAGATCTTCGGGATCCACAATAAAGGACGCCTGCACGTTGAAATTTAAATGAATTATAAATTGTATATTAATTTTCAAAGATCAAATATGTCAATCTCAAATTAATTAGAATTTTATACTTATCTGAAGGTCAGTCCATATGGCATCTTTGATATAAAGTGGGCTACTATTCCAGTGCTCCCACAAGTCCGTCATCCTACTCGAGACACAGCTAAAATGGGCTCGGATGGTTGTAAATCGAAATCCCTGAATACATTGTGATATCGTCAGTTACTAAATCATACATATATTAGTAGCATGCATTAAATAATATAACGAAGCTGCAATAAATTAAATACTTACCCTCCATCGGTCTTCGTACAAAGTATGCTCTCTGGCGATTATCGGCCATACCACTACTACCCTCGCCATGATCAGGGCCTCGTGAACCTTGGGACCGCCTGTTGTGTGGCATAATATTTGCTAGAAACTTGCATATATATATATATATATATATATATATATATGTATGTATGTATGTATATCATTTCTATATAATGAAAAAACATATATCATTTCATAATTAGAAAACATGCCTGATTAAAAATCACATACACATAGCTCACAACAGAGTATATAATAAAAGAATAATATAACAAATGATACGAATTTCCATTACATTAACACAGGTTCTAGAATTGACATAATACAACAAACGATACAAATTTCCACCTTATATATTACATCATCACTAATTAATAATCAATCTTCATCGCTTTCTGATTCTAACTCGGCCTCGCACTCTATATCGTTATTTCCCTCTAGAGTCTCAAATGCTTCTATTAGAATATTTGATTCATCGTTCAAAGGCCCTATATCAGCATGATCATCAGTTATTATTACTTCATTATTTGGTTCAAGATCTGCTTGATAAGTGGCTTCGTCTGGAATATTATTTCCATTAAGTGTAAATCTTGCCTTTATTTTAAAAACAACCGACCAGTCTGCTTTATCACGTTTTAGTGATGGATAGGGGGCAAAATAAACCGTAATGCTTGTTTGGCTAACACGTAAGGATCATACTTTGAGTAACGCGAGTTATGGTTTATTTCAACAAGTTTATAGTCTTTGTGCACGTTGATACCAGAGTCTGGAACATTGCTAAACCAACTGCATCTGAATAAAAATACTTTTTCTACAGATTGGACATAATATGTCAACTCCAAAACCTGTGTTAAGACACCGTAAAAATCTTTTATTTGTTCATCTGGATCATCAGTCCCTTTGAAAAATACATCGCTGTTATAAGTCATTTTTTCAGCACCGTATTCCTTGGTGTTGAATTTAAATCCATTCACTAAGAATATTGGATAAGTGTTGACATTTCTTTTTGGTCCTATCATAAGATGTTTCAATCCTTCATCACTGACACAATTTCATTGATCATAAATGTATTTCGTAAATCAGTTAGCAAATTCTTTGCTGATATCAGCAAGTGGATGTTCTGATTCGTAAATACTGCAAATACATGTATACGTATATTAAGTGCAAAATCAATTTAAATTGGGTAACTCGTAAATAATGCAAATATGTACTATTATCGAGAATTATCTTTCAATATTTACCTAATAATGATCCAACTTCAGCACAATTAAGAAGAACGTATGTGTGTGCTATATGGTAATCTCTATTGTCTAACCATATTTTCATATATTTTCCAGCAACTCGGCCATTCTGTCGAAAAGTAGAAAACATTGATTCAGAACAATCTTGTTCAACGGCTTCATCATTATGCGAAACACTTGCAAATTAGAAGTTCACATGGTCACTGAAATAGTGAGAAAAAAATAATGAAGCTTCTTCTTCGATATATGATTTGCAAATCGAACCTTCAACTCGTGATTTTTGTCTAACTTTTTTCTTAAGATGATTCAAGTACTTATTACAGAATTTATTCGATTAAAATTTACTTACAACAAATTCAAATTTAAATTATTATTTCAAATATTCATAATCACCTCTCAAATGGATGCATCCATCCATATTGTACGGGACCGTGAAGAAGTGCTTCATATGGAAGATGAACAGGTAAATGCTCCATTACATTAAATAATCCTGGAGGAAATATTTTCTCAAGTTTGTAGAGCAGTATAGGGATGTCATGTTCAAGTTTACGGATACGCTCAACTTTTAACGTGGTCGAACAAAACTCTTTATAAAACAGACTTGATTCTGTTATAGCACTCCACACTTTTACGGGCAATAGTTCTTGAAAACGACGGGTAAGAAATTTTCCATCATGACATGGCAATCGTGACTTTTCATCCCACTCAATTTATTGTTTTTTAAGTCAACACTTCTATGGAGATTTGAAGAAATCCCATCAGGACATCTCAGCCCTTCAATCCACTTCAGCACAAGTTTTACTTGATTGTTGTTTTGCTCATAGCATGCTTTGGGTTTTTTTACTGTCATTAGGGTTTATACGAAGTTCGGGACATTTATAATATTGTTCTATATCATGTCTTGAATTGAGACCTTCCTTAGTTTTACCCTTGACATTCAAAACTGTATTAAACACATTATCAAACACGTTTTTCTCGTTATGCATCACATCAATTTTATGTCGTAGTAAGAGATGCTTCCAATAAGGTAACTTCCAAAATATACTTTGTTTGCACCAATTATGCCAGTTCGATTTACCTGGAATTTCAGTTGTAATCCAGTTTCATGTACCTTCAGATATTCTTTAACTAGTTCATATAATTCTTCACCTGATAAAGTCGTTGGTCATTGTCTGTTCTCTGCTCTATTTACTACAAAGTTTTTCTTATCTCTTCTAAAAGTATGATTAACATGAAGAAAATATCGATGACAATCAAACTATGAAATTTTCCTTCCATGCAGTAATGAAAATGCCCGTGTATCTTCCATGCAGTAAGGACAAGCCAGACGACCAGCCGTACTCCAGCCTGAAAGCATTGCGTAAGCTGGAAAATCACCAGTAGTCCATAACAAAGATGCAAACATACGAAAATTCTTTTTTTTCGACACGTCGTATGTATCCACCCCTTCATACCATAATGTTTTCAATCTTCGCTCAACGGCTGCAGATAAACATCGATTCCTTATGTCAGATCATCAGGACCAGGAACGATAATCGTAAGAAATATATATGTAGTTTTCATACACATCCACGGATGTAAATTATAAGGTGTAACGATAATAGGCCAAGATGAATATTTACTACCAAATTGAGAGAATGGTGAAAATCCATCTGTACATAAACCAAGTCTCACATTACGACTCTCTGCGGCAAACACAGGATAAGTCTTATCAAAATGTTTCCATGCTTCTCCGTACGATGGATGTATCAAAGTCCCCTCTTCCTGTGTTCTCACATTGCGCCATCTCATATGTGATGCTGTCGCAGACGACGCATATAATCTTTGAAGTCTGGGAGTGAGGGGAAAATAATGCATTCTCTTGTATCGAACTTCATTTCCTTTTTTTTCTTGGTTTGTCTCTTTCCTCATTACATATTCTGCATTTGTTAAGATTAATGTCATCTTTCCAATACAACATACAACCTTTTATACATGTATCTATATTCTGGTAGGGCAAACCGAAAGCAGACATTAGTTTTTTTCACTTTATAATGACTATCGCACATCAGATTATTGAGTAGCATATGTCGTTTTGCAGCTTGTACAACTGCTGTAAATCCAGCTTCTATAAAATTGAATTTTGATTTCATAGTAATGTATTCGGCAGTAACTGACGATTCTGTTCCGCTACTATAACCATCCCACGATGGTCTTTTCATAGAATTCAGTAAATTGTAAATTCTTTTCACCCCCTCGATCGGTTCTTCTTCGACATTTACATCATTAGCTTGAACAGTAGGGAACATCAACCGTGCTGCATCTTCCACCATATCTACTATTGGATTCGTCGTAACATTATTGTTATTCACCTCAACCTCAGGCGCTATAGAATTAGATGCACCAATTTTTTCTCCATGACGATCCCAGAAATAATAGTTTGGCATAAAGCCGGATTTACACAAATGTACAATAACTAAATCCGGTTCCCGCTAATGCAAATGTCGACATTTACGACACGGACAATTATTTGTGTGCCGCTTTCTTCATTATTAGCTTTAGCGAATTTAACAAATTCATGTACACCATCCTTAAAATGTTTTTTGTTGAACCTTTCATTCCTATTCGACTGTCATACATGCACGTACGGTCGAGAAGATAGTTGAACATTTTTCCTAATTTAAAAACATATATATATATATATATACATACATACATATATATATATATATATATATATATACACACACTAGTAGTTTGGCACGTGCGATGCACTTGCGCAGAAGGAAATGGTGTGAAGACATTGTCTGTGATGGTTGTTGAATGTGATAAATTGAGTGTGACGTACATGTATTGTTGAATATTTTGGATAATGACATGCAGAATGAATGTACAGTCGATGGACGTGGACGTAGAAAATTTGTATCGAACATGGGAAGAAGAGTTATATCTTGTGTGGACAGAATGAAAAGTAATATACATATGTTGGAATGAATTATCAATTAATGTTCATGCAAACTAAAGAGAATAATTTTGATCTGTAACGGGAATAGAATATGTTGTTCGTTACATATAGTAGGTGATCAGAAATAGATTTGATTGCATTTTGTGAGGAGAGGGAAACATAATGGCTTATTGCAGCTAAAAAACTATTTGATAGTAAATTGTAGGTAGTAAGTGTAGTTGTCATAACGGTTTTCTCTCCTCCTTGTTCCGAGCTTGAGATCGGCATCAACAGTAAGTCGATGGCGGAGTTAGAAACGTTTTATAAGGGATTTTTTATGTGAATTGAAAGTGAGTTGGAGTAGTAAAAGAGGGAATTTTTGTTAACCCAGTTTTGTATTTTGTAGAAGCTGTAGCTGAATATATGACCGAAAAACAGTAAAATGAAGAAAAAGATTATAAGTGAAGATATTACTCGTATATGGTCGTAAAATACTGTACTTATTTAAATAGAGTAATAAAACAATTGTGAAGAACTTATATTTGGACCCTTTGGTGTAGAGTAGTAATTATAGTAAAAGTACGACATGTGAAGTGGAAAAATGAAGTATTGTTAATTAAGTTCGTGAGTGCATTGTAACAACACATCCTTATACACAACATTTCTAGTATGTATGCCAGTCCTATTCGGAATCTTTCCATTTTCACCAAAACTTTTGTTGTTTTTCTTGAAACGCCTCTTGATAAAGCAACATATAGCTTACCATGACTGAAAACATGTTCGGGAAGATAAATACCAACCCAAGGGATGGTTTGTCCTTGTGATTTATTAATCGTTAAGGAAAAAGCTAATTTAATTGAAAATTGTTTACGTATTAGGTTGAAAGGCATGTTAGCATTCTTAGAAGGCTTTAGTGGTATACGTGGAATAAAAACTCTTGTACCACGAAAATGTCCAACAGTTATTTCTGCATCTATGAGATTTCTATGAAAGTCACGACATAATAATATGGTTCCATTGCATAATCCAATTCGTTAATCAATATTCCTAGGCAACATGATTGGTGCTCCTCCTTTCAGTGTTAATTTATGTGGTGGTAGACCTCCCGGAGCAAGTGAGTTTAAGAATTCATATTGATATAGATTATGTGTATCTTCTTCGACTTTGTCAAAGGCGCAGTAAATGTGCTCACTACCTGGAAACAGTTCTATAATTTTGTTATTAATGTCATCTACTGTTTCGTTTGTAGGGGCTAATATTGCTCTATCCATTATAAAATTAGGATCACCTAATCTATCATTGAGTTCAGCAAACACTTCATTAATCAGAGCATAAACTGAAGAAGTAGTGGTCCAAGGTTGAACGATATCATTTGGGAGTAGTATAATATCCTCTTGAACATAGGCTTCATCTCCATTTCCAATACGTAAAAGAAATTGTGCATATGATTGATCGTCTCTTGCGCGCATATTTTGTGTTAAATGAATTACTTGAACATTTTCCCACAAATATGATCGTACTATACATGCATCGACGGCTTGAGCTCTAGTACCGTTTACGACTATTGGTAGAACTTGACGAAAATCACCGCCTAAAATAACAATCTTTCCTCCAAATGGTGCGTCTACATTAGTTAAATCTCGTAATGTTCTATCTACGGCCTCAAATGCAAAGCGGTGAGCCATGGTAGCTTCATCCCATAGGAAAACGGTAGCAGTCAGTAAAAGTTTTGCGAGTTCAGATTGTTTGGGAATATGACATGTAGAGGAAGAGTCTAAATTAATTGGTATTTTAAATCGAGAATGTGCAGTTCGACCCCCTGGAAGAGCAAGAGAAGCAATTCCAGAAGTAGCAACTGCAATTGCAATATGACCTTGAATTCATAACTGTGCTAAGATTGCTCTATATAAATATGTTTTACCTGTACCTCCAGGGCCATCTATGAAATATATAGCATTAGCTCTACTTTCAACAGATATCGTGTCAAATGCCTTCTTTTGTTCGAAGTTCAAGTTATCTACAGAATGGATATCATTATTGGGTATTTCTGTGCATTGTTCTTCTAAAAGAAGAGTGGATGTATTTGTATGAGTAAAGTTGGTGAAATTAGTATGTGAAATGTCATAGTCAAAAATTGATTTGTTATATTGTTTGAGAAGGTTGTCAAGGTCAGACATACATTGAAGTACTGAAAATGAATTGGTCACATTAGTAGCAGATGTAGTAGGATAGTCTTCAAGTAAGAAAGGGAAAACTCTTCCCACAATTCATGCACATGGCATGGGTCACAGTATACTAAAATTATAACAAATAATCTTCGTAAATCATTAGGCATATGTGTGTTTGAAGCATCTGTCAAACAATCCTTTATACTATCATCATTTTCAAGTAAACCTCAATGTTTAGTTGCTTCTTTAAATGTGTTATATTCTATTCAATATCATATAGTTAATAAAAATTATTGATTGGATGTTTGGATGATTTACTATTTTATCAGTTGGTTAGGATTTATTCCCACCCTAAAGTGGATGACCTTTTTATATATAGCCTTCTAGTAGCGGATGACCCATATTATATATGTATGTATGTATGAGTATTAAGACACGTTCGATGGACATGCGCAAAGACAGAAGCAAACTAACTTCTTATTTTTGCAAAATACACACATGATATCAAAATCAGCTGAGAACATATTTAAATGGAAGGCAATTTATTGTTAACGATAGATGAACAAAATATAAATCCCCAAAGTTGGAAAGAAGTAAACATAAATGCATTCATATAAAATTCATATTTATTCTGCTATACCTTAAGAAAATATTCATGAACATCTATGTGATAAAGAGTGGTTTCAATATAATTTTATTTGTTTATTGAACCTATTATACTGACAATGTATTAACATCATATGGTACAACTTCATAAATAATAGCAACCAATTTTTAACCGCATTAAGGTTAAAAATTAGTGACACCAAAAAACTGTTATTCAAAATTAATTCAGGAAATGTCACAGCAATGCTCAGTTCAATGCATTACATATTGCATTACATTTCAATACAAAATAGCTCAAACTCTTTAGATGGTTCAACGATTATAAAATAGCTTGACAGTTCGTCGATTACAAAATAGTTCAATAAATACAAATTAATTGCTCACGGCAAATTCAGACACTTTGATACATGAATAAAACGGCAGTTCAAAATTTTCAATACATGAATAAAAGAACAGTTCAGTAATGTGCTTAAGTTCATTGCCATGCAGCATCAGTACAATAAAAACATAGTTGAAGCATCCACCCAGTTGAAATACAACAACATCCACTATAAAACAGAACTGAATCATTAATGATGTTGCATGTAAAACATATAGAAGGCACAATGCAATGTGTTTCATGTGATATTGTATACAAAACATATAAAAACAAAGACACAATGGGATTGGTTGCTCAACAGGAGAATCGAAGAATCATTACTCATATTGTATATTCTGACATTTGTGAGCATTGGCCTTTTTTCTCTTTTTACGTGGTCAATTGGTTTTCATGAAATACAAATATGTTGCTAATAATACATGGCAAATACTTAACCAACATACGACTTTATCTTTTAATGAGAAACAAAACAGTAACTATTGTTACATGAAACCATTAAGCCTACTCATTTCAAATACTTGTTTCAAACTGCTGCAAAGAGAATCAAAAAATATATATGTAATATGTCAGAACCCATTATTGAATAATGTAACTTGCACTGAGCATAATCCTTAATGGACAACACACACACATATAAGTAGTTCAATTTTTTTTTAAAATTTCCTTTAAAAGAAGATCTAAAATTAAATTCATGCCATCTTCTTATTGTATCCTATAATGAACACAAATGTGGTTCTCCCATACATATAAAATACTGCAACATATTAGGACACTCCACAGTTAGTTAGAGTTGAAACAAATTCATGCCATCTTCCTATTGTATCCTATAAAACTAATGCCATCTTCTTACTATTGCCATTAAAAGAGGATCCAAAGTCAAATTTGTGCCATCCTTTTGCTATCTCCAATAATGAACATAAATGTGGTTCTCCCATCTATATAAAGTACCACAACATATTGTGACACTACATAGTTAGTTATATGTAAAACTAATTCATGCAATCTTCTTACTGTATCCTATAAAACTAATGTCATCTTCTTATTACTACTATTAAAAGAAGATATAAAGTCAAATTCATGCCATCTTCTTATTGTATCCTATAATGAATACAAATGTCAATTATTGATTTTATTATATGAATAAATTTTGTGAATAAATACATGCACTCTTGGTTGAGCATACATATGAGTTACTACAATTTTGAATTTCTGAATGCCAAATCATAACATCATGAGACATAGAATAACTATAATATTTATCATATCAGGGTTCATTTAACCATATGTGGATATAAATGTAATACCATTGTTGCATTTATTTCAATAAAGGCCGAAAGTGAAAAATCTTTTACATTAAATTTTGCTTTAATTCTTCAAAGTGAATATCTCTGTAATTAGTGATAAAATGTGAAATTAAAATATAGTAGTAAACATAATGTATTTTACAGTCAATAAAAAAGAAATAAAATCATTATCAAAGAAAACAAAATATGACATTTGACTTGAGTTGGATTTGTAAAGTAAACACGTTATTTGTTTGCTACTTGATCATAACTACAATTTCATTTAGCATCACCATAGCATGGTATCCACTTTCATTTTGCTAACATAAAAAAAAGTCGGTGTTAAACAAACTTTAAGTAATTAAGAAGTAGATTACCAAAAGTGCCGCTGATTGACCATAATGAAAATGGAGTAGCCACCGTAAGTCATGGTAAAGAGCAAACCACCGAATCAAAGAAACATATACCAACCAAATTTTAAATCGATTAAACTGCAGCAAAGACCATCTATTAATGCAAAACCTCAACTCTTTCAAACTGACTGTAAAAATGACCTCAAATAGTTCCAAACCGATTTGGACATCTTGCTTGGAAGTGAATGGTGAAAATATGGACAGAAATGAAATAATAATACTTAGTTAGGAAAATCAAATTTTTGATGGTTGTCATACTGACTAACTTAATGCTTCACCTTATGAATAGTATTATTTTAGAAACAAAAATCAATAATAAGTAAGCCAAGATGAGTAAAAGAAAATATCTTTCAGTATATAAAGAAACTGATACAACAGAAAGCATAATTTCTCTACTGTACTTTTTAATATGTGTTGACTGATATAAACAATAATCGCAAAGCCAGCTATGATATGGCAAAAGAGGACCCAAAGAATACTAACATGCTCCAAAAGTCACCCACTGAATGCAATTTTTTTTGGCTAATATCAATTATTAGATGTAAAACATGCTGCAAAATGAGGCACTGAAAGAAAATAAAATCTACTAAAACTACAAAAAAAACCGTTTAAATCTAAAATGGAGTATGGAAAATTTCAACTTCCAACCAAATAGTCATTTCACTATCCTCATTAGTAAAAACCACTGAAATGGTTTTTTTTACAGGTCCAAGCAATTCGAAAACAAATCAACTTATTAACTGATGGTTAATCTATATTTAAGTTCTAGTTTATTCAATTTTGAAAAATGTGAGTTAAATACTGATTAGGAAAAAAGTTAAATCATATTTTTCTTCCTAAAACATGTGTTTATGCCCTCTAATTCACCACTAATTTTGTCTCAAAGCTTCTCATCCATTATTAAATGCACACTTATTCATGTACAACTAAATATTTCAAAATTAAACTGTCTTAGATAGAAAAATGAACATAACTACAATGAATTTTTCAAAAGGTTCATTTGCTTGCTGTATAAGATAAAGGGCATTAACACATTATCATGGTAAATTGATGCTAAACTTTAACAACCATAGAAGAAAGAGAAAAGCTCACCGCACCACGAACAACTCTATTATTATGAAGAAAGCTGAAATCGGGCTTAACCAACACCAAAATCCCATCCACATGCTACGAAGTACTGCAATTCTTTATAATAGCTCCTACCAATGCAGATGCTAAATCAAATGCTTCTAGCAATGCAAATGATCACATAAGTTCAATTGTTATACACCATTAGTGTCTGTAATTTGTCATGCACTATACCAAGCCAGCTAATTATATCTAATTCCATGGAAAAATAAATGTTACACATGTATAAAAGCATCTGCATTTTTTTAACTATGTTGTCTACTCATATTATATGTTCTATGATATTTAAATTTGTATATTCAATCTACGAATGAATATGTTGCATAATGATATGAAGAAAAAGATGTAACGTAAACAGAATAAGCTCCCTCGTTATTAGAAAAAAGTATAATATGGCTGTTACCGCTCTTGAAGTTGCATTCTATAAGCCTCTACTTTTCTTCCTTCGTAGCCAGAAAGAACCGTACATGAACCATTGCTTTTCTTCCAAGCTCCAAAATTTCATTCATGTCTGCCAAAAGCTATCCAATATTTGGTTATACTATTTGATGCTGAGTAAATGTTGAAGCTAACTTTACAAATACAAATAACATTGGGGAAGCGACTGACTTAAATTCTTTGTAATAACCGCTATAATACATGGTGATTAAATCTTATACAGCATTATCTCAAACATGTCATAGTCAATCAATGTCCTTCAAACAAAGGAAACAACAAAGTCAACCAAATATGCTTATGGTAACTACTAATAATCGGATCTCTACAATATTTTCCCTGTAAATTTCAGAATGCAATCATTGTCCTGATTATTTAGAATGAAAAGCATCTAATTTACACAAATTAAATTATGGATGCAGAGATGTTGTTCTATCAAACATATAACAATTTACCAATCCTAGAAATTTACCAATCAAAAGCAACCCTATTAAAATCTTCATTTGCAATGAGTCATAATCCAATCTACTAATTTACCTAATGCTATTAAGATTATATGGCCCAAAAAAGCACATTCTTACGAACTTAGCTTATGCAACGTGGAATATGAAAAATATAATAAGACTCCTATAGATTTCCATAAGAAACCGTATTTATAAAGTAATATAACAAATATGAATATAGATGATGGATCTCTTTATCTCTCGGAGCTGCTAATCTTACCAATCACCCTTAGTGCAAAAAAGGATAACCATTATTTTGCAGTCCGAATTCGAGTATAACACTCACGATGGAATTTCTAATAATGAAAAATCGACACCAAAAGTATGCATACATCCATTGACTTCTAAAGTCCCAGTAATGACATTAGTTTAATATATTTTCATATGCATGCATTGTCGATAATTACCTTTGATTTGTTAGACATATGCTCACCACTTATGAACCAAACTTGAAAATGCATCCGCAACTCGAAATGAAACATAACAGTAAATGTCATAAAATTCATTAGTTGTGCCTTGAATACTACAAACCTTCTTAATTTACTTAATTTAATTGTTGAGTATAGTTGAAAGCATGAAATTGAATCCTTTAGTAAAATTTCAATTTCAATGGACATTAGGTTGCCTTCCATATTCATAATTATTGGTGATTGGTAAGTTTTATGTATGACAGGCACTGTAATTAAAGACAGTAGTATTCGTACATGGAATACTATAGCAAAGAGTGGTTAGCTTTTTGCTTAACAGAAGTATTTGGTTCCTTATTATAATACTGTAGACATAAGAGATTAGTATTTGTACATGGAATATTATAACAAAGAGTAGTAGTTTTTGCTTAATAGCATACACACAATTGCAACACATATCAGCTAAATCAGTAATAACTTTTGGTTAACCAACTATCTTCTTTTCTTCTATCGCAAAATAGTGAATGCGCAGAAAGAAAACCAAGCATTCATTTATTGGATTTTGAGTGAAAAGAAAGGTCACAGAATGGTTAATATCAACATTAAATTATTGTGATATATGCATAACAACTTGCAAAAAATTGGATGTACACCGAGTAGCATGCTATATTCTTTTTTATTTTTGCAAATATATTCAACTTCCATAATTACATTTAGGGAAAAAAGGTAATTTAAAAGTTAATTACTTTTAGGGAAAAAAGGTAATTTAAAAGATTCAGTTAAGCATCACTTTCCCAATTCAACAATCAAAAGGGAAAAAGAAGAGGAATGAGAAGAAGGTGCGACAGCATACCTGAGTAAAGGAATCTAGGATTCCGAAGCTCTGCCTTTGCTAAAGAACATAGAAAAAAAAATTACCCCCATATCAGCTAAATCAGAAATAACTTTTGGTTAACCAACTGTCTGCTTTTCTTCTACCGCAAAATAGTAAATGCACAGAAAGAAAACCAAGCATTCATTTATTGGATTTTGATTGAAAAGAAAGGTCACAGAATGGTTAATATCAACATTAAATTATTGTGACATATGCATAACAACTTGTAAAAAATTGGATGTACATCGAGTAGCATGCTATATTCTTTTTTATTTTTGGAAATATATTCAACTTTCATAATTACATTAAGGGAAAAAAGGTAATTTAAAAGGTAATTATATTTAGGGAAAAAAGGTAATTTAAAAGATTTAGTTAAGCATCAGTTTCCCAATTCAACAATCAAAAGGGAAAAAGAAGAGGAATGAGAAGAAGCTGCGACAGCATACCTGAGTAAAAGAATCCAAGATTCAGAAGCTCTCCCATTCATCTTCCAAGAAAATGGACCTGATATGAACAAAAAACATAGGGAAAAAAAACCACACAGCAAAATGACAGTGAGAAATTAGAATTTACCAAATCGAACCATTTCAGATCTACATGTTTTGTACCTCGAACTATACTACGTTGAATCTGTACCTTTTCGCTTTCTTTGTCGAACTCTAATGGTTTAACTGTCAACCTGGACAATAATTTTTTAGTTATCAACTAATGCAGTAAAATTTGATATTGATTATACATTATTAAAAAACTTGAATCGTGGTTTTAAGTAGAACATCGAATTGAAACAAAACCAAAAGAGATTCAGTTCAGCATGACGTTCCAAATTCAACAGTAAAAAGGGAAAAAGAAGAGGAATGATAAGAAGCGGCAGCAGCATACCTGACGAAAAGAATGTAGGACTGAGAAGCGAGATTGATTTGTTTTTCTCTCCTATTTTCCGATTTTTTGGTTGTGTCCTCAGCTTTCTTAGTTTTCTCCACTGGTATTAGAAGGCGTAAGATTTATGGAGGAAGAACGATGATAACTGGGTATTGCAGTTATTAGCGAACATGGGTCAGGGAGTTACCACGGTATCCACGGAATACGTGCAACAGTTTTGCTACGTTGTGATCGAATAAAGGGCAGTTTGGTCAGTTCGAAAAAGGCTTCAATCGGGAAAGTATTTGCTTTATATATATATATATATATATATATATATATATATATATATATATATATATATTAGAAATTTCGACAGCATTTCTTTTCGATTCCTATACGCATATAGACTTTTCATCTGAAGATTTATGTGATTATTATCGTATTTTCTAATCTACCAAAGCCTTTTGGGACTAAAGGCTTTGTTGTTGTTTTATTTTCATTTAAATTATTTATATTAACTAGAGATAGACTAAAATACCTACACCCAATTATTCCAAATTCACACTTTCACACTTTCAAGTTCACGCTTTCACACTTTCAAATTCCCAATTCCTAATTCACACTTTTAAATTCTAATTACCTACACCCCAATTATTCTCAATTCACACTTTCAAATTCAACAATTTCATACTAATTAAAAATAACCTAATACACTAAATTAGCAATGCCTACACCCAATTATCATCACAATAATGTACATTTAAACCTAATTAAACAATTTAATTTGAAATTAAGGCTTAGAAAATTACCAAATTCAAGAAGAAGAAGAGATTTCGGCGAGTTCTAGGCTTCTACGACGACAACGACGGAGGGTGACGGCTAGAGAGGATCGGAATCGGTGATGGAGAGGAGAAAACTTGTTTTTTAGGGGAGCAAAGAAAGTGAGGAAGAAGGGTTCGGTTGAAACCTGTATACGCGACATGGCATCGGCTGGCATCGGCCTGCATCAGCAAGCATGAGCCATATTTTTTTTTTTAAATTCTTTTTTAGGACCCATTTCGTTTAAAAAAATAAAAATCACGACTACATTATAAAATAAAATAAAATTGACATGTATGATTATTAATATTCACCCAATGACGGGTCATGATAGGTTAGACTGGTATTTTCGATGATATATGTTCGTGTAATTCGAAAGTTATCGTTGTTGAAAATCCAACTCGCACAACCAATTGATGCAAATTTTAGTTGATCCGCTATACAAATTCGATAAAGGTGGTTATATGTAACATTTTAAAGAATTAAAATAATTTTTTAAACCTTTGGGTAATCAATTATGAATTTTTAAATGTATTTGGTATAATAAAATTATATAAAATAAATTATACGTCGTAAAATTAAATTCTTTGTGTTCTATATCGATCTAAGGTATTTTGGACATGTTTCCAGAATATGGTTTAAAAATAAACGAATCTGGGGTGTCGATCTTGAATTTCAAATTTATGACCGTTCGTGGACTTTCGGACAAAAAAACTTCGTTCAACGACCGAACGACCTTTAAATGAGACCAAATTTAAATCAGTGATGCTTTGTAATGTTTTAATCGAATCCATACGGTCGGATTCACAAAAAAATCATCAAAAATAAAATTATCTAAGAAATATGTCATTTTGTAGGAGTTAGCAATAACACTTATATTATAAGTGTATCATTTCAGTAATATGACAGTATAGAATTCAATGCATCCATCATATAATAAGCAGCTTGCAATAATTAAGAATATTTTTCCATAGGGAAACTGATTTCTAGAACAGTGAATCCATATTCACTTGATGTCCTGAAAAAACAGCAATTTTCTGCAAAACGCTATTTCTTCATCTTTTAGTTCATATCCAAAACAAGTGTAGGAAAAGATATTTAGGAAAATATGACTAATACATGGCTACAACATATCCGTATTGTTAAAAAGAGCCATGCATGTATGCTATATATTATAAACAAATTTTGTTTCAAAATTTAATACTTTATTGAATATAGAGATTACTAACTTCAAGCTTACATCACCATGTGTAACAACATTCATCTAGTTCCAGGAGCCTCATATGCTAATGCCAAGCAGCGATGATTCAGAAGCTACTTATGCCAGCATGAACTACATTCACATATAAACTACATTTTCACACATAAATATATTTTATTCAAGTACTGAACTCCCATACACATGTCTACAACCACATTGAGTGCATCTATTTCCATACTGAAGCACCAATCCTTCTTAGCAATATTTGTGTCCAAAGTGAATTCTTCAGCTAGAATCTTTGATTTTTCGTCATTGCTGCCAATGGATAGGAAACAATATTATAAAAACCAAATGTCAGATATTTGTCCTGTTGAAATAGTGAAATAGAAAAATATAACATAAAGAAGAAGATGGAGAATGAGGAAGAAAGCAACAAATATTAAAAACTGCATCTTTATCGATAACTTGATTATTAATTAATTTGACATAATTGATATTTATATCAATACGACTGAATCCCTAACACTACCAAAATTGCAAGTATTAAAGACAGCAAATTAGGGGCTAATGAAGAATTATGCCTTTATAATCATTTATTAGAGGCAAATAAATTTTTGGTCTCTAATACTAAGAAGATTTATGCAGAACAACGCATAGCCAACGTGTCACCATGGTTTCTAACGTTTCAAAATAAATAAATTTCATTCCTCACCCACTTTTCTTTTCGCTCCTTATCGTCATCCCCAAACTAGTCAACCAACTAACATTGAAATTTCTTTTCTAATAAATACCCTAACCACTCATGGATTGGTTTTATAAGCAAATAAAACTGCTTTTCTTTAATTGACATCTTGTCTAAAATCTACTGAGAAAGCTGGACCAATTGTGTTATATGATTGTAGTTCTATTTAATAGAACACTATTACTAATAAATGAAACCATGCTTAAAAAAATGAACATAAGAGAAAATCAAGTTAGTTATTCCTCGTCTTTCGTAAAATTCATCATTTGAATAACTTTAGTTCTTGCTCAAATGTTGAAATCCTTAGTTTAAAAGAGACCGATGGTCATGTCATTTATGAATACAGCTTCTGACCTTAAAGTCCAGTAGTTTGATATTCAACAGCAAGCTTTGAAGCATACAGCAAACAGGTTGCAACATTTCTCAACTTAATATGTTTGTTTTCCTATGCATATTTACAACTTTAAGGCTTATTAGC
The DNA here is from genome assembly GCA_030765085.1 of Allium cepa. Taxonomy (NCBI): domain Eukaryota; kingdom Viridiplantae; phylum Streptophyta; class Magnoliopsida; order Asparagales; family Amaryllidaceae; genus Allium; species Allium cepa. Next base: position 562,499,274 of record CM060932.1, read on the forward strand.
GGACATAATGGGTGTAATTTTGATTGTTGGTTAAATTTTAAACATCTATAAATATTGGTAAAATATATAAAGTTTGTTTGTATAAGAGAATGATTTTCCAGTACACTAACCATAAATTGTACAAATAAATCATATCACTTCCTCAGTTAACATTTGTAGAAACTAATTTTTTTTCTACATGAACAATTATTAGTCTGATTTAATTTACTGATTACATTGTAGAATAAATAAGCTTAGTGTGGTCAATAAGTATGAAAGAAACATTAAAATTGAAACATGGATTAGCTATCATGATGTCAAAAATAAAATCAAGCTTAAAGCTTATAAACCGAATGCAATGTTACCCCTTATTATGTTTGAATAAATTCATTACATCTTCTTGTTGTTAGCTCATGTTGTAACAAAGTGAATTGAATTTATAAGACAATTAAGGAAATAATGCATGCTACAATTAAAATTACAGACAAACCTAATTAATATTGAGTGTTTAACTTAAGCCTCGAGATCAATATACATTAAATTGAAGTCTATTATAGAACTGAATTTATAAGCACGTTCCCTCTGAATAAAGAAAATTAATAGTGCAAACTTTAGTTTGTACATTGTATAATCACTAACAGAGAAAGATGTAATGTTCACCCATTTTTCATGTGACTAAAACAATAATTTTACATGCTCACCATTCGAGTGTGCTACAAAATTGCACTCTATTAATGTCGCATATATCAAAATACCAAAGATTAGAAGCCATGAAAATAATATTCAGGTATGTTTGAAAAAAGAAAACGGGGCTCCAAAATAGACGCACACCTAAACCCGTGTTGCTTGTATTTGTCTCTTATGGCACTTGAAGAATACTTTTTCTCATTTGTCAATAAAGAATATAGAACAGTTATGCTATCTCTGAGCTCAGAAAGATTATAACTTGTTTGCTGCTGCAACTTTAAGCTCCAAGGGTGAGAGTTTGGTTCTAAGGCAAATCTGGAAAGAATAACAGCAAATGCAGTAATCTTCGATGTTAGTTATGGAATAAAGACGAAAATTACATAAAAATGCATTTTATTAGTGCTATACATTTCATTATTTTCATCCATGTGGTTATTTGATGTTTCAACTCAATAAATAAATAAAAAGTAACTTGCACCATATTACAGGAAGAAGTTGACATAAACCATGGTATATGAAAACAATGAAGATAAAAAAATTTACTATAATCATCAATGATCCTTTTACCGTAATCAGAAAGGAAAGTTGATGACATGCCCACAACTTCTCCATTGCATATATTATAGATTCAAAAGGCATAGAAAATCCTAGAAGCTGCGGAAATGTTTAAATGAAATTTCTCTATTCCATATACTATAGATTCAACTGTGGGTAGCATAAAAGAAGAGGTAAATACCGCGAGGATGTACCTTGGAAAGTTGATGATGTATGTAGATGAAGATCAAATTAAGTACCTTTATTCCTAGCCAGTCAGTAAAACCTCTTTGTAGACAACATTTTTAGTGAGAGTTCCGGTTCGTCCAATAACATGTCCTTTTTCTACCAACACCTTGGTAGTAGCACTTGAAACTCCTTGTGAAAGTGCCACATATAGTTGTCCATGACCAAATACATACTCAGATAGAAAACCACTGGTATTTTTTATTGTTTTCCCTTGTGTCTTATTTATAGTGAAGGCAAAACACAAACGAATTGGAAATTGTTTCCATATTAACACAAATGGTAAATTCAAATTTTGAAGTAGCTTTAGTGGGATTCCTAGAATGAAAACTCTAGTACCAACATAATTTCCAGTGATGATTTCAGCATCAATGCAATTTTTATTCAATTGTTTATATATAAGCCTCGTTCCATTGCATAATCCAATTTTCGGATTTAAATTTCTTAACAACATTATCGGTGCTCCAAGCTTCAATTTTAAACAATGGGGAGGTAGCCCGCTAGGAGTGATTGATTTTAGAAATTCTTGTTGGTATAAATTGCGAGCATTGTCTTCTACTACATCATATGAATAGTAAATGATTTCATTTACAAGAAATATATTGAGTACATGTTCATTGAGCTTGTCGACATATTCATTTAGTGGTGTAATTAATGCTCTATTAACTATGTACTCTTTGTCAAATGAATTTTTTTGATAAGTTGGGAAAAATTGTATCCATTAACTTTGACAGTGGATTACATTTTTTGATGTTATGACCATATTTGTTGGTAGTTGAATCATTTCATCATTGATTGAAGGCTCGGTACCATCTCCAATTTGAATTAGAAACTTTGAATATGCGATATCATTTGTTGCTCGCATGTTTTTCTTTGAAAGAAAAATTTTAAATTTTTTCCATAAAAGTGACTTAATGATGCATGCATTAATCGCTTCATTTCTTGTAGCTTTAGGCACAATTGGCAATACTTGTCGAAAATATCCTCCCATAATAAGGATTTTACCTCCAAATGGTTCATCAACATCCATTATATCTCTCGTAGTTCTATCAATTGCCTCAAAAGCATAACGATATACCATTGTAGCTTCATCCAACATAAGAACAGTTGTTTGTTTTAAAAGTTTTGCTAATTTTGACTGTTTTCTTACTGAGCATGTTGATGTCGCTTTTGGCTGTAATGGAAATTTAAATCTTGAATGTACAATTCTTCCACTAGGTAGTATATTTGCAGCGATACTACATGTAGCTGTTGCAATTGCAATACCACTTCTTTTCTAACCGTTGACAGAATAGCACGGTATAAATATGTTTTTCTCGTCCCTCCAGGACCATCTATAAAAAACAAACATTTTTCTTTTTTTACAATTGCATTCATAACTGTATTGTAGGCCTTCAATTGTTCCTCATTCAATTTTTCAATAGCTAGTAAATCATCCTCGGAAATAGGAATCGCTAACTCTTCTTCTATTAGCTCTGAAATTTTATCACATTCATCAAAATCATATGCTCTTGAGATATTTTGAAAATCATAATCAGTTTTGCTTTTGTTGTGTTGGAGAAGTAACATGTTTAAATCTTTCAAAAGACAATTTGTTAGAAGCATTTGGTTAGTAGTACTTGAATTTCGGTAATCTTCTGCCATATGATCAAAAAACTCATCTCATAACCTTCGCACATCTAATGGATTGCAAAAACCAAAGATAGTAACAAATAATGCTCTCAAAGAAACTGACATCTTTGTACTTGAGGCTTCGGTTAAACATTCTTTAATGCTATCATCGTTTTCTAAAAGCCCTCTTTTCTCTGCGGCTTCTTTGAATGTTCGACTTCGAACTTCATCAACTGTAAGTAAATCATTAAAAGAAGTCGGTACTCCAATGTGATTCAAAAGTATTCTCAAGAAAAAATGTTCTCCTTCTGTAGGTAGGACTGTGTATATTCTACCAATTACCCTCACATTAGATACTCTTCTTTTCCATTTTTGTGATTTTTAATCCAACAATAATGCTTCGAAAATTCACGATATAAAAGTTGCCTTGCCTGTTCATCAATTAAATTTGTATCGAAAAACTCTGTCAGCATTGTGTGTAGGTTGCTTTCATCGGCCAAAACTTCATTGATGGTTTGATCATTGGAAAACACAACACTTTGTTTATTGGAAGATGTATTTGAAGACGTTCAACTGATGGATATATCTTGCTAAGAGAGAACCTAAAAATCTTCCACTATACTTCTGGAGCAAAAACCCACCTTGCATCTATAAATTGTTGTATCCCATCATAGTTAGATTCAGGTCGAACTTGCATTGAAACGCGGTCTAGACTTTATAGACATATTCGTAAAGATATTTAACGCTTTTTATACTACTACATATCTCTACATTGATGTGACAGTTATATTTACGTAGTAACCAAGGATTGTAAGGTACAACCCATTTGTTATCTACCATCAACTTTTCATTTCTATCAATAGGAATAGATTTTCCAGTATCGCGTCTTTTGTAATTGGGTATAAATCCGTGCCTTGAATAGTCACATTTGAAAATAGTTTTGGATACTCTCTTTTGCAACTACCATTTTTCATGCAAGGACAATTTCGATTTTGAGTACCACATGGTCCATGAATCATCCACTTCATTACTGCCACATGTAACTCTGATTCTTCGTTAGAATCTAGTATTTCTGCTCTAACAATTTCATCATATTCATCCGGGTTAGTCAATTTGTCTTCATCTTTGAATACAATTATCATATGAACATGTGGTAAACCTCTTTTTTGAAATTCAATCACATGGACGTGAGCAGCTACTTTTTCAAGTGCTCCTTCTGTGAAAATATCTTTTTTTAATTCCTCATATTTTGCATGAAATACACTTGTCGTCAAATTCGGTCTGTCTAAAATTTTTATTTGAGATAATAACATAACCATTCTTGGTAAGAAAAAATATATTTGTATAATAATGTTTATAAATCCTACTTCAAAGTATTTTCAATTTTCTAGCATACAGTAGTAGTTAAAACTGGCCTTGAAAAATATCCTTAATAATTTCTCAAATTTCAAGCTATTCTACAAATAATCCCACTTATGTTCAGTTCAAAAGTTTTTATTCCAATTAGTGCATTATTGAACAAAATGTTGTTTTTTATATAAAGTATCGTTTCTAAAGTATTGTAGTGATTATATATTTGTGTTAAAAAATATTTAAGCTAATAATCCATGTGTAAGTTTGTAAATTTAATTTTTTATTTCAGTTACAATTAAATATCCTTTTTAATGCATGTATCAGTAGATGTATTAAATGTAAGTACAATCCAAGAGTTTTTAATCCCAACTCATGTATTATATAGTCGAGTGTAAAAAAGGATGTACGTTAAAATAATTATAGCTGTTTTCGATGAATGAAAGATATTTGGTTGCCTTGTTTGCTGATGTCTAAACACCTTTGTAAAAATGTGTACAACACCTCACTTCTATCTAAAACAAATTAAAGCATTTTGGGACTAAATGCTTTAATTTTGACAGCACTTCACTTCTTTCTCTTGTAACGCATAACTTTGCATCGAAGGGGTATGTTGTTGTCGTATTTTCTAAAATAAATTAAAGCCTTTTGGAACTAAAGACGTTAATTTGTTGTATTTTTTTAAAATAGTATCTAAAATTTATTTTCAAATAAAAATTATATTTATTTTCTAATTTAACCGAATGCAATTTTCTATGTTCTTTGCAATTTCTTATAATATCATCGATTAAGGAGTATTACCTTATATATACATATATCAAAAATGATGCATAAATGTTAATTTTGTTTGTAATACTTATTACTAAATTAATTTCCATCTTATGTTATTTCACAAAATAAAATAATGTTAATAACGTTTTGAAATATCAAATAATAAGATAGCAAATATGATGGTTAATCTCATAATATTATATGATAGTCAAATTTCATATCTACACGCACGCACAAAATGTCATGCGTAATATAGCATCAGCTTTTTTAAATTGATTCTAGCAATATTTTATATGTGTACAAATTAGCTATAAAAGCTTTGATGATATTTATGATTCATATTTATAAATTAACTTTAAGTTTCAAGATACACTATTCAAGGTTATGATGTTATCTATAATTTTTTATTATCATGTTAGGGTTTATAGGAAAATAACTCTAGAAAGCGCAAGTGTGTTTGTATATCTGTGTATGTTTATGTGTGTGGATATTATATATAATACAAAGTGTTATTGAGAGCCAAAAGAAATCTACCAGAGAAACTTTATCAATATCGACGATGAAAGATATGGAATATGCACCACTTTATCCTATAATAAACGTAAAAGATAAATATCAATGCAATCAGGAGAATAATCCATTAAGAAAGCTTTGTATGGCTTTATTCCATATAATTCTTGATTATTTTACTGTAAATGATTTTAGAAGTTGGTGAAATATTAAAGTAGAATTGATTTTCATCAATGATATATAAGAAACATTTTTCGTAAAACGATTAAACTATTTAGATCCCTAAATTGAAGTTGTACAAAATATATTTTTGTTTGATATATAAATAGACATTGGAAAGATGGATGCATGAAGAATGAAACATTAAACTACCTATATAGCTGACCTATAAATTATGGTGCCATTATGTTAGTGTCACAAATTTGTACACGGATGTCAAAAAAATTTGATAGCTTGATTTAAGTGAAATATACATTCATAACTTCTTATAACACGCACTCATATATTTCACATTCTGGTCTATCCATTTATATTCTGAAAATGTTATATATAGGCATAGTAAAATGTAAAGTACTTATTCCATGTTGTGTGTCATAATAATTCTAAAAAATTCCACTATAATTATCCAATAATTAAATGTTTGAGTGTAATATCATAGGCAACATGGACCTGGTGAAGTAGCTATCAAGCCATTTCTTATGTGGATTGAAGAGGTGTATAATAAAGTTTTTTAAGGTGAACCACGCCAACAATGAGGAAATCATAATGTTATGAATGCAAAATTTTATAACTAGTAAAGTTTTAATTTAATAACTATTAAGTTTTAAAATACATTCATAGAAAATTAGAAGCATAATGTACTTTCAAATCAATGAAAGTACTTAGAAGTGAAGCCTATTAGATATCGGATCAAGGGTAGTCGATAATCGGTAATCACTACAAATCGAAAATCGATAATCAACAACCATTTAAAATTAGACGCGTAACAAACTTTTAAATTAGTGCAAGTACCTAGGAGTGAAGTCTATTAGATATCAGATCAAGGATGGTCGACAATCGCCGCAAATCGACAATCAATAATCAGCAATCACTGAAAATTAGAACCATAATGAACATTTAAACAAATAATCACAGTGGACGCCATTTACTTGCACAAACCTCATTAATATGGTGTCTATTGTAAATCTTAAATGTATATTGATATATGATGTATGAAATTTCAATGCAAAAAAATCATTTTGGGTGCTGTAGAAATCCTGAAATTGCTAACACACAAATTATTATTGAAATAATATAAGTATGATAACATATGATTCTTTAATTCTTACCACTTCTTATTACAGTAAATCATAGTCATTACAGTAAAATAATTTGACTAAAATATGATCTTTTTTGTTTGAATTTTATTTGAAGATTTAGAAGAAAATATTAAACGTAAAATTAATTCTGGAGTCATATTTTTTTAGTTCAGAGCAAGCTTTTTTTCCTCTTATATTTATACATATGAATAGTAAATAAAAACGGAACCTGAAGAAAATAAACTAATCAATGATGAGACTTAATTTGGATTGGAAAAGAAATTCAAGTATATACACTCACACATAATATTAAAACAATAATATAATTATTATATTATATTTAAAAGAAAATTATATATAATATAAAGATTTGTAGTTATATATAATATGTATGTGTACTTGTAGTTGTATAGATGAACCTTTTTTCATGTCTTGCTTAACATAACTCATAAAAGACTATAATGCTAATCTTAGTTGGTTAACTTAACAGTTGAAACTATTTAAAAAAACTCAGCAAAAATATTTAGGATAAAATATAATTTGTTCTACATAAATATAAGGCTAATTTGAGAAGAAAATTTAGTTAAGGAAGAGAATTTTGGGTTATAAACACCCTCTCAAATGTAATCAAACAATGCAAAATCATAGAAAAATGAATTACATACCAAAAATATGTAAGAGAAGAGATACTTATTAAGAGATTAAGATCTAATCCTGAATTAAGTTGTAGCACATGAATCATTAAAGAACGTAGATAATTCTTAAAACATGAGGGAAATAAAATAAATTAGCAGATAATTACTTGAGATCGATGTGTGATGGATATTGGATTAATGATGATTGAGCTTTACTATTTATCTGCATTGAACCAACAAACTCAAGTTAATTATAGGGATTAAATTATTGAATCAATTTAAGTAGTATCCAATTAAAACAACAAATGCTACCATTCTACAATCTAGTACAACATGATAATATGTGAATCATTTAAACAAAGTTTCAAAAAAAACTGGTTTCAGCTAGGTCGAAAAGAATTTTAGTAGTAACAGCCCCAGTATTACCCCTTGAGTCAAGTAGATTAATATCAGAATAGGACAAATGTACAACATGTGCTCCATTATCAATTGAACGTCCGTTTGATGCTAAGCTCAATCTCAGTAGAAAATAGCAATTGGACAGAAGGCTGCAGAAGTTGCCTATTCTTTTTCATTTTTGAGAGTAGGTAATTGATCATGGAGCTTATTTATATATGCTTTGTTATCGCTTTTATGGTTAGACTTCTGATTTAATATTCAGTAATAGAGATAACATACCGTGGAACTTGAAAACAACTTGCATTTTTTTTCTCATCTATTCTCAACTGTTTTATTTATTTTTGCTAATGCAAAATACATATATAATTATCAACTTATTATCTAGAATGAGAAAATGGATCGTATGACAACTAATGTGTTGTCATGCTCTTTGTTTCGAAGCTACCCAACGTATAATTTTGGAACATTGCTTTCAGAACTTGATGCAGACCAACCTGATAGGAATCGCGAGAATGAAGCAGTTAGGAATCGCGAGAACGAAGCAGTGCAGAGCTCCAACCTAGGTCGCTCCTCCTCCACTTCCTCAAACCGCGAACGAAGCTACAGTAAATCGCTCCTCCTTCTTAAGTCGAGCGAAGGTCTAGGTCGCTCCAACCCCAAGTCGCGAAGCTACAGTGGAACGCAAATCCCTAAGTCGCGAAACTTCCTATGTCGCGAAATCCGTAGGTCGCTCCAGCCTGATATCGTGAAGATCCACTTAGGTCGCACGCGCAAAGCTCCAGAAGGTCGCGATGATTTCCAACTTAGGTCGCGAGATGCTCCAACGAGGTACGACCTAAATCCATCAAGCTACGACCTAACTCCAGCATATGTTGCAAAGCCTTAAGTCGCGAGCAAACATTTCTGATGCCGTACTTCTTCCATTAGGTCGCTGAAGAGATAAGTCGCAAGATTTTCTTAAGTCGCTCCATTTTAGGGTCACTGATGAAGTTAGGCCGCGGAATTTTGTTTAGTCGTTTTGTTATGTCGCTAAGTTGGAAATTCTTATGTCGTTTACTGTTTTGTTAAGTCGTTGTAAGTCGTGTACTATTGTTTTTTTTTAAGTCACGTGAGTTTTGTTTTAGGTCGAAATTGTTAGGTCGTTCACGACCTATGAGTGTGTTGTAAGTGTTGTGTTGTAAGCCTATAAATAGGCAAGTGATGTCATTTGTAAAGTTGGTTGAAAATTGAATATAATTCTTCTTTTGTTAGCTTTGTGCTTTCATTAAATTGGTAGTCGAGTGTTTGATCTCCTATCTCCACCTACGTCATTCGAGTGCGCTCGAATCTTCGTTTGTGAAGCCGATTCACGGAATCTTGTGCGCAAGATCAACGTTGAAGAATCGTAGATCTCTTTCCCGGTATCTTCGGATCAACGAGTCAGAGATAGCTAAAATTCAGTATCTTCGGATCAACGAATTTGGGCATTGCAGTATTTTCAAATCACCGATTGCTACATTCCATCGATTTCATTGTCTTCTTAATATCCGCTGTGTCAGTTTGGTATTAGAGCTTGTTTTAGCCAATCATAGCTAAATCGGGTCTTGGGACCAAGTATTTGAAGTTTGAAGTTGTTCATCGTGTTCTTCGTTGGTTGCAACAAGTTTGGGGTTTGTGATCCATAGTCTCTTGGATCAAAAGACGAAAGGTGTTTGAAGTTGAAGTGTGAGAAGTAGCCGAGCCTTGTGAAGTTTATTTTGAAGATTGGAGCCGTGACTTGTTTGATTTGTGTTGAAGTTTTGATTTGTTGAAGTTTGGAGACTTGTTGAATTATTTGTTTCAAGTTCAATTATGCCTCCGAGACGAGCTCAACGTCATCGCAATATTAATGCCTTGTATGGAAGAGAAGAGGCCGATGAAATGAAGCAACGAATCAACGAGAGTTTCACTGAGAAGTTGAACGAAGGGATTGGTCGATTAGAGAAGATGATGCTTGAAATGAATCAAAATCGAAGAAGGGTTTCACCTGAATCGAGCCATGGGAGGAGTAGAGCTTCGATACATTCAGATCGGGAGAGAAGAGAGGATCAAGATCATAGAAGTGTTGATAATCGTGATAGGAATGTTGATCGAAGGAGTGGTAGTAGAGATGTTGGAGGTCGTGGTCGACATCGATATACTTCAGATTTTGATGAGGAGTTTGATGGTGATAGAGGTAGTGTGCATTATCGAGATCGAGGTCAAGTACGAAATCGAGACAGAGATTTTGAAGATGACCGTAGATGGGAATCGGGAATGAAGATGGAAATTCCGGAGTTCAATGGTGGAATGGTATCATAAGAGTTTTTGGACTGGTTGTCTAACGTTGAGGAGATCTTTGATTTCAAGGAGGTTTCGAAAGACCGTCGAGTGAAGTTGGTTGCTACTAGGTTGAGAGGAAGAGCTATGGCGTGGTGGCAGCAAACTAAACTTACACGAGAACGGATGGGAAAGTCGAAGATTGTAGATTGGGAGAAAATAAAGAAATTGATGAGAGCTACATTTTTACCATACAACTAACGGTCACTAATGTACCAGAGATTGCAGAATCTAAGGCAGGGGACAAAGTCAGTCAATGATTATGCAGATGAATTTTACCAACTCATTGCCAGGATCGATATAATGGAGACGGAAGAGCAGCTGACCGCTAGGTTTGTTGGAGGGCTGAGGATGCAGATCCAGGATATGGTTAATATGTTTGATCCAAGATCTGTGGCAGAGGCACATCAAAAAGCGTTGGCTTGGGAAAAGCAGGAAAGGCATGGAGGTGGTGTGTTTACTAATTCTAATAATCAAGTGAAATGTGTTAGCGGAAGTTCTAATGTTTCTAAACCTATCAGTAAACCCGTAGTAAAGGAGAGTGAGAAGGCGAATGTTAACAATGGTTTCAAATGCTACAATTTCCAGGAGATGGGTCATAAAAGCAATGAGTGTCCAAAATCGAAGAAACGAGCTATGATAGCTGAAGTTGAAAGTGAGGATGCTGTTGAGGGTGAAGATAGTCCAGTTGAGGAGAATGAACAGGATATCGCATCGGGAGACGAAGGGTGTAATCTAATGATGAGGAGGTCTTGTTTAACACCAAAGCAAGAAGATGAAGCTAGTTGGTTGAGGAGTAACATCTTTCAGTCGACATGCACTATATTGGGAAAAGTTTGTAAATTTGTGATTGATGCAGGAAGTTGTGACAATATTATTTCTACAGAAGCAGTGAGAAAATTGAAATTGAAAATGGAAAACATCCAAATCCTTATAAGTTAGCGTGGCTGAGAAAAGGAGGGGAGGTGAAGGTGGATAAGCGAGTTCGAGTTCCATTTTCCATTGGAAAGAAATATAAGGACGAGATTTGGTGTGATGTAGTTGAGATGGATATTTGTCATTTGCTTTTGGGAAGACCGTGGCAGTATGATCGAGCAGTGCAGCATGACGGTCGAACCAATAGCTACAGTTTTATGTTTGAAGGCGTTAAGATTATTCTAGTTCCAAAGAAGAGACAGCAGAGAGAGAGTAAGTCTAAGGAGATTGAAGAGCTAAAAACTTTGCTATCATTGAAAGAGTTTGTCAAGAAAGTTGAAGAGGAACCTGAAGTATTCCTGTTAATTGGACGAGATTGTAGTGAAGAGGTTGAAATCCCAGAAGAAGCGAAGCCAGTTTTGAAAGAATTTGAGGATGTATTTCCAGAAGAGTTGCCCAAGGAGTTACCGCCACTCAGAGATATTCAACATCAAATCGATCTTGTTCTGGGAGCAGTATTACGGCATAGACCACATTATCGGATGAGTCCGAAGGAACATGAAGAATTGAGGAGGCAGGTGGTAGAGTTGCTTGAACAGGGACGTGTTCAGGAAAGTCTCGGTCCGTGTGCTCTACCAGCTTTGTTAGTACCGAAGAAGGACGGGACGTGGAGGATGTGCACTGACAGTCGAGCCTTGAATAAGATTACTGTGAGATATAGATTTCCAATGCCGAGGTTGGATGACTTGCTAGATCAGTTGAGTGGGGCTACTATCTTTTCAAAGATTGATTTGAAAAGCGGATATCATCAAATTCGGATTAGACCTGGAGACGAATGGAAGACAGCCTTCAAGACGAGAGAGGGGTTATACGAATGGTTGGTTATGCCATTTGGTTTATCAAATGCGCCTAGTACGTTCATGCGGGTGATGAATCAAATCTTTATACCATTTATTGGGAAATTCGTGGTGGTGTATTTTGATGATATTCTGATATATAGCAGGAGTACGGAGGAGCATGTTCAACATTTGAGGGAAGTGTTGATTATTCTTCGTGAGGAACAATTTTATGTTGCTACGAAGAAATGCGTGTTCATGACGAATAGTGTTTTATTTCTGGGATATGTTGTGTCAGGAGAAGGTATACAGGTGGACCAGAATAAAGTTGAAGCAGTTAGGAATTGGCCACAACCGAGAACAATAACGGAAGTGAGAAGTTTTCATGGATTGGCATCATTCTACCGAAGATTCATTCCACACTTCAGTAGCGTGATGGCACCGGTTACTGATTGTATGAAAGGGAAACAATTGTCTTGGACAAAGGAGGCTGGGATTGCTTTTGAAAGAATCAAAGAACTTTTGACTACAGCACCAATTCTTGTATTACCAGATTTTCAGTTATTGTTCGAACTACACACTGATGCGTCAAAGGTTGGAATTGGGGGGTGTTGAGTCAGAATGGGCGTCCTATTGCATATTTCAGTGAAAAGTTGTCGGGAGCAAAGATGAGATATAGCACTTATGATGTCGAATTCTATGCTGTGGTACAAGATGTTAAGCATTGAAGACACTATCTATTTCAGAAAGAATTTGTTCTTTATACTGATCATGAGGCGTTGAAGCATATGCAAGGGCAAGACAAGATTTCAGCGAGACATGCATCATGGATTGCTTATTTACAGTAGTTTACTTTTGTCGTTAAACACAAATCAGGGGTGACGAACCGTGTAGCTGATGCTTTGAGCAGGAGGAATCATTTATTGACAACAATGAAAGTTGAGGTGACCGGGTTTTAATTATTGCCAGAACAGATTGAAGAAGATTCTTACTTTAAGAAATTTGTTGAAAAAGTCAAGGAAGGAAGTACTGATGAATTTGTATTGGTGGATGGTTTTCTGTTTAAGGGAAATCGATTGTGTATTCCGGGGAGCAGTCTGAGAATGAAAATTATCAAAGAGCTACATGAAGAAGGCCATGTGGGTAGATATCGTACTTTGCAGTTAATTTCTCAATCATACTTTTGGCCGTCAATGAGGAAAGAAGTGGAAAGGTTTGTGGAGCGATGTCATATCTGCCAGGTTTCGAAGGGAACAGCGACCAATGCTGGATTGTATATGCCGTTACCTGTACCGTCTAAACCATGGGTTGATGTGAGTATGGACTTTGTGTTGGGATTGCCGAGAACGCAGCGTGGCAATGATTCTATATATGTGGTGGTGGACAGATTTTCAAAAATGGCACATTTTATTGCTTGCAAGAAGACGGCGGATGCTGTTCGTGTTGCTCAGTTGTTCTTTAAAGAAATCTATCATTTACATGGGTTGCCGGAGTCTATTGTTTCAGACAGGGATACCAGATTTTTAAGTCATTTTTGGTTGAGTTTGTGGAAGATGGTCGGAACAAAGCTGAATTTTAGTAGCGCTTACCATCCGCAAACTGATGGGCAAACGGAGGTGGTTAACCGATCGTTGGGGAATTTACTGAGATGTCTCGTGAAAGACAATTTGAAGAGTTGGGATATAAAGTTGTGTCAGGCGGAATTTGCACATAATCATGCTGTCAATCGAAGTATTGGATTCAGTTCATTTCAGATTGTATATTCGAGCTTACCAAAAGGGCCATTAGATTTAACGGTAGTGCCACAACCGAAAGGAGCGATTAAGCGGGCGTCAGATTTCGTTGATGAGTTGAAAGATTGTCATAGAATCGTCCAGGAACGATTGGAGAAGACGAATGATAAGTATAAACGAGCTGCAGATAAGAAGAGAAGAAGTGTGGAGTTCAACGAGGGTGAATGGGTGTATGCTGTGTTAACGAAGGATCGTTTCCCAGTAGGTGCTTATAACAAGTTGAAAGCCCGAAAGATTGGTCCGGTAGAAGTTATAAAACGGATCAATGAAAATGCTTATAAGTTGAAGCTGCCAGAGGATGTTTACACATCTGATGTGTTCAATGTTAAACATCTTATACCTTATTATGAAGATGAACAACCCAATGGGGAAGAACTTTTAAATTCGAGGACGAATTTCTCTCAACCAGGGGAGGATGATGCAGACCAACCTGATAGGAATCGCGAGAATGAAGCAGTTAGGAATCGCGAGAACGAAGCAGTGCAGAGCTCCAACCTAGGTCGCTCCTCCTCCACTCCCTCAAATCGCGAACGAAGCTACAGTAAATCGCTCCTCCTTCTTAAGTCGAGCGAAGGTCTAGGTCGCTCCAACCCCAAGTCGCGAAGCTACAGTGGAACGCAAATCCCTAAGTCGCGAAACTTCCTATGTCGCGAAATTCGTAGGTCGCTCCAGCCTGATATCGTGAAGATCCACTAAGGTCGCACGCGCAAAGCTCCAGAAGGTCGCGATGATTTCCAACTTAGGTCGCGAGATGCTCCAACAAGCTACGACCTAAATCCATCAAGCTACGACCTAACTCCAGCATATGTTGCAAAGCCTTAAGTCGCGAGCAAACATTTCTGATGCCGTACTTCTTCCATTAGGTCGCTGAAGAAATAAGTCGCAAGATTTTCTTAAGTCGCTCCATTTTAGGGTCGCTGATGAAGTTAGGTCGTGGAATTTTGTTTAGTCGTTTTGTTATGTCGCTAAGTTGGAAATTCTTATGTCGTTTACTGTTTTGTTAAGTCGTTGTAAGTCGTGTACTATTGTTTTTTTTAAGTCGCGTGAGTTTTGTTTTAGGTCGAAATTGTTAGGTCGTTCACGACCTATGAGTGTGTTGTAAGTGTTGTGTTGTAAGCCTATAAATAGGCAAGTGATGTCATCTGTAAAGTTGGTTGAAAATTGAATAAAATTCTTCTTTTGTTAGCTTTGTGCTTTCATTAAATTGGTAGTCGAGTGTTTGATCTCCTATCTCCACCTACGTCATTCGAGTGCGCTCGAATCTTCGTTTGTGAAGCCGATTCACGGAATCTTGTGCGCAAGATCAACGTTGAAGAACCGTAGTTCTCTTTCCCGGTATCTTCGGATCAACGAGTCAGAGATAGCTAAAATTCGGTATTTTCGGATCAACGAATTTGGGCATTGCATTATTTTCAAATCATCGATTGCTACATTCCATCGATTTCATTGTCTCCTTAATATCCGCTGCGTCAGAACTTGATATCACTCACCCTGTCAACCCATAATTGTTATGACTTTGATGTAACTTTTAGCCAACATTTTTGTATTCTACAGTGAGCGCGTTTAATGTAACAGCATAGAAAATGGCCCTAATTATTTATTTATACAAGATAAATGGATTTGAATGCAACTGCTTTTTGAATTTTATAAATGAAGACCTGCTTCTTGTGACTGTATGTATTGGTTCTAGTATGAAGGTTTATCTTTCATTACATACAAAAATAATATATTTTTAGACTCTTCATGAGGAAATGAATAGATTCACTCACATCTTTCAAAGCATTTGATTCATTAGATGTCATGTTAATAAACAACAGAGAATGTGTTTTTTTCAATACCAATGTCATCTTAAAAGAAAAAAATAGACGAAACATGTTTACACTGTGTCTTTTTTTAAAATTTCATATAATTAGCCATGTACTTCGTTTTAAAGGTATCGTCACAGATACACAAATCTATCACCATGTTCATCTTTTTAACCTATAAGTTCATCTACAATAGTGTACATATATATATGAATATTATGCTGTAATCTTTTCCAGTGTATATAAAATTTGATTTTGTAAGCAACTTTTGAACAGCCATTGCATGTGGATACATTTTATGTGCTTAAGTTTGTTTTGTTTCTCAACTCGTGACAGATTTTGCTAAAACAAAGTTGCTGCTAATGCGAAGCATCTTCAACCGTTAACCTAAATATGAAATATCATGTTTATCATGGTTTTCTGAATATCAAATAGCAAATTTGAAAAAAAAAAGATGAAGGAAATGCAGATAGGTCTCAGTTATACGAAATTGTTACTAATTCTAAAATTCCAAGTTTGATTCAATTTCCATGCTTAAATTTTTGGCATAAAAGAGGACTGTCAATATCTGGCATAATGATGTATTCCAAATTGTCAAGGAAGAAATTTTTACTACGGCAGACAGTTGAGATGTCTCACTAATTGTTAATGGAATCCATGAACAATATTTTCTTGAAACCTACTATATCTTAATATCCAAATGAAGCTGAAAATTAGGGAACTATGTACCTAATATTCCAAATTTGAGAAAATGATCATCCAAGATTCCAAATATAAGATGCTCATGGCTAAATGGAAATTGATGGATTAACAGAAGTTAACTATATAGTTAAATGACAGGGTGCCAAACCTTTAGCAACACATTATATATGACAGAATAAAAATTTGTATGTTGCCTTTAAAAGTTGTCAAATTTATGTTTCACGGTTTTAGACACTTTGACGGTAGAGTTCTTTGTTTATAGACTCATAAATGAATCTAATTTTAACCTGTTTAGTACTAAGTTCCACTATACTTATAATTTATACTTTGTGTCGTATGGTATTAGTCAGAGACTGCGTATAAATAGCAAGTTATACTTGGGTCAGTACTGTTGCAAAAACTCCCTTCATTGATTCGATAACAAATTTATTATGAGGTGAAAAACGTAAAAGTTGTCAATGATCCACTGTTATTGCATCCATGAAGAATTAGTTGATGAGAGGAATTTAACACTTCAACCTCGTTCACTCGTATTGTAACAGTAAATTATATTATAGCTTAAAAAGGTTCCACAAGAGGTATAATTACCATAGTAAGTGTGTTTGTGCCACTGAAAATTTAATTCCTTATATATGCAATTAATCTATTAATTCTGTTGCTTATTTAGTTATCTCAATAAGTATAATATGCATCTTTCTAAAGTACTCAGGTCTACCTCAAGTATAACTTGACAATCATCTCAAATACTTGTTGTTTATATAGTTAATGTTGGACGGAGATGAACAACGTTATCCACCAAGATCTATCCTAGTAACCAGACAAATTCTAGACAATACTCCATGGCTTATCAACCATAAATAATTATGCAAACACCGTTGAATAAAATTAAGCATAAGAAACACACAATATTGGTAAATGTTAAATGTAGAACCGCAAATTAGTGACTAACCTTAATCGATCGGCAATTAATTCGTAAGCGTTGATCATATGCCGAAGGTGGAGAAGACATTTTCTGGAATAGCGTCGAAGCAACCCTGGTTTGTGCGATTTGCTGGAGAAGATGTGGGACTGCAATCGCTTTGGATGTGGAATCACGTGCGTTGGAGAAGACGCTGTCTGGAATAGCGTTGATGTAACCCTAGTTTGTGCGATTTGTTGGAGAAGACAATGGGACTGCAATTGCCTTTGGATGTGGAATCGCGTGCATTCGAAAAGACGTTGTCTGGAATAGCGCTGATGTAACCCAAGTTTGTGCGATTTGCTAGAGAAGATGGTGGGACTGCAATCGCCATTGGATGTGGAATTGCATGCGTTAGAGAAGACGTAGGGTGAGGAATCGCTTGGATCTAGAATCGCATTGCTTGTGTTTTTTAGTTTTTGGTTAGCAGACAAAAGCGAGAAAGCAAGGTTAAAATGTACGAAAGGAAATTCCGAAATTTCAAAAAGACATGGTTGATTTTGTGTACCTTGAATTATCATTATTAAAAGTAGAGATGTTAAATGCTCGAATCCTATGTTAAAAGATTCGTCAGTATACATAATGATGTTCATGCATTTAAGTATCAAATATTTTCATATTACCCTTAAATCTGTAAACTTGCGGTTCAAATATTTTAACTATTTTTAGTGGTCTTCAGTCAATCACGTGGTTAGATCAATCGTGTGGTGGGGTGAGATGGTGGAGTTGTTATTCAACGAAAATGGTTAAATCCATGCCTTGGACCGATAGTCCTAATCTAACCCTCAACAATTGGGTGGAGGGCCTAATGGACAAAATATCAAAATACACTTTCAAAAAATTTATATCAAAAAAGGGAACTCGCTTTAAAATTTATTATAAAAAATATGCCACTTTCAGACTTACATATTCATTCTTTTAAAAAGAGCATCTAAATTTTCAAAAAAATTACATGTGCATTCTTAAAATGGGCATATACAAAACAAAAAAAAACGAGGGCTATTTTTGTGATATAGCTAATCGACTGAAGTAGAGGAGTATAATATAAAGTCAGAATTTTTTTAGCAGAAACTAATTCTTGAATTATTATTATTGTTATTACTATATATATATATATAAGAGGCTTGAGATTTTAAATAAATTTTGTTCCCCAAGCATGAAAACATCAATATGTTTAGACTAAGAACTAATTTGCATAAACCAACTTAAGACTTTTGGTAACACCATAGTACATCAGTAATATTTGAAAATTAAGTTATATCAACTTAGATCTAAAAATAAATAAATAACAATAAATACCGAATATCACCTTTCACAGAATAACAATTGTAGCCCTGTATAAAGCTGTGGTTTCAGGGTGTAGTGCTAAAACTCGAGAACTAACAGGAAAATCAGGTGCACCAAAAGGATCTCTAATTTTGGAAAGGGTATATTGCAAGACTTGGGTAGCATGTATTTCCTGAGAATGAAATGTGCTCTAAGTTACCGAAATATGTAAGAATCATCTATATGTTTTATAAAGTTTTTATGTGTAGTCAAATTCCATATGCAATGGAGGAGAACACATATAACGACTAGGAAATTTCGATCCCGAAAATTTCAGATAGTTAGGGAAAGAAGAAAAATAGATAGAAGAAGAAGAACAGAAACCCAAACTCAGAATCTCACATTCGCAGTGGATAAAATATAATATCAAATAATATTATTTACACAAAGGAAATTGTATCAGTCAATTACATATTATTACATCAGAGTTACAACATTTCACAATTAGTGGACAGTTAAAATAACCTGTCCCAGATAAATAACAATATATCACAGTGAAATACTCTCCATACGTTCCTACCATCCAGCTCGCCTCTTGAGCTCCAGAACGTTCTTACTTGGAAAACTATAATACTCGCTCTGACCCGAGCATTACATCAAAATAATACCCGGGTCAGGCTGGAAACCAGCGTGAGTGAACCCATCCAACATGAAATACCAAAACATAAAACTTATTTAAAACCCGGGGTAACTCGTATCAATTTAAAAATTCACAATTTGTTATAGACATCACTAATTTCACACATCAATATCTAAGTACCA
Source organism: Allium cepa (assembly GCA_030765085.1). Taxonomy (NCBI): domain Eukaryota; kingdom Viridiplantae; phylum Streptophyta; class Magnoliopsida; order Asparagales; family Amaryllidaceae; genus Allium; species Allium cepa. The sequence continues at coordinate 562,518,728 of CM060932.1, forward strand.
AAACTTAAATTAAATGGTCCAATTTACTTAAATCATTCCATTCCAGCTTATTGATTTCACATATCAATCTATAAAGAATCAAAGTGGTTTCGGGCATCTGCTAATTCCCGACCCCGGTCTCTTCGAATCCAATGACATCTAAGTTGTTAATTTTTAACAAAACAATACATACCCATAATATCACATAACAACTCAACTCAGATAGATAACCTACATTATCATCATTTTAATCCATTCATATCACACCACATCTCAATCGCCGTCAGAGATGTCATCCATCCAAACAAACAATATCATGCAATTATCCATAAGAAAGATTGATCAGATATTCAATCCCTAATTGACTTAATTTAATCTCTAATCAAATCAATTTTATCTACTTGAATTACCTGCAATTTTGCTTACTTAACTTTAATTGATCACCTTGAATTATTTTTCTCAATTAATCATCCTTGATTTATTATTCCCTAATTACTTAAGTAATCAGTCTTTAATTAATTACATAAATTAATTTATTTTTTAACCATTCCCATCAAATTAACTCTTATTATTCTTATAAATTAAATAACGATCCTCTAATTACTCTCATTAATTACTCTCAATTATTTTCATTCAGTAATTAACTATTCCTTAATTACTTGCATAAATTAAATCTTTAATAAATCACACTAAGTAATTAATCTATAATTACTTCATAAAGTATTTATTCTCTTTAGTAATTTTCCATTAATTACTTATCCTCAGTAATTACTTACTTACTTAATTACATTAAGTAACTAATACTTAATCAGGTTTCGCAAGTGATTACCTTTAATTAAATAAACCAATTAATTATCTTAAAAAATAATTTATTAATCTTAATTACTTAATTAATTATCCATAATTAATTTAACCTTAATCACTTGATTAATCTATTCTTAATTATTAATTAATTAAAAATCTTTTAAGAACTTGGATTAATTCAAAGCTTAATCATTAAGACCTTCTTAATCATCTTTATTTTACTCAAATTATTCAAATAAAACTTAAGTAAAATTTTCTTTAAAAGCTTAACTTATTCATGATAAAAAATAATTACTTAAATTACCTTAATTAAATAGTCTTTATGTAAAACCAATTTATTATTATTTTTATTTCAAAAATCCTTTGCTTATTTAAATCTTAAATAATATTTAATCATCAAAAATAATTGTTTTAAAGATTTTCTTTCAAACATCATATTTGTTATAACTTTGGAAAACAATAGGATTTTAACTAAAAATGTAATTTTTATATAACCAATTTCTTTAAGATAATATGCCTTGCTTAAAATACACAAAGGCCATTCGGCCCAAAGCCCTACACCAAACTAAACAAAATTGCACTATCAATACCCAATCCAACGCAATCCAGTTGGACCGAAACCCAATATTATTCCAATCCCAACCCTTCATCCTTCTTCTACTTCTCTTCTTCATATTCCCGCTTCCATTCCCAGGAACGACACAACTCGAACGAACGACATAATCATATGCAAACAAAACCAGAAGTAGAAACCAAACTCAATCGATAACTTCGTCGCCCCAAAACATCTCGCACCCCATCGCGTCGACGAACCATCGAACATCCATCACGCCTGGAACAAACAAAAGTGCACTAATACACGTGCACATGTACGGCCAAAACTTCGACCATCTCACTGCCGCGACACCTCCTTCCACCTCCACAACATCGCCCGAACCCAATTTTCCATTCGTCGTTGCAAACTTCACCACCGATCGAAAAAAATCGATCACCAGTATCACAATTTCTAACCACGAAACTACACTCCACCACAAACCTACCCACTGCTTCCACGACTGATCGCAACCTCACCCGCCACCTACCTCGATCGAAAGCTCACCCATGCAGCCTCCTCCTAGTCAATTCCCTTGAACTCCGACCGGCTACTCGTCACAAAGTTCAACTCTGTATCAACCATAAACCAAATCTTCCTTAAACCCTAAAATCCATCGTCTTACCCAAACCAAGACCAAATTCAAAAATTGGCCACGGTCGGCACCTCCGCTACGTCCGCCAGACCTTTCCAGACCCGACCGCGCCACCTCACAATGGCTAGATCGCCAGAAATAAATTTTCGAACGAAAATTTATCATCTAACAATATCTCGAAGAATATAACTTTAAAAATTAAAATTCCTTCATTAAAATTCAAATTTTCAAACAACAATCACAGCTGCATGTTAAAAATCTAAAATTAAAAACATTTATTTTTTCACAAAAATTTGGTTGTTTACTGTGAATTCGAAACCTATCGAACTGCACGGCCAAATTTGCTTTCAAACTATTTTTAACATAAACTATACCCAAAATTAAACACATCCCTAGTTTACAGCATCAACAAATTCAAACTAGATAAAGAGAAATAGATTTTTGAAGTGGGATGAGCCATATATTTACTGTCTACAGGGAAGAGACAATTTATTTTTAGATTTAAAATAAATGCTTCTCACACTAATATTCATGTAAACTATATGTATACTGTATATCTATTGCATGCATCAAGGTATATATATTCATTTATCACCAGATTGAAATTGTTAAAACAAAGGTTTACTCACCATTCTGGAAGAACAGAGAAACCTGGGTCTTCTCTGGAAGTTTGATTTTTCTTAAATTGAAACTGATTGATCATTGATTTGAGACTACTACTTGTTTTGCTCAGGTTGACCTTGATGAAATTGAAGTTGGTGTGCAGTTTTATATATTATTATTATTTTAGTTAAAATCTGAAAGAAGATGAAAACAGGAGAAGATAAAAGAGATAGCCTGGTTTCTTTCTAAACACATAATTATACTTTTGAAATTTAAAAAAAACAAGATTGCCACTTGTTGTCATGCATGATATCCCAAATTACAAATGTTTTAAATTCATTATTGCATTAATTACTTACGTTTTAAATATATCATATGTTATTTTATATTTATTCATATATACGGACTATCTTAATTTCAAATAAAAATTAAAAAAAAAACATTTCAAACTCTTTTTATTAAATCTTGTTTTAAACTTAAATTATTTATCTTGTGTTTAAAATTTAAAACAGCTCTTGAAAACGGGTTTTCTATATAGTTAAATAGAATTTAACTTTAACTACCCTTTCAAAATTATTTGATTCAAATTAATGTCTCCTAATTACTATACATATATATACACTGATATGTATATACTTGAAATTTACAACATTATAATATTTGCATATATTTATGTATGTGTTAACCACCTATAAAATTTATTATTTCCAAAAAAAATGATAAATGCAATATTCATTATAATTTTCAAAACTATTTAGATATATCCAGATATATATTTTTTTATTATCAGGATTTTATTTGATTAATCAAATGAAATCAGTATTTCCATATTTTAAAATCAGTTAGTTATCCAGTTAACAGATGTTCAAAATCCGGGTTATCACATTCCTTCCCCCTTAGAATCTTTTCGTCCTCGAAAAGGAATGAAGCCAGAATTTATCAAAATACTTATATTGGATAAATTACTCTTTGAACATTTTTAAACTATAAACTCCCGTTTTATTAAGAATTTTAAAAAAACACATTTAAAATCTACATAGTATTACAAAAAAATTGTTTTATGAAAATACTTTTTATAACTCGATGTCTCGACAAGTTCATCCTCGTTCTCGTAGAAATTCGGTCATACGTTGATCAGGCGTAGGACTGAAAATCTATAAGTACTCGGTAAACCCGTTTCAACATCCAGTGAAAATACTTGGAAAATAATTTTATTGAAAATATAGAAAACATTTTTGAAAATAGAGGGAACATCTATTGGTGAGAATGCTCTGGAAATCATCACTCCCTTCCATGGTCGCAGTTACATCCTGGGTTACGTTGCCATCACAACAAAAGTCCATGTAACTGTAGGCACTCCGCGCCCCTCGAATATGCGATGGAATCCGCAACAGAACGCAGTTACATCCAGGGTTAACTGTAGGCATCAGCGCCCTCGATGTTTGCTGCCAAAAATGAAACTTCTCCACTCCCACATAGGTTGCAGACCACATCAGTCAAGTCCCAATGCAGCCATAGGCTCTCATGGCCTCTTGACTTTCGCTATGTCTTCGTAGGTCGCAGTCTACCGATGTAAAATAAAATATAGACTGTTGGCTCTCAGCAGCACACACGACTTTCGCTATATCACTATAAGTGGCAGTCTACTGATGTGAAATCAGACGTAGACTGTTGGCTCTCAGCAGCACACACGACTTTTGCTATGGTCTGTAGTAGATCGTAGTGACATCGAGTTAAACTGTCATCGCAGCATAACCCAAATGCCTCTGTAGGCATCAGCGCCATCGACTTTCACTACACACTACACATAATCCTCAGGAACTAGTTTGTCCGGACTCCTCACAGGATCAACTTTAGAACCCCCCCTCTTAGGGTTCAAGGCAGTACCACCCTGAGGCACTCCTGAGAAGTTCATTTCAAAGGAGCGCCTTTTCCCCAAGCCAATCTCAAAACACTTTATACTATACTCTTATAGTATCTTTCAAATCATACCCTTTATGATTTTCATCAAAATCTCCTTTACACAAAATCGATTCTCAAAATTGATAATTCTCAAACTAGGCTTTCCCAATTTCCAATATTGATTTTACCCAAAACTCAAAAGCCTTTCCAAAATCCATTGGTTCCAAAAACCTTTTCCCAAAATCCTCATAAAATCCTTTATATATATATATATATATACATATATATAATTTTTTAAAAACTTTGGATCTCTTCAAACATGTATAAATTCCCTTTTTATACTTCAAATACTTTCAAAACTCTTTTCTTCTGGCTATAGATTCAACAAGGGAAGTTTTATCATATATATAACAAAGATACATAACTTTGTTTATTCCAAATCAAATATTCAAATTTGATTACTCTTTTATAAAGTTGTTTCCATCTTACTTATCGTCATAGAAATATCTTTTGAATATGCGCTTTGTGCTTATATGGTTTTTTGTTTGATGATAATAAACATATACATTCATTTAAATGTATTTGTTAATATACTATTTATTTTCACAGATTAAATAAATATTTGTTGAATAAAATAAATAGCACAGATTTTGAATTCAAATGAATATTTTATTCAAACAAATATTTATTACAATTTTGAATAGTACAAATTCAAGCTCTCACTATTCACTATACAACTTTGATACAAATTCAATTACATCACAATTTTACATTTACAATTGACCTCACCATATATCACTCACACTCGTATTTTGTCTTCAACTGCATTCCAGTTTGAATCCAGCATTTGAGCAATCTACAAAAATATTCACTAACGCATAAAATTGAAAAAGAAATATTTTTGCAATATAAAATGAAATATGATTTTTGAAAATATTATTTGCCTCAGTTATTTGGGTTGTTCGTCATAATTTACATTTGAATTCATCATACACGAACAACTTGTGACATACACAGTGTATCACTGTATATGCGACAAGGCCGTGCACACCGATATACACTTGATAATGCTACAGGGACAGGTGAGCACAAGGTCAAACCCAAATAAAAAGACAGGTTCAACTAAGGTGCAACATAAATGAAATCTCGACTTCAGCACAAGGTCAAACCCGAGTTGTGAAACTGGATTCAACTCAAGTGTAATGCACAGTCTACACAAATTCAACAGTGCATCAAAGCAAACTCAAGTAGACAGTAGCATATACTACAGGGATGAACACACGAGAATGGAATGCACAGGTCAGAGATGCAACAATGGACCCAACATCAAAGACACGACAGTAACAAATCAAGTCAGCATCCACCAGACTCCAACAAGTAATCAAGATCAAATGACTTCGAGCAAGTGCACAACTAAACCGCAAATGAAATACAACTCACATGTATGCACCAGTAAACCATGCTTCACGATGAACCAGCGGTCATAAACACAGTGACATGTACAGATACAAAACAATGACTAGACAACAATTGCATCAAGTATGCTCAAGTCCAGATGCATCAGGTTGAAAATTTTAAAAGCCCAAGTATACAATACAACAGTGACAAACATCATAGGAATGCAACAACCAAATTAAGAATCAAGTGGAAATGAATCGATGTCCAATATGCAACATGGCCCTGTATTGATACAAGACATCAATGAATGACAATGAATGCAACAGTGAAGCAAAATATGGCAGTAAAGATATAATGGCCGTGAACAGCAAGATGATCAGCCACTAGAATTTCAAATGAAACAATGAACAAAATACATGCAAATGCATCAAAGCACTGAGACATGAATGCAGCATTTACAACATACAAACAAGCACATGAAGTAATGAAGCACTGAAGTGATGCAAACAGTGAACAACTGGACAACATCTGAATGCAATGAAGACAATGCTTGAAACCGAGTACGTACAAATCCAGTGCCAACATGAACAGAGAACCATACACAATACCAACCAGAAAAAGATTGCCAGAGACTAAGCTCACAGGGGCCAGAAAGCCGAACTTAATCCAGAAGGTGAAAGGAATAAATAACATAACAGTTAAGTCAAATTCAGTTGAACAAAGCCAAGACCGAAGCCAACAGTATAGAAAATATAGAATGAAATCAACATGGTCAAAGCAAATCAACGCAGTGATAAAAATTCAAGTGCGTATGCAGTATTGACGAAGTCAAAAATCAACACCGTGATGAGCACGACAATTCAAAGCCGCAATTCAAAGCCGTGGGTATCAAGCATCAGATATATACGATTATGAACAAGTCAGAGAAAATCACCATCATCCACATGAAAATCAATGGCCGAGCGAAATTAATTGACAATTCAAATTAGTTTATACGAACGCAAGTATAGGAATTCGACCTATATATCAACCATTCATCATCGGCAAATTTAGGCATCGAGTTCAAATATGAATACACAAAAGCACAAAAGCATAAAATCACATACCGAATCAAGGAGACGAACTCGATCCAAATTGAAGAGCCGTGAGCAAATCAAGGAGCATCGAAGCCTACTATTAAACGATATCGAGCGGCGCTTCAATTTGTACAACCCTAATTTTGGAAGCAAGGAGCAAAAGAGCCGAAGCCTTAATTTAGTTGCAGAGAAGAACAAGCCGCCATCTCAAAGAGGAATGAGCAAGAAGAACCGGGCTAAATAAAGAGGATAAGAAAATAGGGCCGGCCGTGTTTTATTTTAAAAGGGCTTTAGTATATTTTTTAAATAGGGTTTAAGTGTTATTTGTCTTTTAATTGTTGTTTTTATTTTTCAAATCAAAACTTGGTAAATCACCACCTAGGGAGTAGGTAGTGTCAGATTGTCTAGTTAGAATTAGTTCAGTGAGCAGGGTGTGCGAGTTTGCAAAACTCTATAGGCGGGAGTAGAGTTTGCGAGTAAACAAAACTCTATAGGCAGAGCAGGGTGTGCGAGTCTAGTAGAGTGTTTGTGAGCGGGAGCAAAAGGTTTGCGAGTCTAGTAGAGTGTTTGTAAGCGGGATACTGTTTAATTCTAATAGAAATCTGGGAATGCAGCAGTAGGCAGGGGTTGCCGAAGCTGGGTAAATTTTGTGTGTGATTTACTTTTCAGCATATTTATTTCTGCAGTTTGTTTCTGTCGAGAAAATTTGCTATAACCCTATTCATCCCCCCTTTAGGGTTAATCTAGATCCTACAAGTGGTATCAGAGCCCGGAATTTTTTTTATTTAACTCTAGAGTCATGAATCCACCAAATAATGCTTTTTCTAAGGGGCAATCTATTGCTAGGCCACCCATGTTTAATGGGAACGACTATGCTTATTGGAAAGTTAGGATGGGTATTTATCTTAGTTCTGTTGATTATGATGTTTGGGATATTATTGAAACTGGTTATAAACCACCCACTATAACTGTTGGTGGTACTGAGATTCCTAAACCTAAGGATAGGTGGGATGCTAACGATAAGAAATTAAAAACTACAAATGCTAAAGCAATGAATGCTTTGATATATGCTCTTGATAAAATGAATTTAATAGAATTTCTCATTGTACAACAGCACAGGAAATTTGGCACACTTTGGAGGTGACACACGAAGGAACTTCTCAAGTCAAGGAGTCTCGTCTAGCCCTATTCAGCAATGAATACGAAAACTTTGTGATGGACAAAGGCGAGAGCATAAAGTACATGTTTGGACACTTTTCAACCCTGGTATACAACGCTAGAACGCTTGGGAAGGTATTCACTGAGGTAGAGCTTGTGAGGAAGGTGCTACGAGCTTTACCAATAAACTTTGAGGCAAAAGTCACGGCAATACAAGAATCGAAAGATCTGAGTAAACTAAGCATGGAGGAGTTGATTGGTAACTTGATGACATATGAGCTTGAGCTAAAAGAAAAGAAAGAACGCAACAACTCCGAACCAAAGAAGAAGACGATTGCCTTAAAGAGCAAAGAAGAGAGCGATGAAGAAGAAGAAGATCCAATTGAAGAGCTTGCAATGGCTGTCAATAATCTTAGAAAATGGTCAAGATTCAAGCCACGCAAGAAGAAAACTTCTGGTAATAGGTCAAGAGAATCTAACAATTCCGATAATGAATTGACGTGTTATAACTGCAACAAGTCTGGCCACTTCAAACAAGAATGCCCACTAAAGAAAAAGAAGAAGAAGGCTTTTGCAGCAACTTGGGATGATGAAGAAGGAGAGGAAGTTTCGGATAGCAGCTAGAGGAGGCTAACTTGTGTCTTATGGCAAAATCAGATTTAGAAGCAAGCTCCGAGGAATCTAGTGAGGCAGGTGAGTATTCCTATAGAGATCTTGTTTTTATGTGCTTAGATCTTACTAAAACAATTGATAGTCTTGAATCAAAAATTGAAAAACTGAAATCTGAAAGGAGGAAACTCACCCATGAAAATTCTAGGTTAGAAACTGAACTTGAAAATATTCAAAACCTAGACTGTAAAAAAATGTAAAACTTTAGATTCCGAATTATCAAAACTTAGGAATAACTTTGAGAATCTTGAAAAAGAAAACTTGAATCTTAAGGAAACCATCGACACTAGGAAAAAGGATTTTATAAATCAATGCACCTCACTTGTCACTGAAAACACAACCCTAAAAACCAGTCCAAAATCTTGAGAAATCTCTGAATAACTTTTCAAGAGGAGAAAAATCATTTAACATGTTATTGGGAAATCAAATTTTTGCTAACAACAGAAAAGGACTAGGTTTTGGGAAATCACAAGATGATGATAATGCAAAAGGTAAAAGTGTCTTTGCTCGATCTGAAATAATTGGACATCATGTTAAAAATCATAGTCATAGGAACAAGAACACAAAATTTAATCAAGTCAATTTAATGTGCACAATTTGTAGAAAATTTGGACACAATCAAAATAATTGTTGGTATAGACCCAAACACGTGAAAACTATACCAATTTGGGTTCCAAAAGGCACAAATATAAAATCTTTGAAAGTCAAACAAATTTGGGTGCCAAAAGGAACATACATAAATAGTTTTGGGTCTCCACAAGCATATTTTTCGTGTTCTGCCACTAACAACCATGGACCAATAAAAACAAATAGGTCACAAAAATCTTTCATCGTGTAGGTGTGGTGGCAGGCTAAGGAACAACAACAGTGTTCTCTGGATTTTGGCTGTTCCAGAAACACAACGGGCGACAAAGCAAAGTTCCTTAGCCTAGTATAAAGGTGACAGAATCACAATGGACAACAACAAAAAATTATCGTAAAGGTAAAACAGGTAAATTTGTTATGAACGATATATTAAATGTGATAATCTGCACCGTAATCTTAATTAAATCAGCCAGTAATGTGATGATGAAATGAATGATGTCTTTAATTCTGACTTATTCTTAATTGATATGATTTCTTTTGACTTGTTCTTATTTATGACCTTGATTTGTGCTTAAATGATGACCAATCAGATTTTCAACTTTGAACTAATCCACATAAATTTTTTCGGTCAAATGATGGTATTTTATTGATCTTTGATTACTCATGCTACACGTAGATATATTTGTTTTGACATTTTGGTCACTGCTTGTAAATTTGCACGATTTCAAATTTCATGTGAAAGCTGTTAAAAAGGATTTCAAGAAATTGTTTTTGAAATAATTATTATGTTGATTGACTGTTGATTACTCATGAATATAACTGTTTATCCTACGGTTTCTGAAATTAACACTATGATATTTGCTTGAGTGTTAACATGGCTTCATTTCAAATTTCATTCTGAGATAGTTTGTTGAAATTTCACAATCTGGTCTTTGACATCCAACGAGTGAATATTGAGTGAAATTTAAATTCAGATGCAGATTACACTGATAATATAGTTGATAGAAAAATTACTAGTGGAACGTGATTAATCTTTGAAACATTCATTTGCTGCATCATTTTTTCAAAGAAAATATCTGCATATTTTTCACTTGAAATAATTTTTCTAATGGCAGAATTTTTCTCATATAACCCCTTCGAGAAAATCATTATTGACCATATTTTCAGATTAGTCATGCTTATTTGATTTTAAATGACAAATTTTGACTAATCTAACTCCCTAATGATTATCAAAATGATCAATAGTGATTGAAAAAGTGATGAGTGTCGATATTTGTCATACATTACTCAAGACAATATATTTAGAAAAATTTCTTTAGAATTTCATAACAAGAGTTATAAAAACTTTTTGTTGGGTAAAAATTCCATGATCATTTCTATTTCTATCATCTTTCTATCGACCATCACTCATCAAAATCATATATAGTATGTAAATTTGTGGTAGTTTACAAAGGAAATTATTCGTTCTTCAATTTATTATTATAAAGGAAATTATCTGTGCTTCAATTTATTATATTTTTCAATAAAAATAAATATCCAAAGTATTCACTCTCATCTAAAAGTCCTCACGGTTATGCATGGGTGAATTACTTGGATTTTTGATTATGTGCTTCCATGCTCATTTAAAAGTCCTTACGGTTATGCATGTATGGAACGCATATCAAAATTAATTGATTAAATAGACAAGTTCATTCTAATCCCATTTAAAAGTCCTAACGGTTATGCATGGTTAGTAGATATTCAAATTTCCTGAAATAAATATACCACAAATAGACACAACTATATGGTTATATTTGATGAAATCATTCATATCATTCTAAAGTGGAATATGCGCCTGACAAGGGTAATTATGATTTTTGTTTGAGTTTTATTGAAATTTGATATTTATATTCAATTGAGTTAAATGTTTGGTTCATGTCTGTCACTTCATCCCTATTTTTATAACACTGTTATTCTTTTGCTGATAACAAAAGGGGGAGAGAAAAGTTAAGATTTTGTCAAATAAAATCAAGCAAAGGTCAAATAATTTTCGATTTGCATCTAGGCTCATTTGCATATTCTTATTTGTATGCATATACGTAGGGGGAGTATTGTGTAGAGAGGGAGCATTCAAATAGGGGGAGCAAATTGAACGATCAAATACATTTAATAAATTCAAAATCTTAAATATATGTTTGTTATAATCAAAAGAGGGAGATTGTTGAATATGCGCTTTGCGCTTATATGGTTTTTTGCTTGATGATAATAAACATATACATTCATTTAAATGTATTTGTTAATATACTATTTATTTTCACAGATTAAATAAATATTTGCTGAATAAAATAAATAACACAGATTTTGAATTCAAACGAATATTTTATTCAAACAAATATTTATTACAATTTTGAATAGTACAAATTCAAGCTCTCACTATTCACTATACAACTTTGATACAAATTCAATTACATCACAATTTTACATTTACAATTGACCTCACTACATATCACTCGCACTCGTATTTTGTCTTCAACTGCATTGCAGTTTGAATCCAGCATCTGAGCAATCTGCAAAAATATTCACTAACGCAGTAAAATTGAAAAAGAAGTATTTTTGCAATATAAAATGAAATATGATTTTTGAAAATATTATTTGCCTAAGTTATTTGGGTTGTTCGTCATAATTTACATTTGAATTCATCATACACGAACAACTTGTGACATACACAATGTATCACTGTATATGCCATAAGGCCGTGCACACCGATATACACTTGATAATGCTACAGGGACAGGTGCGCACAAGGTCAAACCCAAATAAAAAACGGGTTCAACTCAGGTGCAACATAAATGAAATCTCGACTTCAGCACAAGGTCAAACCCGAGTTGTGAAACTGGATTCAACTCAAGTGTAATGCACAGTCTACACAAATTCAACAGTGCATCAAAGCAAACTCAAGTAGACAGTAGCATATACTACAGGGATGAACACACGAGAATGGAATGCACAGGTCAGAGATGCAACAGTGGACCCAACATCAAAGACACGGCAGTAACAAATCAAGATAGCATCCACCAGACTACAACAAGTAATCAAGATCAAATGACTTCAAGCAAGTGCACAACTAAACCGCAAATGAAATACAACTCACATGTATGCACCAGTAAACCATGCTTCACGATGAACCAGTGGTCATAAACACAGTGACATGTACAGATACAAAACAATGACTAGACAACAATTGCATCAAGTATGCTCAAGTCCAGATGCATCAGGTTGAAAATTTTAAAAGCCCAAGTATACAATACAACAGTGACAAACATCATAGGAATGCAACAACCAAATTAAGAATCAAGTGGAAATGAATCGATGTCCAATATGCAACATGGCCCTGTATTGATACAAGACATCAATGAATGACAATGAATGCAACAGTGAAGCAAAATATGGCAGTAAAGATATAATGGCCGTGAACAGCAAGATGATCAGCCACTAGAATTTCAAATGAAACAATGAACAAAATACATGCAAATGCATCAAAGCACTGAGACATGAATGCAGCATTTACAACATACAAACAAGCACATGAAGTAATGAAGCACTGAAGTGATGTAAACAGTGAACAACTGGACAACATCTGAATGCAATGAAGACAATGCTTGAAACCGAGTACGTACAAATCCAGTGCCAACATGAACAGAGAACCATACACAATACCAACCAGAAAAAGATTGCCAGAGACTAAGCTCACAGGGGCCAGAAAGCCGAACTTAATCCAGAAGGTGAAAGGAATAAATAACATAACAGTTAAGTCAAATTCAGTTGAACAAAGCCAAGACCGAAGCCAGCAGTACAGAAAATATAGAATGAAATCAACATGGTCAAAGCAAATCAACGCAGTGATAAAAATTCAAGTGCGTATGCAGTATTGACGAAGTCAAAAATCAACACCGTGATGAGCACGGCAATTCAAAGCCGCAATTCAAAGCCGTGGGTATCAAGCATCAGAAATATACGATTATGAACAAGTCAGAGAAAATCACCATCATCCACTTGAAAATCAATGGCCGAGCGAAATTAATTGACAAATTCAAATTAGTTTATACAAACGCAAATATAGGAATTCGACCTATATATAAACCATTCATCATCGGCAAATTTAGGCATCGAGTTCAAGTACGAATACACAAAAGCACAAAAGCATAAAATCACATACCGAATCAAGGAGACGAACTCGATCCAAATTGAAGAGCCGTGAGCAAATCAAGGAGCATCGAAGCCTACTATTCAACGGTATCGAGCGACGCTTCAATTTGTACAACCCTAATTTTGGAAGCAAGGAGCAAAAGAGCCGAAGCCCTAATTTAGTTGCAGAGAAGAACAAGCCGCCATCTCAAAGAGGAACGAGCAAGAAGAACCGGGCTAAAATAAAGAGGATAAGAAAATAGGGCCGGCCGTGTTTTATTTTAAAAGGGCTTTAGTATATTTTTTAAATAGGGTTTAAGTGTTATTTGTCTTTTAATTGTTGTTTTTATTTTTCAAATCAAAACTTGGTAAATCACCACCTAGGGAGTAGGTAGTGTCAGATTGTCTAGTTAGAATTCGTAACATCCCGAAATTTTTAACAATATCAATTTAATAATCTGTGGTTAAAATTAAATTGATATTGACTTTCTGGTAATAATTATTCAAAAAGATTCAATAATCTTCTTCAGTAATTATTTAAATTGGTTATTTTATCTTTTAAAATAATAAATTGATTTCTATTTTCAGTATAAATATATGGTTCATATTTTAAATAAATTGGCATTGTTTTAAATTTAGAATAAATTTAACAAATTGGTTTTATGGCTTGATAAAAATATAATCTCTTGTAAAATGATTTTTATTTAATAAAAGAGATTTATAAAAACAATATTAATATTGTATTGACTTTATAAATAAATTTTGAATAAGATTTGTAGTTTTTATTTCAAATTGAATTTATATGAATAACTTGATTTGAAAAATAATTGATTTTTGAATTTAGTTTGAATTTAATTTCAAAAGTTTAAATCTTAATTGTTTTAATTTTAATATGTATAAGTTAATTTGTAAAACATTGTTGTATTTATTTCTTTCGTAAATTCATAAACATATTTTAAAATAAACTAACAACTTAAACTAAGTTAACATATACATTAATTTGTAATTAGTATTGACTATTTTAAAGAAAACATATGTTGCATTTTTAAAAGAGTAAATAGACAAGTGTCTAACTTTTGACAAGTGTTAAATTTTGTTTTAAAATTTTCTTTTCTTTTATTAAAATCTGAAAACCATTTAGTTAAGTTTACATATTCATTTCATATTACATTTTCTTTCCTTAATCAAATGAAGACCGAAATTCATTTTCATATTTGCAATCCACAAATCTGCATCCTCAAGTTTATCAAGTTTCAAATATGCATCCTCAAAATCCTTCATCCGCAAATCTCAAATGAAGAACCTACATACTTCACTTCTCTTCAACAATCAAAATCCACCTTCATCTCAAATTCAAAAGCATTTAGCCTGAAGTAATTCTGCATATTCAAAAAAATCAAATGAATCTGCATATCTCAGTTCAAGCCAATCTGCATTTATTCACCATTAGTCTGCAAAATCAAAAAGGAAACCTGCACATGTTTGTTTTCTGCAATTCAAATGAACAACAGAGGAAGCAAACTGCATATTTTTGTTTCTGCATAAATGAGCACAGAGGGGTCAAGCCTGCATGTGTTCTGCAAATTCAAAACAGGGGTCTGCATTCATCAAATGGTGAGTAACTTTGAACTTTAAGTTTTAAACAAGTTGCATGCTAGTTTATTAAAATGAAATATCTAAATTCTTATGGTATGAATAACTGATGCTATGAATATGTATGTATGCATGTTGTTTCCTTTTTTTTTAATTGCCTCTATAAAAGCAGAAAACATCTTGCATGTTAATTTTTATTTCTTCTTCCCAATCAAAATAATATGGTAATGCAGTAATACCAATCAAACCTATAAACTAAATCTTGAGTTTTAAATTAAGTATCAGGATTTCCTATGTGTATGTTTCAGTAGCAGATTGTTCCTGAACAAAATTAGGAACTTGTGCAAATTCTATTGATTTTTGAATTAAGAAATCCTGCAATTCTTCTGAGTAATGGAGTAGATACTGAAGATACTCATCAAACAAGAGTATAATAATTTCTAGATTTATTGCAGTTTTGGTTTTTTAGAATAGAACCCTAGTTTTGAATAGGGTTAAAATTTTAGTCAGTATGAAGAGATGGATTGATCGAGTGTGCTAGTTTCTGGTGTATGGATAGTTGGTGTGTAGAGGAGTGCAAGGCCGGAGAGGTGGAGATCAAGATGGTCGGAGGTGAGAATGGTGGCCGCTGACAGGTTTGCATCAGGAACCTGTTTGAAGTTTATAGGTTTTGATTAGGGGTTGTTTTGAATTCTTTGATTTCTGATTTATCTGGGTTGAAGTTTGAAGTTGAGGTGGGTTTCTGGTTGTGGCTTGATCACCTGAGATGATCGGCTGAGGTGGTGGCGATGAAAACTCTGATGAACTATGGGTTTGGGGGTGTTTTAGGGGAGATGAGGGGAAAGGGGAAGTTGGCTCGAAGTAAGTAGTAAAACAACTCGAAGTAGAACAGTTTGAAACTCGAAGTAATGCAGTTTTTAACCCGAAGTCGAAAATAAGGTTCGCGGGTTGAACCTGTAAATTAACAAGTTTCAGAAAAAACCTATTTTCTTTCAAAATCTGGGTTTTAAAATTTGAATCTGTAATTTATGTTTAAAGCAAAGTTTGAGTTTAAATGCAATTCAAGTTTGCATTACTAATTTGAAATCCAAATTTCAGTTTTTAAAACAGAAACTTAAGTTTAAATTTTAACTTAATTAACTATTTTATTTTGGGTAAAATAGTTGAAACTTTAATAATGAAGTTTTTAAAATGTGATTAAGATTTAAGAATTAATTTTAAACTGGAAATCTGAGTTTAAATGAACTTCGGTTCGAAATTTAAAGGAAGATTTAAATTTGAAAGTTTTAAAATAAAAATGAATTGAAACTTCTAAAATTTTGAAATAAATTTAACTTCAAATTCTTTGATTTCATTTTCAAGTCAAACTTTTGTTTTGACTTGTAAATTTTAAAAGTTTTGAATTTATTTAAAACTTTGATAAGTTTTAAAATTATTCTATTTTAAACTTGAAATTTAAATTGAAATTTAAAGGTAATTTCAAAAGTACTTTGTTTTGAATCAAATTGTTTCAAACATAATTAAGTTATGTTTATTTTGAAAATTGATTAAGATTTATGTTTTAGAATTAATTAATAAGGTAATTAAGATTTGTTGATTTATTTAATTAATTAATTAAATTTAGAATTAATAATTGATTAATGATTAATCAATTTATAATTAAGATCATTAATTAAGTTATTAATAAATGATAAATGAATATTAATTATGTAATTAATTTTTAAATTAAGGTTAATTAATTTTATAATTAACTTTAATTAATGAATGATTAAAGATAATTTAATTTGTAATTAATTTAAGTTAATTAACTTATAAAATAATTTGAGGATGGTTAATGAAGGTCATTAACCATGATTATTTAACAATTAATTAATATGATTAATTTTTATAATTAATTAGATTAATTAATTTAATAATAATCAATTGTAAATGATTTGAGTATAATTACTTAGTAAAGGAATTAATCACTTAATGTAATTAATTTAGTTTGATATGATTGTTTAATTTAATTAATTAAGTTTAATTAATTTTAAACACTTGAGATTTAAAGATAATTACTTTATGTAATTAATGATTTGGAAATTACTTAGTTAAGTAATTGTTAATAATTACAGATTGTAATTAAGGAGATGTTTAAGAATGAGTAATTTGGATTAATTGTTTAGTAATTAATCAAATAATTAATTTAGAAATTAATTTAAGGATAATTAATTTGGTTTAATATAGTAATTAAGTTAGTTAATTACTTAGAGTAATTAATTTAAGGAATAATTAAGGATCATTAATTATTTTAATTAATGATGTAATTAAAGTTGATTAATTATGATTAATTAATCAATAATAGGTAATTAAAGGAAATTAATTAATGTAATTAATTAAGGATTAGGATTATTAATTATGAATAATTAATTAATTATGAATAATTAATTAATTGAGTAATTAAAGGTTAATTACTGTTTAGTTGAGAATAATTAATTTTGTGAAATTAATTAAGGATAATTACATGAATGTAATTAAGGATAATTAATCAAGAGTGATTAATTAAGGTGATTAATAATGAATGATTTATTGATTGTAATCAATTAAATGATCAAGTAAGCAAGATTCATATTGGTGAAGTAATTAATTTAATTTATTTTAAATTCATTAAAGATGAAGGAATTAATTTAATTCATTTTAAATTAATTAGTGATAGAGATAGTTAATTTAATTCATTTTAAATTAATTATATGGTGATGAATAAATCATTGCTTAAGGATGAATGGTTGAACTTGATTGACTTGGATGCTTTGTGATCTCAATAGTGAGATGTATGATGTTGTGTGGTATGGATGCTTGGTTATATTATGATGATAACTTAGGTTATCTATTGTGATGATGATATACGGTATATCTATATGATATTGATGATGTGAATTACCTGTTATGTGATAATGTTGATTATCAGTTATGATTTATGAATTATATATCTGTGTGTATATAGATACTATATTGAATTGTTTTAAAACTTTAAAACAACTTGGACCTTAAAAGACACGCTTTGGTTTTCGATGAGACCGGGATCGGGTTTCCATATTTGGATATCCGAAAACCACATCGATTCCAAATAACGTTAGGTCGTGAATCAAAGTGGAGCTTTGTGAAGACTCGAGGTGTAAGGACTATGAGTCAGTATAACTCTGTGGGTGATTCCGTAATGAGTTGACGGAATTAGTTCTTATAGATTTGAGATGGTGGTTTAGAGTGCAAGGGTTATTGTCGTTAACTCTGAGGGTGATTCCAAAATGAGTGTAATGAGATAATGCCTTCGGTTTCGTTCGAACCCGGAGCGAACTTGTATGGATTGAATGCTTTTAGAACATCGTCAGGTGGACGATGAGCATTCTAAGTGATATGTCCTATAAAGGTAATCGCAGCCTCAAGCCTCATCAACCGGGAATGGTTAAAACAGGGGAGGTGTAGCAAAGCTTCGTGGGTCGCACCCACTGGAGAGCAAGATTGATCCCTGTCTAGAAGTTCCTTTATATTCGGCTGTGTGGGTGGTTGCTAGCTACAACCACGGGGTTGTCTTGTTCGGAACTATTCAGTAAGGAATGGGTCCGGCTTTGTGTTGCAGGGGGTTGGGAGTGATCCTCGGTACGTTGATCTAGGCCACGTACTATGACGGGCGGTACCCCAGTAGCCCTGCCATTGTATGGAATCCAAAATCCAATAAGTGCCAACGGTTTTGATTGTATTACCCACTTTTGTGGCTAGTAGATGGAATTTAATGAATGTAACAATTTCGGCTATTTCTTATTTATTTGAAAACCCTAGGAACTATTATAATATCATCGGATTTCCTATCAAATGTTTTGGTTAGCGTAAGGTAAAAACTTTTCCATGTTTATGTGTGGGAAGTCTTACGTGATACCCTTCTTTTCAAAAGGTTTTTAAAAGTTAAGCAACTTTAACCTGTTACTCACACCAGACGCATGTCTGACCCAAAGTTTATTTTTGTTTTTCATAAACTCTTGGGTACTCAAATTTTTATGAGTAGTCAAGAGAATTCAGGTTAGGATTCAGGTTAGCTTTGACGAATTGTGGAGGAGCAATGGAGCAGGAGGCTGCCGCGTGTAGATATATATCTAGTATTCCGCTGTGTGTAGTTCTCTGAGTTGTTGTATTGAGTTGTATAACTAGACAGGTGTTTATAACTGTCTAGTATGTGTTGTATATCTGTGTACTCTGATATTGGTTGTAAACTATGTAATATTTATGTTATTAATATAATTTATTCGTTCCGCTGTGTAAGATTCTGATGTTGTTTCTTTCTTCTCTTCTTTCTATTCTCTTTTCTATCCCTTTCTTTCTTAAAGATGATGCGATTTTCCGGGAGTGGAAAGTCGGGTCGTCTCACTTGGTATCAGAGCATTAGGCTGAGTGAATACCTAGGCTCTGAAGTGTATCTTTCTTTAGGGAGCATTAGGTTGAGTGAATACCTAGGCTCTGTAGTAGTGTCTTTCTTGAGAGAGCGTATTTGTAATTTTTAATATATATATATATATATATATATATATATATATATATATATATATATTTCTACCTATCGGTTGGGTTACCTGTTCAGGTTTTCCAATATAAGTTATAAAGGTAGATGAGGTAGTAGTGTGTGTAACACGACTACCATTGGTTGGAGTCTGATGTTTGAGGTTGGAGGTGTTTTGTTGAGACTGTAGACCTAATACCGCCTCGAGTGAGTTTTGTAGTGATGAAGAACTTAATTAATCTCTGAAGGAAACCTGTTAAGGTTCGGAGTTCATTTCTGAAGTTGATGAGTAGTGTTTGGATCTATTGGTTGGCAGAAGCTAGTGATAGTATTTTTTAATACCTCAGGAAGTAGTAGCTGCGAGATGAGATGCAGTGACTATGGATGTTCCCGAAGATGTTTTCTTTGGAACAAGTTAAGGAAGTGAGTCTGCTTCAGTGTTGTGGCTGTGGTCAGCTTGTGTTTCTGTTTGCTTTGAAGTCCGAGTTTCTCGAAGAGCTTTGTTTTGGAATCCTTTGGCATATGTGGCAGCAGTGTAGCTTGGAGTGTTCTCGGTGTTGGCAACAGATCTTCTGGTTTAGCATTTTTCTGGAGTGGAGTTCAGAAACAGTTGAGTGGACCCGTTTCTTCGATGGGTTGGCTAGTTAAGTTTAAGCTGTTCTATTTGGTTAAGGAAGAACAGTTTTCTTGGATTTGGTTTGGGTGGTTCGCAAAAGTGACTTGCGATTGTCTGAATTTCTTTTGGGTTATCTGGATTTTTTTGGATGTCTTCAAGAAGTCAGAGTTTTGTTTGCATCTGGAGTTTGAGTTTTCTTATCGGTTGGAATTCCAGGAGTGGTACCGGTGGTTCAGCTTTATAGAGGAATGGTTCCAGGAGTTGAGTTGGTGTAGCATCTCGGAGTTTTGAAGGAACTTCTGAGTTTCCTTATAGATTTGTTGAATCATATCTCTGGGGTGAGTTGTCCTGTTTGTGCTTGTGTTCTTCTTCAGCATTCTCTTCTACTTTGGATCAGAGTTGAGCAGCGGAAGCAGTTTGGAAGTGTGTCTGCTTTTCTTTTTTAGACAGAAGAAGTTGTTGTCTTCTGATGTTGAGGAGTTGAGTTTGAGTTCTTGGTTTTGGTTGATCTTGAGGAGATCATTTTGTTGAAGTTGTTGGTCTAGTTTGTTCTAGAAGCATCAACGAAGGTCGAGCTGATCAGGGAGGTTGTGGACAGCCCAGGATTGTCTGAAGAGATTTTGTGGACAAGAGTCGTAGGGATTTGGATTCTGAAGTCGGAGATTCAATTTTGGATAAGATTTCTCTGATCAAAAGTGAGCTTTAAGTTTGGGTAAGGCTGAGAAGCTAGCTCTGAAGTGTTTTGGATCTTTTCTGTGATCTAGGAGAATAAGTGATTGATCTATAGGATTGAATTGCCAGTTTGGATAACTGGGATTCGATGAGTTTCACGTATCTCTGAGCGAGTACGTATATGATCTGTCTCTGGTTGTGGAACAAGCAGTTTGGTTGTTGAGTCAGACTCGTTTGTAGTCTGATATCTTGTTTAGTGTTATAGAGATAGTTGTATAGGAGCTTTGTAGCTTCATAGTATTGACTGTTTGGATTCTCTAGGACGAGTATCCCGGTATATATATACATACCTGGGGAAAACTCGATAAAATTTTATCCAGAATTTTGTCTGGATAATTAGATTTGTTTGATTGGTTGTGTTAGATTGTTAGCATAGGTTTGATATATGCTTGTGTTTTTAAATTCAAATTTAATAAGATTATTAAATTACCTTTATTTTAAATTTCGAGGACGAAATTCTTTTAAGGGGGAAGGATTGTAACATCCCGTAATTTTTAACAATATCAATTTAATAATCTGTGGTTAAAAATTAAATTGATATTGACTTTCTGGTAGGGCTGTCAACGGATGCTTTCGGATACGGATAGTGCCATATCCGTATCTGTATCCGAAATCATTTTCGGATATCGGATATCCGTATCCGTTTAATTTTCGGATATCGGATATCCGTATTCGCTTAATTTTCGGATACGGATGGATATCGGATATTTATCCGCTCCGCCAATAATTGATCAATTTAAAGGTATAAATGAAAAAGTTTAGATCAATATAAAACATTTTTTGTACCATTGTTTATAAAAAAACAAAGAAATAAAAAATATGGTGATAAAACATTGTTTTATACTAATATATGCATGTGTATCCAAAAATATTCAAAAGTTAAACACTCATAGCCCTATTTTCCTATTTTAAATTATATAAATATGCATCAGTTAATCGGACGGATATTTTTCGGATACGGATACCACTATAACCATATCCGTATCCGAAAAGCTTTTCGGATATCGGATATCCGTATCCGCTTTTCGGATAACGGATATTTTTCATATTTTCGGATACGGATTCGGACGGATATCGGATTTTTCGGGTACCCACTGACAGCCCTACTTTCTGGTAATAATTATTCAAATAGATTCAATAATCTTCTTCTGTAATTATTTAAATTGGTCATTTTATCTTTTAAAATAATAAATTGATTTCTATTTTCAATATAAATATATGGTTCATATTTTAAATAAATTGGCATTGTTTTAAATTTAGAATAAATTTAACAAATTGGTTTTATGGCTTGATAAAAATATAATCTCTTGTAAAATGATTTTTATTTAATAAAAGAGATTTATAAAAACAATATTAATATTGTATTGACTTTATAAATAAATTTTGAATAAGATTTGTAGTTTTTATTTCAAATTGAATTTATATGAATAACTTGATTTGAAAAATAATTGATTTTTGAATTTAGTTT
The DNA here is from genome assembly GCA_030765085.1 of Allium cepa. Taxonomy (NCBI): domain Eukaryota; kingdom Viridiplantae; phylum Streptophyta; class Magnoliopsida; order Asparagales; family Amaryllidaceae; genus Allium; species Allium cepa. Next base: position 562,541,190 of record CM060932.1, read on the forward strand.
GAATTTAAATTCAAAAGTTTAAATCTTAATTGTTTTAATTTTAATATGTATAAGTTAATTTGTAAAACATTGTTGTATTTATTTCTTTTGTAAATTCATAAACATATTTTAAAATAAACTAACAACTTAAACTAAGTTAACATATACATTAATTTGTAATTAGTATTAACTATTTTAAAGGAAACATATGTTGCATTTTTAAAAGAGTAAATAGACAAGTGTCTAACTTTTGACATGTGTTAAATTTTGTTTTAAAATTTTCTTTTCTTTTATTAAAATCTGAAAACCATTTAGTTAAGTTTACATATTCATTTCATATTACATTTTCTTTTCTTAATCAAATGAAGACCAAAATTCATTTTCATATTTGCAATCCACAAATCTGCATCCTCAAGTTTATCAAGTTTCAAATCTGCATCCTCAAAATCCTTCATCTGCAAATCTCAAATGAAGAACCTGCATACTCCACTTGTCTTCAACAATCAAAATCCACCTTCATCTCAAATTCTAGCCTGAAGTAATTCCGCATATTCAAAAAAATCAAATGAATCTGCATATCTCAATTCAAGCCAATCTGCATTTATTCACCATTAGTCTGCAAAATCAAAAAGGAAGCCTGCACATGTTTGTTTTCTGCAATTCAAATGAACAACGGAGGAAGCAAATTGCATATTTTTGTTTCTTCATAAATGGGCACAGAGGGGTCAAGGCTGCATGTGTTCTGCAAATTCAAAACAGGGGTCTGCATTCATCAAATGGTGAGTAACTTTGAACTTTAAGTTTAAACAGGTTGCATGCTAGTTTATTAAAATGAAATAGCTAAATTCTTATGGTATGAATAACTGATGCTATGAATATGTATGTATGCATGATGTTTCCTTTTTTTTTAATTGCCTCTGTAAAAGCAGAAAACATCTTGCATGTTAATTTTTATTTATTCTTCTTTTCAAACCCAATCAAAATAATATGGTAATGCAGTAATACCAATCAAACCTATAAACTAAATCTTGAGTTTTAAATTAAGTATCAGGATTTCCTATGTGTATGTTTCAGTAGCAGATTGTTCCTGAACAAAATTAGGAACTTGTGTAAATTCTATTGATTTTTGAATTAAGAAATCCTGCAATTCTTCTGAGTAATGGAGTAGACACTGAAGATACTCAGAAAAATCAAACAAGAGTATAATAATTTCTAGATTTATTGCAGTTTTGGATTTTTAGAATAGAACTCTAGTTTTGAACAGGGTTAAAATTTTAGTCAGTATGAAGAGATGGATTGATCGAGTGTGCTAGTTTCTGGTGTATGGATAGTTGGTGTGTAGAGGAGTGTGAGGCCGGAGAGGTGGAGACCAAGATGGTCGGAGGTGAGACTGGTGGCCGCTGACAGGTTTGCATCAGGAACCTGTTTGAAGTTTACAGGTTTTGATTAAGGGTTATTTTGAATTCTTTGATTTCTGATTTATCTGGTTTGAAGTTTGAAGTTGAGGTGGGTTTCTGGTTGTGGCTTGATCACCTGAGATGATCGGCAAAGGTGGCGGCGATGAAAACTCTGATGAACTATGGGTTTGGGGGTGTTTCAGGGGAGATGAGGGGAAAGGGGAAGTTGGCTCGAAGTAAGTAGTAAAACAACTCGAAGTAGAACAGTTTGAAACTCGAAGTAATGCAGTTTTTAACCCGAAGTAGAAAATAAGGTTCTCGGGTTGAACCTGTAAATTAACAGGTTTCAGAAAAAACCTGTTTTCTTTCAAAATCTGGGTTTTAAAATTTGAATCTGTAATTTATGTTTAAAGCAAAGTTTGAGTTTAAATGCAATTCAAGTTTGCATTACTGATTTGAAATCCAAATTTCAGTTTTTAAAACAGAAACTTAAGTTTAAATTTTAACTTAATTAACTATTTTATTTTGGGTAAAATAGTTGAAACTTTAATAATGAAGTTTTTAAAATGTGATTAAGATTTAAGAATTAATTTTAAACTGGAAATCTGAGTTTAAATGAACTTCAGTTCGAAATTTAAAGGAAGATTTAAATTTGAAAGTTTTAAAATAAAAAATGAATTGAAAGTTCTAAAATTTTGAAATAAATTTAACTTCAAATTCTTTGACTTCATTTTCAAGTCAAACTTTTGTTTTGACTTGTAAATTTTAAAAGTTTTGAATTTATTTAAAACTTTGATAAGTTTTAAAATTATTCTATTTTAAACTTGAAATTTAAATTGAAATTTAAAGGTAATTTCAAAAGTACTTTGTTTTGAATCAAATTGTTTTAAACATAATTAAGTTATGTTTATTTTGAAAATTTGATTAAGATTTATGTTTTAGAATTAATTAATAAGGTAATTAAGATTTGTTAATTTATTTATTTAATTAATTAAATTTAGAATTAATAATTGATTAATGATTAATCAATTTATAATTAAGATCATTAATTAAGTTATTAATTAATGATAAATGAATATTAATTATGTAATTAAGTTTTAAATTAAGGTTAATTAATTTTATAATTAACTTTAATTAATGAATGATTAAAGATAATTTAATTTGTAATTAATTTAAGTTAATTAACTTATAAAATAATTTGAGGATGGTTAATAAAGTTCATTAACCATGATTATTTAACAATTAATTAATGTGATTAATTTTTATAATTAATTAGATTAATTAATTTAATAATAATCAATTGTAAATGATTTGAGTATAATTACTTAGTAAAGTAATTAAGGAATTAATTGCTTAATGTAAATAATTCAGTTTGATATGATTGTTTAATTTAATTAATTAAGTTTAATTAATTTTAAACACTTGAGATTTAAAGATAATTACTTTATGTAATTAATGATTTGGAAATTACTTAGTTAAGTAATTGTTAATAATTACAGATTGTAATTAAGGAGATGTTTAAGAATGAGTAATTTGGATTAATTATTTAGTAATTAATCAAATAATTGATTTAGAAATTAATTTAAGGATAATTAATTTGGTTTAATATAGTAATTAAGTTAGTTAACTACTTAGAGTAATTAATTTAAGGAATAATTAAGGATCATTAATTATTTTAATTAATGATGTAATTAAAGTTGATTAATTATGATTAATTAATCAATAATAGGTAATTAAAGGAAATTAATTAATGTAATTAATTAAGGATTAGGATAATTAATTATGAATAATTAATTAATCGAGTAATTAAAGGTTAATTACTGTTTAGTTGAGAAAAATTAATTTCGTGAAATTAATTAAGGATAATTACATGAATGTCATTAAGGATAATTAATCAAGAGTGATTAATTAAGGTGATTAATAATGAATGATTTATTGATTGTAATCAATTAAATGATCAAGTAAGCAAGATTCATATTGGTGAAGTAATTAATTTAATTTATTTTAAATTAATTAAAGATGAAGGAATTAATTTAATTCATTTTAAATTAATTAGTGATAGAGATAGTTAATTTAATTCATTTTAAATTAATTATATGGTGATGAATAAATCATTGCTTAAGGATGAATGGTTGAACTTGATTGACTTGGATGCTTTGTGATCTCAATAGTGAGATGTATGATTGTTGTGTGGTATGGATGCTTGGTTATATTGTGATGATAACTTAGGTTATCTATTGTGATGATGATATATGGTATATCTATATGATATTGATGATGTGAATTACCTGTTATGTGATAATGTTGATTATCAGTTAAGATTTATGAATTATCTATCTGTGTGTATATAGATACTATATTGAATTGTTTTAAAATTTTAAAACAACTTGGACCTTAAAAGACACGCTTTGGTTTTCGATGAGACCGGGATCGGGTTTCCATATTTGGATATCCGAAAACCACATCGATTCCAAATAACGTTAGGTCGTGAATCAAAGTGGAGCTTTGTGAAGACTCGAGGTGTAAGGACTATGAGACAGTATAAATCTGTGGGTGATTCCGTAATGAGTTGACGGAATTAGTTCTTATAGATTCGAGATGGTGGTTTAGAGTGCAAGGGTTATTGTCGTTAACTTTGAGGGTGATTCCAAAATGAGTGTAACGAGATAATGCCTTCAGTTTCGTTCGAACCCGGAACGAACTTGTATGGATTGAATGCTTTCAGAACATTGTCAGGTGGACGATGAGCATTCTAAGTGATATGTCCTATAAAGGTAATCGCAGCCTCAAGTCTCATCAACCGGGAATGGCTAAAACAGGGGAGGTGCAGTAAAGCTTCGTGGGTCGCACCCACTGGAGAGCAAGATTGATCCCTGTCTAGAAGTTCCTTTATATTCGGCTGTGTGGGTGGTTGCTAGCTACAACCACGGGGTTGTCTTGTTCGGAACTATTCAGTAAGGAATGGGTCCGGCTTTGTGTTGCAGGGGGTCGGGAGTGATCCTCGGTACGTTGATCTAGGCCACATACTGTGACGGGCGGTACCCCAGTAGCCCTGCCATTGTATAGAATCCAAAATCCAATAAGTGCCAACGGTTTTGATTGTATTACCCACTTTTGTGGCTGGTAGCTGGAATTTAATGAATGTAACAATTTCGGCTATTTCTTATTTATTTGAAAACCCTAGACACTATTATAATATCATCGGATTTCCTATCAAATGTTTTGGTTAGCGTAAGGTAAAAACTTTTCCATGTTTATGCGTGGGAAGTCTTACGTGATACCTTTCTTTTCAAAAGGTTTTTAAAAGTTAAGCAACTTTAACCTGTTACTCACACCAGACCCATGTCTGACCTGGAGTTCATTTTTGTTTTTCATAAACTCTTGGGTACTCAAATTTTTATGAGTAGTCAAGGGAATTCAGGTTAGGATTCAGGTTAGCTTTGACGAATTGTGGAGGAGCAATGGAGCAGGAGGCTTCCGCGTGTAGATATATATCTAGTATTCCGCTGTGTGTAGTTCTCTGAGTTGTTGTATTGAGTTGTATAACTAGACAGGTGTTTATAACTCTCTAGTATGTGTTTTATATCTATGTACTCTGATATTGGTTGTAAACTATGTAATATTTATGTTATTAATATAATTTATTCGTTCCGCTGTGTAAGATTCTGATGTTGTTTCTTTCTTCTCTTCTTTCTATTCTCTTTTCTATCCCTTTCTTTCTTAAAGATGATGCGATTTTCCGGGAGTGGAAAGTTGGGTCGTCTCAGAATTACTTCAGTGAGCAGGGTGTGCGAGTTTGCAAAACTCTATAGGCGCGAGCAGAGTTTGCGAGTAAACGAAACTCTATAGGCGGAGCAGGGTGTGCGAGTGTAGTAGACTGTTTGTGAGCGGGAGCAAAAGGTTTGCGAGTCTAGTAGAGTGTTTGTAAGCGGGATACTGTTTAATTCTAATAGAAATCTGGGAATGCAGCAGTAGGCAGGGGTTGCCGAAGCTGGGTAAATTTTGTGTGTGATTTACTTTTCAGCATATTTATTTCTGCAGTTTGTTTCTATCGAGAAAATTTGCTATAACCCTATTCACCCCCCTCTAGGGTTAATCTAGATCCTACAATATCCAACTTTCACTTTTATTCATTGTATATTTCACAAAATATACTTTAATTTCAAAAATCATTACACATTTCTTATTCACAAATTTTCAATATCCATTTCATTCAATGCCGTACGATGTACACATATCATCCATACGCTATACCAATCTGATCGCTCACCCGATCACACTATTTCACTTCCAAACTAGTATCATCCACCCGACTTCCTAGTGTAGACTCAGATCTGGTTTCTTGATCGGAAACCGTCATTCTCCTTGCATAGCCTAACTACGATAGAGAATATCTAGAACCAATCAACAATCCATATCCAGGTTCGCCGTTGAAAATCGAGTGAAAAATCTCAACTCGGATCGATATGTTATCTCGAAATTTTGTGCTCGGATCTGGATCAAATCACTATGCGAATAGATTAATATACGTACATCCTATGTATTTATCTCCATTGATTACTAGCTAAATCAATTTCTTCTATCTATTCACATTCAATTTAATTTCTATCCACTTAGTCACAATTGTTTCAATTCCATTTGGATTATCTTTTTAATCCTTATCTCAATTGGTAATTAATCATAAAGAGTTTGCACTCTGACCAGCTTAAAATTAGAAAATAATTTGAAAGTTTAAAATAGATAAGTAGTTGAATAGTTATTAGTTTTAAAATAGATGTAAAATAGTTAAGTAGTCGTAAAATAGTTGGAAAGTAGTTAAATAGTTATAAAATAGTTAGATAATTGCGAAATAGTTGTAAAATAGTAGTTAGTTATAAAATAGGTGAAAAATAGTAATTAGTTTATAAAACAGTTATAAAATAGTTAAATAGTTCCAAAAATAATTGTAAAACAAATATAAGATAGTTTTAGGTTTAAAAAGAAAAGTTGTATAGTAAAGAGTTTGAAAAAATAGATTTATATTAAAATAATTTATTTAAAAAAATAGTCCGGAGCCAACTGTTCAATTCCCAATCTCCAATCTCATCAATTCAATTAAAATTTCCACTTCCATTTAAATTGACTCAATTCCAATTTAAATAACTTCAATTTCCATTGAAATTGATTTTTCCCCAATTCAAGTTGAATTAACCTCAATTTCTTTCTAAATTCAAATCAAATTCCATTTGAATTTACTTATTCAACTTTAATCACAATTTCAATTAATTCAAATAAATTTCTAATTGAACCATTTCAATTCATATCAATTCCAGTTTGAATTAATCCCAATTCCCATTTGAATTTGAACTCATTCAACTTCAATATCATTTCAAATTAATCCAATTCAAATTTTCTGTTTGAATTTCTAAACTTATACATCTTCAATCACAATTCCAATTAATTCAAATCAAATTCAATTTAAACTAATTCAATTCAAATTTCAATTTTAAATCATCTCGAGTTATATTAATTCGAGTTAAATTTTCAAATGCTGGTTTAATCTCTTAAACCAAATTAATAGTTAGTCTTTAAACAATTTAATTCTGAGTCCAAATTTTAAAATTCCATTTTAAATTGCCTTTACTACCACATAAACTTATTTTTAGGTTCAAATAACAATAAAAATCCTTTTTAAAAAATTTAACCTTTAAAATCCTATTCAATTTTGAAACCAATCCTTAATAATTTAAATTTTGCAAGTTAAAACTCAATTTTATCTTGAAATTTCCAAATAAGGTTGTACATTCAAAGGTATTTAACTTTTTCTAAGTTAAATTCAATTTAATCCCATTACCCTCACTCAAAATTTGAATTCTCCATTTCAAATTTCAAATTTCTATCACTTAAAAGTTTAAAATTTTATTTTACTTTGGGTTTTTCATTTCACGTTCCAAGGAAAACTCAAAACTCAACCTTTAGAGTTTATTTCAAATATACATACTTATTTCCTTTACACACCAAGTTACTTTTTAAATTTTAAACCACCTTTTGTTTTAAATTCAAAGCAAATTCCTTTAAAATTTTCAAACACTCCTGTTTGAACCAAGCTCTTTCATTCAAATAATATTACTTATTATTCCCTTATTACTTTTAAACAATTTTCAAATTTCTGGACCTAGATATTAAACTTCACAATTCAGATCATCTTCAATTCCAATTTATAAGTTATACTCACCTTAATGTTTTACTTCCCTAAAACATTTCATTTTGCATACTCATTAATACATATTTCATTATTAAACACAACAATCATTTATGATAATATCCAAGATTATCATATTTGGAAACCAATTCATTATTATCTTATTCTGAAAATACTTCTACAAATTTAGGATTTTAATTTCAGCATGAATCCATTAACTTTATTCAATTTAAATTTGGTTGTATTACTATTACCACTTAACTCTCATTATTTTATTTCAAATAATACAACAACCAATTACCTTAATATATAGTGGTTAGAAGAATCATTGCTTTATATAATATAATCTTATATAAGAATCGTTCATTTTTAAAACCATCTTTAAACCTTTATATATAATAAAATAACAAGTACGCTCACACACACACACACACATACACACACACACACACACATAGGGTACCATTGACCCTATCCTTAATGAGTACACCTACCAGAGCCAAGGATCTCGTTTAACCTTCTACTCTGATATCAAATGTAACGACCAGGAAATTTCGATCTCGAAAATTCCAGATAGTTAGGGAAAGAAGAAAAAGAGATAGAAGAAGAAGAACAGAAAACCAAACTCAGAATCTCACATTCGCAGCAGATAAAATATAATATCAAATAATATTCTTTACACAAAGGAAACTGTATCAGTCAATTACATTTTATTACATCAGAGTTACAACATTTCACAATTACTGGACAGTTAAAATAACATGTCCCAGATAAATAACAATATATCACAGCGGAATACTCCCCGTATGTTCCTGCCATCCAGCTCGCCTCCTGAGCTCCAGAACGTCCTTACTTGGAAAACTGTAATACTCGGTCTGACCCGAGCATTACATCAAAGTAACACCCGGGTCAGGCTGGAAACCAGCGTGAGTAAACCCATCCAACATGAAATACCAAAGCATAAAACTTATTTAAAACCTGGGGTAACTCATATCAATTTAAAAATTCACAATTTGTTATAGACATCACTAATTTCACACATCAATATCAAAGTACCAAAACTTAGATTAAATGGTCCAATTTACTTAAATCATTCCATTCCAGCTTATTGATTTCACATATCAGTCTTAAAGAATCGAAGTGGTTTTGGGCGTTTGCTAATTCCCGACCCTGATCTCTTCAAATCCAATGACATCTAAATTGTTAGGTTTTAACAAAACAATACATACCCATGATATCATATCACATAATAAATCAACTCGGATAGGTAACCTACATTATCATCATTTTAATCCATTCATATCACACCACATCTCAATCGCCGTTAGAGATGTCATCCATCCAAACAAACTATATCATGCAATTATCCATAAGAAAGATTGATCAGATGTTCAATCCCTAGTTGACTTAATTTAATCTCTAATCAGATCAATTTTATCTACTTAAATTACCTGCAATTCTTCTTACTTAATTTTAATTGATCACCTTGAATTAATTTTCTCAACTAATCATCCTTGATTTATTATTCCCTAATTACTTTAAGTAATTAGTCTTTAATTAATTACATAAATTAATTTATTCTTTAACCATTCCTATCAAATTAACTCTTATTATTCTCATAAATTAAATAATGATCTCCTAATTACTCTCATTAATTACTTTTAATTATTTTCATTCAGTAATTAATTATCCCTTAATTACTTGCATAAATTAAATCTTTAATAAATCACACTAAGTAATTAATCCTCAATTATTTCATAAAGTATTTATTCTCTTTAGTAATTTTCCATTAATTACTTATCCTCAGTAATTACTTACTTACTTAATTACATTAAGTAACTAATAATTAATCAGGTTTCACAAGTGATTGTCTTTAATTAAATAAACCAATTAATTATCTTAAAAAATAATTTACTAATCTTAATTAGTTAATTAATTATCCATAATTAATTTAACCTTAATCACTTGATTAATCTATTCTTAACTATTAATTAATTAAAAATCTCTTAAGAAGTTGGATTAATTCAAAGCTTAATCATTAAGACCTTCTTAATCATCTTTATTTTACTCAAATTATTCAAATAAAACTTAAGTAACATTTTCTTTAAAAGCTTAACTTATTCATGGTAAAAATAATTACTTAAATAACCTTAATTAAATAGTCTTAATGTAAAACCAATTTATTATTATTATTATTATTTCCTAAATCATTTGCTTATTTAAATCTTAAATAATATTTAATCATAAAAAATAATTGTTTTAAAGATTTTCTTTAAAACGTCATATTTGTTATAACTTTGGAAAACAGTAGGATTTTAACTAAAAATATAATTTTTATATAACCAATTTCTTTAAGATAATATACCTTGCTTAAAATACACAAAGGCCATTCGGCCCAAAGCTCTACACCGAACTAAACAAAACCGCACTATCAATACCCAACCCAACGCAATCCAGTTGGACCGAAACCCAATATTATTCCAATCCCAACCCTTCATCCTTCTTCTACTCCTCTTCTTCATATTCCCGCTTCCATTCCCAGGAACGACACAACTCGAATGAACGGCATAATCATACGCAAACAAAACCATAAGTAAAAACCTAACTCAATCGATAACTTCGCTGACCCAAAACGTCTCGCACCCCATTGCGTCGATGAACCATCGAACATCCATCACACTTGGAACAAACGTGCACTGATACGCATGCACATGTAAGGCCAAAACTTCGACCATCTCACTGCCGCGACGCCTCATTCCACCTCCATAATATCGCTCGAACCCAATTTGCCATTCGCCATTGCAAACTTCACCACCAATCGAAAAAAATCGATCACCAACATCATAATTTCTAACCATGAAACTACACTCCACCACAAATCTACCCACCGCTTCCACGACTGACCGCAACCTCGCCCGCCACCTACCTCGATCGAAAGCTCATCCATGCAGCCTTCTCCTAGGCAATTCCCTTGAATTTCGGCCGGCTACTCGTCACACAGTTCAACTCCGAATCAACCATAAATCAAATCTTCCTTAAACACTAAAATCCATCGTCTCACCCAAACCAAGAGCAAATTCAAAAATTGGCCACGGTCAGCACCTACGCTACGTCCGCCAGACCCTTCTAGACCCGGCTGTGCCACCCTACGATGGCTAAATCGCCAGAAATAAATTTTCGAACGAAAATTGATCATCTAACAATATCTCAAAGAATACAACGTTAAAAATTAAAATTCCTTCACTAAAATTCAAATTTTCAAACAATAATCACAACTGTATGTTTGAAATCTAAAATTAAAAACATTTATTTTTTCACAAAAAATTGGTTGTTTACTGTAAATTTGAACCCTATCGAACTGCACAGCCAAATTTGCTTCCAAATTATTTTTAGCATAAACTATACCCAAAATTAAACACATCCCTAATTTACAGCATCAACAAATTCAAACTAGATAACGAGAAATAGATTTTTGAAGTGGGATGAACCATATATTTACTATCTACAGGGCAGAGATAATTTATTTTTAAATTTAAAATAAATGCTTCTTGTGACGACCCAGAATTTTGAGCAATATCAATTTAATAATCTTTGTTAATAATTAAATTTATTTGATCATTTTATATTATAAATTGACAAGTTAAAATTCTTTTAAAGGCTAATAATAATAATTTGATAATATCTATTAACATTTTTCCTAACAACATAAAATTGGAAGTTTAAATTCTTTTGAAAACTAATAATATTTTTATTTGGAAATATTTATTTAGCAATTTAAAATTGGTAAAAGTTATTTTTCAAAAGCTAATCAAAATGTTTTCTATTTATAATATATATATATATATATATATATATATTGATATATATTGTAAATAGGAAGTCTTTAATGTAAGAAAAGCTATTTATTCAAATTGTAATATATATATGAATATATATATATATATATATATATATATATATTGTGGTTTGGATTGTGTTGCAAAATTTAATATAGTAATTATCAAAACTAATGATTAAAATTGTTTTCTATTTATAGTGTAAATGTATATATATTTGTATATATATTAGAAATGGGAAAAAATTTATTGTTTTGAACTTAATTAAGTTTTTTCAAACTTTACTATATATAATTTGAAATTTGAAATTTTAATTTGACTTAATACTTTTGAAAGTGATATTTGAGACTTAAAATTTTAATAACAAGAATAATTTCTTATTCATTATAAACATATATTTTAACTTGAGTTCTAAATAAGATTTAAATTTAAAAGTTATTTTGTTTTTAATATTCTTTCATTTTTAAATTTTAACATAAGATAAATTTGTTTTAAAATTTTTATATGAAGAGTTAAAATCAATTTCTCAAGTTTATAAAAATATGTTACATTGGTTGGATCAAAAGTATAAGTTATTTGAATTCACATGTATATTTATTAAAATCTAAAAGCTTATTTATATAAGATAAAAACATTTTATAATCATATAAATATTTCATAATTACTTATTCATAACTTAAATAAATTATTAAAAAAAAAAAGAAATTAATACTTGTAAAATATTAATAAAACATTAAATAACACTTGTAAGTGTATTAGGCTTATTAAGGACAATTGTAAGTCATCGTGCATATGTGTAAGTTAATTAAAACATATAGTAGACAAGTGTCATTCTCTTGATAAATTTGATTTAAAATCAAATTGTAAAATAAGAACATGAGTTTTAATCTTCAGCTAAAATATTTCTTCATTTCAACCAAAACATAATACAAAACAAAGATCAAAGGGAAAGAAGTAAAAACTGTTAAATCTGAAAAAAAAAGAATAAAACCTGGAATTCAATCTAAAACAAGAAGAAGATAGCTGGAAAGTAAACATCAATGGAAGATCTTCAAATGCAATCAAGCAATTCAGTAATCATCGGCAGTAGGATTAAATTCAACATGCAAAAAGGAAAATTCAGGAGCTAAGAAATTTCAAAGCCTGGAAACAATACAGTTTCTGTTCTCTGCATATAAGGCGAGTAAATGAAATTTTAAAAACAGTTTTAATCCTGGATTTTTCTTGTTCTTGTGATGAATATCATGATGTTAATGACATACTTGAATTAAATTGGATGCATGTCTGGATATATGTGCTTGAATGCCTGTATAGTGTTAATATAGTTTCTGTGTGAAGATTAGGTTTAGATTTTCATAATAAAATCAATAACTCCATGTTCAATTTGAATTGGCTCATGATTTGTAAATAGAAGTTGTTTGTAATCAAGTAATCTATCATCTAAAAATAATTACAAGTTTTTAAAGTGAATAATTGGTTCTAAATCTTTGAATTTACAGTAAAAAATAAATTGGGTCAAATTTTTATTATTTCAATTTTAATTTTTGATTTTATAATTGAATTACAATAGGAAATCATGAATTTTAATGTTTGAAACATGATTTTTAGATTAGTAATTGAAGAGTATTATCAAGTTGACTGTTTTGGGCATTTTGGCCGATTCACGGCGAACGATGGCGAACTGAGCGTCGTAGTTGAGCATGAAGGTCGAGGGGATGTTGTAGTTCATCAGAAAAATGCTCTGGAATTTTATTGATGTTTGAGGTGGCCAGTATTGATCGAGTTAGGGTTTTATACCGTGAGTTTGTCGTCGATGTTCAATTGGGATTCGCGGCGTCAAGGCGCAACCGGAGGCGATCGCAAATGATGCCGTAGGTTCTGGAGGTCATGAGTGAGCTACGGTGATAATGGCGGGGCTTCTCGAGGTTGGAGTTGTCGTGGTGGGTTGACTTTTCGGTGATGGTGGTTTCGAGCTGATGGGTTTAGAGGTCAAAATTTGATGCTCGATCGTATTGTGTTTTCTGGGTGACGCGAGGGGTTGCGTGGTCGAGAGTGAAGTGTCGGAGGCCGGCGTGGAGTTCGTCGACGTTCGACGTGGTGGTACACGTTGATGTGCACGGTATCGTGCATCAGGATTTGGGTTTTGGGAAGAAGGGTTGGAGCTCGAAGTCTACTTCGGGAATGTGGTGTGTTTTCTCGAAGCAAGGTGTAAGGTTGGAAGACTCGGGGCAAACGCGGGTTTTTATAGGGTTTTGCTCGGGTTTTAAGTTGAGCAGTTTGTGTGTGCAAGTTTTAAAATTTAACAGCAAAAGTTTAAAAAGTTTTGAACAAAGAAAATTTGATTTATGTAAATAATTAAAGTTTTAAAACAAAGTATAACAAGGTTTGTATTAAATTTTGTTAAATTAAAGATTTAAAAGTTTAATTCGAATGTTTAAATTGTTTTAATTATAATTTATTTCTAAAATGTTATATTTTAAATAAAGATTAATGATTAAGATTTAGTAATCAATTATAATAAAGATTGTCTTAAGTAATTTAAAAAAATTGATTAATTAAAGATAAACAAATGTATGAAGATAATAGGAATAATTCAATTATTATTAATAATCAAGTGTTCTTGGTTAATGTAAATGATTTAATTAAGATAACGATTTTCTTAATTAAGGGTCTTCTAAAATATAAAAGTTAAGAAATTATTAAATTAATTTTAAAAGATTAGTTAGATAATTAACTAGGTAATTTATTAGTGATAATTAAAGATAATCACTTATGGATTAATTTAGTGTAATTACTTGGTGAAGTAATTAAGCAATTAATTACTGGAGGTAATTAAGTAAAAGGAAATTATTTAACAAAGTAATTAGAGGTTAATTACTTTATGAAAGTAATTAGGTGGAAGTAATTAATGATTAATCACTTGAGTTATTAATTAAAGAATTAGTTAATATAATTAATTAAAGGTTTAAATTTATTTATCAAATTGAAGACTAATTAATTAATAAAAGGATTAAAAGAATTTGATAATGTGATTAATTACTTGTTAAAGTAATTAATTAAAAAGAAATTTAATTAGTGAAAGTAATCATTAATTAATTGAAATAAATTGTTAATTAATAATTAAAGGATAATTAATCTATAATTTAGTTTTAATTACTAAATGTAATTAAAAGTAATTAACCAGATGTAATTAATTAAAAGTAATTAATCAAGTGTTATTAATTAAAAGTAGTTAACCAAGAGTGTTTAATTAAAAGTAATTAATCAAGAGTGATTAATTAAAAGGTGATTAATCAGGTGTGATTAATTAAAAGAGATAATTAAGAAATAATTATCAGGGTAATTAGATAATAATTAATCAAGCGTGATTAATTTAAAAGGGTAATTAAGAGATAATTACTTGGTATAATTAAGAAGTAATTAATCAAGATGATTAATTAAAATTGTAATTAAGGAATAATTACTTAAAGTAATTAAGAGATAATTAATCAAAGGAGATTAATTGTAACGACCCATAATTTTCGTTAATTAAATTTGTCATTTTAATAAGATTTACGTAAATTTAATTTAGAAGAAATAAAGATTTTATAATTAATAATGTAGAAAATTCTGAGAATGAAATGAAACAATGGGAATATAAGGCTTAGTATTTACAGTTGAAACAAAATGACGAATAAATTGAAGTGATGTAAATTGTTATACTAGGCTAAGAGTTGCATATAAGAGAACAAAGGTAAGTAGTGAATTTAGTTAATGAATTAATAATATTAAATAGTAAATTGAATTAAATCAATGTCCGTTACAAATTGAAATATTGTTTGGAATGAAAGCTTATAAATTGTAAGCATTTAATTTACAAATGAAATCAGTGTATTAATTTAGTTGTAACTGAATGTAAATTAATGAAATTATGTAATAATTGATAAATGATGGCATTCATGAATGAAATAAGATTTGTAAGTAATAAAGGAATAATTGAAATAAACATTTACCAATGAAATAGTATATTGATTTATATAGACTTAATAAAAGAGTTGAATTGAATCAATCTATTTAGTTGAAACTAATAAATTGGTATGCAAATTATAAATGGATTTATAGTAAGAAATTATACTACTGTGAATTGGAATTAAGATGAAATTGAAAAAATTCGAGTATGTGATGCAAATATATCATATATAGCAGTGGAATAAAAAAATTAGTGTTATTATAACCTGGTTTGTAAGAAACAAACTTATAACTGAATTTAAAAGAAAATAGGTGACAATAAATATAGATTATTCATTTATTTGATGTGTTAAATAAATTTTGGTATTCAATCGCAATAAATATAAATAATTAATTGAAACTGTTGTAAGGTCAAAATTTATTGCATATAATAAATTGGGGGATAGATTTCATTAAAGGTAATTTATTTATTATGTTAATGTAAATTAAAATAATTAGAGGTACGTAAATAATGATTAATACCATGTTTGGAAGTTGTAATTTAAAGGATATTAAGAATTAGAAATTGAATTTTGAATTATTTGCAATATAAATAAATAAAATGTTACGTTATTGCTAACTGAGGGAATCATTAATTAATTGAATGAAAGTTAAATCAGTGGAATTAATGAAGGTTAATTTACGTCAGTTATTTAGGGTGGTGACTAAATTTGGTAATCCATTTGCAATTAATGACAGTAGTGTTGATATAAGCTAATAAGTTAAATGTCAATGCAATACCAGTTAATGGATTGAATGTGATTACGAAATTGGAATTAGATAAATGCAGTAACTAATTCAGGGCAAATAAAATTTATGGAACAAATGTTAAGATCTAAACTGATGATAATTAATAATTGAAGGTAATGTAAATTCCATTTATAATATGACTATTGGTAAATAAAAAGGTTGTAAATCAAGATTTGTTTATTTATTTGAATTTTATGAAATTGAAGATTTATATTGATTAATCTTTAACAAATTTACATTTAAAAATTGTTAAATCATTGTAAATGTTTGAGAATTATAAAGTGATAAAGATTTCAAATTTCAGAATTTTAACGCGAAATTTGATTTAATTAATTTATTTTAAATTTATTTAATTAATGGAAAATAGCCATTTTGGACACTGACTCGGATTTCGACGAAACAAGTTTCATCGCATCTTTAACGGTGAATTATAATAGTGTTTCAAGTTTCGTAGCGATCAGACTTGTCGTTTGATCATACGGACTCGAAACGCCTTGAAATTTATGCAATTGAAATCAATTTGGAAAATATTGTTTCAGCATAACTTCTGCATACGATGGAATTTGGATGTGAAACCTGTTCCATTGCGTTTAAAATATTTAAAAACATTTATTTTGATATATGGGATGATTCATTTTCGTTCCGGAGCTGAAACGGACTTTTCAGAGGCATTTTTGTCATTCAAACAAATTGACTTGAACAATAACCTACGAAAATGATGGAACTGGGATTCGAAACCGGTACCATTGCGTTCAGAACGCCTTTTTATGTTAGGATCGCCTGTCAGCACGCTTAAATTGGACTCTGGCCCGTTTTTGACGTTAAACTCTATAAATACGCACGCAAACCGAGACAGTTTTATCATTATTTTATTTCAGAAACCCTAATTCTATACCATGGCCGCCACTTATTCAATGGCCAGAAATTGCTTATCTTCTTTCCTCAATATCTTTCAATCCGTTGAACGAAATCGAAAAATTCCAAAAGCAAAATTGTAGATCTCAGCGAGCTCTTCAAATCTATACAGTTGATCTATGCTACTGGACCACGGATTCGCCAGAATCTGGCTTGGAAGCATGTA
This sequence comes from Allium cepa, assembly GCA_030765085.1. NCBI lineage: Eukaryota > Viridiplantae > Streptophyta > Magnoliopsida > Asparagales > Amaryllidaceae > Allium > Allium cepa. The sequence goes on from CM060932.1 coordinate 562,558,401, forward strand.
CGTATTTTCTTGGATTACGTGCAAACGGTAGCGAGTGGTGATGTGAAACTTGGTCCGTAGGTGGCTCTCAAGGTGGCGCACACACTGGTAGTCGCTGATCGAACTCTATATGTCTCGAGTTGCATACGCACGGAAGAAAGTGGCACGTGCGTGATGGGTTAGTAGGTTCGTGGATAAGGAAGAAGAGGATGGTACGTTATATATTTTTTTATGTATTAATTTATTATGTTATATTAAAATTTAAATCTTTTAACTCGAATAACTTTTACGTATGAACTCCGTTTCACACGCGATTTTTTTCGTTAGGATCGTTTTGAAATTCCAGACTCAATGACGTTGGTTTGAATGAATTTGGAAACCATCAAATTTTTGGGTTTAAATTGGATTTAAATTCAATTTAAATCCCAAATGTGAGTGTTTTAACCCACTCACAACTTCAAAGTTTTCTTATGTTGTTAAATTGATTTAAAGATATGAGTAGAAATTTATTTATGACATTTTTGCATATTTTATTCATCATCTCAGTTAAATCGCATTTATTTAATTTAACTGTTAATTAATTTTATTATTGCATACAGATTTACAGTTAAAAATTTATTTATTTGCATATAAATTGCTAGTTAAATAGTTATTAAATTTATTATTGAATATAAACTGTTAGTTAATACCTGTTATTTATTACCTGTTATATTTTATAAGCTCTATATTGATGTTGTTTAAATTGGATGATGATTTGAAATAAATGGTTGATGATTGATATTTGGATGTATGGATGTTTATTTACATAAACTGCAAGTTATCATGCATTTCATTTCATTCGGGATTGCGGTTTGAAATGATATACAACCGCATTTTTTATTTTTAAATTGCGGATTGAAATGATAAATATCCGTATCACTTGACCATAAGATAGAAAATTTTATACAGGCACCGCGGTATATATATAAAATTATTCTTGAAATGATTTTTATGGTTTGGATATGATACAGTTTTATAAATATTAAATTTGGATATGATATAAATATATTTTATATATACATATATACTTAAATTGTTGAATTTAAGCTATGCATAAATCTGTTAAATAAAAATGAATAAGTTGAAAAATGGAATTTGATAATTTGTATTATATGATTAAGTACAGGTTTAAAATGTTGTGTATATATATATATATATATATATATATATATATAGAGTTTTAAATGATTCAAATCAATTAAGATTGAAAGATAAATTGGAAATTATTTGGAATTGAGCTTTATTTAAAAATTTAACTCCATAAGTCGATGTTAACTTATTAAAATTGAAAGTTTAAAGGAATGATATTTATAACTGGATTTAATGAATAATTCTAGTATAAATAAATGGAAGGAAATATTTAGTGTTAATAAATTAAGTTTTATTTTAAATGGTTAGGGATTTATAATGTAAACCTTTCAAAACTAAATAATAGGAAAATGAATTGTTGAATAGAAATTCCCAACCTTAGTTTTGAAATTCATTAAATACTCAAAGTTTGAAAATATTGAAACCGAAGTGTTTTATTCAAACGGAAAGCGAATCTAAAAGTTATGGGATAGACTGAATTTAAAATGAATAAAAATTATGAAGGCGTGGAAATTATTTACTTTTAAAGAAATTTTAAATTCAACTGTTTTATTTTATATACCGTTGAATATCCAAACCATTTAAGTTTTGAAAGTTATGGTTTTAAAACTATTGATTTCGAAGTATTACGTTGAAAGTTGAATTTCAAATATTTGGTTTCGCGGTATTATAAATCTTAAAAGTGGCATGATTTTGGAAAAGAAATATATTTGAAATAAAATGATATCATATTTATTTGGGTTTTAAAAGGAAATGATATCGTATTTATGGGTTTTGAAATGGATAATTATATCCTGGTTTTGAAAGTATAATTATTTTTAAATGACCATGGTGTTATAATAACGTTTGTTTGTTGAAGAGACCGGGATCGGAAGTTGTCATACTTTCTGCCAGCTTCGAAAACCACTTTAACAACCGTGTACGCGGTGGAGATTCCAGAATGAAGTAGGTAGGCGGCGGCGTTTCCTGTAAGGTAAATACATGGACCTAACTCCCGTGAGTTGGCATAAGGTGGCTAAAACAGGAGCGATTGGCGGGTTAATAAGGTAGCACCTTTGATCGGACACATCCCTTCGATATTATACTTTGACTTTTGGATTGATTCGGTGGCCACTTTTGATTTCTTTGATTTGGGGGTGTGGCTCGAGGTGGGCGGTAGCTGCAGCTATGCATTACCACCGACCCAGAAGCGTAATTGGTATATCTACCCTGGCATTGCCTAGTTCTGTCGTGTCACCTACCCTATGCGCCTTATACGATTTTGGCTTTGTACCATACCTATGGAGTGCCCTCTGACGACGCCCAGTACGGGAGAGATTACAGTACTGTATAGACTATGGGAATATATTTTGTGTTAAGGGCTATATGGGTAACCCCTTAACGCTATTTAAAAGTAAGTTTATTTTATAAATAGACACTATTATAATAGCGCAATATACTACATAGTAAATAGTTTAACGGATCCTTAGGAGATGTAAATCCCGAGCATCTCTTGAGTTACTGCACTCATATTTATTTATGTTAATTTAACTCACATAAGATCTTTTAGTTCCGACTCGAGTGTTTTTGTCTTTTCAAATTCGATCAGTCCGAGCGTTTCAGGATCGAAGACTTTAGATCTGGAGGACGAAGACGGAGATTTCTACTATTATTATTAACGATATTCCACTACACTATTTAATTCTAATGCATTGATTATGATTGGTATGTGAACTCTGATATTTATTGTATAAAGAAGAATCAAATGTTTGTAAACAGTTTATGAACTGTACATTTATTATTATATTTTATCCTTCCGCTGTGAGATTCTATTTTTTTTCTTTCCTCGTTTTTTTTTCTTATTTACCCCATAACAATCCGCCCTTCCGTATGGTTTGAATTGGCACGTGTGTCGATTTAAAGCGTGCGAAAAGGCGGGACGTTACATTAATTGAAGTGAATAATTAAGTGATGTTTAATTAGTTAATTGGTAATTAATTAATGAATAAATAAGTTGGATTGATGATAATCCAAGTGATTAAGTAAGGAATTAATTTAATTATGAATTAATTAAATTATTAAGAGTAGTCCAAACTTGTTTATGGATAATTAATGATTGGATGATAAATATCATAGGATGAGTTAATGATAATGGATGATATTGGATATCATTGATTGATATTTGATAGTTTGAATGTGATATATCTGAGATGTGATATATATGCTACTTTGTGATATGTGTGGATGAATTTGATAATGGTGAATTATCTTTCTGAGTGTTATGAATCATCCATTTATATTCTGAATATCTACTGTTTAAACCCTTAAGTACAACTTGGACATTAAAATGGCATTTTGGATTCGATGAGACCGGGATCGGGTTTTATATCCGAAAACCACATCGATCCAAATTAACGTTAGGCCGTAAATCCAAGTGAAGTGAAGACTCGAAGTGTAAGAACTATATATCGTTATAAATCCAAGGGTGATTCTAGAATGAGTTTAACGAAGGTAGTAGTTTCAGCTTCGAGATGAAGATTCAGAGTGCAAGGGCTATTGTCGTTAATTCCGAGGGTGATTCCAAAATGAGTGTAACGAGATAGTGCCTTCGGTTCCGTTCGAACCTGGAACGGACTTGTATGGATTGAATGCTTTCAGAACATCGTCAGGTGGACGATGAGCATTCTAAGATAGATGTGTCCTATAAAGGTAATCGCAGCTTCAAGCCTCATCAACCGGGAATGGCTAAAACATAGGCGGTGCAGCAAGGTTAAGTGGGTCGTTCCCAAGTAGGACGAGATTTACCCCTGTCTAGATGTCCCTTTTTATTTCGGCTGTGTGGCAGTTGGATATGCAGCCAACTGCAGGATTGTCTTGTTCGAGACTATTCAGTAATGAATGGTTCCGGCCTTGTGTTGCAGAGGAGTTAGGGTGGCTCCTCGGTACGATGATCTAGGCCACGTACTGTGACGGGCGGTACCCCAATAACCCCGCCATTGATGGAAACCCATTCTTCCTACGAGACCCTACGGTTTTGTTTGTATTACCCACTTTTGTGGCTAGTAGCTGGAATTTAATGAATGTAACAATTTCGGCTATTTCTTATTTATTTGAAAACCCTAGACACTATTATAATATCACTGGATTTCCTATCAAATGTTTTGGTTAGCGTAAGGTAAAAAGTTTTCCATGTTTATGTGTGGGAAGTCTTACGTGATACCTTTCTTTTCAAAGGTTTTTTTCAAAGTTAAGCAACTTTAACCTATTACTCACACCAGACCCACGTCTGACCCAGAGTTTATCTTCTGTTTTCTTAAACTCTTGGGTACTCGTATTATGTATGAGTAGTCAAGTGATTCAGGTTATCCTTGACGAATTCTGGAGGATCTTTGAAGCAGGAGGCTTCAACGTGTAGATATATAGATAGAGTCTCCGCTGTGATGTTATTCTTTATGGATGTTCTTGTATTGTACATTAGACGGAAATGTTATAACTGTCTAAATTGAGATGTATAGTTGTGTACTCTGATGTATATGATACTATATATATGTTATATATTATATTTCATTCGTTCTGCTGTGAGATTCTGATGTGTTGTTGTTCTTTCTTCTCTTTCTTTTCTTCTTCTATCCCTTTCTTTCTTAAATAGTGATGCGTCTTTCTGGTGATAGAAAGTCGGGTCGCTACACTTCTCACACAAATATTCATGTAAACTATATATACTGTATCGTTGTTGCATGCATCAAGGTATATATATTCATTTATCACTAGATTTAAATTGCTAAAACAAAGGTTTACTCACCATTCTACAAGAACAGAGAAACCTGGGCCTTCTCTGGAAGTTTGATTTTTATTAAATTTGAAACTGCTTGATCCTTGATTTGAGACTACTACTTGTTTTGCTCAGGTTGACCTTGATGAAAATGAAGTTGTTGTGCAGTTTTATGTATTATTATTTAGTTAAAATCTGAAAGAAGATGAAAACAGGAGAAGATAAAAGAGATAGCCTGGTTTCTTTCTAAACACATAATTATACTTTTAAAATTAAAAAAAAACAAGATTGTCACTTGTTGTCATGCATGATATCCCAAACTACAAGCGTTTTAAATTCGTTATTGCATTAATTACTTATGTTTTAAATAAATCATATGTTATGTTATATTTATTCATATATACGAACCATCTTAATTTCAAATAAAATTTAAAAAAAAAATTCAAACTCTTTTTATTAAATCTTGTTTTAAACTTAACTTATTTATCTTCCGTTTAAAATTTAAAATAGCTCTTAAAAACGGGTTTTCTATATAGTTAAATAGAATTTAACTTTAACTACCCTTTCAAAATTATTGGATTCAAATTAATGTCTCCTAATTACTATACATATATATATATACACACACTTATATGTATATACTTGAAATTTACAACATTATAATGTCTGCATATATTTATGTACGCGTTAACCTCCTATAAAATTTATTATTTCTAAATTTTTTTTATAAATGCAATATTCATTATAGTTTTCAAATCTATTTAGATATATCTAGATATTTTTTTTATTGTCAGGATTCTATTTGATTAATCAAATGAAATCAGCATCTCCATATTTTAAAATCAATTAGTTATCCAATTAACAGATGTTCAAAATCCGGGTTATCACAACACAAAATAGCCACGCCTTATATTGAAAATGCCAAGTTTTATATCAAATATTTACTAATTCTACTATAAAATCAGCTTATATTTTTTTGTGGGAGTATTAAACCTACATGAGTTATGAATCAATGTAAAGTTTGTGAATTTCTCACTTGATGAATATGGGCATGAATAAATAAGATTAACATGAACAGCGAGTATAACTAAATGCATATAATTCTTCTTAGAACATAGAAACGGAGGTGCTGTGAGAGAAGGTACCACTGGATACTTTTGTCTTCCTCGCATGGATCCTCATCAATCACATCAAATCTACAAAACAATAAAATAAGATCATGAGGTTTTTAAAGAAAAAGGAGAGATGCAACTAATTTCAAAATGTACCATTTATGTACATATATATTCAGTGTATATACTATAGATCGACACTGTTTATTAAAGATCATCGATACTATAGCTTTAAACAGTATTGTTGTCTTTTCATTGTATCCGTGCTTGTTAAATTAATGCTAACTCAAATATTTTATGAAAGTTGATAATTGTATGTCAAAATTGCAGATTTCACTTTCAGCTTCCACAAAAAGCCCCTCTTAATGAACTCTTCAACAAAAATATAGCTAAAGTCAAATGAAATTTAACTAATAATCATAATTAAAGAAATCCTAATTATTAGTGTGGGATATTGATAACTTAAGGGTTGTCACAATATCACTGTTCTCAAATTATGAGTAAAGACAGTGTATCAGAAATAGTTGATTCTTTCAACATCAGATTTAAGGGTAATATGAAAATATTTGATACTAAAGACCAAGAACAAAGTCAAAAATATTCATGCAGGTAGAGACAGAAGCAGTAATAATTGAATCTGATGATGTACTAGAAGCCATATCAGGACAATCTAAAAGGAAATCACTAAAGTAAAACGTCATTCTCAACGGCACTAATGGCCGCCTCTGAATAGCGATTGAAAACTTTTCTCTTTTAAATTGCAGTTTAATCTCTCCTTTAGCCATCTCTATTTTCTGTGCTTCTTCTCTGGGAAGCTAGCGTTCTGTTGTTGTCTGGTTTTTGTCACTGATGTCGTTCTCGACCGATGGTCCGCTTGGTTGATCTCTCTGCAAGGGCCGTCTTGCGAACCACACCTGTCTCGCAGGGCTGTCTCATTAGTGACAGTCCGACCTGGGTTAGGTTCCTACAACATCGTGGGATACGTATTACCAGCACCCCTACATACTTTCGTTTCCTTCCGAAAGATCCGGTTCCTCCAGTACCATCGTCTGCATGTTGTTCTTCTCTTTGTTCCCTTCCCTCTTCCTCTTGTGCTTTATCGATCTCCATTCCAATGCTTAGCGTAGAGGAGATTGCGATCATTAATGATCGTCTTAGTCGTCTAAGTAAGAACTTGGCTCCCTCCAGATCTTCTTTTAGGCAGCAGGGCTCGCTGGAGCCGTTTGGAGTATCTGCGGAGTCCGAACCTCGGATCGCGGATTCGCGTCTTCATCGAGCCTCTCGACGCAGATCGAGAGGTATTCCCGTCACTCCATGCACTATCCGCACACGCTCTATAGCGGCGATTGAGAAGACTGATCGGTCTGCTCTTTATTCATTGTATCTTATCTGATTTGCGTTTGCTCTGCTTTCCTTTGATTGCTTTCTTCCTCTCTGTTGTCTCTGCATTCATGTCGAACTTTCTCTTCTGGAATATTCGTGGTATTGGCAATGATGCTTCTTCTGCTAGGCTGAAGTGCATTGTCCGGAAGCATTCTATTTGCTTGGTGGCTCTATTAGAACCTTTTTTGGGTCCTGGAGAGGTTACCAAGGTTGTGCTGTCGCTTGGGTTTGGCGGTGCCTTGTCCAATGCTTCGGGTAAGATCTGGATTCTATGGTCCAAAGACTGTGTTGTTCGGCCTGTTTTTGACTCGACCCAGCTTATCTCTGTGGTGTGTACCGCTCCCCTTTTCCCTCAACCGTTTCTTTTCTCGGCGGTATACGCCAAGTGTGATCGGTTGGAGAGATTATCCCTTTGGGATGACATTCTTTCACTAGCTGAGATGGGGTTCTCATACTCTGTGGTGGGTGGTGATTTCAATGTTGTTGCTAGTCAGGCTGAAAAATTAGGGGGGGTGGCCGTCAATCGCCCCTCGGTTTCTGACTTCAATTCTTTCATTGTGAGCTCCGGTTTATCAGAAATCCCTTTCGTGGGCTCTGCTTATACTTGGTCTAACAACCAGGAGGGTCTGAACCGGATCCTATCCCGGTTGGATAGAATTTTTGGTTCTCCTGACTGGATTAATCTCCCCTTCTCCTTCTCTACTTCTCATCTACATCGTTCCTGTTCTGATCATGCCCCATTAGTTTTGCGTCGTTCTCCGCGTTCTCTATCGGGGCCTTCATCTTTCCGCTTCCTAAGTATGTGGAGCTCCCACCATACTTTTCTTCAGGTAGTGGAGGACTCGTGGTCCTCTCTTATTTCTGCTTCTCCCTTGGGGGCTTTCTCCCAAAAGCTGAAACGTCTTAAGACCTTCCTTAAGAACTGGAATTCTCTTGTTTTCAGGAACATTTTCGACCGTGTTCTGGCGGCAGAAGAGACCCTCATCCTTGCCGAATCTTTGTTCGACGAGACTCCTTTAGCCGAAAACAAGGAGAAGTGGGCTTCTGACTGGCATTCTCATCGGAACTTCGTATCGAAAACTCCTATCTCCGCCAAAAAACGAGGGTCAAATGGGTGGTCGAAGGAGACTCGAATTCCAAATTTTTCCATTCATCTATTCGTAAGAAAGCCAATTTGCTTTCTATTTGTGAAATCTTAAGATCGGATCTCTCTGTGGCTACAACTCCTACTGAAGTCAGAGAGATCATTGTGACTCACTTCCAATCCTATCTGGGTTCTCCTTCTGTATCAGAACCGGATTTGGACCTCCTTTCCTTCATTCCCCGTCTGGTCCCTTCGGAGGGAAGTGACGCTTTAGCTGTTCCTCCTTCATCGGAAGAGATTTGTGTCTGTGTCTTTGCTCTTAGCAAGGATAGTGCCAGTGGGTCGGATGGCTTCAACGGTTCCTTCTTTCGGAGTGTTTGGCCTATCATTCAGCCATACTTCTGTCTGGCAATCCAACATTTCTTCTCCGGATGAATTCTTCCCATTAGTTGGTCTTCCACTAACTTGGTCCTTATTCCGAAGTGTGATAACCCTCGGTCATGCGCGGAATTTCGTCCGATCAGCCTGTGTAATTTCTCTAACAAAGTGATTTCTAAGGTATTGGCCAATCGTTTGGCTCCGTACCTTGATCGTATCATCTCCTTCTCTCAGGCGGGTTTTGTTAAAGGACGTTTAATCACTGATAACGTCCTATTAGCCCAGGAACTGATTTCTCAGATTGACCAGAAGGTCAGAGGATCTAATATTGTTTTCAAACTAGATATGGAAAAGGCCTACGATTGTATGTCGTGGTTTTTCGTCATTAAGGTTCTGCGTGCCTTTGGGTTTCCTGAAACCCTTATCGATTTGGTTTGGAGGCTCATATCCAACTGTTGGTTCTCCATTCTCATTAACGGATCGGCCAATGGTTTCTTCAAGGCGGGTAGAGGTCTTCGTCAAGGTGATCCTCTATCTCCTTCTCTTTTCGTGATTGCGGGAGAGGCTTTCATTCGAGGGATCCACACCTTAACGATTTTTGGCCAAATTCACCGATTTGGCCTTCCGAGAGGGTGCCCACTCGTCTCATCTGTATCCTTTGCGGACGACGTTGTCATTTTCTCCAACGGAAGCCGGACTTCTGTTCGCCGGCTTATTCGATTTATCCACCTGTACGAGTGGTGCTCGGGCCAGCTCGTTAACTCTTCGAAGAGTTGTTTCGTCCACGCGAAGGATATGGTCCCTTCCAGGGTTTCCTGGGTCGAATCTTTTACCGGTTTCAGGGAAGCCTCCCTTCCTCTTCCTTATTTGGGTATTGTTCTTTACATAGGTAGGAAACTTAATGCCCTTTTCGATCCTCTGACGGACAAAGTTAGGGGAAAGATTATCCGCTGGAATGCGTCTCTTCTTTCTCAAGCAGGAAGATTGGTTCTCATCAAGTCGGTATTAGGATCGTTGGGCACTCATGTCTTCGCCGCGATGACCCCTACGTCTTCTTTCTTTCGGTCATTCCAATCTTTGGCCTCTTCCTTCTTCTGGGGGTCGAAGGTTGACAATCACCGTCATCACTGGGTAACTTGGGACGTCGTATGCCGTCCCAAGAACGAGGGCGGGCTTGGTTTGCGAAACCCAAAGGACATTTGTTCGGCTTTTGCTTGCAAGTTGTGGTATAGGTTTGGGACAAACGATTCCTTATGGGCGACGTTCCTACATGCCAAGTACCAGAGGCTGGCATCTGTTGGCTTTTCCGGATCTCCATCATTCACAAGTGAGACTTGGAAGCACATGCAATCGGTAAAATCGTTTTCTGATTCACATGGAGGTCATTCCGGATGGGATGGCGGTCCGTTTTCCATCTTAAAGGCCTGGAGCTCAGCTCATAATCCCGCTCCCGTCCTCCCTCTTTTCTCTTTCATCTGGGATGCTAGAATCCCTCCTAAAGTGTCTTTGTTCATGTGGCGAACCCTTCATAAAGGGTTGCCAGTTGATGAGAACATTCAGAGGATTGGCATTCCTTATGTCTCCCGATGTAGATGCTGCGGAAATGGGGATTCAGAATCTTTGGATCATTTGCTTTTTTCAGGTTTCTCTGCCAGATCCTGCTGGAATTACTTCGGAAATCTAATGGGTATCCGAGTTAGCAACAGTTCGACGGATGAATTTCAAAGAACCTGGTGGAATGGAATCTCTGGTAAATCTCTTCGCTCTATCATCTTCCTCTTGATTCCTTGTCTGATCTGTTGGCACATTTGGTGCGCGCGGAATAAGGCAATTTTTGAGGAATCACCCATGGATCCCTCTTCCATTATTCGTCGGGTTAGAAATGATGTTTTCTTGGCTTTTCGTGGAAGACCTTTCAAGGGCTCGGTCAGTTCTCGTTCTGGTCGCCTTGTGGACCTGCTATATATTACCTGTTCTCAGTCTTCCTATAGAGCGGGAATTGGATGACACCCGATACCGAGCCAGGTGGCTTTGGCTTTCTCGTCTTCGAATCATCCTCCCCCCTTTTTTTCTCTGATTTTGTGGCTATTGGTTTCAGGCTCTGGATATTCAGGTTTGGATCGGAGACTTTACTCCTCTTCTTATATTGGATCACGGGTGGTGGAAAACCCGGAGCTCATTATCGGCGTTCTCATTTGCGGTTGTTTGGATCTCGGCCGGTTTGTTTGGCATCTATATCTTGAGGGCGACTTCCTCTCCTTATAGTCTGTTCTCGCCGTTTCTACGGTCGTCTGTTATTGTTTGTCTTATTGCTTTTTCGGCGCTTTATGTATTTCCTTGTGCTTTGGTTACCTGTCAGGCATGTTGACAGCTTTTGGGGTTATTTATAAAATTCAATTTAAAAAAAAAGAAAAAAAAGAAGCCATATCAGGAGAGGTTAATAAATTTGGGATAAGCAAATTGGTTATTGGAGCTTCTTCTAGAAATATTTTTATTACGTATTAGTTTCTGATCATCTATACCACCTTATTCTAATGGTATTTAAATGACCAGGTTATATTTAATTTTTATAGCCAATTCAAAGGCACCAAAGTTTCATCTAGACTCTCATAATGCATTACCAGATTCTGTACGATGTATGTAATTTCAAAAGGAAAGTTAAAATCAATACACGCTTCAACATCGAAGATTGATAGCTGCAGATTGCGTGGAGCAGCTTCGAGTATTACTTCATCCATCAGCAGTTTCAGTTTGCCTTCAAGGGAACACTCTGGTAAATAAAATTATTGTTTTTTAAAGTAAATTTTAACACAATCTATAACGTATGACTTTGAACCTTTGTTTCCTTTTAGTTCCAAGTCAGTGTGACAGGGAGAAGCCTTAAACTGAAAGTCATTCCTTTTCTTCACAAGAATGCTTTACAAGTTCAACCTCCAATTTATCGGATATGCGAAGTGAACCTGTTTATCAGAGTTCTCAAACTAATACCATTTCTTGGAACTCTGACAAAGTATCAGGATCAAATATCACTAATGAGTTATCTTTCTTTTTAGGGTCGCTTGTATGAGAAGTGGTTTCGGTCACATTAAGTGATTGGAGGCACCTTAGTGATGATTTGAGAGATGTTTTATGAGAAAGCATTCAGGTGACGTATCTTTCTTTAACATTTCATTTTATATGCTTCTATGTTTTTTATACATTTCAGCTAATCTACCAAGATTATTTGAATAGCTATATATTTTTGAATTAAATAGTCAACATATTTAAGGTTTGTTTTAAATTGTTGACTTTAAAATCAAACTTATATATACATATACTGAAAATTAAAATCTTCACATATATAAGTTATTCTAAATCTAAAATATTACTTATAATAACCATATAAAACAATTTTATCTCCCATTTGGAGAGAATTAACAATGATTGACGATTTAACCGTATCAGTTCTAGTAAAAGCCTGAAACAGTTTATCTCGTTGCGAAATCCTATGACGATACAATCATTCGAGAGTTACACGGGAAATGCATCTTCATTTCTGCAATTATTATATTGGTTCATCCAGTGATCGATTTGAATTGCGGATCTAGCTCTAGAATGCATGTGTTAGTGGCAATCGTTATGCTTCATGAAATCATATTCCGATTGTTAGATACACTATCTAGGTAAGATTATTCAAATTGATTTTCAGTTTCTAGATTTGGTGATCAGTTTGTTTGGAAGCCCATAAGGATTCAAAGCAACATTTTGGGCGTGCATGAAATTTGTTGGCACAACAACGATCTCTTAGTGGCTAGGATCTAAAATTAAATGTATTAGTGATGTTTCTGATTGGTTAAGTCATATGCCTGTGCTTTTCTAATACACGAGTTCGATGTTGTTCCACATTGGAGAAGTTCCATAAATCGACTTCGATGGGGATTAGATAACATCCTTACAAAACAACTCTGGAGTTTATGATTTGATAATTAGTTAAACTGGGGTCCGTAAACCTAATGTCAATTTTGTATATATTACTTTTATTTACATATAACTGGCGTTTCTGATCTTGTAAATACCACATCAAAGGCCATTTTGTTCAATTATCAAGTTAAGGGATTTTCAATTACTGTATGCTTTATTGGTATCACCGCGTTCATATTTTCAAGGCAAAACCGTTGTTTCTATTTATATTTATCATGCTACAAACATGTTAGGCACACCAGATCTGCGACAAAGGAATCAACACCGCGACTCAAACTACTAGCACATCAATAAATCATGATGCCTGCTAGTATGAGTTATTGGTCTACATGAACCCTTATATGTAAATTCAAAGTAAGGAGTGCTAGTCTAAAACTTGAGATTTGGTTGATGGCTGGATAAGTTCGCTGTACAAAACTCTTGCCAAGTCCGGGGTTGTATGGTTTGATTTCATACCATTAGTTGGAGTGACGAATTGAGTGGATATCAGATGAGTATCTTCCAAGTATATTCAAAAAAATGCTAGTACTAACAATAATAATAAATTATAAAATATTAACAAGGTTTAGCTAAGTTTCATAAAAACTAACTAAATTTAAATAGTGATAATTTTCATTATTATCAAAATAAATTAGTTAAGTTCGTGAAAGTTAACTAAGTTTACAATAATAATACTAATACTAATATTAATAATTATAATGAATTATAAAATATTAACCAAATTAACTAAGTTTAATAAAAATTAACTAAATACATATAATAACAATAATAACTAATGTTTATGAAAATTAACTAATTATATAATAATATTACTAATAACAACAACAATCATAAATGATAATAATAATAAGTTAATTATAAGTTTTATAAAATTTAAATAAGTTAATAATAATAGTAAATTATAAAATATTAACCAAGTTAACTAAGTTTTATGAAAAAATGACTAAATTTATTTATAAAATAATAATAATAACAATAATAATAAAAACAACAATAATAAATTATCTAAGATTGCAAAAATTAACTTCATTTATTAAGTTATATAAAAATTAATATGCTTATAAAAATTAATACGCTTATAGAAATTAACTATGTTTATAATAATAATAATAATTTAACTAATGTTTATGAAAATTAACTAAGTTTATACTAATAATAGTAACAACAACAATCATAATAAAAATAAATAAACTAAGTTTTATAAAATTAACTAAGTTTAAAATAATAATAATAATAATAATACCTATAATAAGTTATATCCCTTTCTCTTATCTTAGGTAAACCAAATCTTGTCTTGTGTTTTGTTTATTTATTTTTAATTATTCTTAGTGAAATGGATGAAGATCTTCAAAAAGCAATACGCGAGTAACTGGAAGAGAGGGGTGTGAACGATGAACTAGTGAGATGGCTAAACAATATGAAGTCTTGCATAGAGAAATAGGACAAGGTTAGTAATGATTTCCGTAATTGTTCTATTTTATTTTGTTGCTTGAATTTTTCAGATTCATCGCATATATTAACCAATATTCATGTTCAAGTTTTTCGTTGCCTTGTGCCAATTGAGATGATTTAACTGCACATCTTTTATAGTATCTACAAATTGACCTAACATTTGCATTCTATATATATGATCATTGATATTGCTCAATAATTGGTGATGCCTAACTATTTAGGTCATGCAGATGAAATTTTGAAAGGTTCAAAATTTTATTTTAGGCTTGGAATTATTTTGGCAACTTCTTTAACTAAAATGAAGTAGCATAGATTAACATTACTTAATTCATGGTATTTACTTTCTTTTTCATTCTTTACTTTCTATGTAGACAGATACTTTCTTACTGTGTCACTATAATGAATTACAATAGTCTTTGAACCCAAAAGTAGCCTACAAATAGAAATCATTGTATGTGGAATGAGCAGTTGAGAATCTGGAGATAAATTGAGATAGATAAATTGAGACAAATAGAAATCAACATTTAGAGACAGACTGTGTCATTATGAATTAATGATGAACAATAATTGTTTGTAGTTAACTACTTCCAAGTTAAAATACTTATAATTTTAAGAGTCACATTTCAACTACTGCCACCAATTGTTTCACCTTCAGTGCTCCTAAATATTTCCTTATGCTATTGCATGTAGGATTCAAGCATGATAGGAAGTTTTGACGCTATTGCCTTGTGTTATTGTGCATGTGTCTTTTTAGTTTTTCTGTTTATGTTGAATTTTTCCTCCCTTGATTTTGGTTTTTTTATTGTCACTTCATTTCAAATTCTTTAAGATTGCTTTGATTTTCTATGGCTTGGATGTATTTTGTAGTCAAGTTAAAAAAGGCCTTAGTTTCAACTTATCAGCTCTTTATGCATACATACTGCACTGCGCTATCTAAGAATCAAATTTCGTCAGTGTTTTATTCATATTCGTTCCTAATGTAAATATTTATCTTATTTGCTGGTGTGTAAAAGAAGAAGGAATCAAAAGTTGTGGTTTCTTTTTAATGCAAATAGCCAAATATGTACTTGTTTTTTAAGCTTTGCTTCTATTTTCTGGGGTGTGCTTAAAACATTTCCTACTACGTTTTGATTTATATGATTTAAGCTATTAGATATTATGTGTGTGAATATTTGATATGTTTAATGTAATGTGTTACACCTCTATATTTATTATCTTTTATGATTCTTGTGTTATTTAAATGATTTTATGTTTAAAATGATTATTATTATTATACATTTTGAAATTGATATTTAACACCGTAGTTTATGCATAAGATGCATAAAATATTTGAATTGTGAAACTAAATTATAGCACTTGAAAACCACCATAAATATTTAATAGCACCGAATTACCACCATTAAATCTATCAGTATTACAGATGCATAACGAAAAAAGCACTATGGTATTATAAAAAGTGCTATAAAAGAACATATAATAACAGAGTATAAGCGTTATTGTGGCTGAATCATTATAGCAGCATATTGATGCTGTGACAAGTCAACATATACAAGAACGTGTCCATATACAGCGCTTATAATCCGCTAATATTTTTATAGCAAATTGTTAGTGCTATCTTAGAAAAAACAAAAAGTATTTTGCGGCTAACAACGAATTTCACGGACAAATAACGCTATTATAGTAATCAATATCACATAATTTGCCGTTATAAAAATGTTTAAATAGCGGATTATTTGTGCTACTATATTAATACTTTTTATAGTGCTTATTATGCGCTATAAATTGGTCACTATTTTTAATAACATGTCATTATACAGCATTTCTTAAACTGGTACTAAAGGCTTTAATAGCCTTTTGTTGGTGCTATCGTAGGGTCTTTTTGTTGTAATGATACATTGTGTTCTATTAATATTTAATAGAGTTAGATGTAGTTGGTATTAATTTATAAAATGGTTGTAAATTAATTAAAATCCAATTTGTAATCATATTAATGGCAGAAATATTATTATATATTTTATTATAGATATTTAGGATAATTGATTAAGATTATATATATATATTATGTTCTATTCGTATTGATTAGAGTTAGATGTAGTTGGTATTAATTTATAACATTGTTATAAATTAATTAAACTTAGATTTGTTCTTATATTAGTGATAGGTATATTTTTATATATTTTACTACTAATCAAAAGTTAAAAGCATGACCTTTAAAATAAGCTGTATAGCTAAAATAATTGTTTAAGAATGTTAAATTTATGTTAAAATGGCTTTAATGTTTATTTGGATTTGGTATTAGTTTACTATAGTGTGATTCAATAATTAAATAATTGGTGAATTCTTACAAAGTTGATTTGAAAATTTAGAAATTTCAGAAGAAGAATTGTATTATTTAGTAGGGTTTGATTAAGGTTGTAAAATGATTTATTTAACTTTAGACCCTAAGAAATGGTTTGTGAAATATGTATGTGTATACAACATATACATGAGCAATTTTGAGAGCTTATCATTAGCTAAAATTGATTTTAATGGAAGAATTAAGTGATAGAAGCTATAATAGCTTCGATTCGATGAGAATATTATTTTATTAAATAAGTTAGAAACTTCTATAAAATAAGAAGAAGATGATATAATTATTAGATAGGTTACTCAAGTAAGATGCATTTTTGTTGAATTGTTACAAAATTGTATATGTGAATTGTTATTGATATTGTGATGATAAATTTGTTTCTTTGGCTATGCATTGTTTTCGTGTATATAAATGCGCACAATATTGTTGAGTCAAGATTTTTATAGAGTTTTGATTTCTGACATAGGGATAAGCCATGATCGACAAGACAAAGGGATAAGCCGTGATCGACAAAAAGAAGTTATTCATTAAAGAGACACAAAGAGCTCCATATGTTAGAGGTTGATTATTTGGTATGTTAGTAATGTTTTTTATGTTAAAATCTATCCTCAAATAATCTTATACCTTCAATCTTTGAATATATATATATATATATATATATATATATATGAATGAGTGCACATTAACTGTGCAATCTGGGCTAAACCGGTCGACCGGTTAAAACAAGGCAGTCGACCGTTTCTGCCCAGAATGCTCAGTTGACGTGCACAAGTGTACATAACGTATATATATTCAAATTCCTTTCTACTGGTCCTTTTTGACCTGTCGACCGTTTTTAAACAGAAAGCAACCTTTCGTATAGACACTTCCTTTTCTTCAACGGTTGCTTCTCTTTCTCTTCACCAATGATCATGACCTTTGTTTGTACCTTTTCACAAAGGGTTACAACTGTTTATTTCTTATATAAACATCATGAAATCATTATTCCAATTAATGAAATTCTATTATTCTAATCTCTATTCTATTGATCTCAATCTTATACTCTCAAGCGCTCAAATTGCTCATATTCTATCATATATTTTTGAATCCTGAAATTTATTTAATATTCTTTTGATTCAATACGATATCCACTTCCAAATCTTCATATATACAAATATTCTATTTTAGGATAAGATTATAGGAAGTTTGTACTGCAAGTGACAAAATAGTGTTAGCAAGAACACATACCGTCAACAAACAATTATTTTCATCTTTGTTGAAGTCCTCGGTGTTGTAAGAGGCAAGTGTTGAAGTCCTTGGTGTTGTAAGAGGCAAGTGTTGAAGTCCTCAGTGTATTAGAGGCGTGAAATCCCGTTCGTCTGCTCGGGTGTTGTAAACCTGTTCCTCCAGGTGAAGCGAGGTAGTTGGTAGTGAAAATCCAGATAGAAGTCTGGGACTGGACGTAGGACGGTGCTCCGAACCAGTATAAAAATCTCTGGTGTGCTTTTTCTATTTTACTGAATTTTCTATTATCTGTGATTAGTCATATTTTTGTGTGTTATACATCATATTACGCGATCCGTGTGTACTATATTAGCACGTACACATTTTCATTTGGTATTAGAGCACGGTCATCATATAATCGTAACACAGTTATTTGGTATATTCTTGTAATATGGCAAATAACGCAAGTACTACCACTCAAAACACAACTTACACGGAAGGTCAATCGACACAAAGACCTCCATTTTTCAATGGTCTTAACTATAGCTATTGGGCAACACGTATGTCATTCTTTATGCAATCAAACAGTTATGATGCCTGGAATGCTACTCAAAAAGAAATAGTGAATCCAGCAACTGATTATTCAGAATGGACAGCGGCTGAGAAAACGGCAGCAGCCGTAAATGCAAAAGCAATAAATATGTTGTTTTGTGCATTAGACCAAAATGAATATAACCGTGTTAGTATCTGCACTACTGCATATCAAATTTGGCAAACGCTGAAAACCACTCATGAAGGTACTAACAAGGTTAAACAAGCCAAAATAGCCATGCTGAAAAGTCAATTTCAAAATTTCAAAATGAAACCAAATGAGACAATCAATGATATGTATTCACGTTTTCAAACTATTCACCATGCACTTATTGGCTTAGGACAAAAGTATTCTGATTTTGATGTTGTTTCAACAGTCCTACATTCTCTGACTAGTGAATGGGAAGGAAAAGTATTAGCAATTGAAGAAGCTAATGACCTTTCCGTCATGAAGCCAGATGAATTGATATGAAATCTAATGTCCTATGAAGCTAATTTGCAGACTAGAAAGGAACAAAAAGAAGAAAAGAAGAACGTGGCATTCCACGCTGAAAAAGACGAAAATGAATCAGAGTCTGAAGATGAAGATCTGGCATTCATAGCAAAAGGTTTCAAAAAATTCCTAAAACAGCGAAAAGCCAGTCGTTATAACAGAAAGAAATCTGGATCAAATAAACCAACATCATCCGTTATAGAATGCTTCAACTGTCACAAAAAGGGGCACATGGACAAGGATTGTCCGGAGCAAAAGTAGAAGTCAGAAAATGACAAATTAAAATATAAGAAGGACAAATCAAAGAAACGAGCATTCTCAGTAACGTGGGATGATACAGACTCATCAGAAAGTGATAATGATACAGAAGATGAACAAGCAAATGTCTGTTTCATGACAACAGAAGATGAGGTACAAATTCCTACATTTGATGAAGTACTTGATATTAATGCTGAATTGATAGTCAAATATAAAGACATAAAACGACAGCTAAAAGAAGCCAAAGCAGATTTGAGTAGAGCAGAATTTGAACGAGATATTTTAAAAGACGAGAAGAAAATATTAGAAGAAGAACTTGAAAAACTTCAAAAATCATCATCTAATGTTGACTCTCAATTATCTCTTTTGAGTCAAGAAATTGAAACTCAAAAAGAGAAAAATAATGCTCTCACTACTAAAAATCATGAGCTTAAGGCAAAAGTCAAAATTCTGGACCTAGAAAAGGCTAGTTTACAAACTAAGTTAGATAACATTACTCAAAATGTTTCTAACTTTAACAAAGGACGAGAAAATTTGACAAAAATCATTGAAAGTTCACAATCTGTTTCAAATAAACAAGGTTTGGGATATAAGAAACAAGAAACTAAGAAACATCTTGGTAAAGAAAGGAAGAAGAAAGTACAAAAGATTGAAGCTAAGAAAAATCTTAGTTTATTATATTCCAAACCAAAACCAGTTGTGAAATTTCAGAAGAAAAATGTCAAGACTATCAAAATATGGGTTCCTAAAACAAATAACAATTTGATTAGGAACAAATATATTAAGAATTTCATGAATACTGTGCATCTTAATACAAATTATATATATAAAGGGGATACCGGACCCGTATGGGTTTGGACTCCTAAGACCTAACTCTTAGGTCCCCATAAAAAGTGGGTACCATGGACCCAATTTTATTTTTTGCAGGTCCCACTTAAGAAAAGAGGAAAGTGGATATTGGACAGTGGTTGCTCGAAGCACATGACTGAAGACAAGAGCTTATTGACAAATATTACATACTCAGATGGTGGCTCCGTCACTTTTGGAGATAATTCAAAAGGCTATATCATCGGAAAAGGCGATGTGAGCAATTGCGGTACATCTAAATTTCTTATGACTTTAGTTTTTGCTTTAAAGACATTATCTGGCACTTGTACTAAATAGTGTCGTGTTTTAATTCGTACTAGACTTGCGTGTATTATCATCTTGCGTGAATGTTACTCTTGATCTATGGTAGTAGTTTTATGTTGCTTATAATCTCATTTACATCCTCCATTTAACAACTCCTTTTCGTCGATGACAAAGGGGGAGAAAATTGTGCTAACAGTATATATGCAGGACACAATCTCAGGGGGATATCATATACAGGGGGAGATTCATAACTATGTTGTCATCAATCAAAAAAGGGGAGAATGTTGAGTCAAGATTTTTATAGAGTTTTGATTTCTGACAAAGGGATAAGCCGTGATCGACAAGACAAAGGGATAAGCCGTGATCGACAAAAAGAAGTTATTCATTAAAGAGACACAAAGAGCTCCATATGTTAGAGGTTGATTATTTGGTATGTTAGTAATGTTATTTATGTTAAAATCTATCCTCAAATAATCTTATACCTTCAATCTTTGAAAATATATATATATATATATATATATATATATATATATATATATATATATATATATATATGAGTGCATATTAACTGTGCAATCTGGGCTAAACCGGTCGACCGGTTAAAACAAGGCAGTCGACCGTTTCTGCCTAGAATGCTCAGTTAACGTGCACAAGTTTACATAACGTATATATATTCAAATTCCTTTCTACTGGTCCTTTTTGACCTGTCGACCGTTTTCAAATAGAAAGCAACCTTTCGTATAGACACTTCCTTTTCTTCAACAGTTGCTTCTCTTTCTCTTCACCAATGATCATGACCTTTGTTTGTACCTTTTCACAAAGGGTTACAACTGTTTATTTCTTATATAAACATCATGAAATCATTATTCCAATTAACGAAATTCTATTATTCTAATCTCTATTCTATTGACCTCAATCTTATACTCTCATGCGCTCAAATTGCTCATATTCTATCATATATCGTTTTTTGAATCCTGAAATTTATTTAATATTCTTTTGATTCAATACGATATCCACTTCCAAACCTTCATATATATAAATATTCTATTTGAGGATAAGATTATAGGAAGTTTGTACTACAAGTGACAAAATAGTGTTAGCAAGAACACATACCGTCAACAAACAATTATTTTCATCTTTGTTGAAGTCCTCGGTGTTGTAAGAGGCAAGTGTTGAAGTCCTCGGTGTTGTAAGAGGCAAGTGTTGAAGTCCTCAGTGTATTAGAGGCGTGAAATCCCGTTCGTCTGCTCGGGTGTTGTAAACCTGTTCCTCCGGGTGAAGCGAGGTAGTTGGTAGTGAAAATCCAGATAGAAGTCTGGGACTGGACGTAGGACGGTGCTCCGAACCAGTATAAAAATCTCTGGTGTGCTTTTTCTATTTTATTGAATTTTCTATTATCTGTGATTAGTCATATTTTTGTGTGTTATACATCATATTACGCGATCCGTGTGTACTATATTAGCACGTACACATTTTCATTTGGTATCAGAGCACGGTCATCATATAACCGTAACACAGTTATTTGGTATATTCTTGTAATATGGCAAATAACGCAAGTACTACCACTCAAAACACCACTTACACGGAAGGTCAATTGACACAAAGACCTCCATTTTTCAATGGTCTTAACTATAGCTATTGGGCAACACGTATGTCATTCTTTATGCAATCAAACAGTTATGATGCCTGGAATGCTACTCAAAAAGAAATAGTGAATCCAACAACTGATTATTCAGAATGGACAGCGGCTGAGAAAACGGCAGCAGCCGTAAATGCAAAAGCAATAAATATGTTTTTTTTGTGCATTAGACCAAAATGAATATAACCGTGTTAGTATGGTCAGGCAGTTGGATTATCCCTAAGCCATGTTTATGGAGATGGCCGACTATACTTTAGTAGTTTCATTTTGATTTATACATGGTTTTGGTATACAATATTTTGAGATAGTTCACCTCATGCCATATTTTATGTCTAACCTGCATTTTGTCTTTGTATGTTTATGTAAGGACAATCTCAGTTACTCGACTGAGTATTTTGAGAGCCAGGTACTTTTGGGGATATACTTTTAGGACAGCCGGAGCACTTTGGAGGCGAAGATGATACCTTTTATAGATACTTGATATTGTAGTAGTACATGACATATATGTTATTTATATATGAGATGTGTTGTATTAGACATTGTATTTTGACTTTATGTACCGATATTTATCTATCTGTTACTTCCATCAGCATAGTCTTTTATACGTTTTATCTTATTATGTTTGCGTATATTAAGTGTATTATAGATTATCATTCCACTATGAGATTCTATCGCTACAGCTTGTTTTGTTAATTTTTTTATTTTACTTCTCCTCGACAAAATGTTTTTTGCGGTATTCAAGTGTCAGAAATTGTCATTCGACATTGATTCAGAGTATTACGATGGGCAAATCGTCACAGGTTTTAAGCTAGGAAATGTATCCATGGGTAAAATAAGAGTTTACATATTTCCTATGGTAAAAACTACTTCATTGGAGACAAATACGTGTTTGTGTATATATGTGCGATTGATGATAATTCATACTGCTAGGTAAAGGGTTGAAATTTGATGCCAGCAAGCGATGTCATAGTGACGTGGTGATGGCACGGCGTCGCTAAAATTTTTTTCGTCACTAAGGCATCGCTAATTATGCCTTTGTGACAACATTCCCATTTTTTTTTTGAAATATATGGTGTCACTAAGGTGTTGGAAATTTCCTATGTCTTAGTGACGTCTAAGGAATTAGTGATGAACAAAGAGCAATCCACATCTTCATGTTATTATTAATTTCAACGGTTCAAATAGAATATCTAATTGCTCAGGAATGGTCATCCGCATGCATTGTATAAATAATCAAAGCCCTCAAATTGAAAAAAGAACGAAACCAACGATTCTGAAACTCCAAAGTTACAATAATAAACCAAATAATTATAGAAGTATCTCTTTATGCCTTCTCCCATTTTACCTTCTTCATTGCTCCTGAACCTAAATCAAAATGTTATCCTCGTGTTTTTAGAAACCTAATTTCTCTCATGTATTTCAATTGGAATGGCTATAAGGAAGCAACTTGCAGCAAAAGATGCTCGTAAGTATGCTCTAGTCATCGGCAACATGGAGAAAGCCGACAGTGAACCGGTGCTCTTCGTTACA
Source organism: Allium cepa (assembly GCA_030765085.1). NCBI lineage: Eukaryota > Viridiplantae > Streptophyta > Magnoliopsida > Asparagales > Amaryllidaceae > Allium > Allium cepa. Next base: position 562,581,823 of record CM060932.1, read on the forward strand.
TTAGCGATTTGACCATCAGTAATGCGAAGATGAAGAGCTTTTCATTGTTTATTTGTGAAAAGTTGGCAGTACGAACCCACATTCGGCTCTTCTTTATCTTTCTATTTATTTACATATTACAATGACATATATATCCATTTAATCTTATATCTCTGGTTGACTAATTTATATAGAAACAGTCAAAATCTAAACAGGTCAACCCGAGGTTGCAATATACTATCTTTTGAGTCTGAATTATTTGTTATGACCCACCATATTTTATATTGATATACCTTTAAATGTTCATTGTTTTTGTATAACATTGTGAAAAGGATAGTAAAACACATGCAAGCATATTGCTATCTCAACATTACTAAAATAATACACATGCTTCGCACATAGGTATTTGTTAATGCTGAAGGAATAAGATGCATTGGCTATTGCAACAGCTTATACCCATCTTTCCTAATATAAGGGTTATAAATGCAATTTCACGTAGTACAGCTGGAATGAGTTGTATACAATTAAACAAGTAAATCTAGGCTGAGAAATACACACACACACACACATATATATACGCCACTGTATTGCACTATAACATTATTATCTTTCTGATATAGTAAAGGAGTTTGCAATATCTCCTTTCTTATATTTCTAACTTGGTATCAGAGCCACAGTGCCTAAAGGTCATCTACCACCACTTTAGTGATCAATCACCATGTCATCACCTTGTTTGAGTGTGGCTGTGTTTGTAATCTCCTCAAGTAGATTTCATGATTGGAGATAACTTGATTTTTTAATTAAGGTTCACTGTAATTCTCTTGAAGAACAAACTTTCACCCACAACTAATCTGTGTTGTGCTTGAAAGTGATCAGAAAAGCCTCATCATCAACTTAGCTGCATTAGATCAAGATCATCAGAGAGAACCTCATTTGATCAAGAAACAATGGCTGGAACAACTGATAACACATTAAATGTATCATCGGTTGCTCATGTTGTTAATCAGACTTCTGAATTAGAAGAAATATCCAAGAAAATCATCAATCCAAGAAGTGAGATCTTCAGTATTCAATTAGATGAGAGCAATTTCTTGCTGTGGAAATATCATATCTCAACTTCCATTAGGGGATATGGACTAGAAGAGTATTGTTTCCTGGAGATTCGACCAGGCAACTTGGTACTCGGCTCAACCGGTTTGTTCGGCATATCGTCACGGTCGGTATCCAGCAAGTACTCGGCATTTAGGAGCGCTCGACATAAAGGGACACTTGGCAGAAAGGAGCGCTCGGCACTTAGAAGTGGATTGTTCGGCATATCGTCACGATCGGCATCCAACAAGCACTCGGTAGAAAGGAGCGCTTGGCACTTAGAAGCGTTCGACATTGGGAAGTGTTTGGCAGACTAGTTTGTTTGGCATGGCAGAGCACTCGGCATCTAGAGAGCGTTCGCCATTGATAATGCTCGGCATTCAGGGTGTCCAGCATTCAGAACGTTCGGCTCCGCTTCACTCGGCATGCCTCCATATCGCTCGGCATCCTAGGTGTTCGGCACCACTACGTTCGGCATTCAAAGAGCGCTCGGCATTAATGCTTCACTCGGCATTCCTGGACCATTTAGCATTCTAGCCTCGCTCGGCCTCTTCCTCGTTTGGCATCAATTCTCGATCGGCCTACATCCCTCACTTAATACATCGCATCGTTCGGCACAAAGATGATGGTTCGGCATTTGACCGTTCAGCATGTTCGAGTCGGCGCGTAGAGACCACAATTTGACCGTTCGGCATGTTTGGGTCGGCGAACAGAGACCACTCCATTCGGGCCGAGGTATTCAGCTACCAGGCCCACAAGGGAAGTCCAACCCACCTTCGTCTATAAATAGAGAGGCAGGGGCACAGTGAAAAGGATCCTTTTTTCGAGAACACTGGAGAGACTCTGCCATTTTTGATACTCTCTTCTTTTTCATTCAAACTTGTATTCAAGTGATTGATTTATGAATTGTAGCAGTACTCAAGTAATGGAGAAAGCAATAAAGATTAACTTCAAAGTGGACTTAGGCAGTTACGCCGAACCACTATAAATTTGGTGTTCTTTTCCTCTATATTTAAATTTATATATTGTTCTCTATTTTAATTCACTTTCTTCATTAATCTCTCTACACAATCTTTTTAAGGGTGTTAGTGACCAATTTTGGTGCTAACATTTTGGTGCTTTCACTGATAATTGAATTCTCTGGCTGTTAGGATCTGCTTTGTAGCTACTGGATTGCATAAATCCCCAGAGGAGATCTAAGATCATTGACAAGGCGTCTGTTGATTCTATTTAGAGTTATAACCAACAACTCTACCATGGGAAGACCACGAACCAGATCGGCCTCTCACAACGCAGATGTCCATGAGACTCCTAGCGTGCAACAAGTTTGACCTAGAAATCAGCAAGCAACTCGAGGTGCAGGCCCCTCCGTCCAAAACCAAGCAGAAGTTGTTTCCCGAACAGAGTTCAATGACTTGATAAAAGAACTCAAGGAAAGTAGAAGGCAACTTGCTGAGAAGATTCAAGCCAACACTAACCTCATGACTCAGCTCGCTTAGCAACAGCACCAGAATGCTGGAGGTAACCCTGCCGTTTATTTTGAATCTGATAGTTCAACGTCAGCTGACGAACCTCCTAGGCATAGACGCCGTAAGGATGAAGGTGCACAAGCAGGCGTTGGGAATCAAGGCCACGAAGAGACCGGACACCCGAATCTCCAAGACCTAAATTAGGCGGGACATCAACCCGTACGGTCCTGTGGAACGGAAACCGACCTTCCATCCTCCATACAAACTCCGGACTTGACAGCTATGGTCAGGCAGTTGATGAGGGAGAACCAATGCTTGACCAATGAAGATTGGGGAGTGTCCAGAAGTCATACTCCCTTTACAGATGGTATCCTGCAGGCTGAGTACCCCAAGAAGTTCAATATTCCGACTATCCCAGCCTACGAAGGGATGACTGATCCCAGGCAGCATGTGATGAGGTACGGATGGACGATGGATTCTATAAGAGCTAATGATGCAACCAAGTGTAGGTGCTTCCCAATCACCCTATCCGGAATTGCCACCATATGGTTTACTCGACTTCCCCCACGGTCTATATCCAGCTTTGACGAATTGGCAGTGAAATTCATAGAGCATTTCAGGATAAACACCACTCGTCCAAAGGATGTGATGTCCTTATCAAGCATAATCCAAGCTCCGAGAGAGTCATTGAAAGCATACATGCAGAGATTTCATATTGCTGCTACTGAGGTGAGCAATCCAAATGACCATGCAATTTTGATGGCGGTAATGCATGGAGTGGATCCAGACTCTGAATTCGGAGATTGGTTGGCGGCAAAGCCCCCAGCCACGCTGGAGCATTTTTATTCGAAAGCTCATCAGTTCATAAAAAGGGAAGAAGCTTTATGGACAAGACGAGACAAGGCATCAGGGCCTGCGCAGGAGACTGAGAAAAGTATCGTCGCCATGAAGCAAACCAGCGATAATTCGAGAAAAGCCCAAGTCAGCATCCAAAACAAGGCTGGACAGTCTAAAGGATCTGGAGGTGGAAATCCCGCAAAGAAGAGAGAGACGGGGAAATGGAAGTCAAGGATCCCGACCTACACTGAATACACCCCGCTCAATGCATCACTTGAGAACATCTATTTGTCGACTTGCAATACTTTTCAGTATAGGAAACCACGTCCAAAGGAATCAACGGAGGAACAGAAGCGGACTGGGAAGTACTGCCGCTTTCACGAGTCTTATGGGCACAACACAGAGGAGTGCAAGCACCTCCATGATGCTATTGAAAAGTTGATGAGACAGAAGAAGCTGCAGGAGTTCGTCAATGACCCACAAGATGGAAGACAAGAGACATCGGACCCCGGACGCAGGCCAGCTCCACGCCAACCAGAACAACCTGCTCGAACTGTGGGTAGATTGGTTATCAACACGATTGCGGGCGGACCTCATCCCGCGGATAAGAATTGGCAGGAGATGGAGCGTTATACCAACTCTTTAAGACATGTGGAGTATGAGTGTTGTTCGAATGTGGAGGATGGGGCTCCTGCAAAGAAGCAGCGAACGATGGATGATGATATTGTATTCAGGAGCCAAGATGCGGATAAGGTGGAGGCCCCTACCATCAACCCGATGGTCATATCTGCGACAATCGGGCCGGCATTTGTGAAGAGAATTCTAATTGATTGTGGAAGTTCCGTTAACATCATCTTCAAGAAGGCATATGACCAAATGAAGCTGGAAGCTAAGGATTTGAAACCATCCAATGCTAGAATCCATGGCTTTAACGGCGCAGCAACGGATGCAGTGGGATATGTGGAGTTAGCAGTTGAACTGGGGCAAGGCGAGCGTAGGAGGGTGCGAATCCTACCATTCATAGTGTTGGACGTTGACTCTCCATATAACATATTTCTAGGATGTCCAGCCTTGGCAGAATTTAGGCCAGCATTAGTCCCTTGGTGTCTGATGTTAAAATTTCCCACAGACGGAGGTGTTGGAGTGGTACACGGCGATCAGGGGACCAGACGTGCCTGCTATGTGGCTGAACTGAGAGAGGCTCAGCGTAAAAAGAAAGGAAAGATTGCGGACCGCTCCGTCCGCATCCGAAATGCTGATGATTGTCAAGTAGCGCCCGAGCCCTGGCTCGGGCAACACTCTCGGATCTATAGAGACATAGATCCGAGAGACGACGATGGGGGACCTTGGGAAACCAATGCAGCACCGGCTGAGCTCACAATTGACATCCCAGTCGGCCGGGATGACCAGTCACGAATTCTTAAAATTGGATCACAACTCGACCCCGTGGTGGCCGAGAACCTCACTGACTTCCTCCGAGCGAATCTTGATGTCTTCGCTTGGACCCACTCTGATATGTGTAGGATTTCTCCAACAATTGCGAGTCAAATGTTGAACATAGACCCCAAGTACGTTCCTGTAAAATAGAAAAGGGGAGGTATGGACCCGGAGAGGTCCGCAGCTCTCAAAGAGGAGGTGGACAAACTCAAGGCCAATGGGTTCGTCTGCGGCGCCCTCTATCCTGAATGGGTCTCTAACCCAGTGCTGGCGAAGAAAGAAAATGGAAAGTGGAGGACTTGTGTTGATTACTCTGATCTGAATAAAGCATGCCCGAAGGATAGTTTCCCTTTACCTAGAATCGACCAGCTCGTCGACTCTACCGCCGAACACGAATTACTATCATTTATGGATGCATACTCTAGATATAACCAAATCCGATGCACCTCCCAGACGAAGAACACACCAGTCTTGTCATAAGTGTTGGGTTGTATTGCTATGTAGTGATGCCCTTTGGATTGAAAAACGTAGGAGCAACTTATCAGCGTCTGGTAAATCGGATGTTCAAAGACCAAATTGGTAAAACGATGGAAGTTTATGTGGATGACATGCTCGTGAAGTCACGATAGTCAAACGACCACATCCGAGACTTAGCGGAAATGTTTGACATACTCAGGCATTATGGAATGAAGATCAATCCTTTGAAGTGTACGTTCGGCGTAGCGTCAGGAAAGTTTCTGGGTTTCATTGTGAATGCGCGGGGAATCGAGGCTAACCCGGAGAAGATTCAGGCTATCCGAGATATACAAGTGCCCGGAACCATAAAACAGGTGCAAAGCTTGAATGGAAAGGTGGCCGCGCTGAGCCGATTCATATCTAGGGCCACAGACAAGTGTATTCCTTTCTTCGATGTCATAAAGAAAGGAAAGAGGAATTTCGAGTGGACATGAGACTGTGAGGAAGCATTCTGAGCTCTTGTAAGGCACTTGGAAAGTCCCCCGATATTATCAAAACCAATAGACCATGAAATGATGTATGTATACTTAGCTATATCCCAGCACGCTATCAGCACAGCCCTAGTTCACGAGGAAGACCAGGTTCAGAAGCCAGTTTACTATGTTAGTGAACGCTTGACGGGGGCAGAAAGAAATTGTTCAAAGATTGAAAAACTAGCGTATTGCTTGGTGATTGCATCACGCAAGCTTCCCCCGTATTTTCAGGCACACTCAATCAGTGTATATACCGATCAACCTTTGCGATAGATACTCCAACGACCGGAAACTTCCGGAAGGATGTTAAAATGGAATATTGAGCTAAATCAGTTCGACATTACCTACCTGCCGTGAAGGGCCATACAAGGACAGACACTAGCTGACTTCATTGCCGAGTTCACTATGACAGACGAATCAAACGATCACAATGTCATACCACCCGTTCGATGGAAGATGTACGCCGATGGGGCATCTAACGATCGTTGTTCGGGGGTTGGCATAGTTCTTGTAACTCCTGAAAACCGATCGGTTTGCTACGCTTTGAAGCTTGAATTCACAGCGACGAATAATGAAGCCGAATATGAGGCGTTGATCGCCGGCTTAAGACTTATTAAAGAACTGGGAGTAAAATTGATTGAGATCTTTAGCGACTCTCAGTTGGTGGTATACCAAGTGCGAGGAGACTACCAAGCGAGGGGGCAGAGACTTGCCTCATATTTGGTCCGAGTCCAGGAGCTGCTAGCGAATTTTGATTACTATGATATTTCACATATCCCGCGTGAGCAAAACAGAGCAGCCAATTCATTGGCAAAATTTGCAAGCACAGGCGGTACACAACAAATGGGATTATTTCCTGTTGAAACCCTCCATGCTCCGAGTATAGATATGATGGAGGTAGATTTCGTGTTAGAAACAGAAATCGAGAAGGAATCGTGGATGACCCCAATCAGAAAGTACCTGTTATTCGAGATCTTACCCAAAGAAAGGAGCGAAAGACGACAAGTCCATCGTAAAGCTTCTCGTTATGTAATACAGGACGGAATAATGTATCGAAGGGGATTCTCAACCCCATTACTCCAGTGCATTGCCCATGATGAGATAAAACAAGTCCTGAAGGAAGTCCATGAGGGAGAGTGCGGTGACCATACTAGGGGGCAGACACTAGCTAAGTAAGTCCTCCGTTATGGATATTACTGGTCAACTATGAATCGGGATGCCCAGACTATGTAAGAAGATGTGACAAATGCCAGATATATGCAAAGATCTCGAGAGCTCCGTCGACGAAGCTCACGCAGATGGTTAGTCCCTAGCCATTTGCAATGTGGGGGATTGACCTAGTCGGCTCTTTACCCATATCCAAAGGTGGAGAGAAATATGCAATAGTTGTGGTCGACTACTTCACCAAATGGGCTGAAGTAGAGCCTCTGGCCACAATAACCACCAAGAAGGTTATTAATTTCGTCGTACGAAACATCATATACCGTTTTGCCCTTCCACGGACCATCATTACAGACAATGGAACTCAATTCGAGAGCAAGGAGTTCAAAGATTTCTGTTAGAAATACGGCATTGAGAAGAAGTTTGCAGCGGTTGCTCACCCAAAAGCCAACGGACAAGTGGAAGCCGTAAACAAGATAATCAAGTCCATATTGAAAAAGCGTCTGGAAAAGGCTAGAGGCAAGTGGGTGGATGAACTTCCAACGGTGCTTTGGGCCTACAGGACCACCCACAAGACCGTGACTGGTCACACTCCATTCGCATTGGCATATGGCACGGAAGCCGTCATACCCATGGAACTTGAAGTTCCATCACATCGGATAACTCATTACGGCCCCGAGTTGAACCAGAATCTTCTATTGGAATCATTGGACTTCATTGATGAGAAACGCGAAGAAGCCAACTTGAGAGCGACCGCATACAAACATAAAGTCGCCAAATATTACAACGAAAAGGTCCGACCGAGAATTTTTGGTGTGAAAGACCTTTTTTTTAAACGAGTTTTTCCAATCCCATCTCATATGAATCCCGCATGGGAAGGTCCGTACGTCATCAAACGGAAGCTTAGAGAAGGAACTTTCAAGCTAGCGACCGTCGATGGTGTGACACTCCCCCGAGCCTGTAACAGCGAGCACTTGCGGCATTATTATACTTAGTCTATTTCTTTCATATATTAGTTGCACTTATTTCCAGTACGCTTTTATTTCTAGTTCTTGACATGTAGTAAGGCAATTCAACTTGCTCTCATTAATAAAGGCTTGAAGCCATCTTTTCCATAAATGACTAATGTCTCTGCATATGATGATCCTGTGACAGACAAACGAAACCGTATTATTCTGGCTGACGTACGAACGAGTATAAACGACTCAAAATCTCCAAGTCCTCGGAGTGTGGACTGGAGTACTCTATGTCCCCGGAGCACGGACTCGAGTATAAACGACTCAAAATCTCCAAGTCCACGGAGTGCGGACTGGAGTACTCTAAGTCCCCGGAGCACGGACTCGAGTATAAACGACTCAAAATCTCTAAGTCCCCGAAGTGCGGACTGGAGTACTCCAAGTCCCCGGAGCATGGACTCGAGTATAAACGACTCAAAATCTCCAAGTCCCCAAAGTGCGGACTGGAATACTCTAAGTCCCCGCAGCGCGGACTCGAGTATAAATGACTCAAAATCTCCAAGTCCTAGGAGTGCGGACTAGTACTCTAAGTCCCCGGAGCGCAGACTCGAGTATAAACGACTCAAAATCTCCAAGTCCCCAAAGTGCGGACTGGAGCACTCTAAGTCCTTGGAGCACGGACTCGATTATAAACGACTCAAAATCTCCAAGTCCCCGGAGTGCGGACTGGAGTACTCTAAGTCCCCGGAGCGCGGACTCGAGTATAAACGACTCAAAATCTCCAAGTCCCCAAAGTGCGGACTGGAGTACTCTAAGTCCCTGGAGCGCGGACCCGAGTATAAACGCTTCAAAATCCCCAAGTCCTCGGAATGTCGACCGAAATACTCTAAGTCCTCAGTAAACGATTTAAATGACCAGGTCCGCTGAAGGTGGGCTGGATATAAATGACTTGAAGTCATCAAGCCTTCGGCGCACGTATTAGAAAATATTCTAAGTGCTTGGAGCGCGAAAGAAAAAACAGACAGCTCTCAAAGAATATCCGAGCTATATGAAGATGAACCGAGAGGTCTATTATATTCACAACAGCTTGGATTTGAATCACAATCATAAAGAAAATTGAACGATAAGAGCCATGGAAAGACAGAAAAACTAAGTTTTATTCATCAAAGATAAGTTTCCATTACAACTCCTTTGAAGCTCGGAATCAAAAGTTTATTTACATAAACTAAGAAAGCAAAAGTACTTGCATAATCTAAACCGACTCTCGTTGAACGAGAGTAATGATTACTTCTTGTGCTTCTTCGCCTTCTTCGCCTCCATTGTCTTCTCAGACGACTCCTCTTCTCCGTGTTTACCCTTGGTACCCTTCTTTGATGGAGGAGTGACAGCCGAAGAAGTATGAGGGACGTCCATGGGTTTGGACCTCCAGGGGAGAATGATCTTCAGCGGCTTATTCAGAGGATCGTCGGGGTCCATGGCTTGAGGTTCGACCTTGATCTTGGTTGTTTCTCTCTTCTTCTTCTCAAGCCGCTCCATCATACTCAGTTCAGATGTGTATTCAGAGGTGCCCGTGATCTCTACTTCATAACTCCCCTCGATGGGAGAAGAAGTCTCAGATTTGTCTTCATCCAGCGCCCCAATCACCTGAGCATCTGGCCCGGGATCTTATCCTGCCTGACTGGCCTCACCTATCTTTTCCTCCACCTCTTTAGCGACATCGCACCTCGGAGTGGGCCCAGGATCAGAACGACCTCCACGAAAGCATGAAAAACAAGCATTAGAATACAATAGTCCTTCATAAAGAATGACGACATTTGAAATCTTAAAGTGAAGAGTTATCTTCCAGCTTCCGGCAGGCTTTCAGCCGTCAAAGGGGTCTCACCCTCCGGAATGGGAGACAGAATATGGATGCCAAGGCCAGGGTCCTCTGGATTGTAACCAATATGCTGCTCGAATGGATCGAATATCGGCTCCGGATGGACCAGTAATAACTTCTTTCCCTTTCTTTGAGGGGGAACCTTTGCCATATATAGTTTTAGCTGCAGACAAGTCCGAAGGCTCGATTCCCTTGTGGAATTCTTTTATCAAGGCCCCCTCGTCAATCTCTTCGGTACCGTGCTCGGCCTTTCTGATTTTGACTAAAGTCTCTCACGCCTCGGCCAGAGATTCAAGATAACCCTCACCCAAGAAAGTTAAGTCTCGATGTATGAGAACGCGGCCGTTGAACTCAGCAATTAGCGGGTCAAACATGCTTTTGACCTCTTCCCTGCCTTCTTCCCTAGCCGCCTCGAGACGCGAGTCGATATCCATGGACGCCATCTTATTTCCCTCTTCATGGGCTTTGCTCTTTAACGCCTCAATCTTGGACAGCTCGCACTCAAGTTTTTCTTTTAAAAGTCGAGTGGCAACGATCTCGTCACAGTATCGTTGTGATTCTTCTTGGGCGGCCATTTTCTCTTCCTTCTCCCTGCGAAGCTTCTCCTCAAGTTCCTTGACTCGGAGGCTGAGTGCGCCCCTCTCCTTTTGAACCGAGTCCTTCTCTAGAGACAAAGCCCCACATCGTTGAACCGGCTCGTCGAGTTCTTTCTTATGAGTTGATTTCAGACGAGTAACGGCCTCGGCAGTATCCTTGGCGCTCTGATGGGCGACCTCAAGTTCAGATTTATAAGTTGCAATCTCTTCGTCTTGAGCTTTAATGATATCTTTGTCGTGGATAGCGTCAAGCTTCAGACGATCGATTTCATGTTGGCGCTCCACGGAGACTTAAGAAAGTTTTTCAACCAAATGAACAAACGCGTCGTGTTGAACGTAGACGTCGTTTGTACAGGAGATGGCGCTCTGCTTGACGTGTCCGGGGATAGGATGAATCGCCTGGAGAAATTTCAGGCCATCAAAGCAGATTTTCGAAAACTTATCTTTAAGCTCGGTCATCCTCTCCGATACCCATGGGTCTATTGCGGGAGCGGAAGGAGACGGCCTTGAAAATTCGCCTCTCCTGTGAGAATCTCGAGACTGCCGAGAGGAAGAGGAGTCGGAGTGTTGGTCCCAGGGAGCATCAGATTGCGACCTTTATGGCCGCGCTTGTCTTTACTTTGCTCCAGGTGAGAAGAGATATCCTGATGGTATTTTGGCTAATAGTAAGTCTTCCTCCGAGATGACGAGTCCCGGGAATGATAGTCTTTATTGCCATCACCATCTCTATCTCGACATCTCCTGGAACCCGAGTCCCGTCCGGACTGATAAAAAATAGATGAACCGCGAAGACGATCGAATCCATATGAGCGCCTCATGTCACCTATATAGAATTCAAATAACAGTGAATTAGCAAAGAGTGGTGTGACGACAAAAATCTAAGTGCAAATTAAAATGCAAGTGTTCGTGTGTGTCCAACTGTTTCCCCCCGACGGACCAGTCGCTTTGCTAATAGGAGTTTTCTCTCCCTAACTTTGGGTTAGAAGACCCGCATCACCTCTGATGGGCGAATGAAGCTTGAATGCCTCCGGATCGTCAAAGTCGTAATTGAGCAGATCATCCGGAATGGAGAGGTTCGATAGGCCCTTTAAAAAACTTTCTACGTGCTGTGAAGAGCCCTCTTTCTCTGTTGGAATAAGCGTAACTTTCGAAGTTCCGCTAACCTTTTCCTTTCTAATCTTGTACGTCAATCGCGTTTTCCTCTTTGAAGGAGAAGATGACGTTTTGATATCGTGCACTTTGACAATAGGATCCTGAGCGGGACCCAAATTCTCACCTTGTGCGTCGGGTGTTTCTTTCTCTTTAATTTCCCCCTCTTCCTGTACATCAGGGGTGTGGCGTGATGACGACTCAGCCAATTTTTCCCCTTTACCGGATGCAGGCTAGGGTATGGAGACGCCCTCGGAAAGGCTTACCCGACGACCTTCTGCTAACAGTTCGAACCGCGATAGTGACTCATTTGAAATGAGAGTTCGGATTTCTCGTTCCTCGGCGGGAAGAGCTCTAATAGCTTCAACGGCATCAGAATATCCACGGCCGTCAGGACGTGGATTGATACCTGAGAAGATGAAATAAGAGTTATAAAAGGCATAGCCTCAACCAAAACATGAATATCGTTCCAAGAAGAAGACTTACTTCTTTCAACCCATCTCCTCGCGAAACCCAGGGGCAACGCACATAGAACTATTCCTGTTTATATAGGGAAAACTTGCTCCACGCACCGGTTAAAATTTGGCATTTGTGGTGCGGCTCGAGGAACACAAAGTAGGGACTATCTCTCCGCTTCTTGATCATATAAATATATCTGATGTTGCCAGGAGTTGGACGCCTAGAGAAGACGGTCATGAAGAGTATGTAAGTGCCATAGATGAAGGCGTGACCGTTTGGATGCAGCTGCGACGGGGCAACGTCGATATATTACAGTACGTCCCGAAGAAATAAATTGAACGGTGGCACGCTACCAACCCATCACATGAATTTATTACACGTCGTGTATCCAATTGGGGGCAGGTGTGGCCGATCGTGCCCCGATGGAACCAGCACGTCGTCAAAAGGTATTCCGTGAATGGAACATATTCGCCGGAGCACAACTTCATTGATTTTTGAAGCCTGTGAATCGACAGGGTTTTCCAAGAGAATCGATGCCTCTAGGGCATCGGGGGCTAAGTTATGTGCATGGGAGGTTGATGGATTTGAGACATCTGCGACTTCCTGTCGAGAGGATGGTCCCGGTCTGTCAGAAATCATGGCGGAGATAGATTTTTTAGACATTTCCAATAAATATCGAGTTTGACAAGAGCACCTGTTTGAACTATACCCAAAAAATAATCGGCATTAGACTTAACAACATAAATTTTTCCCTCCTATGCGGTGTGTGAACTAGTGCAATCGTTCGTATGTAGGCGCTGAAAAATTGAAAGTTACTAATATAAATTGGGCTTCGAACCATCGCCTTCGAAGACCGTCATCACTGACCGTCTCCAAAAGCCTGCCTCATGGTGTTCAAAATTCCATATTCAAAAAATGTTAAAAGAAGTTATCTGATTATGTCGATTAAAGTTCAGGTTTGTGACAAAACTAGGAAGTTATCAGTCCGAATCATTTCGATATGCTAGTATGCTGATGTGTCCTTGTTTTGTTATATGATTAGGCAAGGTAAATAAGTACTCGTCCTTAGCTAAAGGGTGGTTCGGCATTCGTGATTGCTCAGCCTAAATGTTGTTCGGCCTAAGTATCGACCGGCCAAACTATCGTTCGGCCTGGCCATCGTTCGGCCTAACTATCGTACGGCCTAGTTATCGTTCGGTCGAAGCATCGTTCGACCTAGGTATCGTTCGGCAAAAATTATGTTCGGCCGAAATAACGTTCGGCGTCCCCACTAATTCATGCTTCCTCTCTCACCTTCCATCCCACTGTTCGACATATGGTGAGTCATGCCAAACCAGAGTTACGCCGAGCCCCGACGCTCGGCACTCCGCCCTTAACTACGATTTCATTTTTTCCTCTCCTCCTCCATCCACGTCGAACAACAAGAACACATCGTTCGACGAGTCATTCCAGACCGTGCCGTTCGGCGTCCTAACCACCTCCTACTCCTCCTCTATTCTTTCTTTTCTTCCAATTTTGTTCGGCACGAAGAAACCATGCCGAACAACAACACATCACCCAACAACTCCCTCGCGTGTTCATCCCTGGCCAATTCTTCCTTACTTTCCTCGGCATCGTTTACCCTAAAAATATCCTAATCGATTTTCGATTCCCTCTCGGCTACGGTTCTAATTTACGAACTTAAGCCTCTTATTGGAACTGTTTAATCATGGAAAGGATGTAGATAAAGGAGTCAGTACCTAGTTAGTAGATCGAGGGCTTGGGAAGGATTAATTAAGTCTTTAGTATGCATTAACGGATGAGGTTAGAAAGTACAAAGTAATGAAAAGTGAAATGTGAAAAGAGAAAAAGGAGGACCATATTGACTTTTATAGGGAAGAAGAAGAAGGCGAAACGACAATGACCGGTAGAACCGGTCAAAGCAACGTTGTTCGGCCTCGGTTTGTTCGGCATGCACAGGATGTTCAATTTCGGCTGTATCACTCGGCATTTACACTACATTTGGCACACACCTCCACAACTAGTATTCACAAGTAAACAACCCCCAAGAGTGATGTGACAGGGTTCGAAGCAAAGCACAAAGGACACATAGTACAAAGCGCATCACGTTCGGTCACGCGATACACTTTGGGAGGAAGTGTTTCCTGGAGATTCGACCAGGCAACTTGGTACTCGGCTCAGCCAGTTTGTTCGGCATATCGTCACGGTCGACATCTAGCAAGTACTCGGCATTTAGGAGCGCTCGGCATAAAGGGACACTCGGCAGAAAGGAGCGCTCGGCACTTAGAAGTGGCTTGTTCGGCATATCGTCACGATCGGCATCCAGTAAGCACTCAGCAGAAAGAAGCGCTCGACACTTAGAAGCATTCGGCATTGGGAACTATTCGGAAGACTAGATTGTCCGGCATGGCAGAGCACTCGGCATCTGAAGAGCGTTCGGCATTGATAACGCTCGGCATTCAGGGTGTCCGACATTCAGAACGTTCGGCTCCACTTCACTCGGCATGCCCATATCGCTCGGCATCCTAGGTGTTCGGCACCACTACGTTCGGCATTCAAAGAGCGCTCGGTATTAATGCTTCACTCGGCATTTCAGCATTCTAGCCTTGCTCGACCTCTTCCTCATTCGGCACAATTCTCGATCGGCCTGCATCCCTCACTCAACACATCGCATCATTCGGCACAAAGATGATGGTTCGGCATTTGGCCGTTCGGCATGTTCGAGTCGACGCGCAGAGACTACAATTTGAACGTTCGACATGTTTGGGCCGGCGCACAGAGACCACTCCATTCGGCGCGATGTATTCAGCTACCAAGCCCACCAGGGAAGTCCAACCCATATTCGTCTATAAATAGAGAGGCAGGGGCACAGTGAAAAGGATCCTTTTTTCGAGAACACTGGAGAGACTCTTCCATTTTTGATACTCTCTCCTTTTTCATTCAAACTTGTATTCAAGTGATTGATTTACGGATTATATCGGTATCAAGTAATGGAGAAAGCAATAAAGATTAACTTCAAAGTGGACGTAGGCAGTTACGCCGAATCACTATAAATTTGGTGTTCTTGTCCTCTGCATTTAAATTTATATATTGTTCTCTATTTTAATTTACTTTCTTCATTAATCTCTCTACACAATCTTTCTAAGGGTGTTAGTGACAATTTTGGTGCTAACAAGTACATTTTTGGGTCTGTACCTGCCCCTGCAAAATACATCACCATTAGTGAAGCGCAATTAGCTGACAACAATGAGTATATAATATATAATGACAAGATAGTCTCTTAAGTGCATGGTTATTGTCATCAATTAGTGCGAATTTACTGCCTCAAATCATAGGTTGTAACATAACACATGAAATATGGACTATGGTTGAACATATAGTTAACACGCAATCATCAGCAAGAGTGATGCATTACAAAAGATAGATGCAAAATTTAAGAAAAGATAATATGTCCATAAGAGACTACTTAACCAAGTTAAAGTCATTTTGTGATTTACTGGGACCAATAGGTCATAAAGTAGCGGAAATAGAACAAATACTGGCTATTCTCAATGGCTTAAATGAGGAATATGAATCAGTTATAGAAATCATCTCATCAAAAGAAACACTTCCAAGTTTACAATATGTTCACTCTACTTTATTGGCACATGAGGGAAGATAAGAACAAAGGAAAGCAACAACCTCAGATTTTAGCATCAATTATGTCTCAAGTGAAGTAAATTTTAAAGCAAGAATCAAATAATAAATGCAAATTCAAGAAATGAACAACGTAATCATACAAACAATCATACTTACAAAGGTCGAGGAAGAGGCAGGTGGAGCAATAAAAGTAGAATACAATGTCAAATTTGTGAAAAATATGGCCACATAACAAGTAGATGTTATTTTAGATCTGATCAGAACTGCATATCAAATCAACAAGGCATATGTAGTCAAAGAAATTACTATCCCAATGCCAATCTAGCACATGTAAGTTAAGATACAAAAAATTAAGGAAATAAGTCATGAACTCAAAATGAAGTGGAAATTCTAACTAGGCCAGATGATATACTTAATGAATATTGGTACCCAGACTCAAGTGCAACTAATCACATTACTGATAATCTACAAAATATGAATTTGGGAAACAAAGAATACAAAGATGCGCATTCTATTTTTGTGGGTAATGGTGAACCAATACAAATCACACATACTGGAAAAGTAATTATCTAGAGCAAGAGAGAGTTACATCTCAATAATTTATTGAGGGTTCCACAAATTAAAAAGAATTTGATGAGTGAATCTCAATTTTCTCTTGAGAATCAAGTTTACTTTGAATTATACCCAAAATTTTGCATAGTTAGAGACTTACTAAGTAGAATTTTTTTACTACGGGGAAGAGTTCACAATGGCCTCTATATTTTCAACTTGACGAAAAATCATAAGAAAGCTGATGACAAGAAATGGTGTGATTACTCTAGTATTAATAACAATGTAAACCATAAGAGTACTTTTGATATCTAGCAATGTAAATTGGGACACCAAAGTGTCAATATTGTAAGACATGTATTGAGAAATAATAATATCAATTTCAAGAATTTATCATTGCCAAAATATGTGTACTTATTGTCAATGGGAAAAGGTCACAAGTTTTCCTAATTCCATAACTAAATATCATGAACCATTACAGTTGGTGTCTGCCGACCTTTGGGGACCAGCACCAATAAACAATGATTATGGTCATAATTACTACTTATCATTTACTGATGCATATTCTAGATTCACTTGGATCTATTTTCTCAAGTCAAAAGTAAAAACAGGCAAGGCAGTATTATATTTTATTAATGAATCTGAAAAGCAAACCAATCAACAGCTAAAGGTTATACAAACAAATGGTGGGGCTGAATTCAAGTCACTGAAGGAGTACTTCATAAAGAAAGGAATAATTCGTAGAATTACTTGCCCATATACCTCAAAAAAGAATGATTTAATTGAGAGAAAGCATAGGCATATTGTGGAAATGGGTCTCATTCTCTTGGCACAAGCATCTTTGCCACTCAAATTTTGGCTTGATGCACTCTCAACCTCAGTGTAGCTTATCAACAGAATTCCAACAAAGGTTCTGAAACTTAAAATTCTAGTGAAATTATTTTTAATGTCAAAACTGACTACTCAAATTCTAAGACATTTGGGTGCCTTTGTTTATCATGGTTGAGACAATATAATACTTATAAACTAAATTTCAGTTCTGCACCTTGTACTTTTTTAGGCTATGCATCTCATCAGAAAGGTTATAAGTGTTTAAGCAGCAATTTTAAGATCTTTATATCAAGGCATGTTGCTTTCAATGAGTATGTTTTTCCTTTTGCAGCAAAAGATAGAAAAGTTAATCAAAAGGTATATAATGCTAAAGTATCAATACCTTCAATACCAATTTACAATGAAGAAATTAGAGAAAGAACCAATGATCAGGTTGATACTACTATGCAACAAACTGAGTCCTCACTCAAAACAGTTCATGAGCCAAAAAATCATGAGTTACCAAGATCATTCATACAATCTGAAGAGCCCTCTCAGGACAATGAGTAACCATCAATCAGAGAAGAAGAACTTAGTGAAGATACATATCAACATGAAGCCCCTTAATCTCAAGAGCAACCACCAAAGGAACATGGACACCACATGTAGATCAAAAAGTGGAATATTCAAGCCCAAAGTGTATACTTCTATAATAGGATTAGAAGAACCAACCACATATGAGAAAGCAATTGAAGACAGTAAATGGAAGGTAGCAATGGATGAGGAATACGATGCTCTAATAAAAAACAACACTTGGGAAATTGTATAACAACCAAAGCACAAGAATATCATAAGTTGCAAGTGGACCTATAAAATAAAGAAAAACCCAGATGGAACAGTATCTAAGTAGAAGGCAAGGTTAGTTGCAAAAGGTATAGCCAACACTATGGATTTGATTTCAGTGAGACATTTTCACCAGTGGTTAAGCCAACTACTATCAGAATTGTAACGACCCGTAAAATTTTAATGATTTTACTTGGTTTTATAACGTATTTAATTGGATTTTTGAGAAATTTTAATGATAATAAATTTGAAATAAAAATTTAGTATTTGGATTACGTCTAATTAAACATAGCAGATTGTAAATTTTCAATTTATTTTATCAAAGTATATTTCGTTGTGAAATTTTATTTAATTCAAGCTAACGAATAATTGCTGATAATAAATTTATTTTCAAGCCTGAATATTTTTCTATAGAAAAATTCTAAATCCTCTTCAGAGTGAGACGTCATTTTTCGTTTTTCAAATTCGGACTTCTTTAGCTCCGTCGATCTTATTTTTCAGCGTTTTGCTGCATTTTAGCTAGTAAAGAAAATTCGAATTTTTAAAATTAAATCGTACCGCCGATATCTGTGTACCGTTTTGATCGTCTCGTCGTGCTGATCTCTACGGTATATTTATTTATGTATTTTGAGGTCCGGTACACGAGGAACCAATAAATTGTTCGTTGTAACGGTACTTTTAATTGTGACCATAAATTCTCCTTTAGTTTTAAAATTTGAAACGTGCTGTCCAATTTACCCATAAATTGCTTTAATAGGTTTTGATGAATCAATGGACAGATGTACGTTTTCTTTGGCTATTGAATTTATATCTTTATCTACGGTGGAACGTTTCTTTTGCCCCGGCTCTCCTTTATTTATATTCATATCTTTTGAGAGAAAATATAATAAATGGAAAGGTCGATACGTTACCAACGTTAATCTACCATTTATAGCCTTCCACTACCTCTCTCTTCTCATTCTTCCTCCTTTTCTTCAATTGTTGCCTGGAACAAAAAAATTCCCCCTTTGTTGCCCTTTCCTTCCCATTATTTTTAATTTACCTGATACTCCTCAACATCTCCAGGCCTCCACGTTTGTATTTCCTCTCACTTCATATCCTCTCCAAGCCTGCAACACGTCACCACGCCGCCGTCTTACCGAGCTCCGACCCAGCATGACATCGGCTCGACCCCACTAACCTCGGCTTCCGCCTAATCTCCGCCTCCCACTCTCTCTACACTCAAGGCCGTGACTTCCTCTTGCCTTGCCGAACACAACCACCCCATCATCTCCGCGCTTCCACTTCCGCCTTGTAATCAGGTGCAGCACCACCTTCCAAACCATAACTAGCCGCCTCGTTTCTCTCATGTATGTTTTCAGTTTTTACAGTTACTGTTCACAGAGAAAATTTTGGTTTAAAGCTTTATAATACATAATATTTATACATAGTAGTTTATATGGATATGTTGAGTTTAGCGTATAAAATTTTAATAGCTTATATAAAGTGAAGTCGACCTGTCCAAATGGGCTGCTGTTTGCATATTTTATACGCATAGAGATGTTGTATATATGGGTTTGTTGTTTATATATAGTGGTTTAAAAAAAATCGTTGAACTGTCTGTTGATGTATAAGTCTATGTATTTTACAAGTATATAAACAATTCATATATACATAGCTTGCCTGTGCCTATGTTTAGTAAGAGATATTTTTTTATGAAATGTTGGTTTCAATATAAATACATATAGTCTGTGTTATAGTTTATTTATAATATAAGCTATATAATATATATTTTATCTATTAGTATATGTATACAATATTATGATTTTAACCTGCTATTAAAACTTAAAACAGTATGTGTTGTTTATAAGTTACACATATTTCCATAACCAGTTCATCTTTACATTTTATTGCTTGATATGTATATAAGTTGCACGTATCCACGTATTTGATTCTACACGTAGGTGAGCAGGATGTATTTATTTGTAGGCTAGCCTGTGAATAGTATAATCTACATATATGTTATGTGAATTGATGAAAACGAAAATTATTATTTGAGTTTGAAGTGGATCATTTTATCATGGGTAGTTTCGCATATATTTGCTACAGGTGCAGTTTTATATATGTCAATTCATGTATTGAGTCTATTTTTGTTTTAGTGCATTGTTTTTTTTATATTGAATTATTTTATACATATATATAAGTTTATAATAAAGAAGATTTAATAATAAGTTTAATTAATACATAATATGTATAAGTATTAAATATAGGTTGTTATGCTGTTATATCTATAAACATATAGCTTTATACAAGATTTATACGATATGTGGGTTGTCTTGTATGCATAGGTATATGTAAGTCTGCATGTATAGTATTTATTGAATAAGTATAGATGTGATGTGTAACGTGTTGGATTTTATATATATGTTTAGTTATGGCTTCTATGAGTTATATATAAGTATATTTAGTGAACCTAAGCTATATGATTTGTTATATAAAGTTTATACGGTTTTCGAGTAAAGTTATAAAGGTTTGTTTCAATTTCGCTGTATAGGTTCATATATTAGACTACGTACATATTTGATTTTATAAAGTATATATATATATATATATGTATATATATATTTCGTTAATATGTATTACGTTTAAATATATATATGTAAAATATGGAGAGTCAATTGAAAAGGTGTTTCTAAATTTAATTTTGGTTTTATATAATATATTTTGTTTAGTTATATCGAAACTGATTCTGATAGGTCCTCATCGCTTCCTTTTTTTTTTATCAGCTTTTGGTCCATCATGCCAGTTTCCTTCATCGAACTCGTGTCCACCCAGCGTTGCTTTGAAATTCGTAGCTCGTTCCTTGTCAAATCTCTCTAGCCTCGAAAGGTGAGCAATCACTCACGATTAACATTTTTATTTCATTAAGGTTGATTTCAATTGAAACGACAACTGAAATATGCTGCTGTAGTTATTTAAATTTGTTATATATGCTATTATCTGTAACTGTTCACCTGCAGGATATGACACCATATCCTGTTGTTTATATTATATTGTTATTGATGATGCATGCCTGTTATTTATTTATTTTTATATTATCTGTTATCACTCTACAAATTCCCTGTAGTTTAGAAATCACTATGGGTTGAAATGATACATACCCGAATGGACTTTAGAATAGGAGAAAACGTTATGGGTTGAAATGATAGACCCAAGTGATTTCCATTTAATTGAATTTGGAATTACGGGTGGAAATGATATCCACCCGTATATATTTAGTGTACGGATTAAAATGATATATATCCGTAGCACTTGACTATATGATAGGAAATATATACAGACACTGTTGGTCCATATAATTATTTTGAAAATAATTTCTACAGTTTGAAAAGAAATATATGGGATTTAATAAATACTGGTTCTTAAATGTTTTATATAAAATGTAAATTTATGTATAGATTTAATAATAATATTATTGAGATTGATTTAATCCATATAATATGATTAAGTATTATTTAAGATTTATATTTCAAAATTTACCGTTGAAAAATTTGAGTAATTAAGATTGGGAGATAAAATTTGATTTATTAAAATGGTATTTAAATAAGGATTGATTTAATTAAATCGATTTGAAATTCTGAATGGGAAATTTAAAGGTATGATTTGGTAACTGGGTTTTTATTTAAGTGATTTAATGAATATTTCACGTTTAAATAAATTGAAGAAAATATTGAGTAAATTTGTAATTTAAGGTTACTTAAATGATATGGAATCTAATGAGGGATTATTTCAAGACTAAATAATAATGAGGTTAAATCGAGATCTATATGAAACTGTTACATTGAACATTTAAATATAAAAGCCTTGAACTGTATTGGAATTTAAACGGTTTATTTTGAGATTCGGGCCTGTATTTGAAATCAACATTGTTGAAATTTATTATTTAGAAACTAGATTGAATAAAAATTTAGTTGAAACGTTGAATTCTTAAAGTTTTAAAATATACTGAAATATAAAGGGTATTTTGTGATTTTAAATCCGAATTTGAAATTGGTAAAAATTTGAAGTGGTTAATTTAGGAATTGGGTTGAATTCAATTCGATAAATTGAGATTGAATTTAATTTAAATGGGAAGGTCGGGTTGATGTTAAAACGATTTGTTAAGTTGAGGGAATTGAAATACTTTATTGTATAAATTATTTAATATATATAAATACTATTTTGGGAAATGTAGAGATATTTGAAGTGAAAATGATATTAGGTTTTGAAGTATAAATTAAGCTGAAATGACCACGGTGTTATAGTGTATATTTCTACCTTGTAGATAGTTCCATGGACCCTTAGAGGATGGTTATCCCAAACATCCTTTAAGTTATTTGTATTTCAGTTGATATTTCACTTGAGTTGGATTTATTGATATAAGAATGTTAATCCTGACTCGAGTGTTTTGTGTTTTGCTTTACGCTCGGGTCAGACTGAGTGATACAGCATTTGAGACTCACCTTCGAAGTTGGAGCTTTGCTTGAAGATCCAGCTATTTATCATTTCAGTCATCCAGTTGATTGGTTCAGAGAAGTCATCTTCTCGTACTGGAGACTTCACTGCATCTGGGATATTCTGATGTATTTTATTTCTAACTCTGATGTATATAGTAGCTTCATGAACTACTATTCCTTATCTATTCCGCTGCATTTTATTACTCTATGTCTGTGATCTGTGACTGATTTATTTACTGTATATGTTACGTTTGCCAAATTTTAAATTAACAATTCGGTATTTTGAATTATTCAAGTCGGATATGTATGGTTTTATTGTCGATTTGAATGGTCCAAAATAGCGGGTCGTTACAGTTGGTATCAGAGCTTTGGCTCTAGGCAAAACTTAGCATATATGGTAAATTTATTTACAGAATCACTTTCGCTCGAGTTGAATCTCTTCCTTTCTGACTCGATTTCCTTTGAATTTTGGAATGTCCCTCGGTTCCAAAATTCATTCTTGTCTCTCTCTATTTATATTCTTTTGATTCTGGAGTATCCAATAACTCCACTAAATGATTTGTAAAGGGGGATGAAAACTCCTTTACTATTGGCGTCGATTCACCGAAGATTTTTGTATCCTCGGTTTAGATGCTACTATCTCCTGTTATTCCAAATTCTATCTCTAGCGATTGAATGTCGATTTGCCTTAGAATTCTGCATCCATCATATTGCTAAATGCACGATTGACCCGATTAAGGTCGCCCGTGATTTATAGAAGTATACCCATCTCTTATTTTGTAATTTAATCATCTTCGATCGAGTCTATCTTCGAATCAGGATTCTATTGGTTAGAGTCTTCTAATTTAAATCTCTACCTTTGTTTTGAAGTCCATTCTTAAATCACCCTTTGAAAAATCGAGTATGTTGTATTATTGAAATTATTTTGTACCGAAATTATTATTTTGATAACTATGATTTTATTCTATATATAAAAAGAAATTGTTTTCGATAAGGATTATATACCTATATTTATATATATATATATATAAAGCAAATAAGAAATGTTATTCTATATAAAAAGGTTCTGAAAGGATTTGAAATTTTGAAAAATTATAAGAAATTGATTTATATAAAAATGATTTATAACTGTAGAGTTAAATTTGAAATTCGAGAATTGAATTCCGGTATTTTGAAATTGGTCTTAAGATTTTGGAAAATGTATAAAAATAATACGATTTAAAAGTATTTTTTCAAATAAGAAATGTTTCAAATGAGTTCAAATGAATTCCAATAATATTGAAGAAATTTCAAAGAAGTTTTCAAGAAAATGGATGTCCAGAACTCACTTATGTCGCTGGAAAATAATTTCGGTGATGAGTGCACGCATCATCGACATTGATTTTCGAGTTTCAGAGTGGGGAGAGGCCACTTTAATAGCTTCGCTATGCAAGTGATTTTGTAAAACCGTTTTTGATTTCAAATTCCGAAGTATAATTTGATATTTTAGAAAGATATAAGTATATATTTGAAACAATTTAAAATGAGACCGGTGTTCAGTCCTCGAGTTTCGGATTTAATAACTTATTTATTGTTGATTTTCAACTCTTGAATTTAAAATTTGATTTCCCTAACTATTTTGAATGTTCGAACACTTCCAAATCGAGATTAAATTTTCAAAGCTAAGAAATTTCGAAGAGTATAAAATGTTTGATAAAGAATATAAATTTAGTTTTGAAATGTTTTGAAAAAAAATAGTTGAATAATGGTTTTCAGAAAGGTAAATTGGATATTTCACATAGAAATAGATAGTTTAAAAGTTGTAAAAAAAAGGGATAAATTATAAATTTGGAAACCATTTTTGAGTATAATTGATTTTGGGAAAATATTTGGTTTTGAAATTAAATTGGAATTCAAAACCAGTACTTATATGGTGATTTTGGAAATGAATTTGTTTGACTTGAATTATTTTAATTTGGAAAATGGGGTAATTATCTGAGCCTATTATTTTGGGAACTTTGAAATTTAGATATTTAATTTGGAAGAAAATTGGGTGAAATCATATATGATTTTGAAACTGAATTGATATTGAAATGATTTGAAATTTGAGAACCTTATATTATTAAGCACTTGATTTGAGAGTGGTCGAACTTATATAAAATGGATTGTATAGGTATGAAGTTGATTTGAAATCTATTGATTTGAAAGGTACTCAATTTGGAAAGAGATTTTATATAATCGAAGTCTATATAAGTATGATTTGATCTACTATTGATTTGGAAAGTATTCGATTTGGGAAAAATGGAATCCTATATATATGGACTTTATATAAGTACGATATTTGAAAGTGATTTGAAAAGGTACTATATGATATATATTTTCGAAGTAAAGATATGGAAAGTGCCTTCTGCTTGATATCCGCTTTGTGGCCACATCGTGGATTCATTCTATCGATATTATTCTCTCTGATTTTTGGTTTTCCGGATGTAATACTCGAGTGTTCCCACCGTGGCGTAACCCATGGTTTTTTTCTCTCTCGTGAATGCATAGCGCAATTGCCTGGCTGAGTCTGGCCTAGGGGTACGGATTGTTTCCTGGGGGATCCAGGCGTAACCATTGTGTATCCTGCAATCCGTGTAGGTCGCGAATAGTAGCGCAACTGCCTGGCTGAGTCTTGCCTAGGGGTACGGATTGTTTCCTGGGGGATCCAGGCGTAACCATTGTGTATCCTGCACTCTACTAGTCATCATGGCGTAACTCGCAGGGCTAAGAAAGCTTACGGATATGGATTGTTTCCTGGGGGACCCAGGCGTAACCATTGTGTATCTACGAACCATGGTTGGACAAAGGTTTTGGTTTGGTTGTTTGTTTGGATTGTACTTTCCATATCTGTTTTTAAAGGTTTTCAAGTATTTTCACTGGGTGTTGAAACAAGTCTACTAAGTACTTGAAGAATTCTAGCTTTGCGCCTGATCAACGCATGGCCAGAGTCTACAAGAACGAGGATAAACTCGTTGAAACATCGAGTTATAAAAGTATTTTCGAAAGGAAAAAATTGTTTTGATATAAAAGTATTTTATTATAAGGGTATTTTATTATAAAAATATTTCCAACAAGATAATTTTGTATTAATATTTGAAATTTGAAATTCTTATGGTTTGAATTAATTATTCGTGCCCGATGCTATTCTTTTGAATCTATCTTATCTGATCAGCTTTATCTATTCACCTATATTCTGCTTCCTGAATCTACCTTCCTTTCCTTTTTGAATATAATCTTGAAAATATTGTTTATTTATATACTACATGGTTTAATAGGAAATTTTAAATATTTTTGAAGTTATTAATTAAATAAAACATCTTTAAAGAAAATGATTATTAATTTATTGATAATATTTGAAAGGTATTTTGAGATAAATTAAAAATTTCATAAATTTTGGATTTAATATTTTCAATAGTCTTTGTAAATGTAAGTAATAATGTAAATAATCTTTTTCAAAGGGGTTTGAAAAGTATTAAATATTAAAGAAAATTAAATTTCAAATAAAAGTTTCAAATAGATATTTCAAATAAAATTTGTGTAGTTTGAAATTAATTGTTTATCTTGTCTTCCAATCTATATTCTTTCTGGTTGTTTTATTCTCCTACCTCCTTCCTTTTCGGGGACGAAAAGTTTTGAGTGGGGGAGAGTGTAACGACCCGTAAAATTTTAATGATTTTACTTGGTTTTATAACGTATTTAATTGGATTTTTGAGAAATTTTAATGATAATAAATTTGAAATAAAAATTTAATATTTGGATTACGTCCAATTAAACATAGCAGATTGTAAATTTTCAATTTATTTTATCAAAGTATATTTCGTTGTGAAATTTTATTTAATTCAAGCTAACGAATAATTACTGATAATAAATTTATTTTCAAGCCTGGATATTTTTCTATAGAAAAATTTTAAATCCTCTTCAGAGTGAGACGTCATTTTTCGTTTTTCAAATTCGAACTTCTTTAGCTCTGCCGATCTTATTTTTCTGCGTTTTGCTGCATTTTAGCTAGTAAAGAAAATTCGGATTTTTAAAATTAAATCGTACCGCCGATATCTGTGTACCGTTTTGATCGTCTTGTCGTGTTGATCTCTACGGTATATTTATTTATGTATTTTGAGGTCCGGTACACAACGGAACCAATAAATTGTTTGTTGTAACGGTACTTTTAATTGTGACCATAAATTCTCCTTTAGTTTCAAAATTTGAAATGTGTTGTCCAATTTACCCATAAATTGCTTTAATAGGTTTTGATGAATCAATGGACAGATGTACGTTTTCTTTGGCTATTGAATTTATATCTTTATCTACGGTGGAACGTTTCCTTTGCCCCGGCTCTCCTTTATTTCTATCCATATCTTTTGAGAGAAAATATAATAAATGGAAAGGTCGATACGTTACCAACGTTAATCTACCATTTATAGCCTTCCACTACCTCTCTCTTCTCATCCTTCCTCCTTTTCTTTAATTGTTGCCTGGAACAAAAAATTTCCCCCTCTGTTGCCCTTTCCTTCCCATTCTTTTTAATTTGCCTGATACTCCTCAACATCTCCAGGCCTCCACGTTTGTATTTCCTCTCACTTCATATCCTCTCCAAGCCTGCAACACGTTACCACGCCGCCGTCTTACTGAGCTCCGACCCAGCATGACATCGGCTCGACCCCACTAACCTCGCCTTCCGCCTAATCTCCGCCTCCCACTCTCTTTACACTCAAGGCCATGACTTCCTCTTGCCTTGCCGAACACAACCACCCCATCATCTCCGCGCTTCCACTTCCGCCTTGTAATCAGGCGCAGCACCACCTTCCAAACCATATCTAACCACCTCGTTTCTCTCATGTATGTTTTCAGTTTTTACAGTTACTGTTTACAGAGAAAGTTTTGGTTTAAAGCTTTATAATACATAATATTTATACATAGTAGTTTATATGGATATGTTGAGTTTAGCGTATAAAATTTTAATAGCTTATATAAAGTGAAGTCGGCCTGTCCAAATGGGCTGCTGTTTGCATATTTTATACGCATAGAGATGTTGTATATATGGGTTTGTTGTTTATATATAGTGGTTTAAAAAAAAATCGTTGAACTGTCTGTTGATGTATAAGTCTATGTATTTTATAAGTATATAAACAATTCATATATACATAGCTTGCCTGTGCCTATGTTTAGTAAGAGATGTTTTTTTATGAAATGTTGGTTTCAATATAAATACATATAGTCTGTGTTATAGTTTATTTATAATATAAGCTATATAATATATATTTTATCTATTAGTATATGTATACAATATTACGATTTCAACCTGCTATTAAAACTTAAAACAGTATGTGTTGTTTATAAGTTACACATATTTCCATAACCAGTTCATCTTTACATTTCATTGCTTGATATGTATATAAGTTGCACGTATCCACGTATTCGATTCTGCACGTAGGTGAGCAGGATGTATTTATTTGTAGGCTAGCCTGTGAATAGTATAATCTATAAATATGTTATGTGAATTGATGAAAACAAAAATTATTATTTGAGTTTGAAGTGGATCATTTTATCATGGGTAGTTTCGCATATATTTGCTACAGGTGTGGTTTTATATATGTCAATTCATGTATTGAGTCTATTTTTGTTTTAGTGCATTGGTTTTTTTTTATATTGAATTATTTTATACATATATATAAGTTTATAATATAGAAGATTTAATAATAAGTTTAATTTATACATAATATGTATAAGTATTAAATATAGGTTGTTATGCTGTTATATCTATAAACATATAGCTTTATACAAGATTTATATGATATGTGGGTCGTCTTGTATGCATAGGTATACGTAAGTCTGCATATATAGTATTTATTGAATAAGTATAGATGTGATGTGTAACGTGTTGGATTTTATATATATGTTTAATTATGGCTTCTATGAGTTATATATAAGTATATTTAGTGAACCTAAGCTATATGATTCGTTATATAAAGTTTATACGGTTTCCGAGTAAAGTTATAAAGATTTATTTCAATTTCGCTGTATAGGTTCATATATTAGACTACATACATATTTGATTTTATAAAGTATATATATATATATTTCGTTAATATGTATTACGTTTAAAATATATATATGTAAAATATGGAGAGTCAATTGAAAAGGTGTTTCTAAATTTAATTTTGGTTTTATATAATATATTTTGTTTAGTTATATCGAAACTGATTCTGATAGGTCCTCATTGCTTCCTATTTTTTTATCAGCTTTTGGTCCATCGTACCAATTTCCTTCATCGAACTCGTGTCCACCCAGCATTGCTTTGAAATTCGTAGCTCGCTCCTTGTCAAATCTCTCTAGCCTCGAAAGGTGAGCAATCACTCACGATTAACGTTTTTATTTCATTAAGGTTGATTTCAATTGAAATGACAATTGAAATATGCTGCTGTAGTTATTTAAATTTGTTATATATGCTATTATCTGTAACTGTTCACCTGCAGGATATGACACCATATCCTGTTGTTTATATTATATTGTTATTGATGATGCATGCCTGTTATTTTATTTTTTTGTATTATCTGTTATCACTCTGCAAATTCCCTGTAGTTTAGAAATCACTATGGGTTGAAATGATACATACCCGAATGGACTTTAGAATAGGAGAAAACGTTATGGGTTGAAATGATAGACCCAAGCGATTTCCATTTAATTGAATTTGGGATTACGGATGGAAATGATATCCACCCGTATATATTTAGTGTACGGATTAAAATGATATATATCCGTAGCACTTGACTATATGATAGGAAATATATACAGACACTGTTGGTCCATATAATTATTTTGAAAATAATTTCTACAGTTTGAAAAGAAATATATGGGATTTAATAAATACTGGTTCTTAAATGTTTTATATAAAATGGAAATTTATGTATAGATTTAATAATAATATTATTGAGATTGATTTAATCCATATAATATGATTAAGTATTATTTAAGATTTATATTTCAAAATTTACCGTTGAAAAATTTGAGTAATTAAGATTGGGAGATAAAATTTGATTTATTAAAATGGTATTTAAATAAGGATTGATTTAATTAAATCGATTTGAAATTCTGAATGGGAAATTTAAAGGTATGATTTGGTAACTGGGTTTTTATTTAAGTGATTTAATGAATATTTCACGTTTAAATAAATTAAAAAAATATTGAGTAAATTTGTAATTTAAGGTTACTTAAATGATATGGAATCTAATGAGGGATTATTTCAAGACTAAATAATAATGAGGTTAAATCGAGATCTATATGAAACTGTTACATTGAACATTTAAATATTAAAGCCTTGAACTATATTGGAATTTAAACGGTTTATTTTTAGATTCGGGCCTGTATTTGAAATCAACATTGTTGAAATTTATTATTTAGAAACTAGATTGAATAAAAATTTAGTTGAAACGTTGAATTCTTAAAGTTTTAAAATATACTGAAATATAAAGGGTATTTTGTGATTTTAAATCCGAATTTGAAATTGGTAAAAATTTGAAGTGGTTAATTTAGGAATTGGGTTGAATTCAATTCGATAAATTGAGATTGAATTTAATTTAAATGGGAAGGTCGGGTTGATGTTAAAACGATTTGTTAAGTTGAGGGAATTGAAATACTTTATTGTATAAATTATTTAATATATATAAATACTATTTTGGGAAATGTAGAGATATTTGAAGTGAAAATGATATTAGGTTTTGAAGTATAAATTAAGCTGAAATGACCACGGTGTTATAGTGTATATTTCTACCTTGTAGATAGTTCCATGGACCCTTAGAGGATGGTTATCCCAAACATCCTTTAAGTTATTTGTATTTCAGTTGATATTTCACTTGAGTTGGATTTATTGATATAAGAATGTTAATCCTGACTCGAGTGTTTTGTGTTTTGCTTTACGCTCGGGTCAGACTGAGTGATACAGCATTTGAGACTCACCTTCGAAGTTGGAGCTTTGCTTGAAGATCCAGCTATTTATCATTTCAGTCATCCAGTTGATTGGTTCAGAGAAGTCATCTTCTCGTACTGGAGACTTCACTGCATCTGGGATATTCTGATGTATTTTATTTCTAACTCTGATGTATATAGTAGCTTCATGAACTACTATTCCTTATCTATTCCGCTGCATTTTATTACTCTATGTCTGTGATCTGTGACTGATTTATTTACTGTATATGTTATGTTTGCCAAATTTTAAATTAACAATTCGGTATTTTGAATTATTCAAGTCGGATATGTATGGTTTTATTGTCGTTTTGAATGGTCCAAAATAGCGGGTCGTTACAGTTGGTATCAGAGCTTTGGCTCTAGGCAAAACTTAGCATATATGGTAAATTTATTTACAGAATCACTTTCGCTCGAGTTGAATCTCTTCCTTTCTGACTCGATTTCCTTTGAATTTTGGAATGTCCCTCGGTTCCAAAATTCATTCTTGTCTCTCTCTATTTATATTCTTTTGATTCTGGAGTATCCAATAACTCCACTAAATGATTTGTAAAGGGGGATGAAAACTCCTTTACTATTGGCGTCGATTCACCGAAGATTTTTGTATCCTCGGTTTAGATGCTACTATCTCCTGTTATTCCAAATTCTATCTCTAGCGATTGAATGTCGATTTGCCTTAGAATTCTGCATCCATCATATTGCTAAATGCACGATTGACCCGATTAAGGTCGCCCGTGATTTATAGAAGTATACCCATCTCTTATTTTGTAATTTAATCATCTTCGATCGAGTCTATCTTCGAATCAGGATTCTATTGGTTAGAGTCTTCTAATTTAAATCTCTACCTTTGTTTTGAAGTCCATTCTTAAATCACCCTTTGAAAAATCGAGTATGTTGTATTATTGAAATTGTTTTGTACCGAAATTATTATTTTGATAACTATGATTTTATTCTATATATAAAAAGAAATTATTTTCGATAAGGATTATACACCTATATATTTATATATATATATATATATATATATAAAGCAAATAAGAAATGTTATTCTATATAAAAAGGTTCTGAAAGGATTTGAAATTTTGAAAAATTATAAGAAATTGATTTATATAAAAATGATTTATAACTGTAGAGTTAAATTTGAAATTCGAGAATTGAATTCCGGTATTTTGAAATTGGTCTTAAGATTTTGGAAAATGTATAAAAATAATACGATTTAAAAGTATTTTTTCGAATAAGAAATGTTTCAATGAGTTCAAATGAATTCCAATAATATTGAATAAATTTCAAAGAAGTTTTCAAGAAAATAGAAGTCCAGAACTCACTTATGTCGCTGGAAAATAATTTCGATGATGAGTGCATGCATCATCGACATTGATTTTCGAGTTTCAGAGTGGGGAGAGGCCACTTTAATAGCTTCGCTATGCAAGTGATTTTGTAAAACCGTTTTTGATTTCAAATTCCGAAGTATAATTTGATATTTTAGAAAGATATAAGTATATATTTGAAACAATTTAAAATGAGACCGGTGTTCAGTCCTCGAGTTTCGGATTTAATAACTTATTTATTGTTGATTTTCAACTCTTGAATTTAAAATTTGATTTCCCTAACTATTTTGAATGTTCGAACACTTCCAAATCGAGATTAAATTTTCAAAGCTAAGAAATTTCGAAGAGTATAAAATGTTTGATAAAGAATATAAATTTAGTTTTGAAATGTTTTGAAAAAAAATAGTTGAATAATGGTTTTCAGAAAGGTAAATTGGATATTTCACATAGAAATAGATAGTTTAAAAGTTGTAAAAAAAAGGGATAAATTATAAATTTGGAAACCATTTTTGAGTATAATTGATTTTGGGAAAATATTTGGTTTTGAAATTAAATTGGAATTCAAAACCAGTACTTATATGGTGATTTTGGAAATGAATTTGTTTGACTTGAATTATTTTAATTTGGAAAATGGGGTAATTATCTGAGCCTATTATTTTGGGAACTTTGAAATTTAGATATTTAATTTGGAAGAAAATTGGGTGAAATCATATATGATTTTGAAACTGAATTGATATTGAAATGATTTGAAATTTGAGAACCTTATATTATTAAGCACTTGATTTGAGAGTGGTCGAACTTATATAAAATGGATTGTATAGGTATGAAGTTGATTTGAAATCTATTGATTTGAAAGGTACTCAATTTGGAAAGAGATTTTATATAATCGAAGTCTATATAAGTATGATTTGATCTACTATTGATTTGGAAAGTATTCGATTTGGGAAAAATGGAATCCTATATATATGGACTTTATATAAGTACGATATTTGAAAGTGATTTGAAAAGGTACTATATGATATATATTTTCGAAGTAAAGATATGGAAAGTGCCTTCTGCTTGATATCCGCTTTGTGGCCACATCGTGGATTCATTCTATCGATATTATTCTCTCTGATTTTTGGTTTTCCGGATGTAATACTCGAGTGTTCCCACCGTGGCGTAACCCATGGTTTTTTTCTCTCTCGTGAATGCATAGCGCAATTGCCTGGCTGAGTCTGGCCTAGGGGTACGGATTGTTTCCTGGGGTATCCAGGCGTAACCATTGTGTATCCTGCAATCCGTGTAGGTCGCGAATAGTAGCGCAACTGCCTGGCTGAGTCTTGCCTAGGGGTACGGATTGTTTCCTGGGGGATCCAGGCGTAACCATTGTGTATCCTTCACTCTACTAGTCATCATGGCGTAACTCGCAGGGCTAAGAAAGCTTACGGATATGGATTGTTTCCTGGGGGACCCAGGCGTAACCATTGTGTATCTACGAACCATGGTTGGACAAAGGTTTTGGTTTGGTTGTTTGTTTGGATTGTACTTTCCATATCTGTTTTTAAAGGATTTCAAGTATTTTCACTGGGTGTTGAAACAAGTCTACTAAGTACTTGAAGAATTCTAGCTTTGCGCCTGATCAACGCATGGCCAGAGTCTACAAGAACGAGGATAAACTCGTTGAAACATCGAGTTATAAAAGTATTTTCGAAAGGAAAAAATTGTTTTGATATAAAAGTATTTTATTATAAGGGTATTTTATTATAAAAATATTTCCAACAAGATAATTTTGTATTAATATTTGAAATTTGAAATTCTTATGGTTTGAATTAATTATTCGTGCCCGATGCTATTCTTTTGAATCTATCTTATCTGATCAGCTTTATCTATTCACCTATATTCTGCTTCCTGAATCTACCTTCCTTTCCTTTTTGAATATAATCTTGAAAATATTGTTTATTTATATACTACATGGTTTAATAGGAAATTTTAAATATTTTTGAAGTTATTAATTAAATAAAACATCTTTAAAGAAAATGATTATTAATTTATTGATAATATTTGAAAGGTATTTTGAGATAAATTAAAAATTTCATAAATTTTGGATTTAATATTTTCAATAGTCTTTGTAAATGTAAGTAATAATGTAAATAATCTTTTTCAAAGGGGTTTGAAAAGTATTAAATATTAAAGAAAATTAAATTTCAAATGAAAGTTTCAAATAGATATTTCAAATAAAATTTGTGTAGTTTGAAATTAATTATTTATCTTGTCTTCCAATCTATATTCTTTCTGGTTGTTTTATTCTCCTACCTCCTTCCTTTTCGGGGACGAAAAGTTTTGAGTGGGGGAGAGTGTAACGACCCGTAAATTTTTAATGATTTTACTTGGTTTTATAACGTATTTAATTGGATTTTTGAGAAATTTTAATGATAATAAATTTGAAATAAAAATTTAATATTTGGATTACGTCCAATTAAACATAGCAGATTGTAAATTTTCAATTTATTTTATCAAAGTATATTTCGTTGTGAAATTTTATTTAATTCAAGCTAACGAATAATTACTGATAATAAATTTATTTTCAAGCCTGGATATTTTTCTATAGAAAAATTTTAAATCCTCTTCAGAGTGAGACGTCATTTTTCGTTTTTCAAATTCGAACTTCTTTAGCTCTGCCGATCTTATTTTTCTGCGTTTTGCTGCATTTTAGCTAGTAAAGAAAATTCGGATTTTTAAAATTAAATCGTACCGCCGATATCTGTGTACCGTTTTGATCGTCTTGTCGTGTTGATCTCTACGGTATATTTATTTATGTATTTTGAGGTCCGGTACACAACGGAACCAATAAATTGTTTGTTGTAACGGTACTTTTAATTGTGACCATAAATTCTCCTTTAGTTTCAAAATTTGAAATGTGCTGTCCAATTTACCCATAAATTGCTTTAATAGGTTTTGATGAATCAATGGACAGATGTACGTTTTCTTTGGCTATTGAATTTATATCTTTATCTACGGTGGAACGTTTCCTTTGCCCCGGCTCTCCTTTATTTCTATCCATATCTTTTGAGAGAAAATATAATAAATGGAAAGGTCGATACGTTACCAACGTTAATCTACCATTTATAGCCTTCCACTACCTCTCTCTTCTCATCCTTCCTCCTTTTCTTTAATTGTTGCCTGGAACAAAAAATTTCCCCCTCTGTTGCCCTTTCCTTCCCATTCTTTTTAATTTGGCTGATACTCCTCAACATCTCCAGGCCTCCACGTTTGTATTTCCTCTCACTTCATATCCTCTCCAAGCCTGCAACACGTTACCACGCCGCCGTCTTACTGAGCTCCGACCCAGCATGACATCGGCTCGACCCCACTAACCTCGCCTTCCGCCTAATCTCCGCCTCCCACTCTCTTTACACTCAAGGCCATGACTTCCTCTTGCCTTGCCGAACACAACCACCCCATCATCTCCGCGCTTCCACTTCCGCCTTGTAATCAGGCGCAGCACCACCTTCCAAACCGTATCTAACCACCTCGTTTCTCTCATGTATGTTTTCAGTTTTTACAGTTACTGTTTACAGAGAAAGTTTTGGTTTAAAGCTTTATAATACATAATATTTATACATAGTAGTTTATATGGATATGTTGAGTTTAGCGTATAAAATTTTAATAGCTTATATAAAGTGAAGTCGGCCTGTCCAAATGGGCTGCTGTTTGCATATTTTATACGCATAGAGATGTTGTATATATGGGTTTGTTGTTTATATATAGTGGTTTAAAAAAAAATCGTTGAACTGTCTGTTGATGTATAAGTCTATGTATTTTATAAGTATATAAACAATTCATATATACATAGCTTGCCTGTGCCTATGTTTAGTAAGAGATGTTTTTTTATGAAATGTTGGTTTCAATATAAATACATATAGTCTGTGTTATAGTTTATTTATAATATAAGCTATATAATATATATTTTATCTATTAGTATATGTATACAATATTACGATTTCAACCTGCTATTAAAACTTAAAACAGTATGTGTTGTTTATAAGTTACACATATTTCCATAACCAGTTCATCTTTACATTTCATTGCTTGATATGTATATAAGTTGCACGTATCCACGTATTCGATTCTGCACGTAGGTGAGCAGGATGTATTTATTTGTAGGCTAGCCTGTGAATAGTATAATCTATAAATATGTTATGTGAATTGATGAAAACAAAAATTATTATTTGAGTTTGAAGTGGATCATTTTATCATGGGTAGTTTCGCATATATTTGCTACAGGTGTGGTTTTATATATGTCAATTCATGTATTGAGTCTATTTTTGTTTTAGTGCATTGGTTTTTTTTTATATTGAATTATTTTATACATATATATAAGTTTATAATATAGAAGATTTAATAATAAGTTTAATTTATACATAATATGTATAAGTATTAAATATAGGTTGTTATGCTGTTATATCTATAAAAATATAGCTTTATACAAGATTTATATGATATGTGGGTCGTCTTGTATGCATAGGTATACGTAAGTCTGCATATATAGTATTTATTGAATAAGTATAGATGTGATGTGTAACGTGTTGGATTTTATATATATGTTTAATTATGGCTTCTATGAGTTATATATAAGTATATTTAGTGAACCTAAGCTATATGATTTGTTATATAAAGTTTATACGGTTTCCGAGTAAAGTTATAAAGATTTATTTCAATTTCGCTGTATAGGTTCATATATTAGACTACATACATATTTGATTTTATAAAGTATATATATATATATTTCGTTAATATGTATTACGTTTAAAATATATATATGTAAAATATGGAGAGTCAATTGAAAAGGTGTTTCTAAATTTAATTTTGGTTTTATATAATATATTTTGTTTAGTTATATCGAAAATGATTCTGATAGGTCCTCATTGCTTCCTATTTTTTTATCAGCTTTTGGTCCATCGTACCAATTTCCTTCATCGAACTCGTGTCCACCCAACGTTGCTTTGAAATTCGTAGCTCGTTCCTTGTCAAATCTCTCTAGCCTCGAAAGGTGAGCAATCACTCACGATTAACGTTTTTATTTCATTAAGGTTGATTTCAATTGAAACGACAATTGAAATATGCTGCTGTAGTTACTTAAATTTGTTATATATGCTATTATCTGTAACTGTTCACCTGCAGGATATGACACCATATCCTGTTGTTTATATTATATTGTTATTGATGATGCATGCCTGTTATTTTATTTTTTTGTATTATCTGTTATCACTCTGCAAATTCCCTGTAGTTTAGAAATCACTATGGGTTGAAATGATACATACCCGAATGGACTTTAGAATAGGAGAAAACGTTATGGGTTGAAATGATAGACCTAAGCGATTTCCATTTAATTGAATTTGGGATTACGGGTGGAAATGATATCCACCCGTATATATTTAGTGTACGGATTAAAATGATATATATCCGTAGCACTTGACTATATGATAGGAAATATATACAGACACTGTTGGTCCATATAATTATTTTGAAAATAATTTCTACAGTTTGAAAAGAAATATATGGGATTTAATAAATACTGGTTCTTAAATGTTTTATATAAAATGGAAATTTATGTATAGATTTAATAATAATATTATTGAGATTGATTTAATCCATATAATATAATTAAGTATTATTTAAGATTTATATTTCAAAATTTACCGTTGAAAAATTTGAGTAATTAAGATTGGGAGATAAATTTGATTTATTAAAATGGTATTTAAATAAGGATTGATTTAATTAAATCGATTTGAAATTCTGAATGGGAAATTTAAAGGTATGATTTGGTAACTGGGTTTTTATTTAAGTGATTTAATGAATATTTCACGTTTAAATAAATTGAAGAAAATATTGAGTAAATTTGTAATTTAAGGTTACTTAAATGATATGGAATCTAATGAGGGATTATTTCAAGACTAAATAATAATGAGGTTAAATCGAGATCTATATGAAACTGTTACATTGAACATTTAAATATTAAAGCCTTGAACTATATTGGAATTTAAACGGTTTATTTTGAGATTCGGGCCTGTATTTGAAATCAACATTGTTGAAATTTATTATTTAGAAACTAGATTGAATAAAAATTTAGTTGAAACGTTGAATTCTTAAAGTTTTAAAATATACTGGAACATAAAGTGTATTTTGTGATTTTAAATCCGAATTTGAAATTGGTAAAAATTTGAAGTGGTTAATTTAGGAATTGGGTTGAATTCAATTCGATAAATTGAGATTGAATTTAATTTAAATGGGAAGGTCGGGTTGATGTTAAAACGATTTGTTAAGTTGAGGGAATTGAAATACTTTATTGTATAAATTATTTAATATATATAAATACTATTTTGGGAAATGTAGAGATATTTGAAGTGAAAATGATATTAGGTTTTGAAGTATAAATTAAGCTGAAATGACCACGGTGTTATAGTGTATATTTCTACCTTGTAGATAGTTCCATGGACCCTTAGAGGATGGTTATCCCAAACATCCTTTAAGTTATTTGTATTTCAGTTGATATTTCACTTGAGTTGGATTTATTGATATAAGAATGTTAATCCTGACTCGAGTGTTTTGTGTTTTGCTTTACTCTCGGGTCAGACTGAGTGATACAGCATTTGAGACTCACCTTCGAAGTTGGAGCTTTGCTTGAAGATCCAGCTATTTATCATTTCAGACATCCAGTTGATTGGTTCAGAGAAGTCATCTGCTCGTACTGGAGACTTCACTGCATCTGGGATATTCTGATGTATTTTATTTCTAACTCTGATGTATATAGTAGCTTCATGAACTTCTATTCCTTATCTATTCCGCTGCATTTTATTACTCTATGTCTGTGATCTGTGACCAATTTATTTACTGTATATGTTACGTTTGCCAAATTTTAAATTAACAATTCAGTATTTTGAATTATTCAAGTCGGATATGTATGGTTTTATTGTCGATTTGAATGGTCCAAAATAGCGGGTCGTTACAAGAATTATACTGACTATAGCACTACATCACAACTGGAGAATCAGACAAATAGATGTCAGCAATTCCTTTTTAAATGGAGAACTTCAAGAAGAAGTATATATGGAACAGCCACAAGGTTACAAACTAAGCAACAATGATCATAGAGTGTGCAAACTTCACAAAGCTACATATGGATTAAAGCAGGCACAAAAGGTTTGGAATGACAAGTTAAATGCAACACTAGTTCAGTTGGGATACAACGTAACTAATCAGATAATTCATTATATGTTAAATTTGATATTATCAATAACTTACATACTTTTCTATTTGGATGATTTTTAATTACAGGAAATAATGGAGCTGAAATTAACCAAGTGACTCAACATATAGATAAAGCATTCTCCATCAAAGACCTGGGAGACTTGAGCTATTTTTAGGGATATTGGTGTGCAGAAAATCAAATACATAGCTTGTACCATGTCAGAAAAAGTATTGCAGAAATTTTAGTTAAAGCAAAAATGGATCAAGCCAAGGGATTACCTGCACCAATGGTCAGCAATTTACATTTATCCAAAGGAAAGGGTAAACCCATTGACGATGTGAAACAATACAGAAGCATAGTAGGCGCGCTATAATACGTCACAATAACAAGACCAGATATAGCATTTAGCATGAACAAAGTATGTCAGTTTATGCAAAGAGCATTAAGTGATCACTGGAAAACAGTAAAGCGCATCTAGAGATATCTAAAGCAAATAATAATCAAGGCATAAGCTTGAAGGTATGTAAAACAATAGAAATTCGAGGATACTCAGACGCTGATTGGGCAACCGACATAGATGACCGAAGATCTACATCTGGATACGGCATATATCTAGTTGGAAATCCCATATCATGGTGCTCCAAAAAGCAGCCAACTATCTCTAGATCAAGTACAAAAGCCGAGTATCGCAGTGTAGCAAGCACAACTATAGTGGTCACATGGATTGAGTCTCTCCTTTGCGAAATTGGAATTCAGCCAAAGACCAAACCGACCATTTAGTGTGACAACCTCAGCACGGTCTCGTTAACTGCCAATCCCATACTTCATTCAGGAACGAAGCATATAGAAATCGGTTTCTACTTCGTTCGTGAAAAGGTTAGAAGGAAAACTAACCATCAATCATCTACCAGCATTTTGTCGACGTGCTAACATACTCACAAAACCATTACCGGTAAAAAAAAATTGTGAGATTAAAATCTGATTTAAGAATTGAAGACGGCGGCAAATGAAAGAAATGGGTTAGAGAGAAACCCTAGCTCAATTTATGGAGGGTATTGAAGGAATAAGATGCATCGGTTGTTACAATAGTTTATACCCATCTTTCATGATATAAGGGTTATAAATGTAATTGCACATAGTACAGTCGAAATGAGTTGAATTGAATAAGTTAACCTTGGATAAGAAATACAAATATATACGCCACTATATTGCACTGTAACATTATTATCTTTTTGATATAATAAAGAAGTTTGCAATATCTCCTTTCTTATATTTCTAACTGTTAAGTTGTAATGTCGGTGTTTTATCCGTAGATGTGATGTGATATCGATTGGAATATGATATGTTAGTATGAAGAGTACTACATTTTCTGAAAGCTTCGATAATATTTATTTCTCATGTAAACATGTTTCGGGTCTAAAGCCCACTACACCATTATTTGAAGCCCAATAATACTTTATATCAATTTAAATATTGTATGCCGTGTAACAGAAACTGTATGCAATAACAATCTATTTATTTTGTACAAAGAAATAACTTTCAATATTCTTAACTTGGTATCAGAGCAAGCCTTTCAACCTAGTGGTTAACTAAGAAGTAACTTTCCCTACCTCCATTAAAAGAGTATCATCATCTGAAGGTGGCTGCACTGGTGGTGATCTTCTCAAAATCATCATCATCGTCAAAGATACCTTTTATCCTACTTCTTAAATACAAATTTACAGTTCTGTT
The DNA here is from genome assembly GCA_030765085.1 of Allium cepa. Taxonomy (NCBI): domain Eukaryota; kingdom Viridiplantae; phylum Streptophyta; class Magnoliopsida; order Asparagales; family Amaryllidaceae; genus Allium; species Allium cepa. The sequence goes on from CM060932.1 coordinate 562,622,406, forward strand.
TCAAGAACTGTAAATTTGCATTTCTAATTCAATCATCTTTATGATATTTGTTTACCTTGCTGTGCCTCGCTGAGAATCATCAGATGGAGACTCATCATTTAACTCTTTCTGGCTACACAACATTCTTAGTCATCAGAACAGTATTGCTCATCATCTGATCATCCATCTTCTCCTATGACTTTTTTAGTTTTTCACCATGGCCGAACGCAATAATAATGAGGCAGAAAACTCTCCAAACAATTCAAGAACTGACACATCACATCAATCAGCTAATCAAGATCTACTCAAAACAATAATAAAACCACAAAGTCAGACAATCATGATTCAGTTAGATGAATCTAACCATTTACTATAGAAATTCCAAATTGAAACAGCTATCAGATGGTGTGACATTAAGGAATATGATCTTAGTACAATTGTTACTCCACCAAAGTATGTTACTGACAATGAAGGAAAACTGATTGTAAATAAAGACTATATGAATCATCAAAGACAAGATAGTCTTATCGGTTCTTGGTTATTATCCTCCATCAGTTCAAGTATCTTAGCACAACTCATAGGGTGCAAATCATAACATTAAATTTGGCATTCTATAGAGCAAGCATTCAATACATCGTATGCAGCAAGAATGTTGCATTATAAATGGTAACTGCAAAACTTAAAGAAAGAAGGTATGAATATGAGAGATTATCCAAATAAAATCAAAATATTATGTGAACAACTTGTTGCTATAGGACATAAAGTTTCTGAGTTAGAGCAGGTGTTATCAATTCTAAGCGGCTTAGACGACGAATATGAAGCAGTTGTGGCTATAATCTCATCTAAAGAAAGAACTCCTTCTATTGAGTATGTTCACTCAATTCTTCTTTCTCATGAAGGAAGAATTGAGCAAAAGAAACTCATCATCAATACTCTGCCAATTATGTATCCAAGAATCAAGAAAAATGATATAGTGATAAAAATCAAAGAGGTGAATCTTCAAATAGATCCAAAGGCAGAGGTGGCAGGTGGTACAATAATAGTAAAAGATTGAGATGTCAAATTTGTGAAAAATATAGACACAGTGTAAATAAATGCTATTTCAGATTTGACAGTAATTACACACCAAATCAGCAAGGAGGTAGCAATAAGGGAACTATTAGAGTGCAAATATGATCAATATGCAGCAAGATACCAAGAATCAGAAAGAAAACATTGCAAAAATTGAAGACATTTCAGATGAAAGTTGGTTTCCAGACTCAGGAGCAACAAATCATGTAACCCATAATCTTGGAAATCTAAATCTTGGTAATTAAGAATACAAAGGTAAGTAAGGTATACAAACGAGAAATGGTAAGTCCATAAACATTATTCATATTGGTAATGCCTATATCAAAGTTGCATGAAAACTCTATTTAAATAATTTATTTAGACCACCTCTAATGAGAAAAAATTTGCTTAGTGTTTCACAATTTGTTAAAGATAATCATGTGTATTTTGAGTTCTACCCTGATTACTATCTTGTTAAAGATTTACTAAGTAATGAAATTTTTCTATAGGGTAAAGAGTGTAGAAATCATGTGTATTGTGTAAGACCTAGATAAGTGGCATTGCAGATTGGGTCATGCAAATGAAAAAATTGTAAAACAAGTTTTAAGTAGCAATAATATTTCTATTGAGAATATCTCTTCTCCATATGTCTGTACTTTTTTTCAAATGGGCAAAAGTCATAAGTTAGCTTTTTCTTATTCTGCAACTATATACACAAGACCATTAGAATTAGTTGCTATTGATTTATGGGGTCCTGCACTTACCATTATTGATTATGGTTTTAAATACTATATATCATTTATAGATGCTTACTCAAGATATGTATGGATTTATTTTTTGAAATAAAAATCTGAAGCACATAATACTGTAATTACATTTATCAATCTTGCTGAAAGACAAACTGACAGTCAAGTAAAATTATTGCAAACTGATGGAGGTACAGAATTCTATCCTCTAAAAGATTATTTTCAAAGAAAAGGAATTGTTCATAGAACAACATGCCCTTGTACATCTGAGCAAAATGGTTTAATTGAAAGAAAACACAGACATATTGTTGAAACAGGTTTGACACTATTGGCTCAGGCTTCGCTGTCACTAAAATTCTAGCCTGATGCATTTTCTACCAGTGTGTACTTAGTAAATAGACTACCACAAAAAAAATTTGGATTTTAAAAGTCCCACGGGTGTTCTATTTAGTAAGAAACCAGATTATCATGATCTAAAGATATTTGGGTGTTTGTGTTTTCCTTGTCTAAGACCTTATAATTCTTATAAGTTAAATTTCAGATCATCACCATGTACTTTCTTAGGACATGCAACAAACAAGAATGGCTATAAGGGTATAGGCAGTAATGGGAAATTTTTTATATCTATGTATGTGGTTTTTAATGAACAAATTTTTCTATTCAATGATACAAATATGAAGACTTCACAAAAAGTGCACAATGCAAGAGTATCTATACCACCACTACTTGGTTTAGTAATGCTGAAAGTCAATGAGATAGGTCAAGGATCATAACAAGACGCATCAAATTCAATAGCAGGTGGTGATCAAAATGACTCTGACAGCCCACATAAAGATGTTCAACACAACAAAAGCCTGTTTGAATCCAGCCAATCAATTGATGGTTTAGAACCACCAATTAACCAACAAAAAGCCTCAACAAGCAACACTGCTCAACACACTACTCAACAAATTATTCCTGAAAATACTGGTCATCAAATGATTACAAGAGCAAAAGGAGGCATATTCAAGCCAAAACATACAATACAATTGCTGAAGATGAAGAACCAAGCACTTATTATCAAGCAATTCAAAATGAAAAGTGGAAAGCAGCCACGAATGAAGAATATGAAGCACTGATAAGAAACAAGACCTAGGAACTTGTTCCACTACTACGAGACAAAAACATCATAGGATGCAAATGGACCTATAGATTAAAGAGAGATACCAATGGTTCAATTTCTAAATACAAAGCAAGATTAGTGGTAAAATGGTATTCACAACAGAATGAATTTGATTTTAGTGAAACATTTTCACCTGTTGTGAAACCAACATCAATTAGAATAATTCTCACAGTTGTCGTGCATAGAAATTGGATCATAAGGCTACTTGATGTGAATAATCCTTTCTGAATGGTGTTTTACAGAAAGAAGTTTATATGGAGCAACCACTTGGATTCAGAAAAGACAACTCACAACAATTTGTATGCAGGTTAAAAAAGGCAATTTATGGGTTGAAGTAAGCACCATGGGTTTGGTTTGACAAGCTAAAATCAACCTTGGTCAAAATGGATATACATCAATTAAATCAGGCAGTTCGATATTCACTTAATTCAGTGATAATAAAACTACATACGTTCTGATATACGTTGATGATTTTCTTATTATAGGAAGCAATCAGATGGAAATTAGTAACACAATTAAACAACTGAATGAAGCATTTTCTATCAAGGAACTTGGCAACCTGAACTATTTTCTAGGGATTGAAGTAAACATAGAATCAACTTCAACAATGCACTTAAGTCAGAGAAAATATATTACAGAGATTCTTATGAGGGCCAAGATGGAAAATTCAAATCCACTACCTACACAGATGGTCAGTAACCTACACCTATCCAAAAACAAAGGGGAACCAATCTCAAATCTCAAACAATATAGAAGTATGTGGGAGCTTTACAATATGCAACCATCACAAGGCCAAAAATTTCATTCAATGTAAACAAAATTAGTCAATTCATGCAAAACCCACTAGAAGAACACTGAAAGGCTATGAAAAGAATACTGAGATACTTAAATAGTACACTAAATCATGGTTTAATTCTATAATCAAGCAAAACTCTCAATATCATAGCATATGCAGATGCTGACTGGACAATAGATTTGGATGATCGAAAATCTACAACAGGCTACTATATCTATTTGGGTCGGAATCCAGTTTCATAGTGCTTAAAAAAGCAATCAACTATCTCTAGATCTAGCATTGAAGCTGAGTACAGTAGTGTAGCCAGCACTACAGCAGAGATCATATGGATTAAATCTCTACTGAGTGAACTAAAAGTAAAAATTCACAATAACGCTACAATCTAGTGTGATAACATAAGCACGATTGCACTCTTTGTCAATCCAGTTTTACATTTAAGGACTAAGCACATGGAACTCGACATATATTTCGTCAGAGAAGAAGTAATGAAAGGAAATATTAGTGTAAATCACGTACCAGCAACTTATCAGAGAGCTGACATACTTACAAAGCCTTTGTCGAAGAAGAATTTCCTTCGATTAAAGCTAGATCTGAAGGTTGCTGAAACTAGCAACAATCTACCAAACTCTTAGAATTCTCAAGCTCAAAATACTTGCAAAGCCTCTATCGAAGAAGAACTAGTCAAATCTGAGAATTGCCGAAGCTAGCAGCAATCCACCAACTTTCAGAAATCTCGAGCTCATTCTTCGACTTAGCATATTGATGAAGCAAACAGTAACTGCAAAACCAGATTATAAATCTGATTTTGCAGTTATGCCTTTATTGGATCTTTGCTCGTACGTGCCTCCGATGTCTAAAGCAAGACCTTTTTTTTAATTTCTAAAGAGATTAGTGAAACTGGAGAAGCAGCGGCATTAAAATGGAAATCACAAACCCTAACCATAGTAGGGTTAGAGGGGGTATGAAGAGTTTTACATTTTCCGAAAGCTTCGATAATATGTATTTCTCATGTAACTGGGTTTCGGGTGTAAAGCCCATTACAACATTTTATGAGAAGCCCAATACTACTTTGTATCAATATAAATATTGTATGCCGTGTAACAGCAACTGTATGTAATAACAATTTGTTCATTTTGTACAAAGAAATAATTCTCAATATTCTTAACTGTTAGTGTTACATGGTTCAGTTTTAAAAAAATCATTATGGAATTTAGTTCAAATTTGTGCAGTCGCATGCAAATACATCAAGTATCATTAGTAATAATTTGTTTGACTGAATATCACTAGTATGCGTAGCACCAGACTGCATTGTTGGATCGAGTTCCAATAGTATCACTATATCTAGACGTGATGAGCGACAGTTATGTAGACAAACAATAGAAAGTTATTGCAAAAGAGTTTCATATTTAAAAAAGTTACCGTAGTGCAGTGCATAGAGCATTATGTACAACAGGTAATAGTAATAGTAGATTACAGTGTACCTTAAGTTATTATGGCACTTCGTACAGTTGGAGTTGTAGGGCTATTGCCAGCTGTGCCTCGGTTGCTTGCTTTCAGATTGAAGCGGTAGGAAATAGTAAAATGTTAATCAATGCATTAAAACCGAACTTCATTCCTGACTCATGGACCTGCACGGCATGGTATTGTAGTTGCCTACAAACTTTTTTGATAAATAATTAAGCGAACAAACTAGTTTATATTTTGATAATTAGTTAACCAATCTATTTTTAAAATAAAACTTTTGGATAAACTTATATGTTAAAAAAATTCGTTTATTATAGGTAAAAAACCAAACAAGGAAACCTATGAAATTGTCGGTTGCTTATCTACCCTTTATCACCTTGAAAAGCAAGGCAATCAATGTGATTTTCTAAGTGCAAATTCATGCATGGTGTTGGCTTAGCGTGTACGTTTCTAACGATGAAAACATTTCTTACACTATTATTATAACGAGTGCATTATTTACAATTTTACAGTTACAGAAGAGGAAAATGCGTCGGAATCCAAGTCCTTAACAGAAACAAAGAAACAAAGGTTAGTTTGACATCTTACCTCGGCTTGCAAAAAGTGCGTATGAGTAAAATGCTTACAAAAATGAACTAACTCATCACAGCATCTTTTTGTTAGGTAGGCATTGTAAACGTTTGTAAAACGTTTGTATAATCAGATAAGAAGAAAAAGATAATTTATATTATTCAGCAAGACGGCTGAGCAAAAAAGATTGGTTACATTAGGGTTACAGAGATAGGTTTATATAGATAGAAAGCATAAACAAGAAAAAAGGCTAAAAAGCCCAATATGCTAAGATCCCCCCTCAAACACGCGATGGTACGTTAAGAAGCATCGAGAGTTTGCCAATGAAAAATCTATGACGTTCGATAGTGTGAGCCTTCGTGAAGAAAGCAGCAAGTTGCGTCGATGACGAAGTAAAAGACAGAGAAATAGTTCCATGCAGCAATTGATACCGAGTGAAATGACAGCCAATCTCAATATGTTTGGTGTGCTCATGAAAAACAGTATTGTGAGCAATTTAAATATCGCTCTTATTATCACAATACATAGAAGTGGGAGAAGAAATCGAAACACCCATATCCTCCAACAGCCAACATAACCAAATAATCTCAGATGTAGTAGAGGCCATAACACGATACTCTGCCTCAGTGGAATACCGAGAAACAACATCATGTTTCTTGCTCTTCCATGAAATAAGGGAATCTCCTAAAAATATACAAAAGCTAGTTGTGGATTTTCTATCCGTTGAATCACCAGCCCAATCTGCATCAAAGAAGGCACGAAGCTCCAAAGATGAGGTCGATGGGAACAAAAGACTCTGATAAAGTGTTCCTTGCAAGTAAAGAAGAATGCGTATAACAGCAGCCCAATGAACAGAGGTAGGGGAAGATACGAACTGGCTAACAATGTGAACAGCGTAGGCAATATCTGGACGAGTGATGGTCAGATATACAAGGCAACCAACAACAGAACGATATAAAGTGGGATCAGAAAGAGGACTCCCATCGGTCGGAGTATATCGGGCATTTACCTCAAGTGGTGAATCAACATGACGTGTATCAGTAAGACCAGCACGATGAATAATGTCAGTGGCGTATTTGGACTGGGAAAGAAGATAGCCTTTTTCTGAGGAAGCTATTTCAATGCCTAAAAAATAACGTAGATGACCCAAATCCTTCATATCAAAGCAACGAGACAATGTGGCTTTAATACTCACAATACCATTACTGTCATCACCTGTAATGATCATATCATCTACATATAGTAGAAGATGAATACGGCCTGCAGAAGTCAATCTGACAAAAAGTGCTGAATCATGGGGACTAGAGGTAAAACCAAGTGATGTAATTACAGTCGAAAATCTCTCATACCAAGCACGTGGTGCTTGCTTAAGACGATATAGAGCTTTCTTAAGCCTACAAACCTGACCTGGAGCATGAGAAACACCAGGTGGAGCAACCATGTAAACTTCTTCCTTAAGAACTCCATTAAGAAAAGCATTTTTAACAACCATTTAAGAGATGTCCCATTGACGACTGGACGCAACAGCAATAAGAACCCGAACAGATGTCATCTTAGCCACAGGAGCAAATGTCTCCTCATAATCCATGCCATACTCTTGGGCAAATCCTTTAGCAACTAAACGAGCTTTGTATCGCTCAATAGAACCATCTGACTTGGTTTTAATCTTATAAACCCATCGATAACCAATAGTTTTCTTCCCAGTAGGAAGGTATACAAGATCCCAGGTACCAGTTTTGTCTAAAGCGGACATTTCCTCAGACATAGCACGTTGCCATACAGGAGAACGAACAGCCTCCGAGTAAGAAGAAGACTCATAGAAAGTGTCAATGGAAACAAGAAATGAAGTAAAAGCCCGAGAGTAATAAGAGTAAGCAAAATCATATAATTGAGTAGATTTACGTGTGCGAGTGGGATAGCGAGGTTGAACAGGATCAGTCATCACAGGAGGTGTTTGAACAGTCGTAGTAGCAGGGTATAAAGTGTCACCTGCAGAAGGAGGAGTAACAGAATGTATGGATGACGGAGTATCAATGGTAAGTGGTGGTGAATCAAAGGAGTTATCAGCAGGAAATGGATCAATGTGAATAAGATCAGACTTAGTCGTACTATGAGGACTAGCTAGAATAGAGTAGAAGGGAATATGTTCAATAAAGGAAACATGACGAGAAACATATAGTTTATTTGAAGAAGGATCATAACAGCGACGGCCTTTTTGTCCAATACCATACCCAAGAAAAACACATATAACAACACGTGAAGATAATTTTGTACGTTCTACGTGTGGACGAAGAACAAAACAAGTGGAACCAAACACTTTTAGGTGAGAGTAATCAGGAGTTTGACCAAACAACTTGGCATGAGGAGAAATACCAGAGTTATAAGAAATCGGGATCTTATTAATAAGATAAACAGAAGTAAGAACAGCTTCTCGCCAAAATTCTTTTGGAACGCTAGCTGAAAGAATCATAGAACGGGCAGTTTCGACAATGTGTCTATGTTTTCTTTCAGCAACACCATTTTGTTGCGGGGTATCAGTGCAGGAAGTCTGATGCAAAGTACCATCAACCGTGAATATGTTAGAAAGGTCTCCCTTAATGTATTCCCCCCCTAAATCAGAACGAAAGCATTTAACAATAGCAGAGTGTTGTGTTTTAACATATGCTTGAAAGGCAGTATATATATCAATAAACTCAGAACGACGTTTCATCAGAAAAACCCAACAATAACGAGTATAGTCATCGATAAAAGATACATAATATATGCACCCACCTTTTGTGGGGATGGGTGTTGGACCCCAAACATCAGAGTGAACTAAGTCAAAAGGTGTAGTGGAAGTAGAAATACTTTGATTAAAGGGCAAAGCAGAAAATTTTCCAAGTTTACAACCACTACAATCTGAAATATCATGAGAATGTAAATCTCCCAAAACACCATAATTACACAAGAATTTAAGAAAAGAGCTTGAAATAGAACCAAGTCTAGAATGCCACAAATAAAACTTAGAAGACAATGGAGTTAAATGAAAAGAAGAAAGGTCAATACTAGCAACAGCGGCATGACTTGGAATGTGCAAGTCATCCAAAACATAGAGACCTCCCTGCCTACGGCCTGTCCCAATCAACTTCTTGGAGTTGGGATCCTGCACAGAGCAAGTGGTAGAAGAAAAAAGAAAAAGATATCCAAAATTACAAAGTTGTCCGACCGACACAAGATTCATAGTTAATTTAGGAATACAATAAACATTTGGGAGGGAAACATGTGTGGTTTGAATTGTACCGATTCCTGTTAATGGCAAAGGTGTGCCATCAGCAGTCAAAATAGAAGGTGAGCGAGAATCAAAAGACATAGATATAAATGACGAACAATCATGGGACATATGATATGAGGCACCAGAATCCAAAATCCACAAAGGAGAAGTCAAACCTGATATGGAGGGAGCTGGCATGGCAAAGTGCTGAGATTGAGGAGCAGTCATGTTTTGAGACAAAGACTGGCTAGCAAGGAACTTCTGAAATTGTTCCGCAAGAGAGTCCATAGAGGAATCCACAACTGATTCACCAGAAGGATGTACCAATGCAGCAGTCTTAGGCTGGGAATTACCTCGTGACTGTCCATGTCCTTGTGCAGTAGAGAGGGACTGTTATTGGCTACCACATTGTTGCTGTTGTGATCTATCACCTGGCTTAAAACTTTGATTTTTTTGTCGAGCCAATAATTCAGGACTTTGATTTTTCCAATGGCCTGGTTGTTTACAATAATTACAATCACGACCATTCTTGATATTTACCTTGTTGCGTTGAGATGGGATTGGTAAAATCCCTGTAGCAAAAACAGATACAGAAGAAGTCTGTGCAACTTTCTCAGTTTGAGACTTCAAGCGAGTTTCTTCAGCTAATAATTCATGTAGAACAGAGTCAACAGAAGGTAAAGGAGTGCGATGTAGGATGGACGCACGACAATGCTCGTACTCTGGTCGAAGAGCCATCAACAATTGAACAAGACATTGTTTCTCCCTACGAGCGATATATGGAGCAAATGACCTAAGCTTAGCAACCTCAGTCATAGCCAAATGATCCCAAAGAGCAGTAATTTCAGAATAAAAATCTTGAATATTTCGATCATTCTGAGACAATGACCGAATATGAGCCTCTAATTGATATTGAACGGCAAAGTTAGAACGCACAAAAAGTCGCTGCAAATAGTCCCAAACTTGCTTAGCAGTATCATACTTAGCCAATTTCATACCAATTTTAGTTTCAACAGAATTATTAATCCAAGTGATGATCTTTGAATTGTTAGTATCCCATTTCTCCATCAATTCAACATTAGCAGCTTTAGGAGCCACAATAACACCAGAAATATATCCCCACATTTGTTTTCCTTTCAAAAAAAATTTCATGACATAACTCCAATAAGAATAGTTTTTTCCATTTAAACGAACACTAATAGCCTGTAATGAATCATCAACTCCTTCCATATTTTGAAGTCAGCAACTGCTTTAGGCCGAGACAGGTATCAATTAGGCTAGAGGTTTTGGGAACTAGGGTTTCGGGTTGATCGGCAGGCTAGGGTTTCGGGACAGGGAGATCGGAAGGCTTGGGTTTTGGGGTTCTAGGGTTTCAGTAGGGAGATCGGCAGCTGGGGACTTGGGGACGGGGCTCTGAGGTTTTGGGACAAAATCGACGACAGGCTAGGTGCTAGGGTTTGGGGCAGATGATGATACCAGGCTAGGGTTTCGGGTTGAGGCAGGAAGACTAGACAGCGACGAGGCAGCGACGATGCAGCAGGCAAGACTAGACAGCGACGAGGCAACGACGATGCAGCAGGCAAGACTAGACGGCGACGATGCAATAGACAGAAACAGGAACAAGGCTCTGATACCATGTAAACGTTTGTATAATCAAATAAGAAGAAAATGATAATTCATATTATTCAGCAAAACGGCTGAGCAAAAAAGATTGATTACATTAAGGTTACAGAGATTGGTTTATGTAGATAGAAAACATAAACAAGAAAAAAAGCTAAAAAGCCCAATATGCTAAAACGCCCAATATGCTAACAGACATCTTACTGGATATGTCAGATTTTCCTATCTTATTCAAAAATTTACACAAGCTTATGAGACAAAGTCTTTGCCTTGAAATAAATTTTGAGGGAAACTTTTTAACTATCGTTTCATGTTTGTTGCTTTCTAGTGAGAGAATACTGAAGATAAGTAAGATTACTATTGAATTAACAATCTTCTTTGTTGTTTTATACATTTGCAGCGCTTATATATAAAAAATGTGGAAGTGGATCAAGACTACAAAATATGGGATTTGCTAGAGTTCATGAATTGGCTCTGTTCTCTATGATCTTTATAGCACTTTGCTCCATTTCAAATGCTCAACTTGAAATAGGCTTTTACAAACACACGTCCATCAGCAGAAGAAATCGTCACAAACATTAAGTGATGATGTCCCCAGAGATCCCTGTTTGGCTACTGGTCTCATCAGACCGCATTTTCATGACTGTTTTGTCAGGGTATTTGTCATATTTTTAAGAAAATTATTATTAGAACTTTACACAAATTATCTTATATAATCCATGCTGATATGTAGGGATGCAATGCTTCTGCATTGCTAGACTCTACTCCATTAGTAGATGCAGAGAAAAATGCATCTCCAAACAATCCTAAGTCTTCGAGGCATCGAAGTCATTGATGGCGCTAAAGCTTCTATCGAAGCTGCTTGCCCTTGCACTGTTTCCTGCTCTTACGTTCTTGCCTTTGCTGCTTGTGATAGCACGTATCTTTCGGGCAATATTTTCTATCAAATACCTTTAGGATGTAGGTACAGCATCTACATTGGTACATATAATATTCATAAAAAAAACAAACGAACAAGTATATAAGAACATCTACACTACCTGGATATTTAGGAAATGTCTGAAAATATGGATTGTCGTATTAAGTACTCAAATAGGTGTTGCCAAGTGACCTTGTAGTTTATGAAAAGCGGCCCCTGCATCTAAAAATAATTTTCCTAATTGGTACGAAGTAATAAGTTGAAGTTATTGGCAGGCATAAATACTATCAAGGGATCGGTATGTGTCTGTTTTAAAGTGTTGGTGCATGCTTCCATATTAAAAACTCATGCTTTCCAGAGACAAAACATCTATTCATAAGCTTTGTACAACTTAAAGCTTCTATTAAGTACTAAGCAATTAAACCTATCCATTAAGCATCCATTCAACTTACATACCTCATTTGTACTTTCTTCTTCCAGAGCCATGGAGGTAAACGATGAATCAGAAGAGATGGAATATGTTTTAGAGATAGACAACGTATTCAAAATTGTCGTGGTTGGCGATTCAACGATTGGCTAGGCACAAATATTCGGGAGATTTACCAAAGATGGGTATAGAGAGTTTGGAATACGTTGTCTTCTTATTGTTGTTTCTTGAGTTGGCCTTTCAATTGTTTGTATTATGGAATGGGTGTTTAAATGAAGATAAGGAAAAGGGTTTGTTTTATTATTGTTTGAATACCCGTAACCTGTAAGATGTTGCAAATAGGGGGATAAAGGTTGATTATTGATGTTTCATTGATTTCCAAGGACTCGGGATTTTGATCATTTGAATTTTAAATGTTTAATTAATTTTAAACATTGAAAAGTTAATTTTACAAGTCAAACAACGTAAATTTTAAACATAACGATTTATTTGATAAGGTGAATTGTTAAATTTAATAATTGGAATTATTTAAATAATTGAATCTTGAATTAAATTTGAATAAATGGATTTTAGAAGATTGTTTAAATTCAATTTTAAATAATGAATAGTTAGTGCAAGCTTAAATTTATAATTAAAATGATTTGAATAGTTTTAATAATAATTCCTTTTAATTAACGTGTAAAAATAGCTTTTCAGGACACTATCTCGGATTTTTACGAGACTGGTACTATTGGATCCGCAATAGTGAATTATTATATGTTAACGAATTTCATGGCGATTGGACGTATCGTTTGGTCGTGCGAGCTCGAAACACGTAGAAATTTATTAAAGGAATTTAATTTAATATAATTTGATTTTGAATGCTAATTTCTATAGATGATGGAAATTGAGTCCCGATACTAGTTCCATTGTGTTCGGAATGAGAGTATTTAACATGTAACGCTAGTTGGCACGCCTCGATTCGAATTCAAAAATTTGAAGCGTGAATAGTTGTAACAACCCGCATAATTTACGATTATATATTTAAATATTTTATTTAAATAAAGCATCATTAGTCGGATTTAAGTCCGAAAATATACTTTTTGCAAACAGTCGAATTAGGACTCGAGATCACTTCCATTGAGTCCAAAATGCCGTTTGCGACCTTTTTGAGTATAAACATCGATATGTTTGGAGTTAGCTAGAATTTCAACATTTTCATTTAGGCTTTGGGTATTGGGTTTCAGCCCAATAGCCTAACATAAGACCCTAGCTCCACCCCCTCTCCTCTTCATTCCTTCATAATATTTCCTAACACTCAATCTATAGCAAAAATGGGGGAGAAGATTGGAAACTAAAATCCTAAGCGCTAGTTTCTTTTGCAAATACAAGTTCTAGCTCCAAAATCCAAGAGAAGCTTAGGTAAGCATCCTCTTCGTCTTCTCCATCTCAATCCCTCTTCCATTTTCAGAAATTCATAAAGCTTAACTAAGGAAATATTTTCTTATGAGCTTAGATTGAAGCTCGTTGAGTTGGAATAGAAGAGGAATTGATCTTGCCTTGTTTCAAAAGCTTCTCCTTTGTTGTTTTTGAGAAAAGTGTAAGTTTTTGAACTCACATCTACTTCTATATCTTTGATAGTTGTTAGGTAGTGATTCCTAACATCTATTCTTTGTTCCCTTGCTTTGGATTGAATTGGTTTTATGAATATTCCAATTTTTGGTGTTTTGAAGTTAAATCTTTAAAAATCTTAGCTTTGATGTTTGATCATGCTTTTGGTGGCGTATCGAAGGGCCTATAAGGTTGGATTGCCGATTGGTGTAAACCCCTAGCGCTCATCGCTCGTCCGATCGCAAATTGTTTGGGATTTTGCCCCTTGGGGCCTAGGCTGAGAATACTGGAATTTCCAGTTCAGTCGATTGAACTAGAAGGTCAATCGACTGAACCGAACCCAAGAATTTTCCTGGGTCACTATCAGTCGACTAACTATTCTGGGTCAGTCAACTGAGCATGAAAACCGAAAGTTTCCAGACATGTTTCAGTCGACTGACCATTTTGGTTCAGTCGACTGAACCTGGAAACAGAAAGTTCCAGGATTTGTGTCAGTCGACTGACCACCCTGTTCCAGTCGAATGAATCTATTGTCTCTGCCTATTTTGCCTTTTGTGTTTGAATTTCCAATTTTTAATCGATTCTTGTTTCTCCAATTTGTTGTTATTGCCTTTGTTGACTTTGATTACTTCTTTTTCGGAATTTTTGGGGAATATCCATTTTGATGGATTTGGTATCGATTTCTTTGGATTTAATTGGCGTCTTCGAATGTGAGTTTTTGGTAATGATTGTTCTAACAATCAATTTTGTGATTTGTCACTTTAAAATACAAAGGTTTTTATACTAATAGTAAATATTCAAACTCTTTCTCAAATATGATTTTAACTCTATTTTTAATACAAAGCTTGTTTATAAAACCGTTTTCCAATCTATTAGTATACACAAATCTTTACCTTATTCGTTTGAGAAATCTAATTAAACGGCTTAGTAAAAGTAGTGGTATGAAACGCTTGTGTTTACTTCGTCGGTTAATTTTTGGACTTGTTCAATTGAAACTCTTGTGACAACTTTCGAGTGGAGATCTACAATTTATTCGTAAATATTTAAGTTAAGCCAGTGGTTATGGGACATGTATCTAAACTCATTTATTTACTAGCTTAGTGTAATTGACACTTCTTGATGATCGATGATGATCATTTTGTTATTTAGACTTGTGATATGCGATGTCCCTTTGTCTATGTAGGGGACTATACATCGTTTTATTGAGTTTCACCTCATTTCTTTATAGGCTAACGACCTATGCATTCTTTGGAGTTTCGACTCATTTTTGTGGGCTAGCGACACATGTTCTTTTATGGAGTTCGGTTCATTGGACGTAACACTGTACTACGTCGTTGTTCAGTACTATTGGAGTTCGGTTCATCGGGCGTAACGCTGTACTACGTCGTTGTTCCGTATTATTGGAGTTCGGTTCATCGAGTGTAACGCTGTACTACATCGTTGTTTCGTATTATTGGAGTTTGGTTCATCGGGCGTAACGCTGTACTACGCCGTTGTTCCGAATTATTGGAGTTTCAGGTCCATCGGGAGTAATGTTGTGCTACGTCGTTGCACTGGCTTTATGGTAAGCAACCATGGAATAGTGTTCCATTTGTGATACACGTGTTGGTGAGTTTTCATGCTCCCATTTTGTGATAGGCCTCCCCCTTTTGTGATTTCTGGATTTCTAGTTGATGATTTTCTAGAATTTTCTATTCACCAATTTTGTGATTGGCATTGATATTTGTCAATATTTGTGGTTTGGTGAATAAAATAAAGAATATGACATTCTTTTTGCTGTTATGAGATTCTTGAGATATTGTATGATTTTTGTGTTGTCTAATGTATACTTTTCATAGTTTGGCATTATTGTTATCATACATTTTTGTCATATCTCTTCTTCTATCTCATTTTATCTGATATTTATAGCTAGACTGATCCATTTATTATTTTCTTATTAAATAATACTCGGGTCAGACCGAGATGTTACAGGTGCTTCTGCTTGATCCTCTTTTGGGAACATTATCTGACTTTTGACTAACTACTCTAGTTTAGTAGATTTCGATGTTATACATTCGAGATAGAGACTCCTTGATGTATACTTATTCTTTTGCCTAGGACTTGTACCTATCCTTTTGTGATATTGTGGATCTATTTGACCGCTACTCTGATGTACACTTCTATGTGTTATATTCATATATGTTTCCGCCTTTGTGATATGGATATCTGTGACTATTTACGTAATGCTTAATTCTATATTTGTTTCCGAAGACCACATAGCCACTGTGTATTAGTTTTGAGTTTGTATCAGTATGTCGGATTTCCTCTTGAAATGAAGTGCATGTTATACTATCTGACATATCGATGCTCGCACAAAGAAATTACACGGTTGGTCGCTCCTCTACAGCCTTATTCTTCATGCTAGTTGGCGGCATTACTCCATAGTGCCCTTGGCTTGCGTGAGTATAGAGATGGGGCGTCACAGCTTGGTATCCGAGCCAAACTTCGAAACAATGTAGAATAGTCTAGCAAGGATCATTGTCCTAAGTCCTTCTTAGGAATCGTGCTTTAGGATTTATCCGAGTCATAGGACCCATTTTATCCTTTTCTTTTATGGTGCCTTGTTTTATCAATCATGATTATTTGACATTCATTTTGTGAATAACCTTTTTCTTATTCTTTCTTTCTTTCTTAAAGAAGAGAAATGGTTAGACCAGGCCTCCCCAACACCGGTCAATCTAGTGCTACTCCTCAGCATGGAGTATTTATGTCTGCCCAACAGCTTCTAGATCTTGTAAAGAATGCTCAAATTGTCGTACCCATTCCAGAGCTTACTCATCCTAGATCTGGATTTACACGCTTGTGTAGAGACTATACCGATTTGGGTGGAAGGCCATTCAAGGGTTCCGAAAGTGTTATAGAAATCCAAGCTTGGCTTAGATCATGCGATCGCATCTTTTCTCGCATGAATCTTATTGATCTCCATCGAGCCCAAGTGGCTTCTAGCATGCTCTAAGAAAGAGCATTAGATTGGTATGAGCTTTTGGTTTCGGAGATTATTGAAGCGGATCTTCCTTGGGAGCAATTCCAAGAAAGGTTCGAGTTAAAGTTTATGCCGGAAGCTGAAAAAGTAACTTTGGCCCGGCGTTTTATTGACATTGTTCAAGGTGAATCTTATGTGACAGATTACGTTGCATCTTTTGAATCTCTCTCTAAATATGGGGTCGAGTATATTAATACCCCATTGAAGAAAAATCAAAGGTTTTTCTATGGGTTGAATAAGAACCTTAAAAAGCCTTTACTTTTGAAACTAGAAATTCCTTTCAATCAGCTTATTGATATCGCCCTTCGACTTGAAGATGTCGATAATGAAAGTGATGTTGAAGTTGTGGGTACCAAACAGAACTTCAACAATAACATGAAGAGGCCTATTAAATTCAAAAGCCCCAATCCCAACAAGAAAGGGAAGCAACAAACGCCGGTAGCAAAGACTCCTACTTGTAGTCGTGGACAATGCTACAACTGTGGTTCCACGGACCATTATTCTAATAAGTGTCTGAAACCTCTCTTTTGTCGTTATTGCAAAAGTTTGGGTCATCTTATATCTACATGTCCCATACTTTAAAGTAGGAGAGTGGGAGAGCTGAATGTTGTGCAAGCTCCTTGTGACACTTCTCTTGGTCAGGATATTTTTCATTCTATCCTTGATGGTATTAATTTGTTTCGTGATTATCTTATTCGAGTTCGTTTTGATATGGGTTCATCTCATTATTTTATATCAAAAGGACTTGTTCGTTCTTTTTCTTTAAACACTTAGAGCTTGGTTACTACACTGAGAATTGCGAATTCGGTTGGTGGATCCGCAACACTCAGTTTACTTTGTAAAAATGTCGAGATTATTTTATGTGATTATTCTTTTCGAGCCGATTGGCATGTTATGCACTACCTAGGCTTCAGAATTGATTTTTGGGAAAGGATTGGCTTAATTATTATGAAGTCCATATCCTATGTCCCAAGTGGACTATCCACCTTCGACATTTTCAATCTGTTAAGCATATTTCTATTTTTCTAAATGATTTCGATTCCAATTTGGTGGAACCATTTTATTCTCTAGACCCACTTGTGGAGGAAGATGTTATTCTCCTCATTCAAGTAGTTCGTGAATTTTTCAGTATTTTTGAGCTTGTCTTAGGATTATCACCTAAGCAATCTTTTGAGTGGCGCTAAGGTCTTTTCAGTTCGACTCTACCACCAGTTTTCATTATCTATGAGTTGCGGAGGATAACTTACCCCTTTACCGCATTCCGCACTCGTTATGATTCTTATGAATGGCACGTGATGTCATTCGAGCTGTCCAGCTTATTTCATCCATCTTGTTAATCGAGTATTCGGCGAATATTTCAATGAGACCATCCTTGTGTTCATTAAGTTTGGATGAAAACATCAACTTAAAATTTTGGCAAATCTTTCTCATAAGATTTATTTTAAGTATAATTGGATTTTTATTCTTAAGAAAGAGCAAAGAATATTTGTAAAGTTTCTAAGAAATATTTTTATCATAAAGAAGATGATTTTGTATTGTTTTCCCTATTGAGTGCTTTAAGAATTCTGGTCGATGCGCTTGATCAATGCTATCGATAGGAATTTCCTAAACGCTATGATGAGACAATCAAACACAGTAAACTGACTAGGAATAAATAAATTTTTCAAAAAAAATGATTACATAAAGTTAATTGTAATTTTGAAAGTCTTAGCTTTTCGGGAAAGAGGATCAATTAAAAGAACTCTTTTTCGATACTCCTATTCTTGTGATTCTCGAAGGGAACCAAGACTTCATTGTTTGTGCCGATGCTAGTCGTATTGGTTTGTGTGTCATTCTCTTGTGAGAGAGAACGTTTTATCACTTATGCTTCTATACAATTAAAGCCTATCGAGACAAGGTATGCCACTCATGATCTAGTGCTCATGGTTATTGTTTTCGCTTTTAGAAATTGGCATCATTATTTCTGGGAGAGAAATTTGTTCTCTACATCGATCATAAATCTTTGGAGTATTTATTTTCTCAAAAAGGACTTAATTTGCGTCAACAACATTGGCTCGATTTCCTTGCATCTTATGATCTTGACATTCTTTATACTCCCGGAAAGGGGAGTCGTGTTGCTGATGCACTTAGTCATAAACAACAAATGGTTGTTTCCTTGATGATGTCCGAATGTAATGATCTTTTTGATAGGTATATCTGACGTACCATTATTGTACTACGTCGTTGTCCGATTTATTTGAGTTTCGGATACACCAGACGTACTGTTATTATACTACGTCGTTGTTCCGAATTTTTTCGGCATACCATTATTGAATTTCGTCGTTTCACCGGCTCGATTTTCTGCTATTCATGACATTTTTCCACATCTCTCAACTACAAAAATGCCTTATGCATTCCGATTCTATTCTTGAGCCCGGTGTTATTGAAGAAATTGAAGTTTCACCTAATTTGACTTATGAACAACTTACTCTCTCGTGTTCTTTAGGGTGAACTTCTTACTTCAAATTTTCTTTTGTGTTGATATGCTTTTATGGTTTTTTTTTCTTCTTAAATATTACGAGGACGCGATTTCTTTAAGGAGGGGAGTCTGTAACAACCCGCATATTTTACGATTGTATATTTAAATAATTTATTTAAATATAGTATCATTAGTCGGATTTAAGTCCGAAAAGCTACTTTTTACAAACAGTCGAATTAGGAATCAAGACCACTTCCATTGAGTCCAAAATGGCATTTGTGACCTTTTTGAGTATAAACATCATTTTAGAGTTAGCTAGAATTTCAACATTTTCATTTAGGGCTTTGGGTATTGGGTTTCAGCCCAATAGCCTAACATAAGACCCTAGTTCCACCCCATCTCCTATTCGTTCCTTCATAATATTTCCTAACACTCAAGCTTTAACAAAAATAGGGGAGAATATTGGAAACTAAATCCTAAGCCCTAGTTTCTTTTGCAAATACAAGTTCTAGCTTCAAAATCCAAGAGAAGCTTACGTAAGCATCCTCTTCATCTTCTCCATCTCAATCCCTCTTCCATTTTCAGAAATTCCTAAATCCTAACTTAGGAAATATTTTCTTATGAGCTTAGATTGAAGCTCCTTGAGTTGGAATTGAAGAGGAATTGATCTTGCCTTGTTTTAAAAGCTTCTCCTTTGTTGGTTTTGAGAAAAAGGTGAGTTTTTGAACTCACATCTACTTCTATATCTTTGATAGTTGTTAGGTAGTGATTCCTCGCATCTATTCTTTGTTCACTTGCTTTGGATTGAATTGGTTTCATGAATATTTCAATTTTTGGTGTTTTGAAGTTAAATCTTTAAAAATCTTAGCTTTGATGTTTGGTCATGCTTTTGGTGGCGTATCGAAGAGCCTATAGGGTTGGGTTGCCGATTGGCGTAAACCCCTAGCGCCCATCGCTCGTCCGATCGTAAATTGTTTGGGATTTTGCCCCTTGGGGGCTAGGTTGAGAATACTGGAATTTTCAATTCAGTCGTCTGAACTAAAAGGTCAGTCGACTGAAACGAACCCAGGAATTTTCCTTGGCCAGTATCAGTCGACTGACTATTCTGGGTCAGTCGACGGAGCCTGGAAACTAAAATTTTCCAAGCACGTTTCAGTCGACTGACCACTTTGGTTCAGTCGACTGAATCTGGAAACAAAAAGTTTCCAGGATTTGTGTCAATCGACTGACCACCCTGGTCTAGTCGACTGAATCTGCTATCTCTAACTATTTTGCCTTTTGTGTTTGAATTTCCCGTTTTTAATCGATTCTTGTTTCTCCAGTTTGTTGTTATCACCTTCGTTGACTTTGATAACTTCTTTTTTGGAATTTTTGGAGAATATCCATTTTGATGGATTTGGTATCGATTTCTTTGGATTTAATTCGCGTCTTCGAATGTGAATTTTTGGTGATTGATTGTTCTAACAATCAATTTTGTGATTTCTCACTTTAAAATACAAAGGTTTCTATACTAATAGTAAATATTCAAACTCTTTCTCAAATATGATTTCAACTCTATTTTTAATACAAAGCTTGTTTATAAAACCGTTTTCCAATCTGTTAGTATACAAAAACCTTTACCTCATTCGTTTGAAAAATCTAATTAAACGGCTTAGTTAAACTAGTGGTATGAAACCCTTGCGTTTACTTAGTTGGTTAATTTTTGGACTTGTTCGATTGAAACTCTTATGACAACTTTCGAGTGGATATCTACAATTTGTTCGTAAATATTTATGTTAAGCCAGTGGTTACGGGACATGAAGTTAAACTCATTTATTTACTAGCTTAGTGTAATTGATACTTCTTGATGATCGATGATGATCATTTTGTGATTTAGACTTGCGATATACGATGTCTCTTTGTCCATGTAGGGGACTATACCTCGTTTTATTGAGTTTCGCCTCATTTCTTTTATAGGCTAACGACCTATGTATTCTTTGGAGTTTCGACTCATCTCTATAGGCTAGTGACCCATGTTCTTTTATGGAGTTCGGTTCATCGGGCGTAACGCTGTACTACGTCGTTGTTCCATATTATTGGAGTTGGTTCATCGGGGCTAACGCTGTAATACGCCGTTGTTCCATATTATTGGAGTTCGGTTCATCGGACGTAATGCTGTACTACATCGTTGTTCCGTATTATTGGAGTTCGGTTCATCGGATGTAATGCTGTACTACGTCGTTGTTTCGAATTATTGGAGTTTCACGTCCATCGGGCGTAACACTGTACTACATCGTTGCATCGGCTCTATGGTTAGAGACCATGGAATAGCGTTCCATTTGTCATACACGTGTTGGTGAGTTTTCATGCTCCCTTTTTATGATAGGCCTCCCCCTTTTGTGATTTCTGGATTTCTAGTTGATGATTTTCTAGTATTTGTGATTCACCAATTTTGTGATTGCATTGATATTTGTCAATATTTTTGATTTGGTGAATAAAATAAAGAATATAACATTCTTTTTGCTGTTATGAGTTTCTTGAGATATAGTATGATTTTTGTGTTTTCTAATGTATACTTTTCATAGTATGGCATTATTGTTATCATATGTTTTTGTCATATCTCTTCTTCTATCTCATTTTATCTAATATTTATAGCTAGACTGATCCGTTTATTATTCTCTTATTAAATAATACTCTGGTCAGACCGAGATGTTACAGGTGCTTCTGCTTGACTCCTCTTCTGGGAACATTATCTGACTTTTGACTAACTACTCTAGTTTAGTAGATTTTGTTGTTATACATTCGAGATAGAGACTCCTTGATGTATACTCATTCTTTTGCCTAGCACTTGCACCTATTCTTTTGTGATATTGTAGATCTTATTTGACCACTACTCTGATGTACACTTCTATGTGTTATATTCATATCTGTTTTCGCCTTTGTGATATGTATATCCGTGACTGATTTATGTTATGTTTATTTCTATATTCATTTCCGAAGACCACATAGCCACCGTGTAGTAGCTCTGAGTTTGTATCGGTATGTCAGATTTCCTCTTGAAATGAAATGCATGTTATACTATCTGACATATTGGTGCTCGCACAAAGCAATTACACGGATGGTCGCTCCTCTACAGCCTTATTCTTCGTGTTAGTTGACGGCATTACTCCGTAGTGTCCTTGGCTAGCATGAGTATAGAGGTGGGGCGTCACAATAGTGCTTTGAAAATTTTCTGTAAAAGGACCCTATCATCCTTCATTTTGCAAAACCCTAAAATAAAATACGCGGCCGCCATATATTTTTCTTCTTCATTCAACGGTCGTCTTTGATCGGAGCCACCGTAGGTCGTATAGGCCCTCGACCACAACTACAGGTTGTAGAGCTAGGGAAGACGAACCCATCGACTGGTTGGATTGATGATCGACAAAGCACGGCGGCGACTGCTCTAGATTGAAGTTGCGGCGGTTTTAGGGCTGGACCTTAGAGGCGGTGGTGATATGGATGACGAGGCCGGTGGGAATGGAAGCGGCTTGGATGGGACATTCAACGATGAATTCGCGGTGGTGTGCGATCGACCGTGGTGGCGATGAACGATGAAAGTTGCATTTGTTTTGAAAATGCATGGCTTGGGTTTTAAAACGTGAATTGAAGAAGGTGATTATGTTAATAACCTTAATTAATTTATTAGCTAAACTTTAATTATTCTGAAACGTTTGTTAATTCGTATCTTGTCCATACGAGGTCGGATTTGAGCACGATCAGTTGTCTTTTGTTCGTTATAATGAAAACTACATTATAGATTTGGATTGGGGTTATTTGGATTCGATTTTAATTCAAACCGAAACGCTTTGACGATAACTGAAATTTCGGTGAGTTGAACTCACCTCTCTGGCCTACTTATATTTTATGTAAGTGTAGATACTTTTATTAATGCCTGTTGTTGATTGTTTGGATGGGTTACTTTTTTTATTAGTTGATTTGGATTTATTTTCGTCCTTGGAGCAGATGACCTTTTATTTGTATATGCCTAGTCTCGAGTGACCCATATTATATGATTATATACTATATGTCATGCAAGAAGACAGATTGGAGGCATTCAACAAGGTTCCTCACTACGGTTGATTTTACTTCTCATAAATATTATGATATTTGATTTATTAGATGCCATATTTGGTGATATGGATATGATTTTACGTATTTAGTGCTATAGTAACACTTGGCCTTATTTTTAGTATTTCAAAATACTATAAAGTGAAGATCTTTGATTTAAAAGAATTTTAAAGTGATTTTGTAAATTTTATATGTTTTAAAAATTATTTTGGAATTATTAAAAGGAGTTTATTTTAAATAATAAAAATTATGATTGGTACTATAAACTGATAGAAAGTGAAATATGTTAAATAGAAACTTTTGAACTATATTATAAAGGTTTTAAAAACTTAACAATTAAGTCCAAAGGAAATGTAGTTTTAAAGAAGATAGAAATAGTTTGAAACAAATATTTTTGAAATGGTTTATATAAAAGATTTATAAAGTAATATTTTATAAATAAAGAAATAGATTGATGGATTTTTATAAATATTAAAAATGGAACTGTAATTGATATTTGGTAAATAGATTTATAAATGGGATTTTATAAATAAATGAGATTTATAAAGGAATGGATTTATAAATATAATTGTTATAAATAAAGAGATTTTAAAAGGGAAATTTGTAAAATAGAGTGGACATTTATATACATAGCTTTATAAATATGGAAATGATTTATATTGAGATTTGAATATGGATTTTTATAAACGGAATACATTCAAGGTTTATAAGTTAAAACAATCATTTAAATGAATGTTTTGAAAGTAATATTTTTCGATGGAGTTAAATGGTTTTAAAAGGTGATTTAAAATGCACTAAGCGATGGAAACATAGATTTCAACATTTATTGTTGTAATAAACGTTTTCGAGAATGCATAACACTATTGTTATAGTGAGTGATTTCCTAAAGGAAATGTTTTATATAGAATACAGGATTCATATAAATATAAATAGGCGAATCCCTATACTAATATTTTAGGTTGTCGTAACGATGTTTTATGAAACATTCGTTTTGACCCAACAAAGCATGTTTTGGAAAATGTGAAGCTTTCCTTAAAAGATTTGTAAATCTACTTATTACTGATTTAAGTATATGGAGATATTTTCTAAGTGTTGAAAACAAAATGGTTTGTGAATATACTTATACCGTTGGAATAAGTATATGGAAATGTTTTTCAAATATCGAAAGATAAAAATGGTTTTGAAAACATATCTTTTTAAAGATATTTTGAGATAAATATTTGGAACGAGATTTAATTGATAAAAGACTAATTAAACATTCCTAGTGACTACTTGTGTATTAGATTGTATTTTTGGTCATTTTTGGTTTCTTGACTTGATGTGGGAACTGATTAGTCGTGCACTTAGTACGAGGCCAACTAAGTAGGTTGATTATCGTTTGGTGTTAAGAATGATAATTCAAGTAGGGCGGAGTGACTATGCTACTCCAATCTACCGAGCTTCCTTCTTAGCTGAAGGATAACAAGTTGAGAGTAGGAAATGTGATAAGTCTATGAGACTTGGTTTCCTTACGAGGTTTAGGGCCTCTTATTGATTGTTGGTTTGGAGAAACCGAGATCCGATTTATCCAAAAACCACTTCTAACCAGCATATGCGTTTGAAAGCGCAGATTGTTAAAAATAATTATTTTGAAGACAGAGATCTTCATGATGTAGGGGGTCTTGCCACTAGCCCCGTGATTCCATATAATATATATATAGTGGAAGTAGTGCTCTGTTATGAAAATCTTCGATGCAAGGACTGTTTGCTACTAATTTCTCCAACAGGATGTAGTAGGATTGTGCCTTCGGTTTTTCTTATTCTTGGACAACTTGTATGGACGAATGTATGACATTGCATTTCTAAGAACCACGTACATTGGGTTTTACAAACGTATAACTGCTGGTGGTGTTGGAGGTAACCCCTCTTATACTTAACACCCTTCTCCAAGACGTACGAGCTTAGAGGTTGTACTTTTGTAGAAATCAATTAGTGTGTTGTCGGAAATGGCGATGTGACATTCAAAGTGGAATGTGTTATGTGAAAGGTAAATGTTACCTTAAGCCTCACACTCGAAAATGGCTTAAAGATGACATGTCGTAAGGCTAAGTGAGTCGCTCCCATTAAGGTGTTGTCATCGCCTTTCTAGAATACCCTCTATATTTCAGGTACGTTGTTATTGCTTGTAGCCACGGATAGGTTGGAAATGACCGGGATGATATCGTGTTCGGTTCTATCTGCCACTAGATGGGTCTGCGAATATGCCGATCTTTCTAGATGTAGAGGTTTCAAAATTGTTGACTTTTGGTACATTCCTTTAAAAATGTACTATAAAAAAGGTAGTTCCTTACCTACCATTATATGGATTCCATTCTCCAATACGAACCTTTCGGTTTTAGCTGTAAACCTATTATGCTGTAATTAAATCAATGTAATAATTTCGGCTATGATTAATATGTATTTGTATCCTAGACACTATTATAATATCAAAGGATTTGATATGAAGCGTTTTGGTTATCGTACGGTGAAAACTCGTCCGTGTTTATGAGCAGCGTGGTCTTATACCTTTGTTATGAAAGGTTTTTATAACTTTGAAATTCAATTGAGATATGTTTTCTCATACTGGTTTACCATACTGATATGGGCGTTTTTTCCCTTAATGCTTGGGTCAGAAAGAGTATATTAAAAATTCAATTTAGATGCTTTGGAGCTTCCAAAGATGAGCTGAAGGTCTTCAAGTCGTATTCATGTATATATCTATTTTCCACTACATTTTTTATTTAAGTTATGCATTTGCAAGGATAGGTTGTTATAACTATCCAATCTGATAATTAGTGATTTGTTGTAGTACTCTGATTGATGTATGTATATTTAAGTTTTATTTTGTAAAGATCATTGATATTATATTATATGTTGCTCCGCTACGTTGTGAGATTCTATATTGTTTGGTTTTCTTTCTTCTCTCTTGTCTTCTTTCTTCTTTCTTTCCTCTAACTATTCGCTTTTTTGTTCAATTCTGGTTGAACATGTGTGGTTTATTATCCGCTTGAAATGTGCAGGATTGCGGGTCGTTACAGACTTTTTTGCAAGTAATTGCAATCAATATTTGGATCCGGTTGTGTTTGTTTTTTGGGAATTTAGCTTTATCTAACAAGTTGACTAGTATGTGTATGTTAATGATAACATGGTTTCTAATGTCTAAGATTATTTTTGTTTCTTATAAAATGTATGAAAATATTTAGGCAGTGTTTAATTGTTTACGTAATATTGGATTAAAAACAAACTAAATCATTTTTTGCAACAGAAAATAAGCGTCACAGTGGCTACGATGCCTTTGCCGAATTAAAAAATTAGTGTCACAAAAGCGTCGCTAAAATTTAGAAACCCCTTTACGATGCCAATTTTGTAATGCCTTAGCGACGCAAAATATTATATCGATGCTCTTTTTTTGACAAGCTTTTGATATCGCTAAAAAATTTAGCTCAGCCATAGCGATGCCAAAAGCCCATCAGAAAACCTTAGAATTTTGTAGGCTCTGCTAATTATAATTTGTACATACATGATTGAGTTCAAAATTAATAAACATGCAACTTAATAAACATGTATGAAATTCATTTCAAATTCCTTAGGATAATCCATAAAGTTGAGACTCTGCACTAAGTAGCTTGTTCAGCAAAAAACATTGGTAATTTGATACCAAGAAGGCAGGAACTGGGCAGAGTCAAAATTTCAAGCCACTCAATAATAACTAAACAATTACTTAAGCAATATTAAATTAAATAATTAGTATACCATTAGGTTTTTCTATGGATTTATTTTAACATTTTATGCCATACAAATTATGTATGATGAAGATTTCTTGAGCATAATATTTTCTACATTGGCATGTAAGAGTTGATGTTGTTAGGATGCTATCATGAAAACTTAAGGATCCCCAACTCAACTGGATACCCTAGAAGGGAAAAACTTTACGTTTCCTTTTTTCCCACCATAAAATATTCTAATAATTTCATATAGATAGCAACTATAACTTTAGGGTAATCTATATTATAAAAATTGGTGGCAACATTAAATATAATTTTATATATGCATACTTCATACGGTAACAAAAGTAGATATAAACATCTGAATGCAAAAGGATATGCGCATAAAACCTATTTCACATTACTACTACTCAAAACACACACATAATCCTTGATATAATGAGAACAAGAAAAAAGGGAGAAGGCTACTAGAATTTAAAGCATCCTTTTATTATTAATAATATAAGAAATAGAAAAGAAAGCAATGTCAATAAATAAAAAATCATCACCAAAATGTTACACTTACTAGATTAACAAAAGGATAGGATTACTGGAAACATGTCGCCAAATCAACATTCTTAAAAAAAAAGAGGAAAACATAATGACAGTTGTCATACTTTATACTCTATGACCTATCCGCTAAATTAGAGAAGGTAAAATAATAATAAAGATCATATAACATTGGCACCGATATATGCAAGATATTTGAAATCAAGAAGGAGTTGACTTTTAATCATTAGCGGTTCAAATTCTTGTTTATTTTCTTATTCTTAGCCTAATTCCACATAATTAAGGTTCCCTAATTCTTAGCCTCTACTTTTTGCTTAAGGTCTATATCCTCCATAGCTAAATAAGCCCTTTTACTACATCTTACAACTGTTGCTTTAAAGTTTGAAACTTTTTGACCGAACTTTTTAGCATCATTCCTAGTAATTCTAATATTCTCTAGCCTATTGTTTAAAGTTGTGTGCACGGACTTGAGATCCTTCTTAGGTGCTAAACATTTCTTTTTATAGTCGTTATTTGAAAATATATGCATATAGGCTACGTTATGCATGAAAGATTATGGTATGAATACCCTTACACCGAAAGTGGAAGCATGAATATTAAACGATTGATTGGAAACTGCTAAAACCAAAAAACCCTTAAAAATAAATAGTATTTGGTTGAACCTGCCGTCGAACCTACAATGCGTACATCCTCAACTGTGCTAGGGAAATCGATGAGTGGAAAATCTGAATTGTATTCGGTTGAACTTTCAGTCAAATCATTCATCTCAACTTGCAATCGAACATGCGATTTATTTTACTAGATCAATATAGAAGTGAAAAATCTTCAAAGACTGAATCAGGGTTTAAGAGAAAAGGAGATAACCTGAAGAAGGAATGATTAAATGGATGGTAAATTAGATGTTTCTTTCAGTTGTTTCTTCCAGGATGTACGAATGGAAGAGCATCAAAGAGAGATAGGGGGAAGCGATTATTTTTTGGGGGATGATAAGAATGAGAAGTATAAAACAAAAGAATTAATCCCTAATATTGTTATGTTCTTACCCATATAACTTTCATGCTTAAATTACTTTGAACACACTTGATATTTTGACGTTGAGAATTGGACTTATCAAAAGTAAGTTTTTTTGTAGTGGCTAAATGTAGATGGATAAGTGGAGACTTACAAAACAAGTTCAGCCGCGAAAGAATTTCGTCAAATTCGAGGTGTTGGTTATGATTAAATGTTTTTGTTCATATTATTAAGTCCATTTGGATAATGCTAGTTATTACTGGATTTTACGACTGTAAAAAATGAAAAATTAACGTGAAAACGACGTTTTTAAATAGTGATTTAAAAGACACCATTTACATGTCGTAACCCGAGGGGTTTCGAAATCAGTCGAAGTGAGGGCAAGGCTTGCAAGTTCTTAAGATCCATTTATGGTCTTAAACAAGTTTCAAGAAGTCAGAATAAGTGTTTTGATAAAGCAATCAAACAGTATAGTTTTTCTTAGAGAAAAGGGGAAGTGTGCAATAATCAGAAAGAATAAGGAAGTGTTATAATGTTCTTAGTATTATACGTCGATTGTTTATTTGCAACGACATTGCATTGTTGCAATCAATGAAAGCTTGGCCTTCCATGAACTTCTCCATGAAGGATTTGGGAGAAGCGGGCTATATACTAGGTACAAAAATCTACACAGGTAAACCTAAGAGACAATTAGGGTTGTCTTAATACATGTACATAGATACGATGCTAAAAAGGTTCAGTAGGAAAATTCCAAGCCTATAAATGTTCCAAAGCAATCTTGAATTGTCATTTTAAGAAGGATGCTCCTTATACTAATAAGGAGAAAGAGCATATGTGATGACCCAGAATATTTGGACATTTGAAATTGAAATGATTAATTGATTTTAAATATTCAGGTGTTGATTTTTAACTTGAATTTTAAAGATCAATATTTATTGGGTAATTTAATTATTGAATTAAACAATTGGAAATTGGGTAAAATATGAAATTGGGAGTTTCGAGCTTGTTAAAAATAATTTGAAGGGTTGTAAAATTTTATATTGATAATACTGAAGATAATAAAAGCTTTATAATTGAATTTAAAAGTATTTTGTTCAATTTTGAAAATATACCGTTTAAATTGCCTTTTGAAAATAGCCTTCTGAGGTACAGTATCGGAATTTGACAAAACCAGTTCTATTGGATCCTTAATAGTGTATTATTATTGGGTTCAAGTTTTTGTAGAGCTTGGAGCTGTCGTGCGATCATATGATATATAAATGCATTGAAATCTATATCGAAAATTCAATATAATAACTGGTTTCAAAAAGCTATCTTCCCCATACGATCGAATTAGGACTCGAAAACTTTTTCATTGCGTTTGGAATAGGAGTATAACATTATAAACGCCTGGCGGCATGCCTTGATAGGATGTCAAAATTTTAGGTTGCATTTATCGAGACAATTTGAATTTAAAATTTAAATATATATTTATATTGACCAGTCAAAATCCTTTCACCATCAAACCTTTTCTTCACAGAAGTTTTTGCTTTTTCATAATTACTATAGCATGTTGGTTGAAGTAGGCAACCATCAAATCGTGTTCCCTCCTTCGTTTCTTTTTAAAAGCTCTTGTACATGCAAACTTCTCCCTCCATTGATTTGTATCTTCTCACAGTCGAAGCTTTCCATCACAAAAAAAAAACTCAAAATCGAAAAAAAATGGCAGGACATTTCGAACGAAAATTGATTTCAGGAGGCCGAACTAAATTTATATATGTTCTCCTTTCCCCTCAAATTAAAATCAAATCTGTCCCTCCTCCCCTTTTAAATTTCAACGAATTGCGCTTCAGAAAAAAAATACAATACTTGCATGGAAATCGAAAATCGATTTCGATTCAAAAGCTAAGGAGCGACGTTGTTTTTCAAGCACGCGAGTCTGGTAAGGGGTGTTTGACTATGAATTAAGGATCGCGTCTGTTGAGCCGCATAGCAGTTCAGCCGGGGTGCGAATTCGCAGGGTGCGGTGATTTTTCTTTTTGGGTTGGGTGGTTGTTTTGTGCCACGACTTTGGGGGTGGCAGGTAATTCGCGTGGGGGGATCGTACTTTGATGCGATGGGCCGGAGTTGTGATGGAGGTCGGAGCATCGAAGCAAGTTCATGGTCGTAATCTCGATGCCAGGTCGCGATTTTGTGGATTTAAGGGAAATCACTGTGTTATCTTCATCGTCGGCGTGAGGTGTTCACCGATGCCAGGATGTGATGTCGTGATGGCGAGCGCGGTTGGGTTTTGGGCTCAACGTTTTCAGAGGATCAGCGAGGTATAGCTAGCTTCTCTTTTTAATTTAATAGAATATATATATGTAAGTTAGAAAATATATAATATGTGATGCATCAACTTGATGTTTAAGATTTAAAGAGAAAATAAATATACAGAGAAAAATATATATGTTATTGTAAGATATATAAAAGCCATGCTATATTAATTTAGTATGTATAAAAGATTTTGGGAAAAGTATAGGACTTTGTAAAAGGTTGAAGAGTTTATATAGAAATTCGATTTTTAAATGTATATAGTTTATTTTTTAGTATATATAGCTTCAAATAAAATAAAATAAATAAATGTACAAATATACATATTTTCACTTACTAGTATTTTAAAATAATGTAGTATGAAGATTAATTTATTCAATTATTCTAAATGATTTTTAAAGGGGAATTATTAGTTTAAAATCAAATCACTAATAATTAAATTAATAAATGGTAGTTGGTTATTTGATTATTTAAAGTGTTAATAAACCGTAATTGTTTGTACAAGATCAAAAATCGTGAACCAAGTCGAGATTGAGAGGGATCACAAACAAAAATCAAAGGTGAGTTAATCTCACTCACATCTAGATTATCGGTTAATTTAAATAGCTAAATTTAAATTATTGGTTGATTGCTTGAATTGATAATTTATTATCAGTCTGGATGTAATATTATATATAGTAGTATATATATTGGAGTGATTGATATTCCCGTATTATATAGCGGATGAGACCATATGCGCCTTGCATAATGGCGGATGACACGTTATACCGTGATATCCCCCTCGAAGTGGGATTGGTATTTTATATTTTGCTAACATCTATTGATGTAGGCAAACGGGTTGGAAGGATCCAACTGGATTCTTCAAAATGTTGAATTATTTCATATTCAGTAATGTGATTTATCTGATAATCTGTGATGGATTATATTGATTATATTGGGAAATGGAAATTTATGACTGCTATGTTTTGGTTGAATATACCTTAATATTTTAAGATGTCAAAAATAATAAAGATGGGATTTTTGAAGGAAGTCAAAAAAGAGAATTTTTAGGTAAAATAATTTTAGCGAATTTGGATAAATTTAAAGAACGAAATTGGGAAAGAATAAAAAGTTGATTTTTTAATTCTAATGAATAAATTTCGGGTATGGGGAAATTATAGATTTTAAATAAATGGAAAATAAAAGGGGATTTGAGGACTTAAGCGATATTGTTTAAGAATTAAAAGATTTATCTTAAATTCAAGATTTAAATGAGTTTGAAAAAAATAAAAGGAGAATTTTGAAATAGAGTATGGATTTGGTATTTCAGAATCAAATTAGGTTTTAAATCATAATAGAGGAGTAAAATGGAATAAATGGATTTTGGAATAAATTTGGGTAAATCAGAATAAGTTTTTAAATGGAATTAATTCAGACAATCAATTGGGAAATCGATTAAGTGTTTTGGAAACTGTGATTAAAGGAGAATGATTATGGAATTTTATACGAGGTTTATAAATAAAGTAAAATATTTATCAATGGATAATTGTAAAAAATAAAATTCACGGTGGAAAAGGAAAGGGTAATTTGTTTTAAAAATAAATAGTGTTTTATTTTTAAAAGTGCAGAAATAAAATTTACGGGATTGGAACGTAAATTAAATTAGGATAAATCGAGAAGGATTTATAAATGATTAGATGCGTTATATTAGAATGAAAAGCGTCTTTTCTTGAAATGCCAAGTGTATTTTCAAAGGAGATTTTAAATTATAAAATTAGAAGTTTTAAAAGTGGTTTTGAAAGAATGTTTTGAAAAAATATTATTTAGTTGTTTTAAAATTGTTAAAGTAAATATTTATTTAAGTTAATTATAGTAGTAATTATTTTTAGAGGTTAAATTAGTATTTTGAAATAAAGGATAACTATTGAATGCTTATACCCTATATTATAGTTTTATTTTAAAAGTAGTTTGGCTAAAGTTTTGTTTGAGAAATTGTTATAAAATTTCATGACTGGTATTTTAAATTAAGTATTTTAAGTCGTTTATTTTTAAATGTTTTAAGTGTATTTTTGGATAAAGTGATTTAATTTATTTAAAAGATATATTTGTAAAGGCTTGGTGCTTTCAGAGGAAATAAAATAATTGGTTGAATGGTTATTTAATTTGATAGTTAAATAACCGACTATCAATATTGGCCAATGCGCTGATCATTTCGAAGAGACCGGGATCGGATTTAATTATCCGAAAACCATTTCGATCCGGTTTGAACGTTTGCGAATAAAGACCATGAAGATGATGAAGATGTTGATTCGGTTTGTCCGGACCCAGGGGAAATTTTATGGATGAATGCTATTAGACCATCGTCAAGAGGATGATTAGCATTCTAAGCGAAATGTGTTCTAAAAAGGTAACACATAGCCTCAAGCCTCATCAACCGGGAATGGCTAAAATAGGGGAGGTGCAACAAGGCTAAGTGGCTAGCAACCAATTAGGGTAAGATCATCCATATCTAGATGTCCCTTTTTGATCTCGGCTTAGTGGGCGGTTGCTGATCCCAACCGCGGGGTGATCTTATTCGGACTATCCAGTAAGGGGCCGCTCAGGTCTTGTGTTGCAAGGGATCGGGAGTGGTCCTCAGTACGTTGATGTAGACCACATACCGTGACAGGCGGTACCCCAGTAGCCCTGCCATTTTATGGAATCCAATCTCCAATAATCGTCTGCACGGTTTTGATTGTGCCCAACTATGCTGGAACGTAAGCTGCAAACATTTCAGCTAGATTCTATTTTACTTTCTATAGACGCTATTATAATATTAGACGAATTTGATAAAAATGTTTTAGGTTATCATAAGGCAAAAACCCGACATGTTTATTTATGGCATGGTCTTACGAGATACCTTTGATTTTAAAGGATTTTGAAAATTTTAATAATCTAATTGAGTGTGTTTTCTCATGCTGGCTTTCCAGACTGACTCGAATGTTATTTTATTATAATGCTTGGGTCAGACCGAGTATTACAGATACATGACAGAATGCTGTGGAGCTCAGGAGACAAGATGGATGGCGAGACGTATCACACGTACTTGATGTATATTCTGCTGTGTATGGTATGCTGCATAGTCAGCTTTTGTGAGGACAAGTATTATAACTATCCAGTTGTGTGCTATGGATTGTGTTGTACTCTGATGATTGTAACTATTATACAGTTATAGATTTTTTGTATAAAAATCCGTTGTTATATATTATATGTCGTTCTGCTGCGATTGTGAGATTCTGAAATTGTTTCTATTTTCTTCTTCTACCTCTCTCTTCTTTAACCCTAATGGTTTGTATTTCTGACCACTTTGAGTTGAACTGATGGAGAATATCGTCGGCTCAAAGGAGTATGGATTTGCGGGCTGTTACAGCGGTATCAGAGCTAGGTTAAGTGAGGACCTTGGCTCTGGTGGGGATTACTCATTAGAGATGGAGTCAGTAGTACTCTAGAATGAGTTTAAGTGTATTAATAGATTAGAGCACGTATTTATTAGCAAATATAAAATTGTTTTATATTACGGTTATTGGTTTGTTGAGTGGTTTATGGATTCTGGTCAATACGAGTAATTAACATTATTGATCGGGATCTCTGAATACTTGTACATAACAATTCGACACTTTATGTTTTAAATAGAGTGAATGAAATAATTTTGCCCAAATTATTTTTATATACGAAAGGAATAATTTTTCATAAATTATTATAAGTATATAAGGTTGCTTGGTTGTTAGAGAATGATAATATTAAATTGTTATCATTGTTAAGTGGAATTTGAATAAAGAATTGGAATTATAACCAAAGGTTAAGAAATTAATTCATATACAAAATGGAATTTGAAAATATGAATTATAAATGTGATTTATAAATGAATTGGGATAAAATTCCAGAGTGATATTTGATATAGATTGAAAGGTCTTGAAATTCGAAAATTGGGAAATTTAAATTCCTTTTGGGTTTCAAAATGGTTTTCAAAGGCTTTGAGAAATAATAGTGATATTATTTAGGAAATATTTTGAGTTGGATATGAAATCTGGTGGGATTTGGAAGTAAATATATTGGTAAATATTTTTAAAGATATAAAAGCACTAAACTCTTTTCGGTCGCTGGAAAATAATTTCGGTGATACTGCAGCATCATCGATGTTCATTTTCGAGTTTCCAAGAGAGGAATTGCTACCTAAA
The DNA here is from genome assembly GCA_030765085.1 of Allium cepa. Taxonomy (NCBI): domain Eukaryota; kingdom Viridiplantae; phylum Streptophyta; class Magnoliopsida; order Asparagales; family Amaryllidaceae; genus Allium; species Allium cepa. Next base: position 562,657,339 of record CM060932.1, read on the forward strand.
TGTTTTGAATTGGAGTTGTTTGCAAAAGTGAGTTTGGTTTTGAAATTCAAAGCGATAATTTGATATACCAAAGGATTTTGGATATGATTGTTTTCAGAAATGATTTTTTATTACAAATGTTAAGCTTAAAACCATATAGAAAAGTGCTGCGGAAAGTGCTTTTCTAAGCTGTATTAATCAAAACGATTTTTTATTATTTGAATTTTTTTTATTACTTAAATCACTTTTAAAACAATTTAAAAGATTTATAAGATGTATTCCACATTTTTAAACATTAAAAAAACATCATTTTCAAAGAAATCCAGTTTTGGATTCCGAACTGCAAATTCAGGATTTTTCAAAATTTTGTTTTACTTATATTTCAAAATCTACTTATTAAAATCTCGATTTTCCTCCTTCATTCGAAACTATAGATATAATAGTTTGAAAAATCTACTTAGCAAAATCTACTTATTAAAATCTCGATTTTCCTCCTTCATTGGAAATTATAGATATAATAGTTCGAAAAATTCTTGTCTCAAAGAATTTCGAGCTAGACTCCAACTTTTACACTTGTTTGATTTTTATATCACGAGGTCGCAAACTACCATTACACGACATGCTTATTTTTAACTAAATTTTCTGTAACAACCCAAATTCCAGTAGGTCTGGATTTTTCACAAAAATGCCAAGATCCATGCCCATTGAAGACGTAGTTGGGTATCTGGTACCTGCAAATAGGTAAAGAAAAATATATAAAAGCTCAAATTAATATCTCACTGCGTAACTGACTAAAATATAATAATAAGTAAATACTCACCAAGGAAATAACACATTCTAAACAAGTATCTCAAAGATGGAAAATCTCTGCCATCTATCTTACCTATAGGATGTTATGAGGAGGGGGTCAGAACTAAAGTTCTAGTGAATGGCAAATTATACATTTCTAAGAATAATTCTACATATACCGTTCTATTTCCATTTTCTGTTATATTAGGTTTATTGGATTTATAACACTCTTGCCTCTATTCGTGAATTGTACCCATCTACTCCCTAATAGATTAAGACTTAATGACCAATATATATGTAGCTACATGCCCAAAGACCGCATCGGTCCTAAGTACTACCCATAACACCTTCTGTATCCTTCTCGAAATGGACTCCATCGTCTACTAGAGCATATTGTAAATACATCTGTAAGGACAGCTTCATAAGGCCTACAATACAGATATTCCATTATCTACTATGAAAACTTGAAACTGCATCCGCACTAACTTATACTAGAGCTCGGACATCCACAAATGTACCACACAGTGCGTACCTTTAGGACTACACGTAATCGTTCTGTCTACTCGCTAAATTCCGCCAACAAGTTCTACGTTGTACGGAACTCAGTCGATGATTTTCTATATTTGTAAAGGTCCACTTCGTTAGGCCTATAATATAGATATTCTATTTGGTCTGTCTCTTTTCTCATCGTTGCTATTGCCCCACCCAGCCCCCCCTCAACTAATCGAAAGACCTCTAAATAGCTAAGTGGTTGCGCCTTGCGGCAAACAATCTAAACATCCAATTGGCTATGCCCCTCATTCAATCTCTCGATAGTGAAAGAATCATTGGCCTGTAGGTTTAACTCTAGTCTTTCCCGAATTCGCTCTGATTGATGTGGCTTGATCACTGCATGCGACCGTCCTTTTGGGTCCTGCCCACTAAAACATACTCGTAACTAGGAGTATGCTGTCATATGAATATCATACTCCATCGTCAACCTTCGGACTGTCTACAAATGTCTGCTTCATTTGGCCTGCAATGCAAAAGCAGTTAAGGCATACTCTTTTGATAGAACACCTACAGACCTGCCTCCGGGGGTGCAACTTCATTAGGCCTACCCCAGAGGGCCATCCTAAAGTATCCTCATGTTCTGTTGAAGTCTCGTATTTCCTTCGAGCCCGAACTAACTAAGTTGGACGTGCTCTTTCTATCCTAAAAATCTACGATGAACTGCTTCTTTAGGCTCTTTATTCAGATTCTCTTTTAGGCCGCTCCAAACGCATCTTACTATTTTATTAGACCCTAGTCTAATCTTTTAATATGCATTTATTTTACTTTTGTTATTATGTTGGCTACATATTTACCCTAATCAGCATGCCCAGCACCACCTATGTGTGAGACCTTTAGTTCTAGACCTGAAATGGAATGCTGCCAATATGGGCCACTGTTACTATTTTTTCTTATTAACTTAATCCAAGATCTAAGTTTGACAAAATAAGCCTCTTCTATTTCTTATACTTGCAAGTGTCACTTTTATATTCTTTTCTTTCTTTTATAACCTACATGTTATAAATGTAATTGCAAGTGTCTCTTTTCTATTCTAGTTTGAATATTCACCCCATACAGACGACTTAATTTGGACATCTCTTCTCTAGATCTACAGTGTTTACCTCCAAATTGAAAATCAAAAAACCTAAATCTAATATGTTTGATTTCTGAAGAATTGTAAGAGAAAGAAAAGTGACAGGGCATCTACGCCCATTCAGAAAAATATGGTTTGAAGGCTAGCCCTGCACATTTATTTATAGAAAGCCAAAGCAACGTCGTCTGTTCATTTAAAGTGCTTGAAATCTAGCCATTAAAAACAAGCAAAACGGGTCAGTTTTGAAATTTCTAGTCTTTTTGTTTACATATTAATTTATTTCCTCTATTTTAAATGTTCTAAATTATTAAAAGTTAACATTTAACTATTGCATATCTTTCTAATTAATTTTCATCAATTGCAAATTTAATTCCTTTTATAACACATGTTTATCATGAAATTCAAACGTAGCTAATTAATGTAAATTAATTTTCTTTAGTTGCTAATTTGATTATTTAATTATCTAAAATTGCGAGGTGTTACATTCTCCCACCCTTTAGGAAATTCATCCCTGAAATTCGACAATGGTAAAACTATGTAATTCCTCTCATCAAACACATCAATCTTATGTACGTCCAATTTTGCGACCATCCGTGTATTTTTGCAAAATGTCATTTAACATAAAGTACATACATGTATGTGAATTTCTAAGCGGTGCCTCCTATATGGATGCTTTTCTTCTTTAAAACTCCTTTCTAGAATATGATGCACACATCCTAAATATACTTGCAATTTTTATATGCAACCTTTTGAAAACACAAAACGTTTTTCATCCAATTTTTTCCGTACTCCTACTGAATAGGGGCGTATTTTAATGAATTTTACATCCAAATCCTACCACACAACTTTTAATATTCGAATTTCAGAAAAATCTAATTTTCCAAACTTGATTTCTTATATCAGGACGAAGGTAGAAAGTGGAAAAACCTCACATTTCCCCGTTTCACTTTTGCGCACCTCTTTCTCCGTACTTGGAACTTGTGCGACTATTTTATAAAAATCTCTATTTGCTTTTGCAAGCACAGTTCAGAAAAGAAAAAAATTTCTTTTCAGTTTTTTATGTTGACGGTTTTGTCGCTTTCTTTAGATTTTATTGTTTTTCTTGTAGTTACTTTTCTCTGCTTTTACTTTACTTTTGTTATTTATGTAACGACCCACTATTTGTACCATTCGAATTCGACAATAATAGAACATGTCGAGCTGGAATAGTTCAAAATAATAGATTGTAAATATAGCTAAGGAACAAATGGAACCAAATACACAGAATCACAGACACAGATATCAGAATCTCACAGCGGAATATAAAATAATACAGTGGTTCATGAAGCCACTGAAAACCATTACCAACAGAAATACATTGTTTACAAATCTTTAGTAAAATTTTTAAGCCATAAGCAAAAATAGTTCCCAAATGTCTTGAATTACAAAATAGATAAAGACGAAGAAGCTTCCAACTAGCAAGAGTGATCTAGTCCTAGCTCCAGAAAGAAAAGCTGAATCTGCAACTCAGGCTGACCCGAGCATACCATAAAACAAAACACTCGAGTCAGGACATACATACTTATATAATGTAAGCTAAATCAAGTGTACTGTAATGTAAAGAGCAAGTAACTTAAAGGATGCTTGGGATCGCCCATCCTCTAAGGATCCGTTAAACTATTTACTATATAGTATATTGCGCTATTATAATAGTGTCTATATTAAAATAAACTTACTTTTTTAATAGCGTTAAGGGGTTACCCATATAGCCCTTAACACGTAATAGTCCCAGTAGTCCATCCAATATCATAGCTCCTCCTGATCGGGAAGCAACTAGAGGATACCACACGGGCTACGGGAGAAAACCAAACTCGTACAAGGCTCGATATGGTAGGTGACACGGCACAACTAGGCAATGCCAGGGTAGATATACCAATTGCTATCCGGACCGGTGGTAACGCGAAGCCGCAGCAACCGCCCACCTCGAACAACACTCCCAAATCAAAGGTGCGCACCAAACAATCACAAAAGTAATAGAATGGCAAACGAAGAAGTGCGTTCGATCAGAGGAGCTACCTCATTAATCCGAGAATCGCTCCTGTTTTAGCCACCTTAAGCCAACTCACGGGAGTCGGGTCCACGTATATACCTTTCAAGAAACCGTCACCACCATCCTACTTCATTCTGGAATCTCCACCGCGTACACGGTTGTCAAAGTGGTTTTCGGTATCGACAGAGAGTATGCCCATATCCGATCCCGGTCTCTTTGCCAACCAAACGTTATTATAACCCGTGGTTCTAGTTTGAAAATGGTATTCATTTTTAAATCAATATATATTAAACATCTATAAATTTCAAATCCTTGATTTGAACATTTCTTCGAAAATATACCATTTCAATTTATTCAATTAAATTTGGAATTTATTTTATAATAGAAATCATAATTTCCTTTAAAATCTATCCAAACTCAATTTCTAGATTCTTTTATTTATTACATATTTAAATTCCAAAGTTTAACTTATTCTCAAAATTTCTATAGAGTAAATAAATCAAATTTCAATTTTCTACAGCATCTAGGAAAATGCTGTCTAAAGTTATAAGTTTTAACCTAGTCAAATTCAAAAAGATAGCATTTTAAATGCTATTGTAGACCTTAAGATTTAAAATCTATTTCTAAATATAACTTGTTATATATATATAATTTTCTAAATTTAAATCTTATTCTTTCAAAACTCCAGAATTTTTGGAACAAGTTATACTAAAATTTTATTCTATATTTATTTATTTTTAACATTTAAAACATTATAAAAATTTTACTAGAATATCCTCAATTTCTTAAAAATAATTTAAAATATTTCCAGAAAATAATATATATAAACCACGGGCCTGTATAAGAATTTCTAGCCTAGGTCAAGTGAAACGGATCTATATCATTTCAATCCGATATTTACACAACTCCGGGTTCTATCATTTCGAACCCGCAATCCCAAGATAATTTACAGCAGTTAACCGAACAAGTGAACAATAATAACCAATTAGGCCTATCATTTCAGCCCATACCATCTATAATAACAGGGAACTTGCAGTGGTGATTTAAGCAGTAAATAAACAATAACATAACTGCAGAAATAATATAACAGATAATACTGATGAGATGTCAATTTTAAACGGGTCCATCATTCTATATTACACTACAGACAGATAATAGTGAAATGCAATCATACACATACACTTGCAATAATTTACGAAATATAAATACGTATGTCTGGTGAGAAATACTCACTTGGATGTTGCAGAAAATTTGAATTCAAAAATGACAATTCACCGGTACAGACTAACAGAGAGTAACGGTCAAATTTCCCGGGCGTCGCCTAGATTTAGATCTAGAACAAAATTTCAAAATATAGGAACGCGACTTTAGATTTTATAGTCAACGAGAAATTAAAGATAGGAAAAAGAAATTTTGACTTGCTCGACCAAATTTTTCCTAAAACACGACTGCAAAATTTATGAGTACGAGTGCACCACTTCTTTCTCTGGCTAGTTCATGCTTATTCCATACCTATGCACATCCTACCTTTCCATTTTTTTTTTTTTCACAAATGGTTTCCAAAATCTCAAATTTACATTTCAGGCTATAACTATTCATGCTCCGAGTTTCTACCATTTTGCTTCGAGTCAGACCCTGCCTAGCTTCGAGTCACAACTCATTCTGCTTCGGGTCAAATCTGGACTTGCTCGATTGAAATCTGGAAGTGTTGAAACACTTCAATTTTCAGGAACACAGTCCTTCTCTGGCCTTCCCATACCACTGCCTTTCCCCTACCCTGACCTTCATCAGCCTCAGCCACTTCCTATACACCATGTCCAGTGTCAGACCCCATCAGCCTGGACCTGGTATGTTCTTGATTGTGTGCATGCTTGTGCACGTGCACACTTCAGATATGCAACAGTTGCATTTCAAAACTTTTCTACTGCTAGCCTATTTCAAACTTAACTGAGCAACTAAAGATGCATCACTGGAACAAACAAATCTACCCATCCTCATCGCTTAATCCTTCAGATCTGCCATGTCTCTCCACTTAATCCTTCAGATCTGCCTGGTTATGAACCAAAGTCTGCTTCATCTTCCAGATATCTGCCTGTCCTGACAAGATCATCTGTCCTCAACTATATGCAACTACACTTCCAGTCACTTGCTACCATCTCATGCATTAACACTGCTATCCTCTAGTACATGTGCAGACTGTAAATATTCAGATCTGTACCCTATCCATATGCAAACTGAAACCATGTCCCTATGCTACTTATAACATGCTTACCTGATGCAAACTAAAATCATCCTATCCAGATTCCATTAGTATGAATGCAGACAGCTCCTATAACCAATCCATAGCCTACTTCCTCCACTGCAGGCTTCATCAAAAACACACACACCCCAGATCTACAACTGCTATCATGTTTTCACCAGATTAGCTATCAACTATAGATTTGCCTAGGTTTCACAACATCCTATATGTTACTCTGGAAAGCTATATAGACAGTACACAAACAGAGATCCAATACCAAAAGATTGGCATGGTCGAGCAAGTCAAGAAATAAAGACACATAGGATAGGAAAAGAAGGGAAGACCCTTACCTGATTTTTTGAGCAAAAGAACGCACTGGAATGCAGAGAAAATGATGTAGAGAAAAATCAGAAATATATAGGCAGAGGCTTGAAATGGTGCAGAGGAATCAAGGGGAGTAAATGCAAAAGTTTCGTGTGAATTAAAGGGCCGAGAGTTTCTTAGTGCCATCTTGCATTATGCGTGATTTACGCATGCTTCTGGGCAAAGGAATAGGCAAGCATTTGATAAAGAAACTGATGAAGCAGGGATGAAACCTAGTCAAATGCACACGTTACTTAATAATTTAAAACTTGCGTGGTTATTGGATTCTCTGATTTGCAAGCATTAAATGGTTGCTTGATTGAAGAAACTGATCATAGAAAAACTTGCGAGATAAAGGCTCTGGTAACTGAAATAAAGGAGGGGTTGATGCAAGTTTCAGTTATATTTTAAATCGTACATTTATATTTCGAACATAATTTCAGGGTTTCTTTAATTCATTCGTATATGGGTTATGATCTTTAGCCTGGCCATGAATGAATGTGCACTTTCCAGTTGTAAGGTGATGTGTGTATGATGTTAGCTTGGCACTGGTGAGATAGAGGCAAAAGGATGCATGTTCCAGTTTGAAATGAACGTGTATACGTTTGCATAGAAACTGCCAGAGAACATGAAAAGAGAAATAAATGTTTGAACACAAAATGCTTAAACGTTTTATATTTAAATGTTGTGATTCATTTTGTTAAAGCTTTCCCCTGATTTAGATTGATATTTGTTAAATGCTAACGTTCAAGTTTTTATGTAGTCAGATAAAATAGAACGTATGCCAAAATATAAAACCAGCTGACAAATAAAATACGTACGTTCGTTAAACACTGACTGATACTTTATGTCCAAAGATATTTAAAACATGATTTTTACACTACGCTAGACAGACGCAGTTTAAAATTTCAGAAATCTTCGTAAAAATATTATTTTAAAAACACATGTTTTATTATGTCATTTATACCCTATAATTTACGCGTCTGTTAAACGCGAAATTTAACTGTCAAATCTTAGATTAAATTTTCACAGATATTATTTAATTTTTATTGACATGAACAATTTTATAAAATATATCTCCAATTTAAATAATTAAACTATATTTTTAAACATAAATTATATAATATAGACTTCAAAAATTCAAATAACTAAGTAGAATAAATAGCTAAAACTAGGGTTGTTACACTCTCCCCCACTTAAGAACTTTTCGTCCTCGAAAAGGAACGAAAGAAAAAGAACAAAGGAAGAATAAGCTAGATAGATAGGTACCTTAAACGAATAGTTCTGGATTTGAAGCACGGATGCTCTCCTCCGTTTCCCATGTGCAATCTCGCCCATCAGTGCTCCACTGCACTTTGACCAATGGGACTGATTTTCTTCTGAGCTGTTTCGTACCTTGATCGACGATACGAAGTGGCTTCCTTTCCATAGTCAAATCAGGCTCGATGTCCAGACCATCGAGAGCAGTAGGCTGGATGACTAAAGATGGGTCGTGAAGACAGCGGCGAAGGTGGGATACATGGAAGACATTGTGAATTCCGGCAAATCTCTCGGGTAGATCGAGTCGATAAGCGAGAGACCCAATCCTCTCCAAAATACGGAATGGACCGATGAATCTAGGGGCTAGCTTTCCTCTTCGACCAAACCGGACTACATTCTTTAAAGGAGAGATTTTCAGAAATACCAAATCACCAACATCAAACTCCAATTTCCCTCTACGCCGATCAGCGTACTTCTTTTGTCTATCTTGAGCAACTTTTAATCTCCTCTTAATCTCCTCTACCTTCTCTGAAGCTTCTAAAATCATCTCGGGACCAAGAACTAAGCGGTTACCAGACTCAATCCAGCACGAAGGAGATCTACACGGTCTCCCGTATAGAGCAGCAAAAGGAGACATCTTAAGACTAGCCTGATAACTATTGTTATAGGTGAATTCCACAAGATGAAGATGGTCTTCCCAAGATCCTCCATAGTCCAAGATGCAAGCACGAAGAAGGTCTTCTAGAATCTGATTTACCCTTTCAGTCTGACCGTCAGTTTGTGGGTGATAAGCGGTGCTCAGGTTCAAACGAGTACCCAAGGACTCTTGGAACGCTTTCCAAAACTGACTAGTGAAAATAGGGTCTCGATCGCAAACAATGCTAAGAGGAACGCCATGGAGACGAACAATCTCCCTCATATAAATCTCAGATAAACTCGAAGCTGTGCGGGTGGATCTGACTGGAATAAAATGAGCGGACTTAGTCAGTCTATCCACAATAACCCAGATGCTTTCATTTCCTCTCCGGGATCTCGGCAATCCATCAATAAAATCCATAGAAACTTGTTCCCACTTCCAGTTTGGAATCTCCAAAGGCTGCAACAAACCGGGTGTTTTCTGATGGTCTGCCTTAACTTGCTGGCAGGTCGCACATCTACTGACAAAGATGGAGACATCTCGCTTCATACCCTTCCACCAGTATAGCTTCTTCAAATCCTGATACATTTTAGCTACGCCAGGATGGATAGAAAGTCGGGACTGATGATGTTCCCGAAGTAATTCCTGCCTCAAACCGCCAACATTCGGCACACAAATCCTTCCATTTATCCTTAAAACTCCTTTATCATCGATCTGAGCTCCCTTTCCATCAGAGCTATTACCACCAATTCTGCTACGAACACTTCCCTTTATACGCCTAAGCATCTCGTCTTCATCTTGTTTAGCCACGATACGATCCAAAAGAGGGGAAGATACAAAAATCTGACATAACAAAGATTTCTTCCTGCTTAGCGCATCTGCCACTACATTGGCTTTCCCAGGAGTATAGTTGATGTCGAGGTCATATGCAGCAAGGAACTCGAGCCATCGCACCTGTCTTTGATTTAGATCTTTCTGGGTAAAGATATATTTCAAAGATTTATGATCGGTGAACAGATCAAACTTAGCTCCCAAGAGATGGTGTCTCCAAAGCTTCAAAGCAAATACAACAGCCAGCAATTCTAAATCGTGGGCAGCGTAATTAGCTTCATGTGTCTTCAGCTGACGACTAGCATAAGCAATTACTCTCCCATCTTGCATCAACACTGCTCCCAATCCTTCTCGACAAGCATCGGTGAATACCGTTAATCTTTCACTTCCGTTTGGTACAGTAAGTACTGGTGCGGAGGTGAGCTTATCTTTTAATTCCTGGAAAGCAGCTTTACACTTACTGCTCCACACAAACTTGACATTCTTCCGAGTTAGAGCAGTCAGAGGTGCCGAAATCCGAGCAAAATTCTCAATGAATCTTCGGTAGTAGCCGGCAAGGCCTAGGAAACTACGGATATCGATAGGAGTCTTAGGTTCTTCCCAATCTTGGATTGTAGCAATCTTGACTGGATCAACAGAAACTCCTTCTTTAGAGACAATATGCCCAAGGAATCGGACTTCTTCTTCCCAGAAATGGCATTTAGAGAACTTAGCCTTCAATTGGTGGTTCCGAAGAGTCTCTAAAACATACTTCAAATGAACTCTATGTTCTTCCTCAGACTTGGAGAAAACAAGGATGTCATCAATAAAGACAAGGACAAATTTATTGAGCACATCGCGGAAAACTCGGTTCATCAAGTCGACGAAGAAAGCAGGGGCATTAGTCAAACCAAAAGGCATAACTAGCCATTCAAAGAAGCCGTTCTCAGTTCGGAAAGCAGTTTTGGGGATGCTTTCCTCAGCAATTCTTAGCTGATGGAAACCTGTGGCTAAATCAAGCTGAGAGAAAACAGTTGCTCCATAGAGTTGATCGAACATATCGTTTATGCGGGGCATAGGATATCTGTTCTTCATGGTAAGCTTGTTGAGTTCTCTATAATCAACACACATCCTGAGAGAACCATCAGATTTTGTGACAAAGACAACAGCTGCTCCCCATTCAGAGAAGCTAGGTCTAATCAGACCTTTGGAAGATAAGTCTTGAATCTGATTCCTTAATTCGCTCTTCTCTCGTGGTGCCATTCTTCTAGGTGGAAGGACTACAGGTCGTGCTCCCGGAATAAGGTCGATACGGAAATCAATTTCCCGTTTTGGAGGTAGAGAAATGACTTCACCAAACACGTCGGGGAATAGTTTGACTACAGGGGTAGAATGGATATCATCCGGAAAGGTGTCAAGAGAATAGATGAAACTACCAGCAAACTCCTGAGGCAATCTACACTGGATTTCTAAAGGATTCCCCAAATCATCTTTAAGAGCAACAGTACGAGAACCACAAGAGATATCTGCACCATGCCTATCTAACCAATCGCCTCCGAGTAAAAGATCGAAAACGTCGAAACCCAAAACATAAAAGTCTCCAGTGAAGCATTGTTGGGAATGGAGGAGCTTCACATCCCTACACACTTTACTAAGGTTCGCAGGACCACCGATAGGGTTTGAGACACATAAAGGTATAGAAGAAAGTTCAGGAGAAAGGCGATGTTCAAATCTATTACAGAGATCGGATGAAATGAAGCTGTGGGAAGCTCCGGTATCGAATAAAACTCGAACAGGAAATTTGAACAAAGTAAAAGATCCCTGAAGAGTACCTTGAGAATCATCTGGAGCCGGAGCTGGTGCAGGTGCAGGCTGCGGAGCTGTAGAAGATGCAGCAGTTACTGCAAAGACTCCGGATGTTGTGCCCTTCTTCTGAGTGGGACAATCCTTCTTGTAATGTCCTGGCTGGAGGCAGATGTGGCATAGATGCCTCCTGGCAAACTGAGCAGGGGGTGGGACAGCAGCACCCAAAGTAGGACAGCGATTAGCAAAATGTCCCTTCTGCTGGCACCTATGGCAGGTGATGGTAGACAGATCTACAGGTGGCCTCGCAGGAACAGAAGATGATGATGATCCCAACCCTTGAGCCTTGTTCCTCTTATGACGGTAGAAATTTGACTTCCTCTTTCTTGAATTACCGGAAGACTGGGCCGATGCAGACGGGGTAGCAAGAGTGGCCTTAGATGTAGGGTTCTCATACCTGAGAGCCATATCCATCAATGCCGTGAATGACCCATGCACATGAGTAATGAGTCGATCATAGAACTCGGGTCGAGCTCCAGCGATAAACTTCTCGTTCAGCTTGAGTGGAGTGTCAATCAGGTTCAGGCCATACTGTGAGAGTTCATTAAACTTCCTCTCATATTCTGTGAAAGTCATACTGCCTTGCTTTAGATCCATGAAGTCTCGATAGAGCTGAGACTTGCCTGCTTCGGGCATCCACTTGGCCAAGAAGGCCTCCCTAAATTGCTCCCAAGTGAGGTCAGCCTCATTTGTTTGAGCAGTAATAGATAGCCACCAATTCAAGGCAGCACCTTTCATCTGCCAAGCTGCGAGTTGCCTCTGCTGGGCATTAGTAATCTCGAGGCAGGAGAAGATCCTTTCTAAGTCCCCAAGCCATTGTTGAGCTTCTATGATGGTTTCTGTTCCCATAAATTTTGTGCCACCTAGCTCAACATAGTCCTTGCACAATTTAGTGAATCGGACTGGGGCAGCAGGAGGAGGAACAGCTTGCCCTCGACCTCGATTGTTTCTCCTATTCATCCTGAAAGGTCAAGAATGAATTCTAAGGACAGAGGGAAAAATCAAGATATTCTAGGATAAGACAAAGTCTAAGCAATTTACAAAAGCTCGAATATAACGATGAAGAGAAGGCAGAAGGGTTTGGAAAACTTATTTTAAAACACGAAGTTTTATACTAAAATACTTCTTTTAAAATCTTTTTGAAAATCATTTTATACTTTTAAAATACGTCCTCTCACAAAGAAAGATTCTGGAATTTGACTTCACTCATTCTAGAGTATTGCTACTCTATCTCTAATGAGTTTTTGTTCCTTAGGCTATGTTTTAAACCTGGCTCTGATACCAACTGTAACGACCCACTATTTGTACCATTCGAATTCGACAATAATAGAACATGTCGAGCTGGAATAGTTCAAAATAATAGATTGTAAATATAGCTAAGGAACAAATGGAACCAAATACACAGAATCACAGACACAGATATCAGAATCTCACAGCGGAATATAAAATAATACAGTGGTTCATGAAGCCACTGAAAACCATTACCAACAGAAATACATTGTTTACAAATCTTTAGTAAAAATTTTAAGCCATAAGCAAAAATAGTTCCCAAATGTCTTGAATTACAAAATAGATAAAGACGAAGAAGCTTCCAACTAGCAAGAGTGATCTAGTCCTAGCTCCAGAAAGAAAAGCTGAATCTGCAACTCAGGCTGACCCGAGCATACCATAAAACAAAACACTCGAGTCAGGACATACATACTTATATAATGTAAGCTAAATCAAGTGTACTGTAATGTAAAGAGCAAGTAACTTAAAGGATGCTTGGGATCGCCCATCCTCTAAGGATCCGTTAAACTATTTACTATATAGTATATTGCGCTATTATAATAGTGTCTATATTAAAATAAACTTACTTTTTTAATAGCGTTAAGGGGTTACCCATATAGCCCTTAACACGTAATAGTCCCAGTAGTCCATCCAATATCATAGCTCCTCCTGATCGGGAAGCAACTAGAGGATACCACACGGGCTACGGGAGAAAACCAAACTCGTACAAGGCTCGATATGGTAGGTGACACGGCACAACTAGGCAATGCCAGGGTAGATATACCAATTGCTATCCGGACCGGTGGTAACGCGAAGCCGCAGCAACCGCCCACCTCGAACAACACTCCCAAATCAAAGGTGCGCACCAAACAATCACAAAAGTAATAGAATGGCAAACGAAGAAGTGCGTTCGATCAGAGGAGCTACCTCATTAATCCGAGAATCGCTCCTGTTTTAGCCACCTTAAGCCAACTCACGGGAGTCGGGTCCACGTATATACCTTTCAAGAAACCGTCACCACCATCCTACTTCATTCTGGAATCTCCACCGCGTACACGGTTGTCAAAGTGGTTTTCGGTATCGACAGAGAGTATGCCCATATCCGATCCCGGTCTCTTTGCCAACCAAACGTTATTATAACCCGTGGTTCTAGTTTGAAAATGGTATTCATTTTTAAATCAATATATATTAAACATCTATAAATTTCAAATCCTTGATTTGAACATTTCTTCGAAAATATACCATTTCAATTTATTCAATTAAATTTGGAATTTATTTTATAATAGAAATCATAATTTCCTTTAAAATCTATCCAAACTCAATTTCTAGATTCTTTTATTTATTACATATTTAAATTCCAAAGTTTAACTTATTCTCAAAATTTCTATAGAGTAAATAAATCAAATTTCAATTTTCTACAGCATCTAGGAAAATGCTGTCTAAAGTTATAAGTTTTAACCTAGTCAAATTCAAAAAGATAGCATTTTAAATGCTATTGTAGACCTTAAGATTTAAAATCTATTTCTAAATATAACTTGTTATATATATATAATTTTCTAAATTTAAATCTTATTCTTTCAAAACTCCAGAATTTTTGGAACAAGTTATACTAAAATTTTATTCTATATTTATTTATTTTTAACATTTAAAACATTATAAAAATTTTACTAGAATATCCTCAATTTCTTAAAAATAATTTAAAATATTTCCAGAAAATAATATATATAAACCACGGGCCTGTATAAGAATTTCTAGCCTAGGTCAAGTGAAACGGATCTATATCATTTCAATCCGATATTTACACAACTCCGGGTTCTATCATTTCGAACCCGCAATCCCAAGATAATTTACAGCAGTTAACCGAACAAGTGAACAATAATAACCAATTAGGCCTATCATTTCAGCCCATACCATCTATAATAACAGGGAACTTGCAGTGGTGATTTAAGCAGTAAATAAACAATAACATAACTGCAGAAATAATATAACAGATAATACTGATGAGATGTCAATTTTAAACGGGTCCATCATTCTATATTACACTACAGACAGATAATAGTGAAATGCAATCATACACATACACTTGCAATAATTTACGAAATATAAATACGTATGTCTGGTGAGAAATACTCACTTGGATGTTGCAGAAAATTTGAATTCAAAAATGACAATTCACCGGTACAGACTAACAGAGAGTAACGGTCAAATTTCCCGGGCGTCGCCTAGATTTAGATCTAGAACAAAATTTCAAAATATAGGAACGCGACTTTAGATTTTATAGTCAACGAGAAATTAAAGATAGGAAAAAGAAATTTTGACTTGCTCGACCAAATTTTTCCTAAAACACGACTGCAAAATTTATGAGTACGAGTGCACCACTTCTTTCTCTGGCTAGTTCATGCTTATTCCATACCTATGCACATCCTACCTTTCCATTTTTTTTTTCACAAATGGTTTCCAAAATCTCAAATTTACATTTCAGGCTATAACTATTCATGCTCCGAGTTTCTACCATTTTGCTTCGAGTCAGACCCTGCCTAGCTTCGAGTCACAACTCATTCTGCTTCGGGTCAAATCTGGACTTGCTCGATTGAAATCTGGAAGTGTTGAAACACTTCAATTTTCAGGAACACAGTCCTTCTCTGGCCTTCCCATACCACTGCCTTTCCCCTACCCTGACCTTCATCAGCCTCAGCCACTTCCTATACACCATGTCCAGTGTCAGACCCCATCAGCCTGGACCTGGTATGTTCTTGATTGTGTGCATGCTTGTGCACGTGCACACTTCAGATATGCAACAGTTGCATTTCAAAACTTTTCTACTGCTAGCCTATTTCAAACTTAACTGAGCAACTAAAGATGCATCACTGGAACAAACAAATCTACCCATCCTCATCGCTTAATCCTTCAGATCTGCCATGTCTCTCCACTTAATCCTTCAGATCTGCCTGGTTATGAACCAAAGTCTGCTTCATCTTCCAGACATCTGCCTGTCCTGACAAGATCATCTGTCCTCAACTATATGCAACTACACTTCCAGTCACTTGCTACCATCTCTCATGCATTAACACTGCTATCCTCTAGTACATGTGCAGACTGTAAATATTCAGATCTGTACCCTATCCATATGCAAACTGAAACCATGTCCCTATGCTACTTATAACATGCTTACCTGATGCAAACTAAAATCATCCTATCCAGATTCCATTAGTATGAATGCAGACAGCTCCTATAACCAATCCATAGCCTACTTCCTCCACTGCAGGCTTCATCAAAAACACACACACCCCAGATCTACAACTGCTATCATGTTTTCACCAGATTAGCTATCAACTATAGATTTGCCTAGGTTTCACAACATCCTATATGTTACTCTGGAAAGCTATATAGACAGTACACAAACAGAGATCCAATACCAAAAGATTGGCATGGTCGAGCAAGTCAAGAAATAAAGACACATAGGATAGGAAAAGAAGGGAAGACCCTTACCTGATTTTTTGAGCAAAAGAACGCACTGGAATGCAGAGAAAATGATGTAGAGAAAAATCAGAAATATATAGGCAGAGGCTTGAAATGGTGCAGAGGAATCAAGGGGAGTAAATGCAAAAGTTTCGTGTGAATTAAAGGGCCGAGAGTTTCTTAGTGCCATCTTGCATTATGCGTGATTTACGCATGCTTCTGGGCAAAGGAATAGGCAAGCATTTGATAAAGAAACTGATGAAGCAGGGATGAAGCCTAGTCAAATGCACACGTTACTTAATAATTTAAAACTTGCGTGGTTATTGGATTCTCTGATTTGCAAGCATTAAATGGTTGCTTGATTGAAGAAACTGATCATAGAAAAACTTGCGAGATAAAGGCTCTGGTAACTGAAATAAAGGAGGGGTTGATGCAAGTTTCAGTTATATTTTAAATCGTACATTTATATTTCGAACATAATTTCAGGGTTTCTTTAATTCATTCGTATATGGGTTATGATCTTTAGCCTGGCCATGAATGAATGTGCACTTTCCAGTTGTAAGGTGATGTGTGTATGATGTTAGCTTGGCACTGGTGAGATAGAGGCAAAAGGATGCATGTTCCAGTTTGAAATGAACGTGTATACGTTTGCATAGAAACTGCCAGAGAACATGAAAAGAGAAATAAATGTTTGAACACAAAATGCTTAAACGTTTTATATTTAAATGTTGTGATTCATTTTGTTAAAGCTTTCCCCTGATTTAGATTGATATTTGTTAAATGCTAACGTTCAAGTTTTTATGTAGTCAGATAAAATAGAACGTATGCCAAAATATAAAACCAGCTGACAAATAAAATACGTACGTTCGTTAAACACTGACTGATACTTTATGTCCAAAGATATTTAAAACATGATTTTTACACTACGCTAGACAGACGCAGTTTAAAATTTCAGAAATCTTCGTAAAAATATTATTTTAAAAACACATGTTTTATTATGTCATTTATACCCTATAATTTACGCGTCTGTTAAACGCGAAATTTAACTGTCAAATCTTAGATTAAATTTTCACAGATATTATTTAATTTTTATTGACATGAACAATTTTATAAAATATATCTCCAATTTAAATAATTAAACTATATTTTTAAACATAAATTATATAATATAGACTTCAAAAATTCAAATAACTAAGTAGAATAAATAGCTAAAACTAGGGTTGTTACACTCTCCCCCACTTAAGAACTTTTCGTCCTCGAAAAGGAACGAAAGAAAAAGAACAAAGGAAGAATAAGCTAGATAGATAGGTACCTTAAACGAATAGTTCTGGATTTGAAGCACGGATGCTCTCCTCCGTTTCCCATGTGCAATCTCGCCCATCAGTGCTCCACTGCACTTTGACCAATGGGACTGATTTTCTTCTGAGCTGTTTCGTACCTTGATCGACGATACGAAGTGGCTTCCTTTCCATAGTCAAATCAGGCTCGATGTCCAGACCATCGAGAGCAGTAGGCTGGATGACTAAAGATGGGTCATGAAGACAGCGGCGAAGGTGGGATACATGGAAGACATTGTGAATTCCGGCAAATCTCTCGGGTAGATCGAGTCGATAAGCGAGAGACCCAATCCTCTCCAAAATACGGAATGGACCGATGAATCTAGGGGCTAGCTTTCCTCTTCGACCAAACCGGACTACATTCTTTAAAGGAGAGATTTTCAGAAATACCAAATCACCAACATCAAACTCCAATTTCCCTCTACGCCGATCAGCGTACTTCTTTTGTCTATCTTGAGCAACTTTTAATCTCCTCTTAATCTCCTCTACCTTCTCTGAAGCTTCTAAAATCATCTCGGGACCAAGAACTAAGCGGTTACCAGACTCAATCCAGCACGAAGGAGATCTACACGGTCTCCCGTATAGAGCAGCAAAAGGAGACATCTTAAGACTAGCCTGATAACTATTGTTATAGGTGAATTCCACAAGATGAAGATGGTCTTCCCAAGATCCTCCATAGTCCAAGATGCAAGCACGAAGAAGGTCTTCTAGAATTTGATTTACCCTTTCAGTCTGACCGTCAGTTTGTGGGTGATAAGCGGTGCTCAGGTTCAAACGAGTACCCAAGGACTCTTGGAACGCTTTCCAAAACTGACTAGTGAAAATAGGGTCTCGATCGCAAACAATGCTAAGAGGAACGCCATGGAGACGAACAATCTCCCTCATATAAATCTCAGATAAACTCGAAGCTGTGCGGGTGGATCTGACTGGAATAAAATGAGCGGACTTAGTCAGTCTATCCACAATAACCCAGATGCTTTCATTTCCTCTCCGGGATCTCGGCAATCCATCAATAAAATCCATAGAAACTTGTTCCCACTTCCAGTTTGGAATCTCCAAAGGCTGCAACAAACCGGGTGTTTTCTGATGGTCTGCCTTAACTTGCTGGCAGGTCGCACATCTACTGACAAAGATGGAGACATCTCGCTTCATACCCTTCCACCAGTATAGCTTCTTCAAATCCTGATACATTTTAGCTACGCCAGGATGGATAGAAAGTCGGGACTGATGATGTTCCCGAAGTAATTCCTGCCTCAAACCGTCAACATTCGGCACACAAATCCTTCCATTTATCCTTAAAACTCCTTTATCATCGATCTGAGCTCCCTTTCCATCAGAGCTATTACCACCAATTCTGCTACGAACACTTCCCTTTATACGCCTAAGCATCTCGTCTTCATCTTGTTTAGCCACGATACGATCCAAAAGAGGGGAAGATACAAAAATCTGACATAACAAAGATTTCTTCCTGCTTAGCGCATCTGCCACTACATTGGCTTTCCCAGGAGTATAGTTGATGTCGAGGTCATATGCAGCAAGGAACTCGAGCCATCGCACCTGTCTTTGATTTAGATCTTTCTGGGTAAAGATATATTTCAAAGATTTATGATCGGTGAACAGATCAAACTTAGCTCCCAAGAGATGGTGTCTCCAAAGCTTCAAAGCAAATACAACAGCCAGCAATTCTAAATCGTGGGCAGCGTAATTAGCTTCATGTGTCTTCAGCTGACGACTAGCATAAGCAATTACTCTCCCATCTTGCATCAACACTGCTCCCAATCCTTCTCGACAAGCATCGGTGAATACCGTTAATCTTTCACTTCCGTTTGGTACAGTAAGTACTGGTGCGGAGGTGAGCTTATCTTTTAATTCCTGGAAAGCAGCTTTACACTTACTGCTCCACACAAACTTGACATTCTTCCGAGTTAGAGCAGTCAGAGGTGCCGAAATCCGAGCAAAATTCTCAATGAATCTTCGGTAGTAGCCGGCAAGGCCTAGGAAACTACGGATATCGGTAGGAGTCTTAGGTTCTTCCCAATCTTGGATTGTAGCAATCTTGACTGGATCAACAGAAACTCCTTCTTTAGAGACAATATGCCCAAGGAATCGGACTTCTTCTTCCCAGAAATGGCATTTAGAGAACTTAGCCTTCAATTGGTGGTTCCGAAGAGTCTCTAAAACATACTTCAAATGAACTCTATGTTCTTCCTCAGACTTGGAGAAAACAAGGATGTCATCAATAAAGACAAGGACAAATTTATTGAGCACATCGCGGAAAACTCGGTTCATCAAGTCGACGAAGAAAGCAGGGGCATTAGTCAAACCAAAAGGCATAACTAGCCATTCAAAGAAGCCGTTCTCAGTTCGGAAAGCAGTTTTGGGGATGCTTTCCTCAGCAATTCTTAGCTGATGGAAACCTGTGGCTAAATCAAGCTGAGAGAAAACAGTTGCTCCATAGAGTTGATCGAACATATCGTTTATGCGGGGCATAGGATATCTTTTCTTCATGGTAAGCTTGTTGAGTTCTCTATAATCAACACACATCCTGAGAGAACCATCAGATTTTGTGACAAAGACAACAGCTGCTCCCCATTCAGAGAAGCTAGGTCTAATCAGACCTTTGGAAGATAAGTCTTGAATCTGATTCCTTAATTCGCTCTTCTCTCGTGGTGCCATTCTTCTAGGTGGAAGGACTACAGGTCGTGCTCCCGGAATAAGGTCGATACGGAAATCAATTTCCCGTTTTGGAGGTAGAGAAATGACTTCACCAAACACGTCGGGGAATAGTTTGACTACAGGGGTAGAATGGATATCATCCGGAAAGGTGTCAAGAGAATAGATGAAACTACCAGCAAACTCCTGAGGCAATCTACACTGGATTTCTAAAGGATTCCCCAAATCATCTTTAAGAGCAACAGTACGAGAACCACAAGAGATATCTGCACCATGCCTATCTAACCAATCGCCTCCGAGTAAAAGATCGAAAACGTCGAAACCCAAAACATAAAAGTCTCCAGTGAAGCATTGTTGGGAATGGAGGAGCTTCACATCCCTACACACTTTACTAAGGTTCGCAGGACCACCGATAGGGTTTGAGACACATAAAGGTATAGAAGAAAGTTCAGGAGAAAGGCGATGTTCAAATCTATTACAGAGATCGGATGAAATGAAGCTGTGGGAAGCTCCGGTATCGAATAAAACTCGAACAGGAAATTTGAACAAAGTAAAAGATCCCTGAAGAGTACCTTGAGAATCATCTGGAGCCGGAGCTGGTGCAGGTGCAGGCTGCGGAGCTGTAGAAGATGCAGCAGTTACTGCAAAGACTCCGGATGTTGTGCCCTTCTTCTGAGTGGGACAATCCTTCTTGTAATGTCCTGGCTGGAGGCAGATGTGGCATAGATGCCTCCTGGCAAACTGAGCAGGGGGTGGGACAGCAGCACCCAAAGTAGGACAGCGATTAGCAAAATGTCCCTTCTGCTGGCACCTATGGCAGGTGATGGTAGACAGATCTACAGGTGGCCTCGCAGGAACAGAAGATGATGATGATCCCAACCCTTGAGCCTTGTTCCTCTTATGACGGTAGAAATTTGACTTCCTCTTTCTTGAATTACCGGAAGACTGGGCCGATGCAGACGGGGTAGCAAGAGTGGCCTTAGATGTAGGGTTCTCATACCTGAGAGCCATATCCATCAATGCCGTGAATGACCCATGCACATGAGTAATGAGTCGATCATAGAACTCGGGTCGAGCTCCAGCGATAAACTTCTCGTTCAGCTTGAGTGGAGTGTCAATCAGGTTCAGGCCATACTGTGAGAGTTCATTAAACTTCCTCTCATATTCTGTGAAAGTCATACTGCCTTGCTTTAGATCCATGAAGTCTCGATAGAGCTGAGACTTGCCTGCTTCGGGCATCCACTTGGCCAAGAAGGCCTCCCTAAATTGCTCCCAAGTGAGGTCAGCCTCATTTGTTTGAGCAGTAATAGATAGCCACCAATTCAAGGCAGCACCTTTCATCTGCCAAGCTGCGAGTTGCCTCTGCTGGGCATTAGTAATCTCGAGGCAGGAGAAGATCCTTTCTAAGTCCCCAAGCCATTGTTGAGCTTCTATGATGGTTTCTGTTCCCATAAATTTTGTGCCACCTAGCTCAACATAGTCCTTGCACAATTTAGTGAATCGGACTGGGGCAGCAGGAGGAGGAACAGCTTGCCCTCGACCTCGATTGTTTCTCCTATTCATCCTGAAAGGTCAAGAATGAATTCTAAGGACAGAGGGAAAAATCAAGATATTCTAGGATAAGACAAAGTCTAAGCAATTTACAAAAGCTCGAATATAACGATGAAGAGAAGGCAGAAGGGTTTGGAAAACTTATTTTAAAACACGAAGTTTTATACTAAAATACTTCTTTTAAAATCTTTTTGAAAATCATTTTATACTTTTAAAATACGTCCTCTCACAAAGAAAGATTCTGGAATTTGACTTCACTCATTCTAGAGTATTGCTACTCTATCTCTAATGAGTTTTTGTTCCTTAGGCTATGTTTTAAACCTGGCTCTGATACCAACTGTAACGACCCACTATTTGTACCATTCGAATTCGACAATAATAGAACATGTCGAGCTGGAATAGTTCAAAATAATAGATTGTAAATATAGCTAAGGAACAAATGGAACCAAATACACAGAATCACAGACACAGATATCAGAATCTCACAGCGGAATATAAAATAATACAGTGGTTCATGAAGCCACTGAAAACCATTACCAACAGAAATACATTGTTTACAAATCTTTAGTAAAATTTTTAAGCCATAAGCAAAAATAGTTCCCAAATGTCTTGAATTACAAAATAGATAAAGACGAAGAAGCTTCCAACTAGCAAGAGTGATCTAGTCCTAGCTCCAGAAAGAAAAGCTGAATCTGCAACTCAGGCTGACCCGAGCATACCATAAAACAAAACACTCGAGTCAGGACATACATACTTATATAATGTAAGCTAAATCAAGTGTACTGTAATGTAAAGAGCAAGTAACTTAAAGGATGCTTGGGATCGCCCATCCTCTAAGGATCCGTTAAACTATTTACTATATAGTATATTGCGCTATTATAATAGTGTCTATATTAAAATAAACTTACTTTTTTAATAGCGTTAAGGGGTTACCCATATAGCCCTTAACACGTAATAGTCCCAGTAGTCCATCCAATATCATAGCTCCTCCTGATCGGGAAGCAACTAGAGGATACCACACGGGCTACGGGAGAAAACCAAACTCGTACAAGGCTCGATATGGTAGGTGACACGGCACAACTAGGCAATGCCAGGGTAGATATACCAATTGCTATCCGGACCGGTGGTAACGCGAAGCCGCAGCAACCGCCCACCTCGAACAACACTCCCAAATCAAAGGTGCGCACCAAACAATCACAAAAGTAATAGAATGGCAAACGAAGAAGTGCGTTCGATCAGAGGAGCTACCTCATTAATCCGAGAATCGCTCCTGTTTTAGCCACCTTAAGCCAACTCACGGGAGTCGGGTCCACGTATATACCTTTCAAGAAACCGTCACCACCATCCTACTTCATTCTGGAATCTCCACCGCGTACACGGTTGTCAAAGTGGTTTTCGGTATCGACAGAGAGTATGCCCATATCCGATCCCGGTCTCTTTGCCAACCAAACGTTATTATAACCCGTGGTTCTAGTTTGAAAATGGTATTCATTTTTAAATCAATATATATTAAACATCTATAAATTTCAAATCCTTGATTTGAACATTTCTTCGAAAATATACCATTTCAATTTATTCAATTAAATTTGGAATTTATTTTATAATAGAAATCATAATTTCCTTTAAAATCTATCCAAACTCAATTTCTAGATTCTTTTATTTATTACATATTTAAATTCCAAAGTTTAACTTATTCTCAAAATTTCTATAGAGTAAATAAATCAAATTTCAATTTTCTACAGCATCTAGGAAAATGCTGTCTAAAGTTATAAGTTTTAACCTAGTCAAATTCAAAAAGATAGCATTTTAAATGCTATTGTAGACCTTAAGATTTAAAATCTATTTCTAAATATAACTTGTTATATATATATAATTTTCTAAATTTAAATCTTATTCTTTCAAAACTCCAGAATTTTTGGAACAAGTTATACTAAAATTTTATTCTATATTTATTTATTTTTAACATTTAAAACATTATAAAAATTTTACTAGAATATCCTCAATTTCTTAAAAATAATTTAAAATATTTCCAGAAAATAATATATATAAACCACGGGCCTGTATAAGAATTTCTAGCCTAGGTCAAGTGAAACGGATCTATATCATTTCAATCCGATATTTACACAACTCCGGGTTCTATCATTTCGAACCCGCAATCCCAAGATAATTTACAGCAGTTAACCGAACAAGTGAACAATAATAACCAATTAGGCCTATCATTTCAGCCCATACCATCTATAATAACAGGGAACTTGCAGTGGTGATTTAAGCAGTAAATAAACAATAACATAACTGCAGAAATAATATAACAGATAATACTGATGAGATGTCAATTTTAAACGGGTCCATCATTCTATATTACACTACAGACAGATAATAGTGAAATGCAATCATACACATACACTTGCAATAATTTACGAAATATAAATACGTATGTCTGGTGAGAAATACTCACTTGGATGTTGCAGAAAATTTGAATTCAAAAATGACAATTCACCGGTACAGACTAACAGAGAGTAACGGTCAAATTTCCCGGGCGTCGCCTAGATTTAGATCTAGAACAAAATTTCAAAATATAGGAACGCGACTTTAGATTTTATAGTCAACGAGAAATTAAAGATAGGAAAAAGAAATTTTGACTTGCTCGACCAAATTTTTCCTAAAACACGACTGCAAAATTTATGAGTACGAGTGCACCACTTCTTTCTCTGGCTAGTTCATGCTTATTCCATACCTATGCACATCCTACCTTTCCATTTTTTTTTTTTCACAAATGGTTTCCAAAATCTCAAATTTACATTTCAGGCTATAACTATTCATGCTCCGAGTTTCTACCATTTTGCTTCGAGTCAGACCCTGCCTAGCTTCGAGTCACAACTCATTCTGCTTCGGGTCAAATCTGGACTTGCTCGATTGAAATCTGGAAGTGTTGAAACACTTCAATTTTCAGGAACACAGTCCTTCTCTGGCCTTCCCATACCACTGCCTTTCCCCTACCCTGACCTTCATCAGCCTCAGCCACTTCCTATACACCATGTCCAGTGTCAGACCCCATCAGCCTGGACCTGGTATGTTCTTGATTGTGTGCATGCTTGTGCACGTGCACACTTCAGATATGCAACAGTTGCATTTCAAAACTTTTCTACTGCTAGCCTATTTCAAACTTAACTGAGCAACTAAAGATGCATCACTGGAACAAACAAATCTACCCATCCTCATCGCTTAATCCTTCAGATCTGCCATGTCTCTCCACTTAATCCTTCAGATCTGCCTGGTTATGAACCAAAGTCTGCTTCATCTTCCAGACATCTGCCTGTCCTGACAAGATCATCTGTCCTCAACTATATGCAACTACACTTCCAGTCACTTGCTACCATCTCTCATGCATTAACACTGCTATCCTCTAGTACATGTGCAGACTGTAAATATTCAGATCTGTACCCTATCCATATGCAAACTGAAACCATGTCCCTATGCTACTTATAACATGCTTACCTGATGCAAACTAAAATCATCCTATCCAGATTCCATTAGTATGAATGCAGACAGCTCCTATAACCAATCCATAGCCTACTTCCTCCACTGCAGGCTTCATCAAAAACACACACACCCCAGATCTACAACTGCTATCATGTTTTCACCAGATTAGCTATCAACTATAGATTTGCCTAGGTTTCACAACATCCTATATGTTACTCTGGAAAGCTATATAGACAGTACACAAACAGAGATCCAATACCAAAAGATTGGCATGGTCGAGCAAGTCAAGAAATAAAGACACATAGGATAGGAAAAGAAGGGAAGACCCTTACCTGATTTTTTGAGCAAAAGAACGCACTGGAATGCAGAGAAAATGATGTAGAGAAAAATCAGAAATATATAGGCAGAGGCTTGAAATGGTGCAGAGGAATCAAGGGGAGTAAATGCAAAAGTTTCGTGTGAATTAAAGGGCCGAGAGTTTCTTAGTGCCATCTTGCATTATGCGTGATTTACGCATGCTTCTGGGCAAAGGAATAGGCAAGCATTTGATAAAGAAACTGATGAAGCAGGGATGAAGCCTAGTCAAATGCACACGTTACTTAATAATTTAAAACTTGCGTGGTTATTGGATTCTCTGATTTGCAAGCATTAAATGGTTGCTTGATTGAAGAAACTGATCATAGAAAAACTTGCGAGATAAAGGCTCTGGTAACTGAAATAAAGGAGGGGTTGATGCAAGTTTCAGTTATATTTTAAATCGTACATTTATATTTCGAACATAATTTCAGGGTTTCTTTAATTCATTCGTATATGGGTTATGATCTTTAGCCTGGCCATGAATGAATGTGCACTTTCCAGTTGTAAGGTGATGTGTGTATGATGTTAGCTTGGCACTGGTGAGATAGAGGCAAAAGGATGCATGTTCCAGTTTGAAATGAACGTGTATACGTTTGCATAGAAACTGCCAGAGAACATGAAAAGAGAAATAAATGTTTGAACACAAAATGCTTAAACGTTTTATATTTAAATGTTGTGATTCATTTTGTTAAAGCTTTCCCCTGATTTAGATTGATATTTGTTAAATGCTAACGTTCAAGTTTTTATGTAGTCAGATAAAATAGAACGTATGCCAAAATATAAAACCAGCTGACAAATAAAATACGTACGTTCGTTAAACACTGACTGATACTTTATGTCCAAAGATATTTAAAACATGATTTTTACACTACGCTAGACAGACGCAGTTTAAAATTTCAGAAATCTTCGTAAAAATATTATTTTAAAAACACATGTTTTATTATGTCATTTATACCCTATAATTTACGCGTCTGTTAAACGCGAAATTTAACTGTCAAATCTTAGATTAAATTTTCACAGATATTATTTAATTTTTATTGACATGAACAATTTTATAAAATATTTCTCCAATTTAAATAATTAAACTATATTTTTAAACATAAATTATATAATATAGACTTCAAAAATTCAAATAACTAAGTAGAATAAATAGCTAAAACTAGGGTTGTTACACTCTCCCCCACTTAAGAACTTTTCGTCCTCGAAAAGGAACGAAAGAAAAAGAACAAAGGAAGAATAAGCTAGATAGATAGGTACCTTAAACGAATAGTTCTGGATTTGAAGCACGGATGCTCTCCTCCGTTTCCCATGTGCAATCTCGCCCATCAGTGCTCCACTGCACTTTGACCAATGGGACTGATTTTCTTCTGAGCTGTTTCGTACCTTGATCGACGATACGAAGTGGCTTCCTTTCCATAGTCAAATCAGGCTCGATGTCCAGACCATCGAGAGCAGTAGGCTGGATGACTAAAGATGGGTCGTGAAGACAGCGGCGAAGGTGGGATACATGGAAGACATTGTGAATTCCGGCAAATCTCTCGGGTAGATCGAGTCGATAAGCGAGAGACCCAATCCTCTCCAAAATACGGAATGGACCGATGAATCTAGGGGCTAGCTTTCCTCTTCGACCAAACCGGACTACATTCTTTAAAGGAGAGATTTTCAGAAATACCAAATCACCAACATCAAACTCCAATTTCCCTCTACGCCGATCAGCGTACTTCTTTTGTCTATCTTGAGCAACTTTTAATCTCCTCTTAATCTCCTCTACCTTCTCTGAAGCTTCTAAAATCATCTCGGGACCAAGAACTAAGCGGTTACCAGACTCAATCCAGCACGAAGGAGATCTACACGGTCTCCCGTATAGAGCAGCAAAAGGAGACATCTTAAGACTAGCCTGATAACTATTGTTATAGGTGAATTCCACAAGATGAAGATGGTCTTCCCAAGATCCTCCATAGTCCAAGATGCAAGCACGAAGAAGGTCTTCTAGAATTTGATTTACCCTTTCAGTCTGACCGTCAGTTTGTGGGTGATAAGCGGTGCTCAGGTTCAAACGAGTACCCAAGGACTCTTGGAACGCTTTCCAAAACTGACTAGTGAAAATAGGGTCTCGATCGCAAACAATGCTAAGAGGAACGCCATGGAGACGAACAATCTCCCTCATATAAATCTCAGATAAACTCGAAGCTGTGCGGGTGGATCTGACTGGAATAAAATGAGCGGACTTAGTCAGTCTATCCACAATAACCCAGATGCTTTCATTTCCTCTCCGGGATCTCGGCAATCCATCAATAAAATCCATAGAAACTTGTTCCCACTTCCAGTTTGGAATCTCCAAAGGCTGCAACAAACCGGGTGTTTTCTGATGGTCTGCCTTAACTTGCTGGCAGGTCGCACATCTACTGACAAAGATGGAGACATCTCGCTTCATACCCTTCCACCAGTATAGCTTCTTCAAATCCTGATACATTTTAGCTACGCCAGGATGGATAGAAAGTCGGGACTGATGATGTTCCCGAAGTAATTCCTGCCTCAAACCGTCAACATTCGGCACACAAATCCTTCCATTTATCCTTAAAACTCCTTTATCATCGATCTGAGCTCCCTTTCCATCAGAGCTATTACCACCAATTCTGCTACGAACACTTCCCTTTATACGCCTAAGCATCTCGTCTTCATCTTGTTTAGCCACGATACGATCCAAAAGAGGGGAAGATACAAAAATCTGACATAACAAAGATTTCTTCCTGCTTAGCGCATCTGCCACTACATTGGCTTTCCCAGGAGTATAGTTGATGTCGAGGTCATATGCAGCAAGGAACTCGAGCCATCGCACCTGTCTTTGATTTAGATCTTTCTGGGTAAAGATATATTTCAAAGATTTATGATCGGTGAACAGATCAAACTTAGCTCCCAAGAGATGGTGTCTCCAAAGCTTCAAAGCAAATACAACAGCCAGCAATTCTAAATCGTGGGCAGCGTAATTAGCTTCATGTGTCTTCAGCTGACGACTAGCATAAGCAATTACTCTCCCATCTTGCATCAACACTGCTCCCAATCCTTCTCGACAAGCATCGGTGAATACCGTTAATCTTTCACTTCCGTTTGGTACAGTAAGTACTGGTGCGGAGGTGAGCTTATCTTTTAATTCCTGGAAAGCAGCTTTACACTTACTGCTCCACACAAACTTGACATTCTTCCGAGTTAGAGCAGTCAGAGGTGCCGAAATCCGAGCAAAATTCTCAATGAATCTTCGGTAGTAGCCGGCAAGGCCTAGGAAACTACGGATATCGGTAGGAGTCTTAGGTTCTTCCCAATCTTGGATTGTAGCAATCTTGACTGGATCAACAGAAACTCCTTCTTTAGAGACAATATGCCCAAGGAATCGGACTTCTTCTTCCCAGAAATGGCATTTAGAGAACTTAGCCTTCAATTGGTGGTTCCGAAGAGTCTCTAAAACATACTTCAAATGAACTCTATGTTCTTCCTCAGACTTGGAGAAAACAAGGATGTCATCAATAAAGACAAGGACAAATTTATTGAGCACATCGCGGAAAACTCGGTTCATCAAGTCGACGAAGAAAGCAGGGGCATTAGTCAAACCAAAAGGCATAACTAGCCATTCAAAGAAGCCGTTCTCAGTTCGGAAAGCAGTTTTGGGGATGCTTTCCTCAGCAATTCTTAGCTGATGGAAACCTGTGGCTAAATCAAGCTGAGAGAAAACAGTTGCTCCATAGAGTTGATCGAACATATCGTTTATGCGGGGCATAGGATATCTGTTCTTCATGGTAAGCTTGTTGAGTTCTCTATAATCAACACACATCCTGAGAGAACCATCAGATTTTGTGACAAAGACAACAGCTGCTCCCCATTCAGAGAAGCTAGGTCTAATCAGACCTTTGGAAGATAAGTCTTGAATCTGATTCCTTAATTCGCTCTTCTCTCGTGGTGCCATTCTTCTAGGTGGAAGGACTACAGGTCGTGCTCCCGGAATAAGGTCGATACGGAAATCAATTTCCCGTTTTGGAGGTAGAGAAATGACTTCACCAAACACGTCGGGGAATAGTTTGACTACAGGGGTAGAATGGATATCATCCGGAAAGGTGTCAAGAGAATAGATGAAACTACCAGCAAACTCCTGAGGCAATCTACACTGGATTTCTAAAGGATTCCCCAAATCATCTTTAAGAGCAACAGTACGAGAACCACAAGAGATATCTGCACCATGCCTATCTAACCAATCGCCTCCGAGTAAAAGATCGAAAACGTCGAAACCCAAAACATAAAAGTCTCCAGTGAAGCATTGTTGGGAATGGAGGAGCTTCACATCCCTACACACTTTACTAAGGTTCGCAGGACCACCGATAGGGTTTGAGACACATAAAGGTATAGAAGAAAGTTCAGGAGAAAGGCGATGTTCAAATCTATTACAGAGATCGGATGAAATGAAGCTGTGGGAAGCTCCGGTATCGAATAAAACTCGAACAGGAAATTTGAACAAAGTAAAAGATCCCTGAAGAGTACCTTGAGAATCATCTGGAGCCGGAGCTGGTGCAGGTGCAGGCTGCGGAGCTGTAGAAGATGCAGCAGTTACTGCAAAGACTCCGGATGTTGTGCCCTTCTTCTGAGTGGGACAATCCTTCTTGTAATGTCCTGGCTGGAGGCAGATGTGGCATAGATGCCTCCTGGCAAACTGAGCAGGGGGTGGGACAGCAGCACCCAAAGTAGGACAGCGATTAGCAAAATGTCCCTTCTGCTGGCACCTATGGCAGGTGATGGTAGACAGATCTACAGGTGGCCTCGCAGGAACAGAAGATGATGATGATCCCAACCCTTGAGCCTTGTTCCTCTTATGACGGTAGAAATTTGACTTCCTCTTTCTTGAATTACCGGAAGACTGGGCCGATGCAGACGGGGTAGCAAGAGTGGCCTTAGATGTAGGGTTCTCATACCTGAGAGCCATATCCATCAATGCCGTGAATGACCCATGCACATGAGTAATGAGTCGATCATAGAACTCGGGTCGAGCTCCAGCGATAAACTTCTCGTTCAGCTTGAGTGGAGTGTCAATCAGGTTCAGGCCATACTGTGAGAGTTCATTAAACTTCCTCTCATATTCTGTGAAAGTCATACTGCCTTGCTTTAGATCCATGAAGTCTCGATAGAGCTGAGACTTGCCTGCTTCGGGCATCCACTTGGCCAAGAAGGCCTCCCTAAATTGCTCCCAAGTGAGGTCAGCCTCATTTGTTTGAGCAGTAATAGATAGCCACCAATTCAAGGCAGCACCTTTCATCTGCCAAGCTGCGAGTTGCCTCTGCTGGGCATTAGTAATCTCGAGGCAGGAGAAGATCCTTTCTAAGTCCCCAAGCCATTGTTGAGCTTCTATGATGGTTTCTGTTCCCATAAATTTTGTGCCACCTAGCTCAACATAGTCCTTGCACAATTTAGTGAATCGGACTGGGGCAGCAGGAGGAGGAACAGCTTGCCCTCGACCTCGATTGTTTCTCCTATTCATCCTGAAAGGTCAAGAATGAATTCTAAGGACAGAGGGAAAAATCAAGATATTCTAGGATAAGACAAAGTCT
Organism: Allium cepa; assembly: GCA_030765085.1. Taxonomy (NCBI): domain Eukaryota; kingdom Viridiplantae; phylum Streptophyta; class Magnoliopsida; order Asparagales; family Amaryllidaceae; genus Allium; species Allium cepa. The sequence continues at coordinate 562,688,646 of CM060932.1, forward strand.
AAGCAATTTACAAAAGCTCGAATATAACGATGAAGAGAAGGCAGAAGGGTTTGGAAAACTTATTTTAAAACACGAAGTTTTATACTAAAATACTTCTTTTAAAATCTTTTTGAAAATCATTTTATACTTTTAAAATACGTCCTCTCACAAAGAAAGATTCTGGAATTTGACTTCACTCATTCTAGAGTATTGCTACTCTATCTCTAATGAGTTTTTGTTCCTTAGGCTATGTTTTAAACCTGGCTCTGATACCAACTGTAACGACCCACTATTTGTACCATTCGAATTCGACAATAATAGAACATGTCGAGCTGGAATAGTTCAAAATAATAGATTGTAAATATAGCTAAGGAACAAATGGAACCAAATACACAGAATCACAGACACAGATATCAGAATCTCACAGCGGAATATAAAATAATACAGTGGTTCATGAAGCCACTGAAAACCATTACCAACAGAAATACATTGTTTACAAATCTTTAGTAAAATTTTTAAGCCATAAGCAAAAATAGTTCCCAAATGTCTTGAATTACAAAATAGATAAAGACGAAGAAGCTTCCAACTAGCAAGAGTGATCTAGTCCTAGCTCCAGAAAGAAAAGCTGAATCTGCAACTCAGGCTGACCCGAGCATACCATAAAACAAAACACTCGAGTCAGGACATACATACTTATATAATGTAAGCTAAATCAAGTGTACTGTAATGTAAAGAGCAAGTAACTTAAAGGATGCTTGGGATCGCCCATCCTCTAAGGATCCGTTAAACTATTTACTATATAGTATATTGCGCTATTATAATAGTGTCTATATTAAAATAAACTTACTTTTTTAATAGCGTTAAGGGGTTACCCATATAGCCCTTAACACGTAATAGTCCCAGTAGTCCATCCAATATCATAGCTCCTCCTGATCGGGAAGCAACTAGAGGATACCACACGGGCTACGGGAGAAAACCAAACTCGTACAAGGCTCGATATGGTAGGTGACACGGCACAACTAGGCAATGCCAGGGTAGATATACCAATTGCTATCCGGACCGGTGGTAACGCGAAGCCGCAGCAACCGCCCACCTCGAACAACACTCCCAAATCAAAGGTGCGCACCAAACAATCACAAAAGTAATAGAATGGCAAACGAAGAAGTGCGTTCGATCAGAGGAGCTACCTCATTAATCCGAGAATCGCTCCTGTTTTAGCCACCTTAAGCCAACTCACGGGAGTCGGGTCCACGTATATACCTTTCAAGAAACCGTCACCACCATCCTACTTCATTCTGGAATCTCCACCGCGTACACGGTTGTCAAAGTGGTTTTCGGTATCGACAGAGAGTATGCCCATATCCGATCCCGGTCTCTTTGCCAACCAAACGTTATTATAACCCGTGGTTCTAGTTTGAAAATGGTATTCATTTTTAAATCAATATATATTAAACATCTATAAATTTCAAATCCTTGATTTGAACATTTCTTCGAAAATATACCATTTCAATTTATTCAATTAAATTTGGAATTTATTTTATAATAGAAATCATAATTTCCTTTAAAATCTATCCAAACTCAATTTCTAGATTCTTTTATTTATTACATATTTAAATTCCAAAGTTTAACTTATTCTCAAAATTTCTATAGAGTAAATAAATCAAATTTCAATTTTCTACAGCATCTAGGAAAATGCTGTCTAAAGTTATAAGTTTTAACCTAGTCAAATTCAAAAAGATAGCATTTTAAATGCTATTGTAGACCTTAAGATTTAAAATCTATTTCTAAATATAACTTGTTATATATATATAATTTTCTAAATTTAAATCTTATTCTTTCAAAACTCCAGAATTTTTGGAACAAGTTATACTAAAATTTTATTCTATATTTATTTATTTTTAACATTTAAAACATTATAAAAATTTTACTAGAATATCCTCAATTTCTTAAAAATAATTTAAAATATTTCCAGAAAATAATATATATAAACCACGGGCCTGTATAAGAATTTCTAGCCTAGGTCAAGTGAAACGGATCTATATCATTTCAATCCGATATTTACACAACTCCGGGTTCTATCATTTCGAACCCGCAATCCCAAGATAATTTACAGCAGTTAACCGAACAAGTGAACAATAATAACCAATTAGGCCTATCATTTCAGCCCATACCATCTATAATAACAGGGAACTTGCAGTGGTGATTTAAGCAGTAAATAAACAATAACATAACTGCAGAAATAATATAACAGATAATACTGATGAGATGTCAATTTTAAACGGGTCCATCATTCTATATTACACTACAGACAGATAATAGTGAAATGCAATCATACACATACACTTGCAATAATTTAAGAAATATAAATACGTATGTCTGGTGAGAAATACTCACTTGGATGTTGCAGAAAATTTGAATTCAAAAATGACAATTCACCGGTACAGACTAACAGAGAGTAACGGTCAAATTTCCCGGGCGTCTCAAAATATAGGAACGCGACTTTAGATTTTATAGTCAACGAGAAATTAAAGATAGGAAAAAGAAATTTTGACTTGCTCGACCAAATTTTTCCTAAAACACGACTGCAAAATTTATGAGTACGAGTGCACCACTTCTTTCTCTGGCTAGTTCATGCTTATTCCATACCTATGCACATCCTACCTTTCCATTTTTTTTTCTTTTCACAAATGGTTTCCAAAATCTCAAATTTACATTTCAGGCTATAACTATTCATGCTCCGAGTTTCTACCATTTTGCTTCGAGTCAGACCCTGCCTAGCTTCGAGTCACAACTCATTCTGCTTCGGGTCAAATCTGGACTTGCTCGATTGAAATCTGGAAGTGTTGAAACACTTCAATTTTCAGGAACACAGTCCTTCTCTGGCCTTCCCATACCACTGCCTTTCCCCTACCCTGACCTTCATCAGCCTCAGCCACTTCCTATACACCATGTCCAGTGTCAGACCCCATCAGCCTAGACCTGGTATGTTCTTGATTGTGTGCATGCTTGTGCACGTGCACACTTCAGATATGCAACAGTTGCATTTCAAAACTTTTCTACTGCTAGCCTATTTCAAACTTAACTGAGCAACTAAAGATGCATCACTGGAACAAACAAATCTACCCATCCTCATCGCTTAATCCTTCAGATCTGCCATGTCTCTCCACTTAATCCTTCAGATCTGCCTGGTTATGAACCAAAGTCTGCTTCATCTTCCAGATATCTGCCTGTCCTGACAAGATCATCTGTCCTCAACTATATGCAACTACACTTCCAGTCACTTGCTACCATCTCTCATGCATTAACACTGCTATCCTCTAGTACATGTGCAGACTGTAAATATTCAGATCTGTACCCTATCCATATGCAAACTGAAACCATGTCCCTATGCTACTTATAACATGCTTACCTGATGCAAACTAAAATCATCCTATCCAGATTCCATTAGTATGAATGCAGACAGCTCCTATAACCAATCCATAGCCTACTTCCTCCACTGCAGGCTTCATCAAAAACACACACACCCCAGATCTACAACTGCTATCATGTTTTCACCAGATTAGCTATCAACTATAGATTTGCCTAGGTTTCACAACATCCTATATGTTACTCTGGAAAGCTATATAGACAGTACACAAACAGAGATCCAATACCAAAAGATTGGCATGGTCGAGCAAGTCAAGAAATAAAGACACATAGGATAGGAAAAGAAGGGAAGACCCTTACCTGATTTTTTGAGCAAAAGAACGCACTGGAATGCAGAGAAAATGATGTAGAGAAAAATCAGAAATATATAGGCAGAGGCTTGAAATGGTGCAGAGGAATCAAGGGGAGTAAATGCAAAAGTTTCGTGTGAATTAAAGGGCCGAGAGTTTCTTAGTGCCATCTTGCATTATGCGTGATTTACGCATGCTTCTGGGCAAAGGAATAGGCAAGCATTTGATAAAGAAACTGATGAAGCAGGGATGAAACCTAGTCAAATGCACACGTTACTTAATAATTTAAAACTTGCGTGGTTATTGGATTCTCTGATTTGCAAGCATTAAATGGTTGCTTGATTGAAGAAACTGATCATAGAAAAACTTGCGAGATAAAGGCTCTGGTAACTGAAATAAAGGAGGGGTTGATGCAAGTTTCAGTTATATTTTAAATCGTACATTTATATTTCGAACATAATTTCAGGGTTTCTTTAATTCATTCGTATATGGGTTATGATCTTTAGCCTGGCCATGAATGAATGTGCACTTTCCAGTTGTAAGGTGATGTGTGTATGATGTTAGCTTGGCACTGGTGAGATAGAGGCAAAAGGATGCATGTTCCAGTTTGAAATGAACGTGTATACGTTTGCATAGAAACTGCCAGAGAACATGAAAAGAGAAATAAATGTTTGAACACAAAATGCTTAAACGTTTTATATTTAAATGTTGTGATTCATTTTGTTAAAGCTTTCCCCTGATTTAGATTGATATTTGTTAAATGCTAACGTTCAAGTTTTTATGTAGTCAGATAAAATAGAACGTATGCCAAAATATAAAACCAGCTGACAAATAAAATACGTACGTTCGTTAAACACTGACTGATACTTTATGTCCAAAGATATTTAAAACATGATTTTTACACTACGCTAGACAGACGCAGTTTAAAATTTCAGAAATCTTCGTAAAAATATTATTTTAAAAACACATGTTTTATTATGTCATTTATACCCTATAATTTACGCGTCTGTTAAACGCGAAATTTAACTGTCAAATCTTAGATTAAATTTTCACAGATATTATTTAATTTTTATTGACATGAACAATTTTATAAAATATATCTCCAATTTAAATAATTAAACTATATTTTTAAACATAAATTATATAATATAGACTTCAAAAATTCAAATAACTAAGTAGAATAAATAGCTAAAACTAGGGTTGTTACAATTTATGTCCTATGTTCTTATTCTCTTTTTGTGAACATCACAGAAAATAAGCATCATACTAATCATCATTGATTTACTACAATAGGAACTAAATGCTTACCTAGGAGTATAATCTCATGACTAAAAGAGAAAATAAGTCCTACTACAAAGCAATACTAGATAGATAGCTATAGCACCTAAACACAGCTATCATTTAGGGCTAGGAGGCCTAGAACCATGTCCAACCTAACACAGAAAAGTCATACTCTAGGAATCCAAGTAACTCATATGCTCCTCCTACCACCTATTACTTAAACTTACGTTGTGTTAAATAAGATATATTCGTCTCTTCAATTCCATACTCAATATGGAATAACCAAGTCTCATTTACTGCAATGAATAAGGATTCCAATCTATGCAGTCTCTATCTAAAAAGGCAATTATGCTTGGGGAAATTTTCTCTTTACCTTTAACTTTCCTTTTTCCCTAACTAAGGTCTACCTATCCCAATACATGTGTCTTACTATCCTACTAATATCACTTCACTATTCTTCTATAGTTTACACACATGAAGCAACATTCCTAAGTTCTGACTAATGTTATGCACATTTTACGGGAACTTTTATTATTATTACTAAAAGTAATCACTACTATCTCCTATATTGCTTTTCATTTTTCCCATCACACCTAGGAAATAATTCCTATCTACTCCATATTTGAAAGTTTGGTTTGCTATTTATCATTTCATTTCAAAATTAAAGATTCTAAATTTTTAAAACATCAAATACCAAAATCCTTGCCTTTGAAAGTGTTACTTTGAAGTTTCTATTAAATTCAAAGGCACCTGGTTACTTAATATTTTATCTTTCTAGACTTGCATCTTTATAGCTTTTTGAATTTTAGTTATCCCCGAAACCTAGATGGAAAACTTACAATTTCTAAGTTCAAAACTTATTCCTCGTTTCCTTTTAAAGACCTTTATAGCTTTTCATAAAAAAATTGGATTTTTAAATTTATCTGTTTACTAAGTTTTTATCTTCCAAAAATTATTTATTTTTTCACCAAACCATTTTTCTTTAAAACATGCCTTGCTTGACTTCCAAAAATGTCCTCACATGTTTTCAAAACATCTTCTTTTAATAGATTTTCAAATTTACAAAAACTGGAGTAGATAAGAACAAATATTTTATCAAAAGTCTCTTAACTTTCCCGCTTTTCCAATTACCTAGCCTTGGAGGAGTTTCTAACTTACTACAAATGAGGACTTTCTACAAAGGCAAGCAACAAATGCGCATAATCCATTTCCATTGCCTAGCTTTCCTACTAAGGCTCTCTATAATATCCCTCCTAACTAACACTGTCTCTGATTATTACACTTCTTATTACACCTAATGGTTTTATACCTTAATGTATTGAAACTACTTTCTCTTATGAGAAACCATTAATGCTAAAACCTTATATGAATCCATTAAAAGAGGATTTCATGTTTATGTGAAATTACAAGGAACTTATTTTTATTTTATCGAAATAGGCTACACAAAATATGTTGTTTTTCATACCTTGTACATCTCTTTCACTTATTCCTTATAACTTGCACAAAACATCTTTATTTGTGATTTGGTTTCATAGAAAATTATATCATTATTCATTTCATTCCAATATTAATTCCCTAATATTTAACTTACATATTCTTTTTTTCCAAAAGAACTCATTTTCAAACACTACAACAAAACTTGCTTTTGGTTGCATTAGTTGGTTGCGTTTCAAGGCATATTAGAATATAAAATGAAACGATGAAATGCTACTAGTTGGTCTCGCCAATTATTCATCGATGTTTTGCTAAAAATTTCCGTGGCCGCCCAAATTTCCTTTCACGTCACTTTTTTCCCCTCTCAAAATTGCGATGGGAACAAAAAAAGTCTCCGTCTTCCAATCCCTCAGAGCCTCTGTCTTCGTCCCTAAAATCTCTCATCTTCCATATCCCTAAATTAACTAAAAAAATCAAACTCTCCAATGCGCTCTCTCCCCCTCTCTTCACCATCGATCTTCAAAATACGCGCTGAACTGTCTATCTCTCTCGCTGTCGATCTCTCTTTCTCTCCACTGCCGAACTCTAAAAGACGCGCACCACAACTCCGCCGTTCATCTCTAGAATATGCGATCATCAACAACCCTCCAGTTCTTCTCTCTTTATTTCATCATCACTTTCTCCCTATTTCTAGTTCTTGATAAATTTCTGCACACAATTATTATTATATTTTTACGGAGATTGTACGCACAAAACAAACAATTTACTGTATACAGACTGAGATGATGTCAGAATCTATAGACGACGCTCTAGTCAATGACGAGGCTGAAGATGAAAGTGAAGAGTTGACAAATCAGGTTAATTTCCTCCCAAACATTCTTGATTCTTTTTTTCTTTCATTTCTTTTACCTTGAATTCTCATATATATATCTGGGTGCAGGTTCTAGATGAAACTGGCATTGATATTGCGTCACAGGTTCACCTACATTCAGCTTGCTTAAAATTATTACAATTTTTCTCTCATTTCATTGGCAAATTTAAAATAATAATCATATTGCTTTCTTTTGTTCTTCAACTCCTAAAGTTTACCAAAATTTGTGTTTACTAAGCAGCTTTCTGCTGCACCTAGAGGGAAAATTAGGGGAAAGAATCAAGAAAGCACAGAAAGGTATTGGAATTCAAAATCAATCCAAACATTTTTGTGGCTCTGCTTTTCTGCTTTTAGTCAACTTTTGGTACGATTGTCGCTTTAACTGAAAAATGAAACCGTCTACTTATTTGTAATCTTAAACCTTTTCATACTCAATTTTCTATCAAAATGTATAGAAAATACAGGTCTATATGTTAGTTTATTATATCTTCAAATATATTCATAGCATTTTCTGATAAATTCAACATATTGATAACAAAACTGCATGTATCTTGTTACCCTCTTACATGTGATTCTTTAATTCCACCTTTGGTTAAAGTCAATTGATAACACTATAAAAGCGACTTCTCAACTTTCAATATTTTCTGCAATTCAGTCATAATTTATCGATTCATTATCATGATATTCTATACATAAATACATACTTGTATACATATATGTACGTACATATATAAATATCTAGTACCAAGACTTTTGTTAACAACCTGAGTGAATTTACACTGTAATTGTTAATTCATCACTATAATTGTGCACTCATCTTTTACTTTTATGTTTGCGGTTCTGAGGTTGAGGAGCTTGAGAAAAGGTTGGCTGCGCATAGAAATCCTTGAGTTGGGTATTCTTCTGGTCTAAAATCTTGCCCTCCTAGTTAAGGTTCGGGATTGATGGTTTCCTTTTGTATTTATACTTTAGCTAAGTACAGAATGAAATCTAGGTATGAATAAAGTTGCGCGTACACTTTTGTATGCATATAGTAATTAAATAATATTAAAAATGTGGAATATAAATAAGGATGTCACATTACTGAATTCACATATTAGACCTTGAACAAACGGTAACAAATGTACAAGCGCTTGCTGCTTGGATATTACTCTTTGGACATACAGGATATCCTGCCCAGATCTATCATGCAGTAGCAACTTTTGCGATGCAACTGCAATAGTCGCGGGACTAATTTTCTGATATGTATTACTTATAATAGGATCTTGTAAGTTGTTATTTTCATAATAGTGTCGTGTGTGTCATTTGCAATATTAGTTCGATCTCTGTTTATATCAAGTAAAGAGAGAACACCATAAATTTTATTAATGAAAGTCATGAAAGACCAAATGGTTTATCCATGAAAACAATTACATGGTTCAAGAAAGCCTTTTAGCATCTCTTCTCCTTAGCCAATGCACCAAGCTCATCGATTAAGGAAGTAAGACTAGAATAAGATGAACCTCCTGTATTCAAAATAGAACCCAAATACCCCAACCAAAAAACTCATTTTCCCAAAATTAACAATCGACATTCACACTCCTTCCTTCTTTTGTTCAAACCAAATTAAAGGTCGAATTTTTTTTCGATTCTCAACAAAATTCCACCACACAAACAATATACAACATTGGCCGCTCGAGATTAACGTGGCGAGAAGCAAAGTTCGATTGTGGTGGATGATGCGATTTCAAATCGTATTTGCGGTTTGTGATTTCAGGGGGTCATAGACAATTGCAGTGGAGTTGGTCGCGATTTTCGTTTGGATGTGGGTATGTTTAGGTGGCAGTGTGCAGACAATTGCAGTGTGGGATTTTTGTTTGAATGTGGGATTTTTGGTTGCAGACAATTGCAATGGAGTGTGGTTTTTTGTTTATGGTAGTGTGCAGGCAGTTTTGTGAAGTTTGTATGCAAAGCAGGGTGGATTTCTTGGTGAATGGCAGTGAGGCAATGTGGCAGTGTGGGAGATGGTAAGTAGTTTATGTTGAAGGCGGGAGCTTGGTGGACAGTTGTGTGGAAGATTGATGATAATGGTGCACTATTGCAGGGTGGCTAAAGGAAGGCAGGTTGATGACCAGTGGAGAAAAGCAAGATGGTGGCAGAAGTGTAATTGTATTTGTATGGTTGGTAATGTTTGATGTTAATGACAATGGTTGATGCTGTTGAAGGTAGACAATGAAGATGTGAATGATGGTGCAGTGGAGACTGGTGAATATGGTAGGAAGGAAGCAAGGTGAAGGGTATGAGATGATGTGGGTTGGGTCTGTGAGTACTTGGAGGAACAGAAGTAGATGTTGCAGTAGTTTCTGATGGTTGAAGGTTGACAGTGTAATGACAGTAATGGAGGAACTGTGAGGGTAGTTGTTGGTTGTGGTTCGGAGATTGTGTTGACTAAAGTGGTGGATTGGCTATTGCAGTCACGGGTTGTGAAGAGCACGTGGTTAAAATGAATGGCAGTGGTAGTGGGAGTATGGACAGTGGTCAGATATGAGCAATGATATGAATGAAATGTTGTTGCATAGGCAGGAATATTGTTGTTTAAGAGAAATGGTAACTGAAGTATGCAAGTAACTGGCAGAGGTGGCAGAGCGGTGTTATGTAACATGATGTGTTGTGATGATGAAGTGGTTTGGTCAGAGTGTTGTGTGTAGAGTTGTTTGACTGGGTTGTTGATGGATGATGAATACAGAGGCAAGGAGGTAGGGTGATGAAGCAAGTTGTTCTATGATTATGTGAATGTTTGTTGTGGTTTGTAGTGATGTGCACAGTCAACTGTAGTAAGGAGTATGGTTGCTATGTCAGGTCGAAATGGTTGTACTTGGGTTGGCAAGGAGGAGTGTCGGGTAGTGGCCGTCATGTATATGTGCAGTACTTGTAGGCAGGGGAATGTGTTGATGGAGATAAGTGTTGGAATGTTGATGTAAAGGGATGTATTTGATAAAATGATATGCAGTGAGAACAAATGAGAAAATGATATGCAGAGAGAATGGCTGTGGTGCAACAGTAAATAGTATATAGGATGTGTATGCACAGTGTATGTTGATGAAATTGTAGTGAAGGCAAAGAGTAGAAACAAAAACTTGTAATAAGAATTTGGGGTAGAAAAATTGTGAATGAAAGAAAAGGAAATAATTTTTTTAACTAAGTTTTGTTAAATTAACTAAGTTTAAATTAACTAAATTTTATAAATGATAATATAACTAATTTAACAAAGTTAACTGAGTTTAAATAATAATAAGAATAATAAATTAATTTAACAAAGTTTCATAAGAAAACAAACACTTATGAAGATTCTTAGTTGATGATCTTTTGATCATTCAGATATTCTTACGAATTCTTATTAAAATTGTGCGCATCATTAGTATATAAAATCATAAACGTGTACAATGTTTTAGATGTTTGATATCAGATTTGTAGTCCTACGAATTAACATAATTTTTTATCTATACGTTGTGCTTTCACTTGTGCAGGCATTGGAGTTTCAAAGAGAGCAAGATTGAACTTTTGTGGAGCTAGCTTTCACTTCTGCATGCAACAAAGAATTATGGATAATGAAGCGTTTTGTTAGCATCGGTTTGGTATAACATTTTATTAGTACTAGATGTGTAAATTTGTATACGAATGGTTATTGTATGTTGGTCACTTTATAAAAATCTACTGTATTAGAATGGTTCTTATTTGATTATATGATTATTATTTTTTAATTGTTCGAATATGATGATAATGTGAGTGATTGTTGATTGATATAGTAGAAATAAAATGGTGCAAAATGATCAATAACTTTGCCTAGCGTTTCAAAAACGCTATGAAAATACATATAGCGGCGTTGAGTAAATGCAACCGTAAAGTAGGGATAAAGTTGAAAATTCTATTGGTAGCGTCAAAAAACCTTTTGGTAGCGTTCTATACATGCTGCAAAAAAAGAATTTAGTGGCGTTTCATAAACGCTGCAGTAAAAAGATTTATGGTAGCGTTGAAATAAGTGCAACTAAAAATCAGGTATTTTTAGTCGTGGGCTTTATAACAGCATTCATCAAAATGTTGCTAAAACTTTTAGTAGCATTTTTTGAGCGCTACTAAAAATGAAAATTCTTGTAGTGAAAACTGTTTTAAGATTTTCATAACTAGAAAACATTTCCATATACTTATTTAAATAATAAGTATACATACAAACCACTTTATTTCTATACTTAGAAATTATCTTCTAAACACATTTTTATTTGGATCAAAACAGATGTGGCGTAAAACACCATTGCTACAACCTAATAATACTAGTATATAAATTTAGTTAAAATAAATAATAATAAATCCCATATGCTATGTAAAACCATTTCCTTTGGGAGTCACCTACTATAACAATTGTGTCATATTCTATGCTTCCTTTATTTTTCACGAAAACATCTATTACAACAATAAATGTTGTAACATACGTTTTCGATACTTGACACACTCTAGGTTTTTTAATTTAAAAATAGCAAGCTGTACATGCTCTATAATTCTTCAAAAAGAATTTCACTTTTAACGAAATTTACATTATATAAAAAACAATTTAAATTTCATAGCTTTTTTTTTCAAAAACCTAATATATACTTCCTCAAACATATTAACAATTAAATTTTTTAACTTTTCAATTCCAAAAGTTTCATGTTATTGGGCTAGACATAGAGTGGCTTTTTTCTTACAATCTTAGGAATACCTTTCCTAAACCATGGAAATCTCATTTCTATAGTAAAATCTCTTATTCCTTCCGAAATAAAAATACTCCCCTACTATCCCTAGGGAACTTTCTGCTTTCTATAACATATGGACACCAATCTTCTCTCAAAATATAGCTTATTGTATATTATAAATCGGCAATAACATAGGGCTCAACATCCTTAGTCATCCCAAACCCAACTAACAAACTATGCACATATATACTTCTAAAAAATTTCCATATGTTAAAACCTATAATTTGGGACTAATTGATTTTAGTACATAATATATTTATATTTTATTCAAAAATACAAATACATTCGCTCACTATCAACCTAGGAACCATAAACCAAGGCTCTGATACCAAATGCAACAACCCGAATTCCAGTGGGTCCAGATTTTTCGCAAAAATGCTAAGATCCAAGCCCATTGAAGCCTGAGTTGTGTATTTGGTATCCTGCAAATAGACAAATACAAATATATCAGACTTAAATAAATATCTCATAGCAGAATTTACTAAAATATAATAGTAAGTAAATACTCACCGAGGAAATATCACTTTCTAAACAAGTATCTCAAAGATGGAAAGTCTTTACCATCTATCTAACCTATGGGATGTTATGAGGAGGGGGTCAAAACTAAAGTTCTAGTAAAAGGACAAATTATACACTTCTAAACATAATTCTACATATACCGTTCTATTTCCATTTTCTGTTACATTAGGTTTATGGGGTTATAATACTCTCGCCTCTGTACATGAATCGTACCCATCTAATTCCTAGTAGATTAAGACCCAATGACCAATATATATGTAGCTACATGCCTAAAGACCGCATCAGTCCTAGGTACTACCCATAGCACATTCCGTATCCTTCTCGAAAAGGACTCCATCATCTTGCTATTAGAGTGTACTATAACTATATCTGTAATGGACAGCTTCGTGAGCCTATAGTACAGATGTTCCATTGTCTACAATGAAAATGTGAAACTGCATCCGCGCTAGCTTATACTAGTGCTCGGGCATCCATAATATACCACCCAGTGCATACCTTGAGGACTACACGTAATCATTCTGTCTACTTGCTGAATTCTGCCAAGAAGGTCTACCTTGTACGGAACTCAACCGAGGATTTTCTATATCTATAAAGGTCCGCTTCGTTATGCCTACACTACAGATATTCTATTTGGTTTGTCTCTTTTCTCATCGTGGCTATAGCCCCACGCAGCCCCCCTAAACTAATTGAAAAACTTCTTAAGAGCTAAGTGGCCGTGCCCTATTGCAAACAATCTAAACATCCAATTGGCTGCGCCCCTCATTTAGTGTCTCGATAGTGAAAGAATCATTGACCTATTGGTTTAACTCTAATATTTCCCGAACTCACTCTGATTAATGATGGATTGATCTCCGCATGCGACTATCCATTTGGGTCCTTCCCACTTAAAACTACTCGTAACTAGGAGTATGGTGTCATATGAATATCCTACTCCATCATTAACCTTTTGGCTACCTACGAAGGTCCGCTTCGTTAGGCCTACAATGAAAAAGCAGTCAAGGAATACTCTTTGGATGGAACACCTACAGACCTGCCTCCAGGGAGCAGCTTCTTTAGGCCTACCCCAGAGGGCCATCCTAAAGTATCCTCATGTCCCATTAAAGTCTCGTATTTCCTTCTAGCCTGAACTAACTAAGTTGGACGTGCTATTTCTATTCTAAAATTCTACGATGAACTAATTCGTTAGGCTCTTTATCCAGATTCTCTTTTGAGGTGCTCTAAACGTACCTTACCATTTTATTAGACCCTAAGTCTAATCTTTTACTATACGTTTAGTTTACTTTTCTTATTTTATTGGCTACTTATTTACCCTAATCAGCATGTCCAGCCCCACCTATGTATGAGACCATCAGTCCTATACCTGAAAGGGAATGCTGCCGGTACAGGACACTGCTATTATTTTTTCTTATTAACTTAATCAAAGATCTAAGTTTGATAAAATAAGCATCTTCTATTTCTTTCTTTTTTATTATAACCTTTTTTTACAATTATACTTACAATTGTCACTTTTATATATTTTCTTTCTTTTATAACCTACATGTTATAAATGCAATCACAAGTGTCTCTTTTTTATTCTAGTCTGTCTTTTTTTATTATGATACTCGCCTCTAATATAATGACAGACTGAGCTTGGGACTACGTCCAACTGCCACAATTTACTTTTCATAATAACTGCTTTACTTTTTGTTCTACTGTCTGTGTAGTAAATGCAGATCTAGTCACATCTTCTGTTTATTATTTCTAGTCTTGGTTATTTCTCTTTTCATAATAACTTGATTATTTCTCTTTTTTTATTTCTTTAACGCTTCACATTATTCTCTTTTATTCTAGGAAGTAGTTCTATTCTATTTGGTTGGTTACAAAAATTGTGTTAAAAATCCATTTCCATATTTTAATACTAAATAATGCTATAAACAATAACTCGTAACTACAAGATATTTCTTTTATTGTTTCTTTAATTGTTGAGTGATGCAAAATACATTAATGACTCTATTTTGTACTAATTCCACTTTTATTGCTTTTATTCTTGCAATTGCGTTTATCGTTATTCTTACAATATTAAACTATAGAGATGTATTCCCTTTTCAAAACTAATCAACTAATCTATCACTAACTTCCAAATCAAGTTATTAAATTTTCCCCTTTTTAATTCATTTCTCCCGTTATAACATAATGTACTATAAATCTCTCACTTTTAGGCTTATTCCTTTCTTTACAACTTCTAAGCCCAATATTACTTATATTTTTGGACTCCTTTCTATTTCCATATAAATAACATTTAAATATAAGTGTGCTTCTCTTATAAAATTTAAAGTCTCTACATAACTAACTAGTAGAAGTAGTTACTGAAATTAGTTCAAAATACTGAATTAAAATATTTAACGGGAATCTAACGATAATACATACCATAAACACAAAAGATATATAATTTAAATCCAGTCACCTGAAAAGAAAACACTCCAAAATCCAGATTTGACTTTTAGTTCTTTTCTATTATCCATAACATTCCCCTTTGCAACCATCTTTGGATCCACAAATCGGAATTTGTATGGATTTATAAATCTTGATCTAATTGAAGAAGAAAAATAAACAGATTAACTAGAAAACCAGATCTGAAAACTCACATTATATGGACGGCATAATTTGGACATCTCTTCTCTACATATACAGTTTCTACCTCCAAATTGCAAATCAGAAAACTTAAATCTAATATATTTGATTTCTGAAGAACTAGAGGAGAAATAAAAGTGACAGGGCTTCCACGCCCATTCAGAAAAATATGGGTTTGAAGGTCATCCGTTCTTTAGACAGGGCACGTTTATTTATAGAGAGCCAAAGCAGCAACATCCGTTCCTTAATGCGATTGAAATCTAGTGGTTAAAACAAGCAAAAAAAGGTCAGTTTTGACGTATCTAGCCTTTTTGTTTTATGCGTATTTATTTATTTCCTCTATTTTTAAACGTTATAAATTATTAAACATTAACTTTTAACCGTTGCCTATTCATTCTAATTAATTTCCATCAATTGCAAATTTCATTCTTTTTATAACACATTTTTATTTTGAATTCAAACATTGCTAATTAATGTAAATTAATTTCCTTTAGTTGCTGATTTAATTATTTAATTATCTAAAAATGAGGGATGTTACATTCTCCCACCCTTTAAGATGTTTGACACTTCTATATACACCATTTCATTAATTTAAGAAAAGTGACTTCTTTTGTGCTTATCGACCTATATTTTTATGACTTGCATAAAATCTCAACATTCATACGTAAACAACCAAACTTGATGATCAAAACATTTTAAACATCCATTTTCAAACATCATATCATTATTTAAAATATAATATAGCAGTTTAGCTGTTCTCACCTTCATTTTTCCTTGGAACTAGTTTTAAAACGGGTACAGCTCTACTATCTTGAAATGAAACTCTATGAAATCGAGCTTGGATCCCTGAAATGGCTCGACCAAGCCTTGGTGCTTGTCACAACCCGTCTTTCATTCCATAGAAAGACCCATCATTATTAGAAAAGAAAGGGATAGAGAAGAGAAAAGATAGAGAAGAAAGAACTAAACAACATCAGAATCTCACAACGGAATGAATAAATTATATTATATCACATAAGATATTACATAGTATCATATACATCAGAGATACATAGCTTATATATCACAAATTAGACAGTTATAAACACATGTCTATCATACAACTCAAAACATCACAGAGATACAGACACAACGGAACCATTTTATATCAACACGCTAAAGCCTCTTGCTCCAAATCTCCTCCAAAATTCGTCAAAGCTAACCTGAATCCCTTGGCTACTTGTAAAAATTTGAGTCCCCGAGAGTTTAATAAAACAGAAAATAAACTCCAGGTCAGACATGGGTCTGGTGTGAGTAAACGGGTTGAAGTTGCTTAACTTTGAAAAACCTTTGAAAACAAAAGGTAGCTCGTAAGACTTCCCACACATAAACATGGAAAAGTTTTTACATTACGGTAACCAAAACATTGATAGGAAATCCAGTGATATTATAATAGTGTCTAGGGTTTTTACACTAAGATACCGTCCGTCACAGTACGTGGCCTAGATCACAGTACCGAGGATCCACGCTAAATCCCCTACAACACAAGGCCGGAACCATCCCTTACTGGAAAGCACCGAACAAGACAACCCCGCAGTTGGCGCGCGATTCCAACTGCCAACTAAGCTGAATAAAAAGGACCTCTAGACAGGGGAAAATCTTGTCCTACTTGGGTGCGACCCACTTTTCCTTGCTACACCTCCCCTGTTTTAGCCATTTCCGGTTGATTAGGCTTGAGGTTGCGATAACCTTTATAGAACACATCTATCTTAGAATGCTCATTGTCCGCCTGACGATGTTCTAAAACATTCAATCCATACAAGTTCGTTCCAGGTTCGAACGAAACCGAAGGCACTATCTCGTTACACTCATTTTGCAATCACCCTTAGAGTTAACGACGATAGCCCTTGCGCTCTAAATCTTCATCTCGACTTGAAAGTACTATCTCCGTTAAACTTTTATTAGAATCACCCATAGAGTTTTAACGACAAATAGTCCGTACACTTCGAGTCTTCATTTTGATCTTTCACTTGAATTCATGACCTAACGTTTAATTTGGATCGATGTGGTTTTTGGATATCCAATTTGGAATCCGATCCCGGTCTCCCTGATATCCAAAACGTCGTTTTAATGTCCAAGTTGCTTAAGAATTTTAAATAATTCAATATATTATCTATATTCACACAGATAGATAATTCATATTTTCACAAATAGATAACCCACGTTATCTTATTTTAACCAAAGAATCTCATCTCATAATGCAACCCATATTACTTATCAAAGATATCACAAAATCCAAGGCATTCAATATCATTCAATCATCCATAAGCAAGATAAATCAGCCACACCATCCCTAATTAATTTAATTAACCACCAATGAATTAAATTAATTACTTAATTACTTTCAAATCCTGCTTATTTAACAGTAATTAATTACAACCCAATTAGTTAATTATCATCTTAATTAATCATCCTGGATTTATTATACTTTAATTACATTAAGTAATTAACCTTTAAATTAATTACACAAATTAATTATTCCTTAATCATTTACAGTAATTATCCTTTAATTACCCTCATTAATTATATCAACTAATGATCCTCTAGTTACTTTCATTAATTAATTAACTATAATTAATTACATTGATCCTTAATTAATTCCATTGATTAATTATACTTTAATTAATCATTTTCTTTTAATTAATCATAATTAATTACAAATAGTAATTAACCATCCTGTAATTACTTACCTTAATTAATTAACTCTTTAATTAATTATAATAATTAATCTTTAATTAATTACATAAATTAATTAATCCTTAATTACTTCCACTAAGTAATTATCCTTTAATTACTTTCCATTTAGCAATTCCCCTTTAATTAATTACACCCAGTAATTACCCATTAATTACTTGCACTAAGTAATTATACTTCATTAATTACATCGAGTAATTATGCTTAATCAATTATCAAGTGATTATCTTTAATTAATTAAACTAATTAATTAACTTAAATTAATCACATTAATTTAATTAATTACAATTTGGGTAATTCATCCCTTTAATTACTTCCATTAATTAATTAATCCTTAATTAATTTCCTTCAATTACTTAGATTAATTAACCCTTAATTAATCAAGTAATTAACTATCCTTAACAAACCAATCAATTATCTAAATTAAATTACATTAATCATCTTAGTTATAAAGTAATTATACAAATTATTTAGTTATAAGACTATAATTAATTAAGATAAACATCTACCTTAATTAATCACTTATTTGTCATTAAATTAAACGCTTGGAAACAATTAATTTATACATAAAAATCATTTTAGAATTCTTTGATCATTAAGGTTAAGTACCCTTACTTTAATTATAACTAATAACCTTATTAAATCATATTTGAAAACACTTAGAATTAATTTACAAAATGAACCCAAGATATAATTATTTTAGAACAAAACAAATTTTAAATCACTTAACTTTTATATTGAAAACTTGAAATATTGATACATAGTTTGAAACTTTCATTTAATTAACCTTTTAAAAACTTAATCATTCTCCTTGCTTATTTAAAATTGATTTAAACATTTATATTGATTACAACTTGATAATACTTTGAAAATTGGGTTTATTTACAAAATTAAAACTTGTTAAATAATTTACTTTATAAACATATTTATTTAAAACATACTTTAAACTTAACTAAACATTTCTTTATAAAAACTAAAGTATTTAAAACTTTAAAATTGTTAAAACCTTTGCTCTTTATAAATCTGTACATTTTCTTTAAGATTTTGAAATCTGGTTTCTTTAACAAATACAACTCGAGACAAACTCGAGTAAACTAAGCAAAAGTCTCGATCATCTATCGAGTAATTCGCTATCCACATAGCTCCGAGTCAAACCCCTATCATTCCTGAGACGAAACCTGAGTACAAGCCTTCTTCCTCAAATCTTCACAAACCGAGGTATTCAGATGTGCACAGTGCACGTGCACAATGCACGTGCACAGTAACTCCAAGTCACTTCGATCAACTACAATCGTTCCAACTCATCGCCATCGACACCCACAGCCCCTCCGATCATCCAGATCGGCAAAATCGACACCCCATTGAAAATGAGCAACTCGCCCAAAAACTGGAACCATACACTGACGACCAAACCTCTCGCCGACGACGATCAAGGCAACCGAAACCCAGGCACTCCTTCCAGAGCAGCTTCACAACACCACGTCGCGATTGTGACCCTCACGATCGAGCCCAAAGCTCCATTCTCGCCGAGATCACCTCGACTTTGAACTCAACAAAATAACACTCAAAACCCTACTTCGTCGATCTCAGATCTCCACGACCTTTGATAACTTCCACCAATATTTTTCCATCAACCATTATCCCTCTAGCTACTCCTGACATTGATCCATACCCAAAATACCACGTCGATCGTCGGCAAACGATCAAAGTACCAATTCCGATCAACACGAATTATCCCAACAATTATCAAACTAAAAATCGTGATATTACATTTAAATTTTAGCATTCACTAACACTAATCAGATAGGATAATCAAGACAGAGAATAAAAATGATTGATTTTCATCTAAAATTGGTTTTCCACTATTATTTATGAATTTTCGAGGTAAATATTTAATATAAATTCCTAGAATTATTTTTAATAATGATGTTGCACAATTTCAATCATCTTTTATTTGCAAATCAAAATCTAATATTTATGGTGTGGAGAAATATTGGATTTACTTAGTAATCAAAGCCTGTGAACATACAACAGAGCCCATCTATGTGTGTGTATACATATATATATGTATATTCAAACAACACACAGACATTACATACTTATATACATACATGCACATCCAAACGTTCCTGTAGACATTATATCTTCATGCAACAAGGTTTACCATTGAACTGTAACTGTTTTTAAACAAAAAAGTTTACTCACCAAAATAAGAATAGAGGAGCAGGCTTTTACTTTTAGTCTGGAAATTTTGATTTGAATTTGTAACAGCCAAAAATTTTAGCAATATTTTATTCTTTATTTATAACTCTGGGGTTTTATTTTAAGAATATTGAATTTCTAAATTTAATTATGAATAATCACCCAAGATTTTTAATTATGTGAAAATTTTAAAATTTTATTTTGGTTAAAATTTAACATTTATTGAAGTTATAAATCTTTAAATTTCTAATTTTCAAACCTTTTAATTTAATTTAATATACCCATAACAACGTATTATTGCACTATTGTTCTAAAAAAATATAAAAAAATGGATTTATACTTTTAAAAGTCTAATAATTTGTATTTTTACTTATATACACTTTTGTAATAGATTTTTGAAATTGGTGAATGAATAAAAAAACGCAATGTAAACGAACCATATTTTATTAAAGTAATAAATTTCAAAATTTATGTATAAATAAATTGTTTAATTACGCGTTTAAAAAGACGCGTTATTTGATGGAATACATAACGTATAAAATTGAAACCCATTATTTTCGCTAAATTTTAGGCAAAAAATCACTGCATCTGTTGTACGCATTCTAAACATATTCACTTTCCTTTTACTCTCCTGATATAATAGGAATGTTATTTACAAATTTTATAATCGTTCACCTTTTTAATTTCTTGCCATTGTTCCCATCAGCACGAGCTTTAATTTTAAACGCATTCAATATTGTTTAAAAATCTTATTCCAAAATCTAATCTTAGCTGACCGTTTCTTCTGCTTTAATTTCGAAACGCATTTGCTTAAAATAGGAATAGAGTCAAGGGGCCGTGTATAACAAGTAATAAAATCTGTGCTCAATCAACTCATGCCCTTTTTAAATATCGGTATTTACATTCTTCCTGCCCATAACTGCTCATATAAAATCAACGCACGTTTCTCTTGAAATGGTATCTTAGAGCAATCAAATTTCTTTCCCGCATTTAATTTTTTTTCAACCGTTACTTGAAAATTTGCGCACCTTATAAGTAACGAGACCTCACCTTAAATATTCTTCACAGGTCAAAATTTTTACATCACCTGGAGCTTCCCTTCGCTTCTTGCTTGCGTATGCTGAAGGTATGGCATCCGTCCTTTATTTTTATTTTTATTTTGTTCCGTGCTTTTCACGTTGCATGCTTTGCTCATTCTGCTCCCTTATTTCTTCTTCGGTTTTCCTTTATTTTTCTCCTGGTTCCACCATGCTCGGCTACTCCGCCTCTCAAGTATGTTGTTTCCATCCCTGACTAATGCACATCTCCTCCCCCCTGATTTATATTGCCGTGCATGTCAAGTAGATATAGGAGTCATAAGTATTTTTCATTTTCATCTTTGGAGAAGTCAAAGAAAAAAATTCGCCTGTAGCTTTTGTGGCCACGTGAAATGGCATGCGTGAGTCACTTTGAAAATGTTAACAAACGAAATAGTGTATTTGGAGCCAAATCTGGAATACTTTGTGATATATTAGTTTGCATGTGAAACATAGCCCACGGCCGTGTCATGCATAAGTGCATGCATTCATTTTACAAAGTATTTTTAGAAATCTGTAAATCTAATAACATTTGTAACCACTGTTTTACAAGACTCAGCCTATTTTATTAACAAAGCATTTTTATATTTTTTTATAACAAAGCATTTTTCCCAAGCATTTAAATAACAAATTTGGAAAGGGACGAGAATAGGAGATGTTGAACAGGTTGTGTGGTGGGGTGGCCGAGGTGCGGGTGCCAAAAATCTTTTAATTTAAATCTCGTTCCGGTTGTTATTAAATTTTGCTTTGATCGTTTCATATTCACGTAATTTATTATTCATTTATTTTTTCAAGATCGAAATCGAGGTGTCACATCTACTGGAAATTGATCGTGCCTTATGTTCTTTTCTTTCGGGATAGATATCGTTGTTTGATTTGAATCGTCAGCAGCGAAAAAGTAAGTATTCTCACCTGACAAACGTACTTATATATCTGTAAATTTAACAACAAGTGTAATTGTAAAATAATTTTATTCAATCTTTATTTGCCTGTGATATAAATCTATGATGTTAAAACCCCATTTTTAAATTGACACATCATCAGTCGTATTATCTACTATTTTATTTATGCAGTTATACTATTTATTTATTTACTGTCTAGTCACACTGCAAGTTCCCTGTAAAATAGAAATCGTTTCGGGCTGAAATGATAGGCATGGACGATATTTATATATTTATTTATTTAGATATTTATTTAACTTGGGATTGCAGGTTTGAAATGATAGAACCCGGATATTCTTTGTAAATTACAGATTGAAATGATATATTATCTGTACCACTTAACCTAGGTAGAAAACATTATACAGACCCTTGGTGTTATATATATAGTTTTCTGGAAAAATTTAAGTATTTTAATTTGTATATTATACCATTGTTGATTTGAATTGAAAAAATGATTTTTAGTGATTTTATACGATTAAATATATATAAATAAAGGATTGATTTGGAATTTGAATATAAATTCATTTTGGAATGTAATTTTGTAAAGGAACGAAATAAAGTATATTTGATAAAACTGAAATTAAATGATAAATAAGGTGGTATGTAATTTTCCTATAAATTAAACGGTTAATAAAGTAAGTACCAATAATAAAAATTGGAATATATCTTAACTTAGGAAAAGGGAGTCTAGTTTAAATTTGGAAATAGTTATATTTTGGAATAATAATTAAACTTAATTACTATGTAAATTTTGAATGCGAAGGATAGAAAATATTGATTTGACTTTAATAAGTGAACATAAGAAGTTGATGTGCAATTATGAAATTTACCTCATATAAATCATATATTTGAAATTTAAATGACTATTGTTAAAAGTGGAAATATAGTTTTATAAGTTAAATGAGTTTAATCAAAGTTTAATTATTTATAAATTTATATCTGGAATTTTGTTTACTTAAATTCTATTGTAAAGGATATTACCGCACTTTGTAAGTGTTGTAGTTGATGCGAATGAACTTAAGGTTGAAATTAATTAAAATCTATTGCAGTGCTTGGTAAGTGCTGTGGTTGCGGAACTTAAACTAAACCTGAATAAATAAAAGGGCTACAGTAGCACTTGTTAAGTATTGTCGTTGGCCGAAATGAGATTTTGAATATTGATTTGAAACTTTAATAGCTTCACTTTTGAAAGTTAAACAAAGTATTGGAATTTAAAAATAAACTATTTTGAAATGTATAACCACGGGCAATAATAATAACGATTGGTTGGCAAAGAGACCGGGATCGGATATGGGCATACTCTCTGTCGATACCGAAAACCACTTTGACAACCGGGAACGCGGTGGAGATTCCAGAATGAAGTAGGATGGTGGTGGCGTTCTATTGAGGTATGCACGTGGACCCGACTCATGTGAGTTGGCATAAGGTGGCTAAAACAGGAGCGATTCTCGGACCAAGGGGGTTATCACCCTTTATCGGACACTCCTCTTCGATACTATACTCTGACTTTGGATTGATTCGATGACCATCCTTATTTTTCTTGATTTTGGGGGAGTTTGTTCGAGATGGGCGGTAGCTGCGGCTATGCGTTTCCACCAGTCCGGATAGCAATTGGTATATCTACGCAGGCATTGCCTAGTTGTGCCGTGTCACCTACCATAGCGAGCCTTATACGATTTTGGTTTTGTACCATACCTATGGAGTGCCCTCTGACGACGCCCAGTACGGGGGAGATTACGGTACTGTATAGACTATGGGAATATATTATGTGTAAAGGGCTATATGGGTAACCCCTTAACGCTATTTAAAAGTAAGTTTATTTTAATATAGACACTATTATAAAAGCGAAATTATTACTACATAGTAAATAGTTTAACGGATCCTTAGAGGATGGGCGGTCCCAAGCATCCTTTTAGTTACTTGCTCTATATTACAGTACACTTGAATTAGCTTACACCGTATAAGTATGTATGTCCTGACTCGAGTGTTTATATTTTATTTTACGCTCGGGTCAGCCTGAGTTGCAGTTCAGTCTTCATTTCGGAGCTAGGACTTCTGTAGATCACCTTTCAAGCGGCTGGCAAACTTTCCTTTCAGTTCTTTATCTTAAATTATGTGATCAAGACTATTGGATATTGAGATTGGCTATGGTTGTTTCAAACAATTTTGGGTTTAAAGACTATGTAAAATTTTGTTTGTTTTGAGACTATTGATAGTGGCTTCATGAACCACTAAGTTATTTTTAAATTCCGCTACGAGTATTCTGATTTCTGTGTCTGTCATTCTGTGATTTGATTTCATTTTCTCCAAATTTATTTACAATCTATTGTTTTGAAATGTTCAAGTTTGACAAGTTTTAATTTATCGTCAAATTGAATGGTACAAACTAGTGGGTCGTTACAGAATTCCTGTTGCTTGATCTTGAGTTTACTGTTTAAGTTGAATTTGAAATTGCATCTTTGAATCTGTTACTTGAATTTGAATTGTTGGCTTCCTTAGGTTAGAATATATTGAAGAAATTTTGAAACTGCTACTAGCTTGATCTTCTTGTTTGCTCAGGCTAACTGGAACAGGCTGCTATTTTGATTTTCTTTTGATTTTCGGTTTCAGGTTTTGTTTAAAATTTTGAAAAGATGAAGAGTAAAAGAGTTGAGAAGATTTTGAATAGAAAGAAAATAAACATGTTATTTCTTTTAAACTCTTTATTAATATAATTAAATTTTAAAGGAAAATTTTGTTGCCACTTGTTTATTTGCATGAATTTATTTTCTCACAAGTGTCCATATGTGTCTAATTATTTTACAAATGTTTAAATGTTTTTACTATTATCTTACAAGTGTTTAAAACCCATTATTTAATTATATTCTTATGTTTTATATTAATAGGTTAATGTCTTTATTAATTTACGTATATTTATACATATTCAAATTACATTTATGCAAGCTAAAATTAAAAAGAAAGAATTATTTAAAACCAAAGAAATAAACCTTTAATTAAAATCTTATTTAAACTTAAGCTAAAATAAAATTTAAATAAATAAACATTTACCTTAAGTGTTTTTAAAATATATGGTTAACTTTTAAATAACTTTTAAAAGGTTTTATATTAAATTCAATTATAAGTTTTAAATTATAATATGTATATATATATTAAATTTAAAAACATGTTTTTATTTGTTAAATTCAAACCAAAGCTTTTCTATTTACAATGTATACAAATATATATATATTATAAATTAGAATACATTTTAATATTAACTTTGAGAGTTATTATATTGAATAACTTCAAATCACAATATGTATATATATATATATATTCATATATATTATAATTTGGAATCATATCTTTTATTTAAAACAAAGACTTCCTATTTATAACATATATACATATATATACATTATAAATAGAAAATATTTTTATATAGCTTTGAAAAGAATAAACTTACATATTTAAATTAAAATTATAAAAGAAAATTATCAAGCTAATTTGATTCTTAATAAAGATTATTAAATTGATATTGCCCAAAAATTCCGGATCATCACATTCCTCCCCTCTTAAAAGAATTTCATCCCCGAAATTTAAAAGCAAAGATAATTTAATAATCCAGCAAAGATTTAATTTTCAAACAGCAAAGCAAAGCATACACCAACCATAAACTAACAACCATAGCAACCAATTTATTCTAACAAACAAATCTAACTAACCTGACACAAATCAGGATAGACCTTCTTAATACTATCCATAGTTCCCAGGTACAAACACTGGGATACTCGCTCTGCAGAAACTTAACTAGCTACACTACTAAGCTTCTTCTCAACACGATCTATAAATCTGAACAAGATATCTGATCACAGACAAGTCCTGCTCAACTTTCAAATCCTCTTAAACTGCTGGTTCTGCAACCAGTGATGAATCATACACGCACTACCTCAGAGATACGTGAAATACACAGTGAATCCCTGTCATCTGAACTGGCAACTCAATCCTATAAGCCAGAGAACTTATCCTCTCAAGAACACAGAAAGATCCAATATACTTCAGAGCTAGCTTCCCAGTCTTACCAAATCTCATAGCTCCTTTGATTAAAGAAATCTCAACAAAACCATATTTCCAACTCTGAATTCCAAATTCCTTCATCTCTTATCGACAAAACTCATTTGACGATCCTGGGATACCTATATCCTTATCTGATCAGCTCAACCGTCACAGATGCCTCCCGAAACAAAACTGGACCAAGAACCAATTTCTGGATCCTACTCAATAGGATGGTCTTCCCAAGATCTGTCGACATCTAGAACACAAATTTACTCAACAAGATGGTCTTCTCAAGACCCCCGAAATCAGAACACAAACTCTACTTCACAAGCATCAGTAGACTTCGGACCTACTTCTCTTATCTGGAATAGCCAGAACAGGTGCACCTGACAACTTTGCCTTCAGATCTTGAAAAACTTCTTCGCATTCAGAGGTCTACTTAAACTTCCAGTAGAAACCCTCTATTCCAAAACAAATGCGAACTTTCGTAGGAATCTGCAGTTTTTTCCACTCTAGAATAGTTGCTACCTCACTTCCGCTGCTCAACTCTGATAATAAGTAGATGAGAATGCCGTCGATGAATGAAAACTTGTCCAACACTTCCCGAAAGACATGGTTCATCTGATTCACAAGGAGAAAACATAGAAGTTCCATGAAATCCTGAGCCGTTTCACCAAATCCTCTAGAGATGCCTCAGTCCCAAACAAAAGGCTACTCATATGATCTCTTCGGACTAATCGCAAGTCACTTCTGCGATCCTACCCAGTTCAGTTCCAAAGAAACTATTCTCTCTTCACACATCAGAAAAGCTTATGCTTAACCAATCCATTCAAAATAGGGTCAAATCTCTCAAGAACACCTCGCTAATCAAAAGAAGCTGACGGTCTACTCTGCTGCTTCTGAACTCCATCTCTAGGAAACTTCTTAGCCAAAGACCTTCCTATTGGCACACAAAACACTTTCGAGCTGCACAGCTGCCACGGATACCAAAGATTTCTTATCCATAAGCTCTTCGATCCTTAAAACCATATCAACCAATTTCACAAAGAGCCTTTGAGATGGTAAACATCTTCTCAAGAAAATCGAGCCTCAAACCAAACACAAATACCCATGCTAAACTTAGACTCATCACGGATGCAGACAAACTCCCTTGCTTGAGATCCGAAAATCCTTATGCAGTCGAGTCTTCTCCGCGGAAGGTATAGACTGCTCCTCAAACACTTCTAAAACTTCTCCAAGAGGAAACATCTTCGGAAATATCCATGGATACTGCGTCTCACCATGCAGCTACCTCTTCCTGATGATACCAAAATACCATCACACACTTCTGCTCATCCAACAAATCCAAACTCTTGAAAATCTGCTCACACGAGCGCAATCAAGCTCATACTTCAATGATGGACTCCGAATCTTTAAATAGATTCCTTAGGAGATAGTGAAATCCTTACACCATGCTGCAAAGCTTACTCGAGGCGGTATTGGGTCTACGGCCTCGGCAGATGCTCTTCTAATCTCACATTTGGGCCTCTTCCATTAGGGGTAGTCGTTCTACACACACCATTACCCTACCTACCTCTAGAACCCATATTGGCAAAACCGAACAGGTAACCCAACAAATAAGTGTATACACACAAACACACACACACACACAAATACGCTCTCTCAAGATAGGAATCACTCCAAAGCTTAGGTATTCACTCAACCTAGCGCTCTGATACCAACTGTCACAACCCATCTTTCATTCCATATAAAGACGCATCATGATTAAGAAAGAAAGGGATAGAGAAGAGAAAAGATAGGAAGAAAGAACTAAACAACATCAAAATTTCACAGCGGAATGTATAAATTATATTACATCACATAAGAAATTACGTAGTATCATATACATCAGAGATACATAGCTTATATATCACAAATTAGACGGTTATAAACATCTGTCTATCATACAACTCAAAACATCACAGAGATACAGACACGGTGGAACCATTTTATATCTACACGCCGAAGCCTTCTGCTCCAAATCTCCTCCAGAATTCGTCAAAGCTAACCTGAATCCCTTGGCTACTCGTAAAAATTTGAGTACTCAAGAGTTTAATAAAACAGAAAATAAACACTGGGTCGGACATGAGTCTGGTGTAAGTAAATGGGTTAAAGTTGCTTAATTTTGAAAAACATTTGAAAAAAAAGGTATCTCGTAAGACTTCCCACATATAAACATGGAAAAGTTTTTACCTTACGATAACCAAAAC
This sequence comes from Allium cepa, assembly GCA_030765085.1. Lineage (NCBI taxonomy): Eukaryota > Viridiplantae > Streptophyta > Magnoliopsida > Asparagales > Amaryllidaceae > Allium > Allium cepa. The sequence goes on from CM060932.1 coordinate 562,717,058, forward strand.
ATTGATAGGAAATCTAGTGATATTATAATAGTCTCTAGGGTTTTCAAGTAAATAGAAAATAACTGAAATTGTTGCATGATTAAATTCCAACATACTAACCACAAAGTGGATTATACAATCAAAACCGTAAAGGCACGTAAGAAGAATGAGTTTCCATCAATGGCAGGGCTACTGGGGTACCGCCCGTCACAGTACATGGCCTAGATCACCGTACCGAGGATCCACCTTAAATCCCCTGCAACACAAGGCCGGAACCATCCCTTACTGGATAGTTCCGAACAAGACAACCCCACAGTTGGCAAGCGATTCCAACTGCCCACTAAGCCAAATAAAAAGGGACCTCTAGACAAGGGAAAATCTTGTCCTACTTGGGTGCAACCCACTTAGCCTTGCTGCACCTCCCTTGTTTTAGTCATTCCTGGTTGATGAGGCTTGAGGCTGCGATTACCTTTATAGAACACATCTATCTTAGAATGCTCATCGTCCTCCTGACGATGTTCTGAAAGCATTCAATCCATACAAGTTCGTTCCGAGTTCGAACGAAACCGAAGGCACTATCTCATTACACTTATTTTGGAATCACCCTCAGAGTTAACGACAATAGCTATTGCACTCTAAATCTTCATCTTGAACCTGAAAGTACTATCTCCGTTAAACTCGTATTGGAATCATCCTCAAATTTTTAACGACAAATAGTCCTTACACTTAGAGTCTTCATTTTGATCTTTCACTTGAATTCACGACCTAACGTTTAATTTGGATCGATGTGGTTTTCGGATATCCAATTTGGAGTCTGATCCCGGTCTCATCGAAATCCAAAATGTCGTTTTAATGTCTAAGTTGTTTAAGGATTTTAAACAGTTCAATATATATTTTATATTCACAAAGATAGGTAATTCACATTTTCAAAAATAGATAACCCACATTATCTTTTAACCAAAGCATCTCATATCACAATGCAACCCATGTCACTTATCAAAGATATCACAAAATCCAAGGCATTCAATATCATTCATTCATCCATAAGCAAGATAAATCAACCACACTATCCCTAATTAATTTAATTAACAAACAATTAATTAAATTAATTACTTAATTACTTTCAAATCCTGCTTATTTAACATTAATTAATTACTACCCAATTAGTTAATTATCATCTTAATTAATCATCCTGGATTAATTATACTTTAATTACATTAAGTAATTAACCTTTAAATTAATTACACAAATTAATTATTCCTTAATCATGTACAGTAATTATCCTTTAATTACCCTCATTAATTATATTAGCTAATGATCCTCTAATTATTTTCATTAATTAATTAACTATAATTAATTACATTGATCCTTAATTAATTCCATTAATTAATATACTTTAATTAATCATTTTCTTTTAATTAATCATAATTAATTACAAATAGTAATTAACCATCCTGTAATTACTTGCCTTAATTAATTAACTCTGTAATTAATTATAATAATTAATCTTTATTTAATTACATAAAGTAATTTAATCCATAATTACTTCCACTAAGTAATTATCCTTTATTTACTTTCCATTAAATAATTCCCCTTTAATTAATTACACCTAGTAAGTACCCATTAATTACTTACACTAAGTAATTATACTTCATTAATTACATAGAGTAATTATGCTTAATCAATTATCAAGTGATTATCTTTAATTAATTAACTTAAATTAATCACATTAATTTAATTAACTACAATTTGAGTAATTCATCCTTTTAATTACTTCCATTAATTAATTACTCCTTAATTAATTTCCTTCAATTACTTAGATTAATTAACCCTTAATTAATCAAGTAATTAACTATCCTTAATAAACCAATTAATTATCTTAATTAAATTACACTAATCATCTTATTTAGTTAAGTAATTATACAATTATTTAGTTAAAAGACCATAATTAATTAAGAATAAACATCTACCTTTATTATCACTTATTTTTCATTAAATTAAATGCTCGAAAATAATTAATTTATACATAAAAATCATTTTAGAATTCTTTGATCATTAAGGTTAAATACCCTTACTTTAATTATATCCTAATAACCTTATTAAATCATATTTGAAAACACTTAGAAATTAATTTACAAAATTAACCCAAGATATAATTATTTTAGAACAAAACAAATTTTAAATCACTTAACTTTTATATTGAAAACTTAAAATATTGATACATATTTTAAACTTTCATTTAATTAACCTTTTAAAAACTTAATCATTCTCCTTGCTTATTTAAAATTGATTTAAACATTTATGTTGATTACAACTTGATAATACTTTGAAAATTGGGTTTATTTACAAAATTAAAACTTGTTAAATAATTTACATTATAAACATATTTATTTAAAACAAACTTTAAACTTAACTAAATATTTCTTTATGAAAACTAAATTATTTAGAACTTAAAAATTGTTAAAACCTTTGCTCTTTATAAATCTGTACATTTGCTCTAAAATTTTGAAATCTGGTAACTATAACAAATAAAACCCGAGACAAACTCGAGTAAACCAAGCAAAAGTTTCGATCATCTCTCGAGTAATTCGCTATCCACAAAGCTCCGAGTCAAACCCCTATCATTCCCGAGACGAAACCCTGGTACAAGCCTTCTTCCCCAAATCTTCACAAATCCAGGTATTCAGATGTGCACAGTGCACGTGCATGATGACTCCATGTCGCTCCGATCAACTACAATGGTTCCTACACATCGCCGTCGACACCCACAGCACGTCCGACCATCCAGATCGGCAAAATCGAAACCCCATCTAAAACGAGCAACTCTCCCAAAAACTGGAACCAAACACTGACGACCAAACCTCTTGTCGATGATGATCAAGGCAACTGAAACCCACGGCACTCCTTCTAGAGTAGCTTCACAACACCACGTCGCGATCGAGCCCAAAGCTCCATTATTGCCGAGATCACATCGACTTTCAACTCAACAAAAACAACACTCAAAACCTTACTTCGTCGATCTCAGACCACCACGACCTTTGATAGCTTCCACCAATATTTTTCCATCAACCACTATCCCTCCATCTACTCCTAACATCGATCCAGACCCAAAATACCACGTCGATCGTCGGCAAATGATGAAAGTACCAATTTCGATCAACAGAATTATCCCAACAAATATCAAACTAAAAATCGTGATATTACCTTTAAAATTTACTATTCGCTAACACTAATCGGATAGGATAATCAAGATAGGGAATAAAAATGATTGATTTCCATCTAAAATTGGTTTTCTACTGTTATATATAAATTTTCGAGGTAAATATTTAATATGAATTCCCAGAATTATTTTTAATAATGATGTTGCACAATTTCAATCATCTTTTATTTGCAAATCAAAATCTAATATTTATGTTGTGGAGAAATATTGGATTTATTTAGTAATCAAAGCCTGTAAACACACAATAGAGCCTATCTGTGTATATATATGTATATTCAAACAACACACAGACATTACATACTTATATACATACATGCACATCCAAACATTCCTGTAAACATTATATCTTTATGCATCAAGGTTTATCACTGAATTGTAACTGTTTTTAAACAAAAAAGTTTACTCACCAAAATAAGAACAGAGGAGCGGGCTTTTACTTTTAGATTGGAAATTTTGATTTGAATTCCTGTTGCTTGATCTTGAGTTTACAATTTAAGTTGAATCTGAAATTGCATTTTTGAATCTGTTACTTGAATTTGAATTGTTGGCTTGCTCAGGTTAGAATATATTGAAGAAATTTTGAAACTGTTACTAGCTTGATCTTCTTGTTTGCTCAGGCTAACTGGAACAGGCTGCTATTTTTATTTTCTTTTGATTTTTGGTTTCAGGTTTTGTTTTGAATTTTGAAAAGATGAAGAGTAAAAGAGTTGAGAAGATTTTGGACACAAAGAAAATAAACAGGTTATTTCTCTTAAACTCTTTATTAATATAATTAAATTTTAAAGGAAAATTGTGTTTCCACTTGTTTATTTGCATGAATTTATTTTCTCACAAGTGTCCATACGTGTCTAATTATTTTACAAATGTTTAAATGTTTTTATAATTAACTTACAAGTGTTTTAAACCCATTATTTAATTATATTCTTATGTTTTATATTAATAGGTTAATGTCTTTATTAGTTTATGTATATTTATACATATTCAAATTACATTTATGCAAGCTAAAATTAAAAAGAAAGAATTATTTAAAACCAAAAAATAAACCTTTGATTAAAATCTTATTTAAATTTAAGCTAAAATAAAATTTAAATAAATAAACATTTACCTTTAGTGTTTTGAAAATATATGGTTAACTTTTAAATAACTCTTGAAAGGTTTTATATTAAATTCAATTATAACTTCTAAATTATAATATATATATATATATTAAATTTAAAAACATGTTTTTATTTGTTAAATTCAAACCAAAGCTTTTCTATTTACAATATATACAAATATATATATTTTAATTAGAAGACATTTTAATATTAACTTTGAGAGTTATTATATTGAATAACTTCAAATCATAATATATATATATATATATATATATATATATATTCATATATTTTATAATTTGGAATCATATCTTTTATTTAAAACAAAGACTTCCTATTTATAACATTTATACATATATATACATTATAAATAGAAAATATTTTTATATAGCTTTGAAAAGAATAAACTTACCAATTTAAATTAAAATTATAAAAGAAAATTGTCAAGCTAATTTAATTATTAATAAAGATTATTAAATTGATATTGCCTGAAAAATCCGGGTCATCACAGTGCTCATGGCCTATGGTGGTGAAGATGCGCCGCTCACGGCCTAGGGTAGCTAATGGTGGTGTCTTGGGCTTAGGAGGTGGAGGGATGAAGATTCGAACTTGTTTTAAGGTGTTTAACTATATATAACTATATACTATGATTTAATTTCTTTCTTGAAATAAATTTAGACATTATTTCTTTAGGATGGAAGCCATTAAAGTGGTGGCAAAAGCTTGAAATTTATGAAGAAGAAAAGTAATGAAAAGGAAGAGAAGATGGTAGGGTATTTATAGAAAAAATAAAGAGTATAAAGAAGACATGTACATATCATTTTTGTCACTATTTCTAGGCTTCTCCAACACACTACCTCCCTTCAGAATGCATGGCCAAAGCCTCCCCCCATGTGCACATCACTTCCATCCTCTCATGTATACATATGTTGACTTCTTTATGCTTAAAGAGTAAGAAATCATTAAAGACATTATTTACTTTATATTATATTTCTTATACATAATTATATTTATATATTTATGTTTCTATGCATGTTCTCATGTATATGTATCATATATTTGTATGTACATGTAGGTACATAACACCTAGAACGTCTTTGAATAACTTTTGTATGCTAAATTGCTGAAATCTGGAGAACTGATTATCGGTCATATTTTCACTTATACTTTAACGTGCATATACTTATAAACAAAATTCAAAAATAAATTTTATTATCATTTTAAACTAATAAAAATGATTATATTTGAATTATAAAACCATAAAATTTTATATTAACAATTATTTACAAAAATTGCTATTATACCTATAAAGCGATATTGATTTTTCCTTATATTTTCAAATCGAATATATATATATATATAAACTGTTATAAATGATTTATTTTCACTTTATAACTATTCAAAATGAATCATCATCATTTTTTGAATAATTAAAATAATTATTAAATCTTGATTAAGTTTAAATAAATCTATATTTAAATACGTGCCCTAATCGATATAAATTCTTTGAAGAAAATAATCCTGTAAATATTTATTCAAAATAAGTTTACTATTACTTATCATTACATGAAATGATATTATTTGTATTACCATCTATAATTAAAAATAAATTGAATTTATCAAAGTGATAAATTGGCGGGTCGTTACAAGGTATTTAAGAAATTCTAAGGACTTATTCATTATATATGGGAATGGAGACATCCATATGAAGGGGGTATACATACTCCAATGTTCAAACTAATATTGAAGAATGTAAGTCAGTGCACGTCTTTACTTTAGATGATGGTGTCGTTAGTTGGAAAATTTCCAAATTGGAAACGGTAGCCGATTCCATAATGGAAGCTGAGTATATCGCCTTTAAAAAAGTAGCTAACAAAGCGATCTGGATGCATAAATCTATGTGTTATTTAAGAGTGATTACAATCATAGAGAATCTAATGACATTGTTTTGTGACAGTAATGCGGTGATATAGATAGTAAAGGAGTCTAGAGCATATAAGAAATTGATACATATTTTTTGAAATTTGAACCATATTAGATAATTTGTCAAGAAGAAAGAAGTCATGATTCAAAGGTCAATATAAGAGGAAAAAAAGATCCTAGTTAAGACGTATCGAGACAGGATATCATTATGTTTGTTGAGACTAGAGTATGTAACGTTCTTTAAATGTTGGATTGTGTATTACTAATGGATGCTGGGAGCACCAAAGGGTTATGTACCGATAGTTATTGGATAATCATGGAATGAATCACTCAATAGTTTTTTGTTGGTTGGTTAATATAACCAAGTCAAAGAGAGAAATTAAAGTGACAATATTATACAGTTCTCTCGACATGAGAATACCATTGAAATTCAATGTGAGCACAACACTTTGGCGATAGTTAAATCATGTCATGGCATCCATCGAATGACTATAGTTGGGTCTAAATTAAAACATTAGAGGTGAAATACTGATAAATAGAAAATTCATCAGCTCGGTTATATGAGATTAGTATCACAGTCAACTATAGTCAACATAAAGTCAAAGTATTTGGCCTGTCCAATCAATAATAATTGCTATCATTAAACCACGGACTTTGTGTTTGGACTATATAAGTTAAATGTGGACAAAATTGAAATATTTACTAAAACCAAATTCCATAAGTCCTAATGTGATATAGTTTTGACAAAGAGAATTAGTGTAAATAATCATCGCTGTCGAGGATCGCTTAAAATAGTAAAATTGGACTTTTACTGAAATTCTATAAGTGATAAATTCGGCCAAAACTTTCACTTTCACATCAATAGCTGTGGTGACGTGTGTATGTTAATATTCAAATTATTCAATATTAATCACTAACTGAATTTGTAACTATAAGTCGCACGATCGCAATGTTGAATACTTCAAAATACCACATGATTTAATTAATATATAACTGTTAACTAAATTAATTAATGTTTGAGAAATTTTAAATAAAAAAAATTATTTGATTTATTTGAATCAATATTTATAAAATGCATATGTAAAAATTTTAAATGTACGTATAGATATACGATATTGATAAACATTTAAATCAAATTTAAATTGTGTTAATGTTGATTGGATCTGGAAATAACTTTGGTTCCATTAGCCCATTACTATTGACAGCCATGCTTAGGGGAAAATGGGGTGTAATATTTATTTGAAATATGGGTTTTGAAGTAGTAAAGGGAAGAGGTAAAATGGGAAACCTTGATCCCCCTTTTCTCTCCTCTCTTTTCCACTTTAAACTCACCATCCCCTTTTATTTGCTTTTGACTTTTTGCTTCCCTTCCTCCTAGACATAGACCCGCCCCTTCATTATTTCCATATAAAAAACTAAATTAAATTAAATACAATACAAAGGTGTAGTGATCTCTTCGATTAGCAGCGTTCATGGAAGAGAAAGGATTCGATCTAACGAGTTTTCTGATTCAGCATTCAAGGTGCAACAGTAAGGGAACAATATAGGTAATATCTAACCAATATTTATTTATATATGTGTTCATTTATGTCATTGCATATGTATAAATTAGGACCAAAATTTATCATGAATTTATGTATTTACTTGGTGTCAAATTTTATATGTATATATTCATACACATTAATAATAATAAAATTATACCATATGTGCGTTTTTACTTTCGGCTACTTTAAAATAAAAAATAAAAAATGTTTGAAAGTAGTATTGCTTTCAAATGTTTTTTAAATTAAAATTTGAAATTTATAATTTGTAGTTGCATATATACTTATTAAATCATATTCGTATACATATTTTTTCGTATATATATATATATATATATATACGTTGGAATATAAATATATAATAAAACAAAATTATATATTTAAAATCTTATTAAATCATTATGCATGTATAAGTATATGTATATATGATTTCATAAATATAAACTGTTTAACGAAATTAAAAAAATTCATAAAATCTGTACTGGTGGTTTTTTCTTAAATCTGCATGGATTTAGTTTTGAAAAGAAATTTTTTCTGAAAAGTGTTCTGGCCGAAAGTATAAAAAATCAATTTTTCATATAATCTTTTATATTTAGAAATTAGTATTTTAAAAATAATTTTAAAATTAAATATAAATTTTATTTTGAATTTTTTTTACATATAAGTGTATTTGTGTGTGTGTGTATGTAAAATAAATATATTAGTATTTGAAATTTGAATTGAAATTTTGAAACGGTTTTGGTTATAGATCAAGATCTAATTAAAAATTAAATTTACCATAAGATATTTTAAATACTAATTTGAATTGTTTGAATTTGTCAACATTTCCATATCTAATGTATATATAAAATATTTTAAATATTTATGTATTTATATATATTCATGCAAACACACACACACCCACATATATATAAATGAATTTCAAAAAATATATGTGTATATAATAATAAATTAATAATTGAAAACAAATACATATATAAAGGGGCTACTGTGTCGGTTGTAGTGTAAATTCTAACACTTATATATTGGCACTTAAACGATGTATATATCTGTATCTTGCACGTACACTTGCACATGTGTATGTTTGATACACACACACACACACATACATATCTTAACATACAAAATGATATCTTTATATTAGTTAATTAAATAAAATAAAGATTTTAATTAAAAATTATTTAGATTTAAATTTAGATTTCGTAGGCCCAATAAGATCTACACTGGATTTTTTTTTTAAATTCATCCATACCTTCTGCGTGTTGGCCCAGTTCCAAAAAATTCAACATCACTCGTCATCAATCATACTTTGTCGAATAAAGTCTGATTACTCCATATAGATACGTCATTATGAATCATAGGGAGGAGTGACTTTTGAGGTTGAATCTTACTCATATTTTGGTATATTTGGAACTCCTTTCCAATAAACTCACCTATTCGTTCAATTCTTTTATGTTTTTTGCATGTAATGTTTTCCACTTCTGTTTTATATATTATGAAATTTTCATAGAGATTAGTATCTACATGAGTTTAATTCCGCAAATTCATTAGTACATTTTAACGAAGTAAATGGATATATTTTAGTATCATTACACCTTTGATCATACATCTATATGTATCAATCTGAAGAGTTCATTAGCTCTTTTGTCGCTCCTACTGAATGGATTCTTAGCACTTAAGCTTTGAGGTGCAATTCAGTAATATCATGTGATTCACAATCATATGATCTAAAGAATTATTCCTCTTAGATGCGTGTTAGTCTATAATCCCCAAAAGTAATTGTTAGGATTCAGATACGTATGTGTTACATAGCTATTGCAATATATAATGTTGTTCTATATTTATTTTACAATGAATAAACTAATATTTATAACAAAATAAAATAATATACATTCAGTCAATACCGAAAACATTTATTATTTTGCAAATAATATTTGGTATATAAATGAAAACAATCTTTCATACCTTGATGCATCCAATTATAAGTGTTATATGGTATGCTCCTACCATTTCTGCCATAACTATAATGGTGCATGAAATAAGCTCCATTCAACTATTTATTATGGGTTCGTTATTTCTTTTACTTAGTTTATAGTCGAGATTTATGATTCGAATATCTCAAACTCATTTAAATAACTTTTATAGAAAACAATTTCCTATAATATAACATATTTAGAATAGAAATCATATTTCTCATTATGTATTAAGCATCTTACTAAATTTCATAACCTTTTTGAAGGATAAGTGACTATTCACTCTTTTTTTCTCAATTATGCCTGTTTTACATCAACTCTAGAACAGTCGCTTTCTTTTCAATTGGTCGAACCATTCAAAAGGTAACTATTTTACAATACCACACCAAATTCTTTATAAAAGTGCGTCTAGTTATTCATAACATTTTATGACTATCAAACCGGCCGCACTAAGTAAAATGATCAAAACTGACATTTAAATGATCAAATTCCCAAGCTGGACTTTAGTCCTTGGGCTTTTATTGTTTTCTATGCAGCAAAACTCTAATTGTAATCATTCATATTTAACGCATGATTTTTTGCACTATTCTTACTTTCTCATCTTTAATGAACCAGTTTCATTAAAATTTCGTATATTACAAACTCGATCATTCACCATATGACTATTGGCTGTAATATGGATCAAATATTCATATCCTTGTATCGCTTTAGAGTACAAAACACATAGAAGACAATCCACAGTTTTGGGCAAATAAATAGTTAAATGACTTATTTACGAATGCATTAAGTACATGGGTCTTAAAATGACAACACGCTATAAATTATTTGTGTATATATTATATATTTCTTTACAAATTTTAATTCTGTTCATTAGTATATTCTCCTTGGTAAATAAGTTTTCCAATTTAGTTGCATAAATTTACGAATGTAGATAACTTTTATTTATATAGCATGCATTCTTTTAATATCAAAAAATTTAAATTTTGATAATTCATTTTTCTAATATGGATTCCATTATATTTTTCTATTCCTCAAATTCTTAAGAGAAACATAGAAATCTTTCAATTCCTCTAGTGGGTGTTAGGACTTGCTTGCCTTGGGATTCCGACCTTGAGTTTTCTCAATAAGTCATGGGCCTGCAAGTGAAGGATAACCCTTTACTCTGTGTATTATATACAACTTCTAAACATGGCCCTTTTTCTAATCTCACTCTTAACCTTGACTTTGCTTATCAAATCAAAAGAGATTATTCACTTGTACCTATCATTCGCGATGGCCTAAGTATAAAGTACATACCTTGAGTTTTCTATACAAAATATGCATGTATCTTGCCTTGTCTAAGCAATATATTAATAGTACTACACATAGCATTCCTAGCTTGAGTTTTCTCAACAACCAGTGAGTATGCAAGTAATCTATCAATATATCAAAGATAGGTCAACTTTATATATTTGAGATTAATAATCTTTAATATACATCACAGTGACATCGATTTAAGGAATAATGTATGTCTTATGAAATATTCTAGTGATTCAAGTATAGAACACATTTGAAATCATGATACATGTATTTTATATATTTACTTATTCCAAAAATCTATTTTTTGTTTATTTAACTTCTACTTTAGTTATTTTATACATATATAGTTATATAAGTTTAATTTGTTTATAACTATTATTATTTGATTAACTTATATAATATATACATTTGTCTTTATTAACTAAATAAAATATAATTAATTTTCAATTTTATTTAATTAACCACTTTGATTAAATTTTATTAAAATTTCAAATTTTCATATTATTCCTCTTAAACTATTTAAGATAATTAACCATTATAACATTTATAGTTTATATGTGTGTGTATGCATATCAATATATGCATGTATATCAATCAATTAACTTTTAATTAGTTTATTTATGTGATAAATTCTTTTATTTAATTAAAATTTTAAATCAAAATTTTAATATTATTCATCTTAAACAAATTTAAAATAAATATATAACTATAAAACTTATAGTTACATACATATATCATCATATATAGTTATATCAATTAACATTTAGTTTATTAACCAAATATATGGCTATAATATATACATATATCACTAAATATTAAATATATTTTCTAAACCATTTTGGAAAATATTTTATAACTTTTATAAAATTTTATTTTATATTTTAGACTTAACTTTTAAATGTAAAGTATATTTTAAATTCTCAAATTACAATTTTAAAATTAATCCAAGGCTCAAGTAACTTTGAGCCTTATATCTATTCCAACCTTTCAGACTTACTTTACTCATTGGGCTGGGATAGTAGCCAAAGAAGGGAGTATACTTGATTATTAAACCTCACACCTAGAAACTTCTTTTCGGGACAACCATTAGATTGATAGTTTTAATTAGTCGGCCCTAAATGTTGACTAATTAGACCTCATATACCATTTGGGCTCTAATACCATTGATGGAACCTGGTCTATTTTAGATCAGATGAAATATGTAGGTTTTAAAAAAAATCAGAGTGAATGAAATGGGTAGGTTTTAAAAATATTCCCTACTTGGATCATAGTGGGGCTATGAAGTATAGTATATTTTAATTAATATAGTCTAGCTAATTTAAATAAAATCCAATTTTATTTGGCTTTCTGATTTATTAAATATATGTTTAATTTGGATAAAGTTTGACTTAAATCTTGGTGTAATCACATCAAGGTCTAAAAGGGAGGGGATAAAAGGTTTAACAATTAACCACATCTTCTCCTTCTGCAAACATTCTACTAACGCTATGCCTAATCATTATAAAAAATGATACATGATAATAGAATATTTAACATGACATAAAACCAAAAATTTATTAGGTGTTGCTCACATTTGAGAGTGCGTGGGTTGAATGTTAAGTCCCACATCATAAGAAATATGGCGCATAACATGATACATATGTGGGATTGGTTGCACGTAACGTTAGGAATTCCTTTTGTTACAAGAAAATGTTGCTAAGACCATGTATGTGCCTGTTCTGGAAGGCGATGGAGGGATGTTCAACCGAGACGCTGGCACATAGAAATCTTCATTAAGTTGGCGCCATTATGGATCAATGAAGCGCGCGTTCGTGGGATGCGTTGGAGTTTTGAAACAAACATGGTATCAAAGACGATGGTTCGTGGGACCGTTATACGATGCAAGGGTGACTGAAGCAAGGACTTCTTGAGGCCTGGAGATATATAAGCAGTTTGACCCCATTGCTAGATACGCAGCCCATTCTCCTATGTTGAGAATTGATGCTCCAAGATGGCTTTAGCGAAAGTACTCACCTAAAGGTGGAGATTTGGTAATGCAGCCTCACCAATTACGTAAAGAAGTGAAACCAACCCGACCAACTGCAAAGCTTCTTCGGTATGCTCCAAATGAAGATCAGAGGAAATGATCGCCAAGATGGAGATATGTTAGGTGTGGCTTGCACTTGAGAGTGCATGGATTAAACGTTACGTCCCACATCACAAGAAATATAGCGCATAACGTGGTATATATGTGGAATTTGTAGCACGTAGGAATTCTTTTTGTTACAAACAATTGTTGCCATGAATATGTATATGCCCGTTTTGAAAGGTGATGGAGGGATGTTCAATCGGGACGCTGGCACATCAGAAACTTCATTAAGATGGTGCTACTATAAATCAGTGAACCATGCGTTCGTAGGACATGTTGGAGTGTCGAAACACAACATGGTATCAGAGCCGATGGTTCGAGGGACTATTATAATATGCGAGAGTGACTGAAGCAAAGACTCCTTGTGGCTTGGAGATATGTAAACAGCCTGACCTCACTACTAGATATGCAGCCTGTTCTCCTACATTATCGAAGCTCCAAGATGGCATTAGTGAAAGTACTCACCTTAAGGTGGAGATTTGGTAGTGCAACCTCACTAACCACGTAAAGAAGTGAAAGCAGCCTGGCCAACTGTAGAGCTTCTTCGATATGCTCCAAATGAACGTTAGATGAAATGCTCGTCAAGGTGAAGATCTGTTAGGCGTGGCTCGCAGTTGGGAGTGCGTGGATTGTGTTAAGTCTCACATTACAAGAAATATGGCGTTTAACGTGATATATATGTGGGATTAGTGGCACGTAACATTGGGAATTCCTTTTGTTACAAAAAAATGTTGTCCCACGTATGTACACATTTCGAAAGGCGGTGGAAGGATGTTCAATCGGGATGCTGGCACATCGAAAGCTTCATTATGATTGTGCCGTTACTGATCAGTGAAGCGCGTGTTCATGTGATGCGTTGGAGTGCCGAAACACAACATGTATCAGAGCTGATGGTTCGAGGGACCATTATGCGATGCAAAAGTGACCGAAGCAAGGACTCCTTGGGGCTTAGAGATTTGTAAGTAGCTTGACCCTACTGCTACATACATATCTTGCTCTCCTATGTTAAGAACTGATGCTCCAAGATGGCTTGAGCGATAAGTACTTGCCTTAAGGTGGACATTTGGTAAGTAGCATCACCAACTACATAAAGAAGTAGAAGTAGTATGCTAACTGTAGAGCTTCTTTAGTATGCTCCAAATGAAGGTTAGAGGAAATGCTCACCAAGGTGAAGATCTATTTGGTGTAGCTCGCATTTGTGAGTGCATGGGTTGAACGTCAAGTCCCACATCGCAAGAAATATGGCGCATAACATGGTATATATGTAGGATTGGTGGCACGTAACACTAGAAATTCCTTTTGTTACAAGCAAGTGCTGCCAAGACTACGTATGTGCACGTTTCGAGAGGCAATGGAGGGATGTTCAATCGGGTCGCTGGCATATCAGAATCTTCATTAGATGGCGCCGTTACGGATCAGTGAAGCGCGTATTCATGGGGACGTGTTGGATTGCCGAAACACAACAAAACCAACAATAAAGTCATTATATACATGTATGTATAGCTATTGGAATTTATATTTACCATGTATTTATTCACAATTTATATTACACATCAACCGCCTCAATTTAGTTTGATTAATGTAAAGTATATGTTTGATTATAAAATATTATGAAATCTTAATATTAATAACAAAGATTGATTAGACAAAAATTAATATAAATTGACTAATAGAAATTTCAAAATCCAAATTTGAAGTTAAAATCTAAATTTGGTTTGGCAAGTTTTATTCAAAATTTAGATCTAGATTACATTTGATTAATGTAAAAATAAACTTAATGATTAAGAATAAACTTGAAAATGATTTCCAATTGATTTAAAAGAAACATCCACAATAAATTAAATATTTCTGAAGTATTTGTAAATAAATATACACATGAATACACACACACATATACATATACATATACATATACATATACAGACATATATACAAATACACACATATAAATATATACAACATACATACATACGTACGTACGTACACACATATATAGAAATTTCACCTATAAATAAAATTTGTTTTATTTATAATAAAAATACCATAAAACAAAATTGCACACATCAAATAAAATAAAATATCAACAGTTTATGTTTATGGGTTAATTGAAATTCAAACAGAAATACTAAAGGTATTAGATTTTATAATATGTTTAGTAATTTAAAAACATAGGCACAAAACCTAAAACATTGTTCATGCATACATATATTGTTTGTCAAGTAAAAAATCAAATCATTTAACAAGTTGTAAAAAATTGTATTACTAATCTTGGATACGAATGAGGCAATGATATGTACATATAGAATTGCGATAAATATATTAAATCTGAGAAAAGAAATCAGAATTAGAAATACCTTTTTTATCTTGCCAATAAGTGACACCTTGATTGGGAATTCCTTCCTTAGATCCTTAAATCTACATCCATTTTTGTAGGAGAAGGATGAACCATTTAGCCTTTTTTTATTAGATATTTTTATTTATTTTCGAGTTGGTTTAGAGGAGGCGGACATTAATTTTAGCCATGGTAAGGAGAGAATAGAAGAAAAAGAAACAATCAATGAAAAATAAAATTAGTAGATTTGTTACAATTGAGAGAACGAAACATCTCATTCTTTTTATTAAAACTTCCCCAACCGATCCCTTAATTTACTCTCACTCCACTCTTACTTGTACGGACAGTTATTATTAGCCTCCTATATGGTGCAAAGTTTCCAAAGCCCTTTAGTAATTATCTCATATTTAAACCTCTTCAAAAATATATTGATATTATATATCGACATGCGCAAATATAATTTTTATATATGCATTCAGATAATTATAAATAACCCTAGAAACATCAAATAAATGAAAAATAATAAATATTTCACAAATAGTAATTAATTTATAATATTTTATAAGCTGACTAAATCATTTGGTTTTTCAAAAAATTCACAAATATGATTGTGAAACTCGAAGGTGTGAATTCAATCAGCGATTAATTTTGAACAATCAAAATTAACGTTTACATGTCACCTTAGCTAGTGTTATGATAGTTTGCTGAATTCATGCTTACAGATGTTTTGGGTGAAATCCAATTTTATATATTCTTAAGCAGTACCTTTTAGTAACGATAATTTACACATATTCTCTTCGTCGACATTGTATCACAATACGATTTATGGAATTTTATTTTGGTCGAAATTCCAATATCATCCTTATTTAACTTAATTATTCTATAAACAACATTCTTGGTTCAATAATAACATTTTTTTATCAACCGTACTTTTCTAGCCAGAGATTTTGATTTTGATTTGACTATAGTTAACCATGACGCTAACCTCATACAACTTATAAGACATTCTCTATTGGATAGTGCTCACTTCCAATGCTTCAACTTAGACCCAACTATAGTCGCTCGATGGGTCTCCATGCTATGATTTAATTATAATCAAGGTGGATATGCACACTAAAGTTCCACAATAATATCAAGTTGTGGAAACTATGTAATATTGTCACACTGAGATTTCCTATGTAATCTAGTTGTTATCAACCAATAAGAAACTCTTATATAGGTTATTCCATGATTATCCAATAACTAAAAGTACTTAAGCCATTGGTGCACCTAGCAACCATGAGTAATTCAGTGCCCAATATTTGGAGAGTGTTACACACTTTGGTCTTAATGGATAAATTGATATCCATTTCTCAAAACGTCTTGATTGTAATATTCAAAACAAAATGCATTTCATTTTGTGATTAAGTACACACGATTGCAACTATTTACAACTACAATCATATTGCATTTTATTTAAGGATTTTATTCTTATATACTTTAATTAATTACTTAATTAATCATACCACAGTATAACAAAGTATATAAAAGGAATAAACACTTTCATTATGAACAAGATTGACTACGGAATCAGATATATGTAACAATTACATAATTCCCCTTAGGGCATACCACTAACTCTTTTAGTGTGACGCTTTAAAAATGAAATGAATTCCAAGTATGCTACCAAAATCTAATTTTGGAAATTATACCTCAAAGAATATGATCTATCAGTCACATGTGAGTCATTGAGAAGAAGAACAATGAAGTTGCAATTGTATAAAGTGAAGATGATGGGAAATGACCATGTCAATTTCAAATGTTGAAAGTAGTGGAGCAGTTTTGCCGATCAACATGCTTAAGTCTATTTTGGTCCTACATGCAAATTATTACGCAATATAACTATGGGATTTGGCATATTGAACCATTGAAACCAAACTTCTGAATAATGATTTATAGGATAATGTTTGCATACCATTTTCAAGTCTAAAAGTTTTTGGAGAGATAATAAAGTTTGTAGATTTTTTAAGATATAATCTTAAGCAACCATCTAGAGGTTGAGCGAGTATTTTGACGAAAAACAAATAGATTGGTTTCAATTGAAATGCATATGAAGCATGTGTCTATAAGAAAGAAAATACAAGTTATTTAGACATTTCTAATACCATAATTAAAAATTGTGCTATTGATTGACAATGATGTACCCATTCAAAACCAGTCAAAGCTTGATTTTTCTTTTTCGATGATGGATTTGAAAGAGGCTTCCTTTATACTCGGTATAAGAGGATGTTTGCATTGCCCCAACTTATGTACACTGACAACATATTAAAATTATAAATATAAAGCACATGAGATGGATTCTACATGCATTGGAAATATGAATCATCATATATATTAGATTATATACTAGATTGGAATTCGCTTGATCAGTTTATGCATTAAGGGATTGTTACATCCCGACTCTAGTGATCGAATTATTAGAGGGGTTTTACTTCTCGAAAGCTCGAATCAAAGGGCATGAAAAGAGTGATCTCTTGTATATACTACGCTGGGTCAACATGGGTACATTTGAAATAATCCATGTCTCGTTTCAACATAGAGCAATATACATGAGTTCTAGAATAGAGTAACTTACATATTAGGAACACATATAAATAAATGAATGACATAGGTATCGCTATTACCATGAAAACGTAATATATATATATATATATATATATATATATATATATATGACTCATGAACTACTCAAAATACATCCCATTATCTCGACAAGTTATGTACGATCCAAAAATTGCGCACTTCTAATGTCCATATAACGACTCTTCTTGTAACAATTCTTAAAACACGTCCATAACTTCTAGTATCATCTCAACTCTATCTCTCTAAATGAATAGAATAGTACCATGGATCTTGACTTTTAGGAAACTATGTTAAACTCAAACGTAGTAGTACTCCAAACATAATATATACTACACATAATGTTTCCTATAGATTGCTTGACAAACAAAACCGACTGACGTCCATAGACAATCCTAAAATCAAAAACCTCAGTCTGACACGGCGTTGCCATATACATAACAAACCTTGAGTCAAGCTAGAAAACTGCCTATGAGTATAATAGTGCAACAGCAATAACATATAAGTGTGGTGTTGGGTATATGCACGTGACATATCCATCACATATAGATGTTACTCACACCATACAAAATCCCACATGTAATTTATTTTCATAAATCAGTGATAACACACATGTCACGACTCTATTAAATGTGACTCATAACTGCAACTCTAGTCTATTAAGATATCATAATGTATCCATAATATATAAGGTTCTTTTTATTGTATAAATTCAAATTACCATTTGAAATCATTTGTTTTACGAGGTTGGCATTTTCTAGTTAAGAGTGCTATATCATACTATCTTATATGAATCCTATCAGGATTTCACGTCGATAAACTCCTCCACGGATTTACCATATACAAAGACAACCTTCCTTGACAAGTCATCATGGTTATTTTCGTCTATATACTTCCGATCAATTGTAGTAGCCTCCGCACGATCCCTTTGTTGTCCAACCCTCCTGGAATCTGAAGACGTGATAAATTTGTTGGTGCTATAATCCACTTTGTGTCTCTATCAAATGGCACTATTTCTCTTTGTTTGTACTACATCTCTGAAAATCTTCAAATTATTCATTTCTCCTAGCATGGATTATTTGGACACAGTGATGAGTGACAATGTTATCACAATTCCAGCTATGAGCCTTAAACCAATCCAGTAGGATGGATACTAGCAACCTAATAGTAATACCTCATACCATTCTCATTAAATGTTATATTTCAACTTTCAAAAGATTTAGTTTCCAAAACATTATTTTTTTTTCTAAAATGATGTTATATTCCAAAATAAATGTTGTGTATATTCATTTCAATTCATCGAGCAATAGTGCATTCAAACATGAAAATTTACACACTCACATCAATATCAACGGATATAGCAAACTTGCATGACATATCATGGTTGAGGCACATATCATAATCTTATACTTGTATTTATAAAAACAAGCTACCATTTAAAATCACCCAAATTCATATCATAATCTTATACTTGTATTTATAAAAACAAGCAACCATTTAAAATCACCCAAATTATTGCATCTACTTAACTGGCATTTCATTCACACTCGGCGATTTACTATAATACACTTTACATATTATTCAAAGCCAACCGTTAGTTAATCCATTCGAATTCAGCCAAGCAAGTTTCTAATCACTTATGAGTATACTAACATGGCATGGGTGAAATATTAACATTTAATCTCTTGCATCAAAATCAAACAAAATCTTCTATTTACCCAACTTTAAACTTATAGCTCATATTAGTAAGGTATATACACGTATTATTATTTTTTCACAGCAACCAGGATTGACTAGATCCTTACCAGTTTGTTACTCTAAGAAAATAGGAAAAATACATATAATCAAGATGATGAGTCCAGAAAAGAAATACAAGAAACAAGAAATCAAAACACAAGAACAACAGAGACCACCAAGGGAGAAAAAACAATAAAGAAACAAAAAAAATCCTAATTAGCAAAGAACAAATCAGGAGACAAACAAACAGCAAGCTAAGACCAAGAATCCTAACACATTAGTTCCAAGAAAACTTGAATCCAAACTCCAAATCAAAGTTAGAATTACAAAGTCTGAACCTAATATTCTAATCAATAAGTATAAAGGCCAGCTTTAGGGGTAATAGAAGCGTTAAGGACTCTGAGGTTTCTTTCATTCCATATGGAAAAAAGAAAAAAGTTCAGAATAATAAGTAATGAAACAGTAGCTAAATTCTTCCATCTTGTAGCATTAAACAATCTATACCGTTCCAGTTTTCTATCCCTATGACGGGACTGCATCCCTCCTTTGAGATAAATATTCCTCTATAAGTCAAAGACTAAGTTGTGGTTAAAAAAGGCGCATGGAATCTTTCTCACCATTGCTGTAGAAAACATAGTTATTAACAATATCAATGCAACAAAATTATGTAGAGCTTTTTTCATCACTTTCCACAGGAAAAAATTATGTCTTTGCGGGCTGTGGGGGTTTCAAATTCTTTTATGCCAGCTAAGTGTAGACATAGAATTATTGAAACTCAGAAGCTTGTAGACTAAAGAAATGGAATGTTCTATAGCCTTGGAAGACCAAACATACTTATCGTGTTGAGCTAATGGAATCTTCATACCCTGAAACAGATTCCAATGCTCTCTAATTTTTTGACTACCGGAATATTGGAGGGAGACAACTCCTTCATGGATGTATGCCATTGCTTTAGCTTCCAAAGGGTTGCCTGTCTAGATTATATAAACATAAGACAAAACATTAAACAAGATCAAACCCTTCCTCATTCAAGGATCATGCCAGACTTTGACATTAACATTCAAGGAGATGGTAACTTGAAGATTAGTAGAAAGTGATCTCGAGGTTTCAACATAGATCTCTAAACCCATCCGCAATATTGTTTGGGATCCATAGTCTAGAAGATTTTATCACCAATACGATGCTTGTGAGACCAGGCTACCCATAGGTTGTTTTGAAATTTATGATGTTGTCAAAGTGCTTACTAAAGGAAACCCTATTCCATATTTTCAGATTCTTTACAGCCAGTCCTCCATACGCCCGAGGGATTTCCAGTTTTTGAAAGGCAATAGGCATTAGCTTTTTTGAGTGCATATCCCAGACTAATGAAAATGATTCAAAGCCTAATTGATTTTGAGAAGAAGTTTATGAGGGAGAAAAAAGGTCCATGACTGGTAGACAGTCATGGCAAAAGAGGTGGACTTGATCAAGTTAGCCTACCTGCCCGAGTCCGGAAATTGTTGGACTAGTTTGACATTGAAGAGATATTTTTCAAAAAAAGGAGGAAGGCAGTGAAGCTAATCCTTTTTTTTAGCTAGAGGAATGAATAAATATGACATATTGGATTCCATAAGCTGGAGAGAGGATATCAACCTAAGATGATCAGATTCAGCTTGGGATACGGCACCCAATAACATTTGGGATTTATCAGAGTTTACTTCAAGCCCAAAAAACAATGAAAAGTGTCTAGGGTGGATTTGATACTGGATATAGTTAGAGCGGCAGGCTTGAAAAAAATAATAAGGTCATCAGCAAGCATAAGTGATGAGATTTGGAGGTCTTTGCATTTAAGGTGGAGGCCGAAGGAGCCAGAAGTAGTACTTGTTTGAGAAGTTGTGTTAATCTTTCCACGATCAGTATGAAAATGTACGAGGATAAGGGATCTCCCTACCTAATCCCATTTGCCCCTTTAAAGAAGCCAGCACATGTTCCATTAATCACCAGAGAATAAAAAGGAGAAGAGATACAATAGTACACCAGATCAACAAAAGCTTAGAAAACCCTACTCTAGTCATGATAGCCACACAACATCTCACTAACAGTGTCTAATGCTTTTTTAGGTCAATTTTCATCGTATCTACAGGAAGATAGAGGATCTGTTGTATCCATTAAGGAGATCATGGGCAATAAGGACATTTTCTAGGATACTTCTATCATGAAGAAAGGCTGCCTGATTAGGGGATATAATGCAAGGTTCGAAATTCCGTTAACGGTTCCGTTTCGGTCATCTATAATTTTCAATATTTCGGTTCCGTTTCAGAAATTTCAAAAATTCGGTTTAAATTCAGGTTTATTAATTCCGGATTTTTTTCAATATAAATGTTTTAACATATTCAATTGTAACCAAGATATTTCAGTATTGATACAATTTCCATTAATCATGTTTTATAGGTTTAATAAATATCTCATTATTCACTTCCTTCATCATACTTTTGGTCCCTGATTTGGTGAGCGCAAGCTCTCATTTTTTAAAGTACAAAGTCTGTAACTTGTAGCTATAGTGTACGAGCTATACTTCATCCAGTCCAATGCTCATCTTCTAGTTTATACCATTTCACTTTTTTAAACTCAAAATAACCAGATCCAACTCTCAAAGAATCCTATCGTCCTTGGCTCCTTCCCTCTCTCACTTTAAACAACCCTCAAAATCCTATTCACACTAAAAATCACTACGAATATGAAATGGATTTTATCAATCAAGGAGCACAACAAAGAAAATTGAAGGTAATTATCAATGAATTTTCATTTTCTCGGTTTTACAATGATTATTTAGAGAAAACTCCGGAAAGGAAATCTCCTCGTATTCCGTCTCGGTCAGCATCGGATCCGGAATGGAATGGACGAAATTCCAGTGCACCAGCCGAAAGTTCAAACCTTAATATAATGGAAGCGAGTACTCTCTTAAGTCTACAGCAAGCACTTTAGAAATACATTTATAGATGAGGTTGCAGTAGCCAATAGGTTGCAGTAGGCATAGGCCTGTAACTAGGGACAGAAGATGGATTTTTGGATTTGGGGATTAGCACAAGAATGGTGCAGTTAATGCCCCTAAGCATTTTCCAAGATTGATGAAATTGTGGATAGCTTTTAATAAGTTTTTTGAAATTCCTAGCGAGTAACATAGAAGCAGACATTAAATCCATCACGCCCCTCTACAGATTCCTTATTCATGCTAAATATACAATTTTTGATTTCCTCATCAGAAAAACAGTGCTTATAAAAGTTAGGTCAGAAGCACTTATTTTGTTAAAAGGAAGAGAGTTAAGGTCAAGCTGATGACCAATTTGAGTGTTTGATTTACCTAAAAGGTAGAAGTAATAATCAGTGAAAGCACGTTCAATATCCTTTTGGTTCCTTTAGGGATTTCCATGGGAGTCCTCAACATGAAGGATGTTTGCCTTAGCTTGCTTATTCTTGAGAAGTGCACGGTAAAATTTTGTGTTTCTGTCCCCATCAATGTGCCAAGAAGATCTTAGTTTCTGCCTCTTCATCTCACATTTAGCAGAAAGTGCTTTGTTTAGAAGATCAGTTAATTCATGCTCCTTATCGGAAAGAAGACAGTTGGAAGGTTGACCGAGCATTCGGAGTTGGATGCTACTCAGGGCATCAGCAAGCCAAAAGATAGAGCATCCCCATTACCAAAAAGATCTTTAGCCCATACCCTAAGAGCCTCTTCCCTTGTCTTGGGTTTCTGCTGAAAAATAAACATAAGATTACCATATAAATTAGTAGATTAAGCATTGATAACAGTGTTAAGGAAGGTTTCTTCGTTAATCTAGCAATTAAAAGTTTTAAAATTGGTTTCCTAATCATGGCAACTTCCTCAAAGTAAGTGAGAATAGGGCAGTGGTCAGACAGCATAAGGGGAAGGATGTAGTTCAGGACACTAGGCCAGGAGGATAGAGCATTGAAGCTAAGGAAGGCTTGGTTAATTTTATCCGTGGCTCTAACCCCACTCCTGCTTTTATTATTCTAGGTATAGTGAGGGCCAAAGAACTGCATTTCAAGAAGAGAGGAGAATTTTAAGGAAGAATTAAGAGGGGCGATGTCTTTGAAGGAAAGAGGGGAGCCACCAGACCTATCATCAGTTCTTAGCTTACAATTAAAGTCACCCTGAAAAAACCAAGGGTGAGAGTCTGGACTAAGATGAGGCAAATAATCATGCATTCGTTGCCTAATAGCTGGGTTGTTGTGGCCGTAAATGAAGGTTAAATACAATAGAGGTAGAAGAGAGACGATGGATAGCATGGAAGTGCATGAATTGAGAGTGAAAAAGAATAGGAGATAGTGTATATGTAAGGTCAGAGATCGCCAAAATTCTACCAAAGCGGATTATTTTTGGTTGTGGAAGATATTCCAAGATAGTTTGATGTGAAGAGTAGATTTAACAATACGGATTTGGTCAAGCTTAATTTCTGCATTTGCAAGAATTTTGATATAGTGAGATTGCATGAGAGATATAGCTTGGTCTATCTTGTTCATGTTGGGCCCCACTAATGTTCTAAGAGCATATGTTGTTAAGCATTAGAGAAACTAGTAGGGTTTAGGCTGCAAGTATGATTCTCCTTCTATTAGAGTTTGCTGATTTGTTTGTGTCAGTTATTGATTCCTTTAGAGTGAAAAAATGACCCTCATTTAAGTCCTTGACACATGAGGGAACTGCTCCTTTCTTTTTTTGGTCTGAATTCAAGTTATCAGGAGGGGGGTTTGGGAGGATGGGATTTTAAGGTGAAAGAGATTTCGCAAAGTTAGACGACGATGAGAGGGAATGGTTAATTATGGAAGAGGTGTTGAAGTAGGAATTTCTGTACACGGAGTAGCTTGATCACTATGTAGTAAGGATGCTTTTGAATTTGATTCAATTATGGAAGAGTTGGAAGAGTCAATGGTTTCAAGAAGGTGGCATAGTTTATTTGCTTGACAATGACTTTGAATTTCTGATTGGATGTTAGTTTCCAGGAAAGATGGAGGGGATGATAGAAATAGGTTTAATGACATCAAGGACAAAAGAGTTTAATGGTGAGATAGTTTGTGAGAGACAAGGAACAGAAGACTTGGATAATGCAAGAGAGGGAGCATTTTGGCATGATCCATGCCGGCATGATCCATGCATTAGGCATTTAATGTGTCCATATTTTCATGCACATGTATATGTGAAGTGAGAGAGGGTTTGCGTAAATCATGCATAGAGTATTCAATTGTGTGTGCACCTGAAATGTGCACATGATGGATTGGAGCAAATACCAAGAGGGTTTCAGATGCATTTAACACTACATCTGGTTCAACCACCAGGCTTAGCTTGATCAAAGCATCAGCTTAAGGAGAAGTAAATTCAGGATCGGTTTTGATAGTAGCATGATCAGGCAAAAATTGGTTGCTTGTTTCATCCACATGATTTATATTTGGATCACCATCATCTAAACTCATCGATACATCATGGTTGCTGCACAACACATCAATCTCCCCTTCTTCAATATCGTTTTCCTTGAAATTCAAATCGCTATCATCGTCATTTTCTTTAAGGTCTTCCTTTGATTGCATGCTGTCATTTTTTTGCATATCAACAGTCACAGGGATAGAATTATTAATAGAAGTAGATTTCCATTGCACCACTAGTTTACCTTTTCTAACTTTAATCCAAACTTTTTTATTTACTTTCCCCTGCCAATTGTCATCTATAGTGTTTTTACCGGGCATTTGTTTTATTGGGATTCCATCATTGATGTTTTTCAGTTTACTGGCAGCTGCTTTCTCATCAAATAAGAAGGAATCCAAACAGTGGCCAAAAACCTTGCATTTTGAGGAAATGTCTGGTTTCCATCAATAGTACACTTGAATTAATTGGTCAGGGCCACAAGGAAGTCTGACAGGAAAGCTATCAACAAGATAATGAGGAGGGACTTCTATTAATACTTTAGCATAGGAAATTCTTTCATGTTCTTCAGTGTTTTCTTCCATAAACTTCGTTTGACCAATTCTACTGGTAAGCCAGTCTATACTCAATGGAGACCATACAAATATTGGGATGTTAGAGAAGTTTACCCATAAAGGAATTGACTTGATGGATCCACAAATATTGCTATCCTTTGGGTTCCATAGTTTCACAATGAACATCTTCTTTTTCATAATGATGCGATCCCCTTCACATACAGTTTTCTTATCCTCCTTATTAGAAAGAAGAAAAAAAGAAAACAAAGCCATCAGATTTCACTTTAATACTCCATTTCAATTTCCAATTTTTTTTGAGTTGATTGACCACTGCCGTGTAAGAGTATGGCTTGTCTAAAAAGAATCCTATGATATAATCGCTCCATATTAGTTTGCCTTCTTACAACCTCAACAGGAGGAATCAAAGCCTCACCAGAGAAGGAGAGTGACATATCTACAGGGTAGTAGGAACCAACATTTATAAGCAATCTCCTGGAAAGACATAACCAATTTCAAGGAGGAAACAAGAGGAGGAAAAGAAGAGGAACAAGGAGGTGGATGGATTGGGGGAGGAGGTATAGGAGGAGAAGGGCAAAGGAGAATAGAAGGAGGTAGAGTTGGGAGGAGGGTCAGGTACGTGTGAAATAGAAGGAATAGGAGTGGTAGGGGACGGGTTGTTAAGGTTGTGTGTCGACTATTGTAAGGTGAATGAGAAAACGATTAAGAATAGATATTCTTTGTCAAGAGTCAACGACTTGTTCGATTAGTTGAGTGTAGCCAAAGTGTTTCCCAATTGGATTTGGCTATAGAGTTCCATCAGCTAAGATTAGCAAAGGATAATATTCTATTGATAGTGTTACAAACGAGATATGGTTCATACTAGTGGTTGTAATGTCATTTGGGGTAACGAATGCGCCAGCTTTCTTCGTAGATTTAAAGAACCAGATTTTCTGAGAGCACTTGGATATATTTGTATTGGTGCTCATAGACGACATTTTGATATATTCTAAGGATGAAAGAGAGCATGACATCAAATGGAAGCGAGGTTTTCAAAGTGTCATTTCTGCAAGATAGGAGTAAAGTTTCTTGATCATGTAGTCTCAAGTGATGGGTTATCAGTTGATCCAGTTAAGATTGAAACAGTTAAAAGTAGGAAGAGACTCGATACAGTGATCGAGAAAAGAAGTTCTATCGGATTGGCTGGATGTTACCAGAGATTTATCAAGGATTTTTTGCTGATAGCAGCACCCCTTGCTAAGCTAACCAGAAAGAACGTTAAGTCTATTTGGTTCGACAAATGTGAGGAAGCATTACTTAAGTTAAAGCATTTATTGACCAATGCACCCATGTTAGTTGTGCCAGACGGTAATCAAGGGTTAGTAGTGTATACAGATGCATGTAAGACTGGATTAGGAGTTGCGTTGATGCATAAGGGTAAGGTAATTGTCTATGCTTCTCGACAGCTCAGATCGCATAAAGTAAGATATCTGTCCCATGATTTTGAGTTGACAATAGTGATCTTCGCACTGAAAGTGTGGAGTCATTATATTTTTGGAGAAATATTTGAGTTGTACACGGATTAGCCTTTAAATTAGTTATTATCTTAGAAGGAGTTGATATGAGACAGTAGAGGTGGTTGGAGATTTTAGCAGCTTATGATTTCGGTATATAGTATACACCGGGGAAAGGTAATAAAAAAGCGGATGCTCTTAGCAGAAAACATCAGAATGTGGTGTTAGCTATATTGGCAGAATGGAAGGATCTTCAAGAATTAACTACATGTAGTGTGCAGTTAAGACCGACTGATAGTTCTTATCAGAGTACTTCTATGATATCCTATTTGAAAGTTCGATCTATTTTGAGCGAAAGGATGGTTTCTAGATAGAAGTTGATCCATTATTGGCCAAGAAGATTAGAAGACTTTGGATTAGAACTGTGATTGACGATTTAAGCTATTTTAGCCTTGACCAAAAGGGATGGTTGAAAAAGAATGGATGATTATGTGTTTCTAATGTTGGCACCCTAAGGAAAGAAGTCTTAGGGAATTTCATCGATCGAAATTTACGTTTTATTCTAGAGGAACCAAGATGTATCCGGATATAAACAGAAGTTTCTTCTGGGAAGATATAAAGAGGGACGTTTGCTTATGGCTAAAGCAATATTCGAATTGCCAACAAGTAAAAGCCAAACATCAAAAGTCGAATGGGTTGCTTTAGCTTTTAGATATACCAGTTTGGAAATGGGATTCAATATCCATGGACTTTATTGATGTGTTGCCAATGTTGAATCAAGTAAATAAAAGTGTATGAGTCATAGTGGATAAATTGGCCAAGAGCGCCCATTTCATCCCGTTAAGTCAACCAAGACCGCGTCTATTTTTCCTAAGTTATTTATGAAGATCATAATAGGCTACGTGGTATTACTAGTAGTATAGTCAACGACAAAGATACATTGTTTACTAGTGAGTTTTGGAAGAATCTACAGGAAGTGTTTGGTACCAAATTATGACGAGTACCACTTATCACCCATAGACAGATGGACAGACAGAGAAAGTCAATAAGGTACTCTAGGATTTGTTGAGAGCTTCTGTACCATATTTTGATGGATCTTGGAAAGACCACCTACACTTGGTTGAGTTTTCCAACAATAATATTTATCAAACTAGTATAGGAATGGCGCTATTTTAAGCTTTGTATGGAAAACCGTGCAAGTCATTAGCTTATTGATTGGAAACTGAAGACAGCTTAGTCTTAGGTCCAGCTCTGGTGAGAGAAGCAACAGAGAAAATTGAGTTAATCCGAGGTAAGATGAGAAAAAATCAGCGTAGATAGAAAAGTTACATGGTAGAAGGTGTAAGAATCCAGAGTTTTTAGTTAGAGATAGAGTTTTCATTAAGGTATCACCGATGAAGGGTATGGTACGTTTTGGAAAGCCAGGGAACTGGCACCGAGATATGTTGGACCGTTCCCAATTATGGAGAGGATCGAAAAGCTCGCATATTGAATAGAGTTACCAAGTAGTTTGGCGGGTGTCTATAACTATTTCCATGTTTCTCTTCTTTGAAATTATATGCATGATCCAAAGACTATTATCACTTTGACTGCATTCAAGATTTAGTAGTAGAACCGGACCTGACTTTTGTTAGGCAAGCAGTTTGGGTTGTAGCGAGAGATGAGGAATAAGACTGTCAAGTTGGAAATAGATAAGTAGAGCGACAACGAGAAAGACTGTACTTGAAAGACAGAGGACAAGATTAGGGATGCTTATCTCGAGCTGCTGTGGGGATATGTTCTATATTTGTTCTATATAGATTTTATTGTTGGTAGGATATACAAACTTTGGTTGCATGTTTGTTTTACACATTTTGTCGTCCTTACTGAGTTTCAAGGTCGAAATTCTTTAAGGAGGGGAGCCTAAACATCCTTAATTTTAATTATCATTATTCAGAAGATTTAATTAGATGAATTAAATAGAATAATATGATGATTAGAGTGATAAGGGAATTGAGATTTGAAAATAATTAAGGTCGTGCCTTAACCAAACAGATCTATAAGCTTGTTTTATAACTTAAGCACATATTTGGATGGAGAAAGGGTAAAATAGGAAAAAATAGATCTTATAACCCCTAAATCCTTATTCCATTCTATTCATGTTTTCATAAATCAAAACAATCAAAGAGTTCCAAGCCATTAATCACAACCTAAATCATGAATTCAAGCAAAGATTCAAGGAGGAAAGCTAGGAAGATTAAGCAATATTAAAATCCCAATCCATTATCAAATCAAGGTAATTAATGATCAATAATGATCTAACCATCTTGTTTCGTTTTGTATTGATTGATTTAATTAAGTTTAGCATTAAAACCGAATGTATGGATGTGGTTGATATGCAACGATTGATGTTTGCCATGTTTTAATTTAAGTGGTAAAGTTACAAGAATTTTACAAAGTGGATTAGTTCGGTTTTGAGGGTAAAACTATAATAAATGATTTTCAAATATCATGATTTTTGAACATATTGTGAAAAACCTTATTTTGGAGATGGTTTTAATTTTCATAATTTTTCGATGCATGGAGAAAATATTATGAATTTTTATATGAAGGAAAATGGGTAAATTCAAGTTATTAATTCATTAGTTAATTAAATATTGGTTTTCAAGCTAAAAGTTTTATATAATAAAAAATATCATCATTTTGAAATTTATATGAACTTTTGGGATTTTTCCTTGTTAGTTTGGAAGAGATGTGATTTAAAATGCAAGAATGTCATTTAGATGGTTAATTAATTAATTATTTTTGTGAAATTAATTCGTTAACATATTTGTGAACTTTGGAAATGTAAGTGTGGCAGCAATACTGAAAAGAAACTTAAAAAAATTGTAATATCTAATCATTTTTTGACAAATAGAGAATATTTGGTAAAAGGAGCATATTTTATTAACTATGCAGTTTACTGATATTTACAATGATGCCACTCCCCTTTATGACCTTGCTAAGCGTATAATCTTCGATGTCGATGAGACTGAAACATATGGCATTATTACGATAATGCGAAGCGTTTTTGATCTCGTCAAGGTCAAAAGGGTGGCGTCATTCATATACGATGTTGTATTTTTTGAAACATAAGGAAGAGGAGTTATCGAGCATTGGATAGCGTCAACATGTATTATGTTGCCGCCTTATCTAGTTGCCTCATAATCATGTCATCGAAGTCGATGATGTTGATGCAAGTAAGAAAGTGGGTGGATGGCTTAAATTCTTGGAGCTCGATGTCGTCATTATCGGCGAGGAGCATAGTATCGCACAATTTTGTTTTAAGGGCTTTTAAATAGAGGCAGCAAGCCTTAACTAGCGATGTCGACATGAGATGATGTCGACGTTGATCAAATTAAATTATTTTATTAAGTTAAGGGTCATCACACTTAAACAAATTTCTATAGGGTCGACAAAGCCTTTGTGTATAGTTTTGAAAATCGACGACGTCATTGCCATTGAGATTCATGATGCCACATGTTTTAATCATCTAGTCTTAAAATAGGCGAAGAGTCTTATGCTTTTACATCAATAAGGTAGAGATGTCGACGTTATTGCATATTGAATTTATAAACGACGGAGAACAATTTGTTGCATGATTTTAACTTTGAACCTTAGGGACACTAAGGTATACCTTAATAAGTTTGACGTGAAATCTTTTGGGGATTACCAATGTATGTAACTATGAAATTTAAATCAATAGGGAAAATAACTTAATTGGAGACACTAATAGAAATAAGTTATGCATGTGAATAATATGGATTAATGTTGAACATGTGGGTTGTATGTTGTAAAGTTAAACATGTGGGTAACATGGGATAAATAGAAACATGTGGATAACATGAATTAAATGGCCAAGTGATGGGTTCGTAGTCATCTTAAGAAAAATATGGGATGTATGATGGATAGTCCGCATCATGCTGGAGATGGATAGTCTTAGATTGGTTAATTTAAGGGTTCATAGTCATCGTAGAAAAATTATGAGATGTGAAATGGTTAGTCCACATCAGTTTAAATGATAAAATGTGAGATGGATAGTCTATATTAATTTAAGTAAAAAAATGTAGGATGGGTTGTCCACCTGAATATAAGACGGGTAGTCAATGAGAACTTAGATGGGGAATCCAGTACACATGACATGTTTATACACTGTATATTATTATATTTTAACCATTATGGATGTAGGAGCACAGAATATGGTTAAGATGTTTAATTGGGTACTAGTGAGGGGAAACCCGTTCCCCACATCAACGTGGTTTCACTAGTTATCTATTGATTTGTGATGGTAGATTGTAATTCACACTATTTCTGATCCGAAGTTTTTTGTTTTCCCCTTAAACTCTCAGGTCCTCATTTGAGTAGGTTAAGAGTAAATGCTTTTCAGTTTCCCTTTAGACGAATATGCTTTCGAAGACATGCATGAGGCAATCTAGCTAATAGGAGCTATCCATTTATTTTCCATTTTGTTTTGATTCTGCTTTTGTGTTGTAATGGCAAGTTGTATTAAATGCCGGATATTTGGCTCTGATCATCCAAGGGGATATGTTTATATATCGCTCTTGGAATATGTTGTAATAAATATTTTTTCTTTGAACGTGGTTTGCAAATTAGTATTATGTAATGAAATTGTAATCTTATTGTGAAATGAGATGAGAAAATTTATTTTAAAATTTGTGTTGAATTTCCATATTCATCTGTTTTTGGTATTATCAAAATGATTAACTTAGCCGCACTTTGTCACCGAAAATTGATAACTATGGATGACTACACCATCCGTAACACCTAGTTTTAGGGATTAAAGTAAATTATGTTACATTAGGTTGCTCGATCAATGGCTACAGGTATGCGTATGAGTGCGTATTTGTTATTTTTGAAAGCAATTTTCAAAAAATCATATATATATATATATATATTATATGCCAAACCCTACAGATTTCAACTATAAAAGTAGTTGCGACCATATTTCGAAATGGAGGAAGAAGCAATTATGAGTTAGGCCGATAAATAGAGTTAAATATACTCACCTACCATGATTACCCCATAGAGTATTGGATGTATTGAAAGGCGTTGATCAAGAAGAACATGGACATGACATATAGAATAATCCTAGAGGCTGGATGGTACTAGACTCCTTTGTTGGCCTAGTCTTCCTTATGATTATGTATTTTGATGGATTGTCGATATAAGATGCACATTTCATCCAGACAGATGGTAAGTAAAAAACCATACGTTGCCAGCATCCGTAGTTAAGATGTGAAGAAGGAGTGGAAAACAAACCTGCAAGAAAGTGTGCATTAATAATCCCTAGAAGATAGCCGAATTTTTGATGAAGAGAATTAAGAAGGAGAAAGAAGAAAGGACAATTAAAGTCCATTTGCGAGTCCAAGCCCATGTGGAAGAATTTAATAAGAAGACTTTCAAAGTTTCTTGACATGTTTTGAATAGGTTTTTCAATGTTGTTGCTTTGAAAAGTAATAAAATTTGGAATTTCTTAGTTTAAAATTGATTGAGCCAAAAAGTTCTAGTCTAACGATTTTCGACAATGGGGTTTTTCATTTTTGGAATAAAATGAAAATAGAGCATAGGTTTGGCTCAATGATATTTTCTTCTTTTATAAATGTGGATGTTTCATTTTAAAAATTCTTTTTTGGGTGGATAAATGAAAATGATACTAGATTAAATTGGGGTACAGAGAATAGAAGGGTAAGAATGCTCGATAACTAAGATAGATATAACATTCCCCTACAAGGAAAATATGGAGAATAACAACTAAGTAGAAGCCATTTAGGTAGAAGAAATATAAATAGTTTCATATTGGGAGATTTGGATAGATATAGCATCGGGAATTTGTATAAAATAGGATTATTAATCTAGGTAGAAATAATATAGGAGAGAAGCAACAAGAATAGGATAGGAAGAATGGATAAATTCCGTAGAAATGTACTAATTGCACATATATTCTAGATGGGCGCTTAGATAAATACAGCAATTACATGTATCTTTTAGAAGTCCTCCTCATACGCTATTAAAATATCCATCAAAGATGGAAGTAGAGATATTATGAGTAATAAGAAAATAATAGAATGGAAGTTTTCTTTGTCTACTCCATTTTTCATTGTTTAAAGTTATAAAAGATGTTTTTGAAAAAAAGGTGTGATATGATTTTTGATTTTTAAATGTTTAGAGCTTAAAAATCTACTTTTAAAAGAAGAAAATCTCTATTGTAGAAAGTCCTTAAAAAGGGAAATATTTCATGGCTCCTTTTCAGAGACCAAGCAATTTTTGAATTTGACAAAAAAGTTTCTATGTTATATTTTTAAAGATAAAAGTTTTGGGTTAGGTACTTCATGATTGTGAAGTTTTAGTTTTATAAAGAATGATGAAGCCAAACCAAATTTTTGATATGGAGTAGACAAAGATGACTGCATAGGGAAGATGAGATAAAGGTGTAGGCTATGAATAAAATAAATATGGATAATTGTATGGTAGCAATAAGGATATTTAAGATCAGGTATATTAGTATGAACCTAGAAAGGTTAATTGGAGGTATGCGAAAGCCATAAGAAAAAACCCTTAAAGGAATAGGGAATGATATCAAAGTACCATTTTGGGAGTCCAAAGGTATACTCACATGAAGGATCAAGGATATAGAAGAAGTAAATAACAAAGCTTGAGGATACTGTCAATGGATTATGGTTTAAAGAAGATAGTAGCATGATTGGGGAAGTGAGTAGTAAGATAGCAAACAAACATAAAGGGTGTTGGTTGACTCAAGGCGAGATAAGTGGTAGGAAAGTCATTTCACCAAACCAATTTTTCGATAAGTTATTCTGAATGTGCGTAGTTCATATTCTTTCTCATTTCAGTATGAGAATGCATAATTTATTCCATAATCGGGTATTAATGGATGTACCTCATTTATTAGAGCCAATGAGGTGAGTTAAGACATATGGATTATAGTTGAGTGGCATAAAAGATCTATCTTAATTTAGTAAGGAGTATTAGGGTCACAATATCATTAACATTTGTTGATGATGAATGGATGCTTCCAGCAAAATCTTCTTTTAGGTTTTTTGGGTTGTAATCCCTATTTATCTCTCTTAAGTCACTGGAATGTGTATGATATGGTATAAGATAAGTTCAAATTTATTACTACGTTCATGCTTCGGATTTAGATTTGACCACTATATAAATATTTTGGAAAACGACGTAAAGAGAGTGATCTCATAAGGAAACTTAACTAGCGATAATAAAAGTCCCTTCCAATTTCAATCTCCAACCACCAAAAAAATCACTCTAGGCTATTTGGCAACAATGGTGGTTAGGCCAGCATTGGTGGACCGCGTTAGATTAGAGCAGAAGAACGACGAGGTGATAGTGATATTTTAGACAAGTTGAGGAGTTTCCCCATTGATTTAGGCATGCGATAGATGAAAGATGATGCTTAAAGAGGGATGGATGCCTTTGTGTTCCAGTGGTTGACGATGTTTTGGAAGAAGTGTTTGCGAAGTGTCACATTCAAGGATGACCACTCAACTCGGAGGAGGCAAGATGTATAGAGATATAAAATGAATTTTCTATTAGCTAGGAACGAAGAAGAGGGTGGTCGAATTTATCTTTAGGGTTTGACATCCCAAAGAGTAAATGCTGAACAAGGAAATCCCATATGATTATTAATGCCATAGGAGGCGCCGACTTGGATATGGAAACATATGTCAATGGACTTTATTGATGGATCGTCTAGGAGTTAAAATGGCAATGAAGCTATTTGGTTTATAATAGATAGGCTCACTGAATCGCACATTTTATCCATGTTAGACGTAATATGACCGTAGCATCTTTAGTGCAAAATTTATATTAAGGAGGTGGTTCGGATTCGTGGAATCTTGGCTAGCATTGTTGATGATAGTAACCCCTTATTAACTATTGAATTTTGGAGGAGTTTGCAGATTTTAGGAGCCTTATTGAACCTTAACACTGCTCACCACGCTCAGACCGATAGTTAGACTTAAAGGATAAATGGGATTTTAGAAGACTCATTGTGAGCTTGCATCATGAGTTTCAAAGGACAATGGGAGAAACATTTACCTTTACTACAATTCGTGTATAGTTATAGTCACCAAGCGACAATTGGCATGGCACCATTTGAAGCGTTATATGGAGGCCATGCAAATCACCTAATTGTTGATGGAAAACCACCAACAAAGATCCACCAACAAATTCTACTCGGACCAAATCTGATTGGTTAGATCTTTGAAAAGATAGAGTTGATTAGGCAGCGAATGAAGACCGCAATGGATCGCCAAAAGTCCTATGCTAACAAGCGAAGGAAGTAATTGGAGTTTAAGGTAGAAGACATGGTGCTCATTAAAGTTTCCCCTTTTAGGAAGGTCATGAGATATGGTAATTCAGGAAAAGAAGGGTCAAGGTTTGTTGGGCCTTTCCCGATCTTGGAAAGAATAGGGAAACTTGCATATCGAGTAGAGCGACCAGATAAATTGGCAGTAATCCATGATGTATTTTGCATTTTGCACTTGAGGAAATGCCTTTATAGCATATCCCACGTGGTAGAGCCTGATCAGTTAGTAGACATTGAGACGGAGTCGATAGCACCCCGTCGCACCATATGCATAAATGGAGCATGGAACTAGGAAGCTCTCCAAGAAGGAAATTAGCTGGTTTGAGTACAATGGGGAGATAATATGCTGGAAAGTACATGAGAAACTAAAGAGAATAAGAGGACTTCTCATCCTGTGCTTTTCTCGAGAAAACTTTTTCTCTCCCAAATTAGGTTTTGGTAGCATCGTGGTTGCTAGATTGGATGGCAGAGAATGGTTGCCACACTTTTTATTGTCATTTTCACATTTATGTAGAATTTTTTGCATGTTTCAGATATTTTCATACATGTCTACATCTCATGATCATGCATTCATGCTAGGATTGAGCTAACCTATAGTATATCCGCATATATAATCACATCGAACTTTTAGCTGAGTAAATAGTTGTGTAGATAAATTGGTTGTATAGCATGGATGCTTAATGCGCATTGTACTATCCGTCCTTTATGGGTTTTGAAGACAAAATCCTTTTTATGGGGAGAGAATGTAAGACCCTATAAAAATTAATATGAAATTAATTAATAAATTAATAACAAGGATAAAATTAGAAATTTCGAAGATGTCAGAATTTGGCCACAAAAATTATTCACTTGTGTTTGTGTCGATTCTTTGA
Source organism: Allium cepa (assembly GCA_030765085.1). Classification (NCBI taxonomy): domain Eukaryota; kingdom Viridiplantae; phylum Streptophyta; class Magnoliopsida; order Asparagales; family Amaryllidaceae; genus Allium; species Allium cepa. The sequence goes on from CM060932.1 coordinate 562,753,636, forward strand.
TTCATTTCCATATATAAAATTTTGAAATTGGAGCTCAAATAGAAAAATTAATGATATTTGAAATTTTCGAAAATGGAATTCAAATTCGAAATGTAATTAATATTAAATTTTGAAATTCAAAAATTGATGGTAATTAGATACTTGGGGTTTAAGTAATGTTAAAATAAAAGGTAACGTTAAAGTTAGTTATGGAATTAAATAAAACAATTAAAATGGTAGAAATATGTTCCCATATATAGGCGACCGGTCAACCGCCTACCTAGGACCCGTCAATCGCTAGCATTCGACCGCCTAGGTAGGTGGGGCCGGTTGATTGGTGTTCTGGATGCTAGGATTATTTAGGCTAGGAATGACATGTATTTTATTAACTAAAATCGACAATTCTGGCGACATCTAACCACCGTAAGTAAAAGCTTAGCACCCTCACTTTTATTCATAAATTATTTGGGAGTAGCAGAGCACTGTTAGTTTCTTTCTTTCACACAACTCAGAAATTTCTTAAGGTCTTCTAGTAAAGGATTTTAGATATTAATATTCAATTCCTAATTCTATTCTACTCCAATTCCCAAAATTCTGAATCTAATTAATATACAATATCATTATTGTGCATTTCTAAAGGAAGAGATTTGGAAAGAAATTAAACAGCATGTGTGTTCAAATCCCATGTGTGTTCAAATCCAAAGGAGAAAGCTAGGAATCATCTATGAGTGGAAATATTAGGTAGTGTTTAGTTTGAAAATGAATTTTTTTTAATCATATTTTCTAATTATGTCAAATACAAGAGAAGTGAATTGATGACGAAGGAGATGGAAGGAATAAGGAGGGACAACAGAGGGATTGAAGGACGATGGAAGGATGGATTTCTCGTGCTTCTGTCATTTTTCAAAGCACGGAAAATAAAAAAAATTGTTTTCTATTTTGTATGTTAATTTTGTTTTCTAAATTGGTCATTTTCAATAATATACATGTGTCTTGCGCATTTTTCTATGGACGAAACTTAGAACTAAAAATGGAAAACCAAACGCAGTCTTAGTTTTTCTCATTTTAATAACTGTACAGTATAGTTGGATTTGATATATGCCTTAGGAAATTTTGGTTCATGAAAACTTCAACCTAAACCTCAAAAATCTCCTAAATGTAATGGCAGTTGTTATATTTTTGAAATCTTAATTAATATATATTAAAATAGCAGAATTTGTATAATTAATTGCAATTTTAACATTTTACATTATATTCCACTTCTCATTTTCCTCTTTGATATGATTGTGGGTTCTAAAAGTTAGTAGATGGTGTGTAAAATACATATTCTCTTGTTCGTAGTGTGCACTCCCTGTTTCCATAAGTTAATTATGAATCGCTTTTTTGTTTTATATGTGGAAGTCGAATAGGGTGTAAAAGGATTGAATTAAATTTTTTTGATGTTTATTCTACTATTCTAATATAAAATAAATTTGATAATTGATTCTATTTTTCTTATACAAGTCTATTGTTCGAGCTAAGGATATTAGATAATTTGTATGTTATTGTATGGGATTAGACTTGTATAAATTGGATGTTTTGACTTTTAATGATTATTATAGGATGCAATCTTTGCACGTTTAGGAATATTTTTGTTACGTATTTATAAATATATATTATCGTATGAATAACGTATAATTAATAACCTATTAATAATGTAATAAATAAGTTAGTTACTAGACTTAGAAACCCTAGGATGAAAGTAAACAATAATTATGATTAATGGCAAAATAAATAATATTTCTTTATAGCCTTAGTATAATGCAGTGAGGTGTATGGTAGTATGGTTAGAGGAGTGAAATTATGACTAAGTTATAGGTGCGAGGTCGGTCAAAAGCACATAGAAGTCTACCTAGCTAATCCAGCTACCAACTGTGTGACTCTAAGACTATATTGGACATCGCCTATAATAAATATCCATGGAGGACATGAGGTCGGTCCCATTCTATAGGGTAAGTCTGCCCAGCTAATCTAGCTACCAGTGCCTATGAATAGCTGGACTAATGTGAGACATCATGCCAAGGTTATGGGTCATAATACGTAGACCTGCTTCTGGGATCAGGGGTAGTAAGTGGTTGTTATAGGATCCGCCGCCTCTACAATTAGGAAGTATTAAATGGATGGGGATAACATTTCAGCACGATAAATGAAAATATTTGAAAAGGTCCACTTCATATTTATGGTATTAAGTGGTTAGTGTAGGACCCGCCTCTTCTAAAAAGAAGTATCAAGTGGCCTGATGAGATTTCGTGCGATGTTAATTGGATTACACCAACGAGGGGTCTGCTATAGGTTAGGCGTAAAATGGAGTGGACCTGGCTAAGAGACAGGTATTAAATGGTCAGAATTTGCCTAATTCTTATTGAAAAGGTAAGGTAATTTCTTAGACGTTGTTAAGACATGATTGAAGGCAGAAATGTGAAAGTAGGAATGGCCTTAGGCCAATAAGTGAAAGTAAGTTATAGAGATTGGTTAGAAAAGTGTAAGTTGTAGGATTGGACTGGGAAAGCCATCTCGCTTACCGTTGATGGTATTTATAAGAAATATAGTTAGGATACGTAAGACATATTCTTATCTACATTACACCGCCCAAGTACTACTATGGAAAGGCTTGAGATTTTATTCAATAAACATTGTTGTTCTAACTCCTTCCTCATTACAAAACAGGTTAGGTAAGACGGTACTAATCTAGGAGATGAAGGCAGAGATGAAGTCTTGTAGAGGTTATCTTTTGTTTTTATATATACTTTAATGTACCCATTTATGACATGATTTTATTGTATTTTGAGATATTTTATTATGGATATTTAGATGTTGTGTTTTATTATGAAATTTGAATTTTATAAAATGGTGGCTGTTTCTGATATTATATTTTATCCTTTCCGTTGTGAGATTCTGATAGCATTGGTAGATAGCTCTATGTATTGATTTCACCAACCAACAGCCAACTTTGGAATGGGTCTAATAATTTGTGTGCCTTTTCTTGGTCGAAAATTTGATCTGTTTCAAGGTGGGTTGTTAAAACTAGTTCAATGATCATAAAAAAATTAACTGGCAATAATACAAGAATTATGGTACCAAGCCATTTACAATAATTGTAAGCATGTCAAAACAATTTGGAAACAAAATAGAAGCATTTTTATTGGGAATTAGAATATAGTACATTGGAAATAGCTATAAGTTACACTCACCTCTTTTTCCTAGCTTTTTATTTTGTTTAATCTTGTTATTTGATTGGAATTTAGAAATCCTAGCTTTGATTCTTGTAGTAGGATTTAATTTTAGGTTTTCTTGATTGTTCATGAGCAGCTAGGAATTAAAGGAAGGAAAAAGGTATGTGGTGGAGGATGAATACTTATGGATTAAGGATAAAGATATGTGAAAAGAAAATGATTATAAAGATAAGTTTAAAAAGTTTGACCCAATAAAACTTTAATTTCATATTTTAATAAATCCGTACCGTTAATTATCTTTTAATCGAACCACATATAAACCAATATTTTATACCCATTTAAAAATTCACTCACATTTTATCTATATTTTATTTTACTCTTATAATAATTTTTCTTTTTGAAAATATTAATTTCCAATTTTAATAATTTTAAAACAATCATTCTATTCTTTAAAATAACTCCAAAATTATCAAATATCGTTTATTTTGTTAAAATAAATTTTCGAACGACTTTTGGATTTTTAAAACACAAATTAACTTCAATTTTGAAATTTTAATCTTATTTATTAAATAAATCCTAAAATCACTTTTATTAAATTAAATTCTATATCATTCCCTAAATTATTTTCTAAATACATTTATATATTTCTAAATTTTTATCAAGTTAAAAATAATTTTTCGTAACTTAAATTTCTTTAATTTAAATTCTAAAATTCCGTTTATTCATTAAAATTCCCAACAAAAATCCCAAAATACATTTTGTTTTGATTAATTAAATAGCGGGATATTATGGGGAATATCAAATTCGACTTAAATCACCAAATGGTTGTTAAGAATATTCTCAAAGTATTTATGAAATACTACTAAAATTTTATGAAACTATGAATTCCTTATGGTGTAACAATCCGCATATTTTACGATTGTATATTTAAATGATTTATTTAAATATAGCATCGTTGGTCAGAATTAAAGTCCGAAATGCTTTTTTCTGTAAACAGTCGAATTAGGACTCGAGACCATTTCCATTGAGTTCAAAATGGCATTTACGATGTTTTTGAGTATAAACATCGATATGATTAGAGTTGAGTTGAATTTTGCTATTTTTCTATTGAGTTTTGGGTTTGGGTTTCAGCCCATTAACCCAACATAGCACCTTAACTCCACCCTCCTCTCCTCTTCATTCATTCTATTTTTCCTAACACTTTAAGCTAAAGTAAAAATGGGGGAAGAGAAAAGAAATCAAAGTTCCTAAACTCTATTTTTGCTAGGAAATTCAAATTCAAGCTCCAAAATCAAAGAGAAGCTTAGGTAAGCATCCTCTTCTTCTTCTCCACTTCAATCTCTCTCCAAGTTTCAGAAATTACTAAACCCTAACTCAGGAAATATTTGCATTTGATCATAGATTGGAGCTTCTAGAGTTGAAGTTGAAGAGTGGTTGATCTTTCCTTTGTTTTAGACTTCTCTTTTATTGTGTTTTTGGTTTAAAGGTGAGTTCTCGAACTCACATCTATGTCTATACCTATGATAGTTGTTAGGTATGAATTCCTAACTTCTATTTATGTACAATTGCTTTTGGAATTGAATTGTTTTGGTGAATTTTTCAATTTTTGGTATTTTGAAGTCTAAATCTATGAAAACCCTATATTGGATGTTTTGACATGTTGTTTAGAGTATATTGAAGAGCCTATAGGGCTGGGTTGTCGCTTGGCATAAATCCCTAGCCATCGTTGCTCGCTCGATTGCTTTTGAGATATTTGGCCATCATTGGCCTAACAGATTTTTGCTCTGAGCTTCAGCTCAAACGTCTGGTAGTATGACCAGACGTCGGAAACTACGGAATAAAAATTCCAGACATTCAAATCAGACGTCTAGGCGGTCTCGAAGAAAATTCCAGACCTTCAGCGCAGACGTCAGGGGAAACCACCAGATGTATGACACTGTTTAATTTAGGAAAATTGCCTATTTCTATATGGATTTCCGTTTTATCGATTTTCGGTTGATCCGATTAGTTGTTGTTCACTTTTATCGACCTTGATGACTTCTTTTTTGGATTTTTGAAAATATCCATTTGATGGATTTGATATCGATTCCTATGGTTTTAATTCACGTCATCGAATGTGAATTTTTGTCGATTGATTGTTTTTTCAATTATTTCTGTGATTTGTTACTTTAAAATACAGAGGTCTCTATACTAGTAGTAAATATTCAAACTCCTTCGCAAAAATGAATTTTAACGTTACTTTTAATACATAGTTCGTTTTGAAAATCGTTTTCCAGTCTATAAGTATATAAAATCTTTACCTCATTCGTATGAGAAATCTAGTTAAACGACTTAGCAAAACAAGTGGTATAAAACGCTTGCGTTTACTTAGTCGGTTAATTCTTGGACTTGTTTGATTGAAATCTTGTGACAATTTTTGAGTGGAAATCTATAATTTGTTCGTAAATACTTAAATTAAGCCAGTGGTTATGGGACACGAAGCTAAACTCATTTATTTACTAGCTTTCTGTAATTCACACTTCTTATTGATCAATGGTGATCGTTTTATGTTTTAGACTAGCGATATACGATGTCTTTTTGTCCGCGTGAGGGATAGTACCCCGTTATGTTGAGCTTCGTCTCTCTTTGTCCACGTGGGGGACGATACCTCGATTTTATAGAGCTTCATCTCTTTTTAGGGGCTAGCAACCCTAGTTCTTTCTGACTGTTCGTGGAGCAATCGGATCAATGATTTAGGTACATGGGGCGTATCTTTTTAGGTGCATCGATGTTTGGCACAATAGGTATGTGCATAGGGCATAACTTTTCAGGTGCGTCGATGTTCGACTGTGCATGGGCCGTATTTTTTAAGTGCGTCGATGTTCAGCTTATCTATCCCCAAGGGTGACAGTACCCTGTATTTTCATGGGATAGCGTCCCGTTTGTGATACACGTGTTGGTGAGTTTTCATGCTTCCGTTTATGATATGCCTCCCCCTTTGTGATTTCTCGACTTCTAATTGATGATTTCTGGAATTTGTGTTTCACCAATTTTTGTGATTTATATTGATAAGCTGTATCAATATTTGTGGTTAGGAGAATAAATGAAAGAATATGACATTCTTTTTGGTGTATGAGATTCTTGAGATATTGTATGATTTTTTTTATTGTTAAATGTATATTTGTCAAAGTATGGAATTATTATTCTCATACATTTTTGTTATATCTCTTATCATATCTCATTTTATCTTATATTTATAGCTAGACTGATCCATTTATTATTTTCTTCTTAAAATAATACTTGGGCCAGACAGAGGAATTTCAGAAGCTTCTGCTTGACTTCTTGTCATGGCCCGTCATCTGACTTTTGTCGAACTATAGTAGTTTTTGCTTTTGTACATTCGAGATAGAGACACCTTGATGTACATATATTCTTTTCTCTAGCACTTGTACCTATACTTTTGTGGTGTAGTGGATCTTACATGACCATTACTTTGATGTACACTTTTGTATGTTATGTTCATATCCGTTTCCACCGTAGTGATATGAATATCTATGACTGATTTATGTTATGCTTATTTTATATATATATTCGAAGATCACATAGCCACTGTGTAGTAGTTTTGAGTTTGTATTTGATGTGTCAGATTTCCTCTTTAAACGGAATGCATGTAATATTGTCTGATATATCGGTACTCGCTCAAAGCAATTATACAGATGGTCGCTCCTCAATAGCCTTATTCTTCATGCTAGTTGACGGCATTACCCCGTAGTGTCATTGACTAGTGTGAGTATAGAGGTGGGGCGTCACATATGGAGTGTTCAAATTCGAACTTCATAAGTGATATTGAATATAGTAGTTTAGCGTTGAACACATATTTACCCTTAATAAAGGGGCTTTAAGTTAGAAATGTTCTAGATGGGAGGTAATGGCATATTTGAGTATAAAGTTTAAGCACATCTCCTTGAACAGTGTCATAATAAAAGTGGCATATATGTGAAAATTTATAAAAAGCCTAGGGATCATTCCGATCATTAAGACTCTAACAATGTATTATGATAACAACGATGCAATATAGGCTGCAATAGGAACCGTTTGTTAAATCGCCCTTCGGCAAGGTAGAATGCAAGCAGATTTAACCCAACCGACTGCACGATGATCAAAGCTAAACTTTCATAGATAGTAAGCATGATCACAAAGCTAAAATATTGCAAAATCAACAAACAAAAACTACAAGATGTTTAAACATGGTTTCGACAAAGATCGAATCATTTCAATTTGCTTGGAATCTGCTCCGAGTCGCCTTCCTATTTGCTTCGAGTCAAAGAAGGGTCTGCTTCTAGTCTTGGATGGATTAGCATGTTTACAAGACGCTTCGAGTCGGCTTCAAGTCACCGGAAGGTTTGCTTCGGGCTAAAAGGATGGTTACATCGAGTCAATGCCACAATCGATCCCTGATTACCCATTTCGTATCCATCAGCACCATGACCATCTAATTCGAATTCATGAGCACCAGAACTATCCCCTAAATACACTTCATATCTATCAACTTACCTACACTCACCAGCTTCGTGTTGATCAAACTCCCACATGCTTCGTATCGACCAGTCAATTAATTGATAACAAGCAGCACACCGTTGATCGATACGAAGCCATGAATCAAGTATCGTTGCAAAATGCAAGGGGATCATTGCTTTCATATCGATCCCTTTTACGTATGTCTCGTATCGATTGGTTAAACGATCAATATGATCCAATGACCGATGAAAGCAAAATCACATGGTCAGTACGAAGGCTATAGCAATCCATCGATATGTAGTGGCTTCAGGGATCGATACGAAGTGCATGGTGACTCACGAGCAAGGAAGAGTCAACCAAAAGAAGCGGTCAACGAGCATAAAAAGTGGATCTCCTCTGATTTCTCGAGCTACGTGATCAACATACGACCAACCGGTACGAAGAAGTGATCGATATGAAGGAGGTATCGATACGAACCAGGGCGACAACCATGGATACGAACAGTCCGGCCTACCTCCAATCCAAACTTGTATCGATCATATCTAAAAAATCTACAAGTTCAAATGTCATCAAATTATCACATGAGCTTGCATACCATCCCAAGAATGTCCATGATTGATCTCGATCAAAACGAGGCAGTTTTGGATCGATATGAAATTTATACGTATCGATCAGGGGTTGATCCCTATCCACCTTGGATCGATCTGGTGGGCCCTCCCATGTGAGAGAAGGAGTCTTCCGAGATTTCAGCCAGATATTTCCATGCCACGCATATAAATGGTAGTCCAAGGCCTTTAGAAAAGGGATCTTTTGGCTCTTCTATGCCGTTACTCTGTTGGACTTCATTGTAATTCGAATAATATCAATTGTACTCTTGTAATTCAATAGAGAATCATCAATAAAACAACAAATCCTTCAAAGTGGACGTAGGCTACAACGTCGAACCACTATAAATCTTATCTTTCTACTTCTTTCTTTTTAATTTTTTGAGTGTTCTTCACATTTAATTCTACTATGTACAACCTATCTATGATATTTGACTACGATTTGGAGCTTTCTTCTACAATTGGTGTTTGTGACCAATTTTGGCGCAAATACCGGTAACTTGATAAGAGGTTCATATATGTTCTCTGTAACTAATGCGATAAAGCATTTTATTAGTAACAAAGAAGTAAAGTTGAAATGAAAATATGAAATAATAATATTATTGGTCCATACAATAAGGCACTTTATTGGTTTATCCAGGAAAACTGATTAAGCATATAGTTATGCATCGTAATAATTGGCCCTACAAGTGGGAGATTGATTGAGTTAAGTGTATACCCTACTCCTAAGAAAAATTATGTACTTTAGTTGTGTAGTTTAATTCTTATGCCAAATCTTGTTTGAAATAAAGTAAGCTTTTGATTTTTGTTTTCTATCGCATATACTGTTATACTAGGATATAAATAATGTTGTAAATACATTAAATATATACAAGTAGAAAATCCTTAGGAAAATATTTAATTGATTGCAGTTACACTTTTATTCGTGGCTATGAGTAGTGAATCAATAAAATAAATACTTGCCCTTAAATTTGGACAAATATAGCATCAGGAATTTATACAAAATAGGATTATTAATTTAGGTTGAAATAATATAGGAGAGAAGCAACAAGAATAGGATAGGAAGAATGGATAAATTCCATAGAAATGTACTAATTGCACATATATTCTAGATGGGCGTTAGATAAATGCAGCAATTACATGTATCTTTTAGAAGTCCTCCTCATATGCTATTAAAATATCCATCAAAGATGGAAGCGAAGATATTATGAGTAATAAGAAAATAATATAATGGAAGTTTTCTTTTTCTACTCCATTTTTCATTGTTTAAAGTTATAAAAAGATGTTTTTGAAAAAAAGGAGTGTTATGATTTTTGATTTTTAAATGTTTTGAGCTTAAAAATCTACTTTTAAAAGAAGTAAATCTCTGTTGTAGAAAGTCCTTAAAAAGGGAAACATTTCATGGCTCCTTTTTAGAGACCAAGCAATTTTTGAATTTGACAAAAAAGTTTCTATGTTTATATTTTTAAAGATAAAAGTTTTGGGTTAGGTACTTCATGATTGTGAAGTTTTAGTTTTATAAAGAATGATGAAACCAAACCAAATTTTTGATATGGAGTAGACAAAGATGACTGCCGAGGCAAGATGAGATAAAGGTGTAGGCTATGAATAAAATAACTATGGATAATTGTATAGTAGAAATAAGGATATTGAATATCAGGTATATTAGTATGAACCTAGGAAGGTTAATTGGAGATATGCGAAAGCCATAAAAAACCCTCAAAGGAATAGGGAATGATATCAAAGTACCATTTTGGGAGTCCTAAGGTGTACTCAAATGAAGGATCAAGGATATAGAAGAAGTAAATAACAAAGCTTGAGGATACTGTCAACAGATTATGGTTTAGAGAAGATAGTAGCATGATTGAGGAAGTGAGTAGTAAGATAGCAAGTAAACATAAAGGGTGTTGGTTGACTCAAGGCGAGATATGTGGTAGGAAAGTCATTTCACCAAACTAATTTTTTGATAAGTTATTCTAAATGTACGTAGTTCATAATCTTTCTCATTTCAGTATGAGAATGCATAATGTATTCCACAATCGGGTATTAATGGATGTACCTCATTTATTAGAGCCAATGAGATGAGTTAAGACATATGGATTATAGTTGAATGGCATAAAAGATCTATCTTAATTTAGTAAGGAGTATTAGGATCACAATATCATTAACATTTGTTGATGATGAATGGATGCTTCCAGCAAAATCTTCTTTTAGGTTTTTTGGGTTGTAATCCCTATTTATCTCTCTTAAGTCACTGGAATGTGTACGATAAGGTATAATATAAGTTCAAATTTATTACTACGTTGATGCTTTGGATTTAGATTTGACCACTATATAAATATTTTGGAAAACGACGTAAAAAGAGTGATCTCATAAGGAAACTTAACTAGCGATAATAAAAGTCCCCTTCAATTTCAACCTCCAACCACCAACAGAAATCACTCTAGGCTGTTTGGCAGCAATGGTGGTTAGGCCAGCATTGATAGATCGCATCCGATGAGAGAAGAAGAATGACGAGGTGATAGTGGATATTTTTGACAAGTTGAGGAGTTTCCCCGTTGAGTTAGGCATGCGATTGATGAAAGATGAAGCTTAAAGAGGGATGGATGCCTTTGTGTTCCAGTGGTTGACTGTCACATTCAAGGATGACCACTCACCTCGGAGGAGGTAAGATGTATAGAGATATAAAACGAATTTTCTATTAGCTAGGAACGAAGAAGAGGGTAGTCGAATTTATCTTTAGGGTTTGACATCCTAAAGAATAAAGGCTAAACAAGGAAATCCCATATGATTATTATAGCGATTAGAGGTGCCGACTTGGAAAAGGAAGCATATGTCAGTGGATTATATTGATGGGTTGTCTAGGAGTTAAAAGGGCAATGAAGCAATTTGGTTTATAATAGATAGGCTCACTAAATCACTCATTTTATCCATGTTAGACGTAATATGACCGCAGCATCTTTAGTGCAAAATTTATATTAAGGAGGTGGTTCGGATTCATGGAATCTTGGCTAGCATTGTTAGTGATAGTAACCCCTTATTAACTATTGAATTTTGGAGGAGTTTGCAGATTTAGAAGCCTCATTGAACCTTAACACTGCTCACCACCCTCAGACCGATAGTTAGACTTAAAGGGTAAATGGGATTTTAGAAGACTCATTGTGAGCTTGCATCACGAGTTTCAGAGGACAATAGGAGAAACACTTACCTTTTGTACAATTCGTGTATAGTTATAGTCACTAAGCGACAATTGGCATGGCACCATTTGAAGCGTTATATGGAGGCCATGCAGATCACCTAATTGTTGATGGAAAACCACCAACAAAGTTCCACCAACAAATTCTACTCAGGCCAAATCTGATTCGTGAGATCTTTGAAAATATAGAGTTGATTAGGCAGCGAATGAAGACCGCAAAGGATCGCCAAAAGTCCAATGCTGAAAAGCGAAGGAAGTAATTGGAGTTTAAGGTAGAAGACATGGTGTTCATTAAAGTTTCCCCTTTTAGGAAGGTCACGAGATTTGGTAACTCGGGGAAAGTAGGGTAGGTTTGTTGTGCCTTTCCCGATCTTGGAAAGAACAGGGAAACTTGCATATCGAGTAGAGCGACCAGATAAATTGGCAGTAATCCATGATGTATTTTGCATTTTGCACTTAAGGAAATGCCTTTATAGCATATCCCACGTGGTAGAGCCTGATCAGTTAGTAGACATTGAGACGGAGTCGATAGCACCCTGCGGCACCACATGCATAAATGGAGCATGGAACTAGGAAGCTCTGCAAGAAGGAAATTAGCTGGTTTGAGTACAATGGGGAGATAATATGCCAGAAAGTACATAAGAAGCTAAAGAGAATAAGAGGACTTCTCATCCTGTGCTTTTCTCAATAAAAAGTTCTCTCCCAAATTAGGTTTTGGTAGCATCATGGTTGCTAGATTGGATGGCAGAGAATGGTTGCCACACTTTTTATTGTCATTTTCACATTTATGTAGAATTTTTTGCATGTTTCGGATATTTGCATACATGTCTACATCTCATGATCTCGCATTCATGCTAGGATTGAGCTAACGTATAGTATGTCCGCATATATAATCTCATCGAACTTTTAGCTAAGTAAATAGTTGTGTAGATAAATTGGTTGTGTAACATGGATGCTTAATGTGCATTGCACAATCCGTCCTTTAAGGGTTTTGAGGACAAAATCCTTTTTATGGGGAGAGAATGTAAGAACCTATAAAAATTAATATGAAATTAATTAATAAATTAATAGCAAGGATAAAATAAGAAATTTTAAAGATGTCGGAATTTGGCCACAAAAATTATTCACTTGTGTATGTGGCCATTTTTTGATTCATCTTCATATATAAAATTTTAAAATTGGTGCTCAAATAGAAAAGTTAATGACGTTTGAAGTTTTCAAAAATGGAATTCAAATTCGAAATGTAATTGATATTAAATTTTGAAATTCAAAAATTGATGGTAATTGGATACTTGGGGTTTAAGTAATGTTAAAATAAAAGGTAATGTTAAAGTTAGTTATGGAATGAAATAAAACAATTAAAATGGTAGAAATATGTTCCCATATATAGGCGACGGGTCAACCGCCTACCTAGGACCTGTCAATCGCTAGCAGTCAACCGCCTAGGTAGGTGCGGTCGGTCGATTGGTGTTGTGGATGCTAGGATTATTTAGGTTAGGAATGACATGTATTTTATTAACTTAAATCGACAGTTCTGGCGACTTCTAACCACTGTAAGTAAAAGCTTAGCACCCTCACTTTTATTCATAAATTATTTGGGAGTAGCAGAGCACTGTTAGTTTCTTTCTTTCACAAAATTCAGAATTTCTTAAGGTCTTCTAGTAAAGGATTTTAGATATTAATATTCAATTCCTAATTCTATTCTACTCCAAGTTCCAAAATTCCAAATGTAATTTATATACAATACCATCATTGTGGATTTCTAAAGGAAGAGATTTGAAAAGAAATTAAACAGCATGTGTGTTCAAATCCAAAGGAGAAAGCTGGGAATCATCTATGAGTGGAAATATTAGGTAGTGTTTAGTTTGAAAATGAATTTTTTGTTATCTATTTTCTAATTATGTCAAATACAAGAGGAGTGAATTGATGACGAAGGGGATGGAAGGAATAAGGAGGGACAACAGAGGGATTGAAGGACGATGGAAGGATGGATTTCTCGTGCTTCTATCATTTTTCAAAGCACGGAAAATAAAAAAAATTGTTTTCTATTTTGTTGGTTAATTTTGTTTTCTAAATTGGTCATTTTCAATAATATACATGTGTCTTGCGCATTTTTCTATGGACGAAAACTTAGAATTAGAAATGGAAAACCAAAAGCAGTCTTAGTTTTTCTCATTTTAATAACTGTACAGTATAGTTGGATTTGATATATGCCTTAGGAAATTTTGGTTCACGAAAACTTCAACCTAAACCTCCAAAATCTCCTAAATGTAATGGCAGTTGTTATATTTTTGGAATCTTAATTAATATATATATTAAAATAGCAGAATTTGTATAATTAATTGCAATTTTAAAATTTTACATTATATTCCACTTCTCATTTTCCTCTTTGATATGATTGTGGGTTCTAAAAGTTAGTAGATGGTGTGTAAAATACAGATTCTCTTGTTCGTAGTGTGCACTCCCTGTTTCCATAAGTTAATTATGAATCGCTTTTTTTTATGTGTGGAAGTTGAATAGGGTGTAAAAGGATTGAATTATAATTTTTTTTGATGTTTATTCTACTATTCTAATATAAAATAAATTTGATAATTGATTCTATTTTTCTAATACAAGTCTATTGTTCGAGCTAAGGATATTAGATAATTTGTATGTTATTGTATGGGATTAGACTTGTATAAATTGGATGTTTTGACTTTTAATGATTATTATAGGATGCAATCTTTGCACGTTTAGGAATATTTTTGTTACGTATTTATAAATATATATTATCGTATGAATAACGTATAATTAATAACCTATTAATAATGTAATAAATAAGTTAGTTACTAGACTTAGAAACCCTAGGATGAAAGTAAACAATAATTATGATTAATGGCAAAATAAAGAATATTTCTTTATAGCCTTAGTATAATGGAGTGAGGTGTATGGTAGTATGGTTAGAGGAGTGTAAATTATGACTAAGTTATAGGTGTGAGGTCGGTCAAAAGCACACAGAAGTCTACCTAGCTAGTCCAGCTACCAATTGTATGACTTTAAGACTATATTGGACATCGCCTATAATAAATACCCATGGAGGACATGAGGTTAGTCCCATTCTATAGGGTAAGTCTGCCCAACTAATCTAGCTACCAGTGCCTATGAATAGCTGGACTAATGTGAGACATCATGCCAGGGTTATGGGTCATAATACGTAGGCTAGCTTCTGGGATCAGGGGTAGTAAGTGGTTGTTATAGGATCTGCCTCCTCTGCAATTAGGAAGTATTAAATGGATGAGGATAACATTTCGGCAATGAAAATCTTTGGAAAGGTCCACTTCATATTTATGGTATTAAGTGGTTTGTGTAGGGCCCGCCTCTTCTAAAAAGAAGTATTAAGTGGCCTGATGAGATTTCGTGCGATGTCAATTGGATTATACCAACGAGGGGTCTGCTGTTGGTTAGGTGTAAAATGGAGTGGACCTGGCCAAGAGATAGGTATTATATGGTTAGAATTTGCCTAATTCTTATTGAAAAGGTATTAAGTGGTCTAGGTAATTTCTCTGACGTTGTTAAGACATGATTGAAGGCAGATATGTGAAAGTAGGAATGGCCTTAGGCCAATAATTAAAAGTAAGTTATAGAGATCGGTTAGAAAAGTGTGAGTTATAGGATAGGACTGGGAAAACCATCGGGCTTACCGTTGATGGTATTTATAAGAAATATAGTTAGGATACGTAAGACATATTCTTATCTACATTACACCGCCCAAGTACTACTGTGGAAAGGCTTGATATTTTATTCATTATACATTGTTGTTCTAACTCCTTCCTCATTACAAAACAGGTTAGGCAAGATGGTACTGATCTAGGAGATGAAGGCAGAGATAAAGTCTTGTAAAGGTTATCTTTTGTTTTTATATATACTTTAATGTACCCATTTAGGACATGATTTTATTGTATTTTGAGATATTTTATTATGGATGATTAGATGTTGTGTTTTATTATGAAATTTGAATTTTTATAAAATGGGTGTTGTTTCTTATATTATATTTTATCCTTTCCGTTGTGAGATTCTGATAGCATTGATAGATAGCTCTATGTGTTGATTTCACCAACCAACAGCCAACTTTGGAATGGGTCTAATGCTTTGTATGCCTTTTCTTGGTCGAATATTAGATCTGTTTCGAGGTGGGTTGTTACAACCAGTTCAATGATCATAAAAAATTAACTAGCTATAATACAAAAATTTGGGTACCAAGCTATTAACAATAATTATAAGCATGTCAAAACAATTTAGAAACAAAATAGAAGCATTTTTTTACTGGGAATTAGAATATAGTACATTGGAAATAGATACAAGTTATACTCACCTCTTTTTCCTAGCTTTTTATTTTGTTTAATCTTGTTATTTGATTGGAATTTAGAAATCCTAGCTTTGATTCTTGTAGTAGGATTTATTTTTAGTTTTCTTGATTGTTCGTGAGCAGCTAGGAATTAAAGGAAGGATAAAGGTATGTGGTGGAGGATGAATACTTATGGATTAAGGATTAAGATATGTGAAAAGAAAATGATTATAAAGATAAGTTTAAAAAATTTGACTCAATAAAACTTTAATTTCATATTTTAATAAATCCGTACCCTTAACCATCTTTTAATCGAACCACATATAAACCAATATTTTATACCCATTTAAAAATTCACTCACACTTTATCTAAATTTTATTTTATTCTTATAATAATTTTTCTTTTTGAAAATATTAGTTTCCAATTTCAATAATTTTAAAACAATCATTCAATTCTTTAAAATAACTCCAAAATTATCAAACATAGTTTATTTTGTTAAAATAAATTTTCGAACGACTTTTGGATTTTTAAAAAACAATTCAACTTCAATTTTGAAAATTTAATCTTATTTATTAAATAAATCCTAAAATCACTTTTATTGAATTAAATTCTATATCATTCCCTAAATTATTTTCTAAATACATTTACATATTTCTAAATCTTTATCAAGTTAATAATAATTTTTCATAACTCAAATTTCTTTAATTTAAATTCCAAAATTCCGCTTATTCGTTAAAATTCCCCCCAAAAATCCTAAAATAATTTTTTTTGATTAATTAAATAGCGGGATTGTAACGTTTTGGATTTTGCGCGCTCAAAAATCGACATCCATACTTCAAATCGTACTCGAATGTCATAGATTCGACCGTTCAAATCCGATTCGCCGGAGCTTATAACAACATTAAGTAAATAACACAGTGGAATAAAAGAATAATACATTGATATACAGCTTTGATACAATATCTGATACAACAGATAATCCATTAGATATCAATATACATCAGGGATATGATACAATAAAATAACAGCGGAAAAGAAAATAGATAACATCTAGCAGCGAAACAAATAACTCTAAGATAGTCTTCAAAAGAGAACTCCAAGAACTGCAACTCCATTTCCAAGAACTAATCCAGCAATAGCTCGAACTCCCAATAACGATGCACCAAGCTAAGCAAGACTAGCGTGATCCAAAGACTGAACTAACTCCAGATAATCTACTAAACCTGACTATCTGAAAAACCCAACTCTAGGCTGCTCGTGTAGAAAATAATGAGCACCCAGAGTTTAGGAAAGAAACGATAAACTCCGGATCAGTCGTGGGACTGGTGTGAGCAACAAAAACAGTTTATCTTTTAAAACATTCAACAAAAGATTTTCAAAGTCAATTCGCAATGCTTTTAAAAATGAGACTACCATAAGGCCTCCCGCACACACACACACAATGCAAACGCAGAATCGGAGGAGATTTCTCCTTATGATAGTCAAAGATGCTTGATACGCATTAAAAGAAACATTTTGTATTATTACTAGTGCATAGTGTAGGAAAAATTCATTTCGAAAGTAGAATATAAATCTTAGCCAACATACGACCATTATCGTATGCCTACTATAGCTAACCATGTTCAATAGCAGGTTACCGCCACATTCCATGGCAGGTTATACAACTAATACTGTACAAGGTTCGTATTGTTTCTTTGGATTTCCAACGAATGATCAGGCCAAGGAACTTCCCATTGCCACATGAGAATGCCTCTGGATGGACATCCTCGAGAACCAAACCGGATCTCTACCAACACAAGGCCGAGTTACCCCTAACTGAGTAACAACTGACCGAATATGTCATCCCCCGGTCCTTTGGGACCTTTATCCGAGAGCTCTCTAATCAATTCACACAATCATAACAAAGTGTTTTCAACATGAGTAAGTATCTGGGCTCCATACCATGATACCACCCTTTTCCAGAAGGAAATGCACATATCCTAAAGGGCGCTACCCCTCATAACCTTGCTGCTTCTTTCCTGTTTTGACCATTCCCGAGGTGTGAGGCTCGACGAAGTCACGTCCACAAAAACATACTTTATACAAAAGCCATGCTTTGGGTCAACAAATGATCATAGAAATGATCACCAGGATAGACGATCAAATAAATGATCCTATCACAAATAATCAACACAATGATCATTTCACAGCTCAGCATGTCACATTACCAAATTGGGAATATATCGCTGATAACTTCAACTATATAACCTCTGAGTTCGTACGTCTCAGAGAAGGGTGTTAAGCTAAAAGAATAAATTCTCCGCCACCAACAGAAATATATTTGAAAGAAATCGGCTTTATATCTCAATTTGTAACGTCAGACATACTATCCATACAAGTCTGTTCTGGGATCGAACAGAACCGAAGGCACTTACAAAGAAGTCCTTGCAATCCGGATATTCACAATCCCGATCGGATTTCCCATCACTTAGGGAGTTTCTATACCGGCGCGACTCGGTGCAGAAACAATCGATAGGTCATCCTATCGCTTTCGCAAATACCCGGTCTTCATCACCGGTCTTCAAATGCTATCCATATACGACGTATCACATATTCGAAATGGGTTATACGACCCAAAGGTCCTTTCCCGGCTAAACCGAATAGTGAGCGAAAATATTTTTAAAACATATGGATATGGGATTTCAATTAAGTCACAACTTAATAATTCAAAACTTTTCTTCAAATGGTTTAAATAAATTACCATTTTCAATCTTTAAACAAAAAGATTCATTTTCACAACCTTTAACGGTTTAAACAATTTTCACATTTTAATCTTTTAAATAAAAGATTCATTCACAGATTTTCCAAATCAATTTTCATTTCAATTTGATTAACTTGTTAAATCTTTAAATCAAAGATTTAACTTATAGCCTTCAAGACAATTTTATTTCAATTTGATTTAAACAAATCATCAATTTAAATCTGTTAAAAATAAACAGATTTAATTCATAGCTTTCAAAAAGAATTCATTCATAACTTAGGAAAATCATTTCTCTATTCAATCTTGAAATTCCCCTAATTAACTGGAATCTCAGTTCTTATCTAAAAGTGTTTATCATTTGAAAACAACAGTTATCATTTTGGAAATCTGATTCATTTATACGAGTTGAAATCCTTGGGTTAAATTCAAATTCTCAAAAATAATACTTTAAAAATGATTTAACTCATAATGACTAGTATAATATCATTAATCCCTAGTTTCAAATTATAGAATTCAATTTCAAGTCTTGAATTTAGATTTAAATCAAATTATTTAAATTCCAAAACTTAATCAAGTAATTTAAAAATAATAAATTTTATTTTGAAATTTCATTCTAAAAGCTTTTCACATTTATTCCGATTCCATTTCCAAAACATTTGAATTTAAAAATTCAAATTTTAACTATTTCAAAAATCTGTGACTTAACCGATTTCCTCGTGAAATCCATAATTGTGTGTGTATGGTGTGGTCCAGGGGTTTAACACAATAGTGCAACATCATTTCAATCATCACAGATTACAACACAAAAATATAGCTGATAAGCGATATAAACTATAACGCTTATCGACCATACACAGATTCACAGATAATATACAAATGTAAATAAATACACACAGCTCAATCTACAGAACAAAATATCACAAATCAGATAGGATAATCAATTCAAGGCAACTCATATAATTCAATCATTCATAAGTAAGGTCAATCATTCAATAAACATTTATAAGCAGGATTAACTATTCTCTTAATCCTAATCAATTCAATTTATTTCCTAGTAAATTTATTTCTTATAAATTAATTATCTAATCCTGATTTATAAATTAATTACAAATAATTTGATATAAATTAATTTATCAAACACTTTAATTAATTATCCTTAATTAATAAATTAATTAGATTAACCTTAGGTAAATTACAAAATTATTTAACCTTTATTAATTTCATTAAATAATTATTTTTAAGTAATTAATTATCTTTATGGATAAATCAACATTTTAATTACATTAAATGAAATTTTATCTTAATCATTTGATTAATTAACTACTTACAATACCTAATTAATCTTCAATTAATTATAACTCATTAATTAGTAAATCTTTAATTAACTATCATTCAATTAATTATCCTTAACTGGCTACAATAAGTGCTCATCCCAAATCACTTATTTTAATGAGTCACAATTTAATTACATCGAGTAATTATACTTAGACTCCTTGATTAATCATTATTTAATTAAGTTAAATCATTTTCACCCTTTAATTATTTCTGAGGTAATTTATTCCTTTAATAATGATTTAAAGGAATATTAAAGTGTATTTTAAAAACATTACTCTTTTTGAATTTAAATTTGAATTCCATTTTGAATTCAAGATTCAAAATGATTTACCATTTAACATTAGCCAAATTTAAATATAAATTTATAAACTTTTTTAAGAGAAATGAAAAAGAACATTTTATTACTTATATAAGAAAAGCCTTTAAATTAAACTACTTAATTCTTAGATAAAAATTTTAGCTTTTTAAATTACATTGCATTTTAACTGGCAAATTTTAATTTAAAACAATTTATTTAACCTTTCATTCAAAATCCTTAAATAGAAGAATTTTATCAAAATCAAATTTAAACATTTGTTTGGAACTAATTACCTAAAAAAAATTAATTTAAACTTGTTTTAAACATACAGATTTAAAAACTGATTTGAAATTTCAGATTTGAATTCATAGAAGAACTTTGAATCCAATAATTTAACTTTGATTTAAAAATTTTGGTTTTAACTTGCTTTTAAAAACTTGATTTTTATTTCTTGATTTAAAAACCAAATTCATTTTTTTTTCTAAACCTTGGATTCAAAAGTTCATTTGAATTACAAAGTTAAATTTTGAATTCAAAACCCCTGTTTTACATTCTGCTTTAAATTTAAATTTCATTTAAATTTTAAAAAAAAACAGAACTCTGTCAGGTTATAAACCCTGAAACAACTCATTGACCCGAGCCCCCCCTCCCCCCCGTTAATGCTTCGAGTAAATGACCTGATCCACTCGAGTGCGACGCGAGAAAAACTCTAGTTCCTCCCAGGCAACCAAATACCCAGAACACACAGTGCTCGTGCACGTGCACTTCCCCATTGGCGATCTTCCGGCACCGCCACTACGTCGAACAAGTCGACGATCTCCCACGTACAAATCTCCGACCATCAGAACCTCCATCCTCCCTTCGAATCGAAAATGAGCATCAGGTCGAAACCTGGAACACGCGAAAACAAAAACCCCCCTAAAACCTGGCAACGCCATGTTCTCCGACCCCCGACCACTGACCAGCCTACAACTCCGGCCTTCGACGCGTCAACTCGATCCCTTCCATCCCCCAGAACCCCGAGGCACTCGGTGCTTCCCCGAGACAGCGGTGCACAAATTTCCCACGTGGGAAAAAAATTAGGTTTACAAAACATATCCCCACACCGCCGCCACCACGACCAACCGGACCACCTTCCCCCATTTTCTTCGACCCTCCGATGGCTCCTCCATCACCAGAAGAAGGCTCAGCCCCTCCAGTCGCCACGATCATTAGAAATCGCCAAAAATGTATTTTCCAGAAAATTCCAAAACTTGCATGAAATTCAACATTTAAAATTTGGATTTTTATTTTAAAAATCATACTTTTCAAAGATGATTCGAGGCATATACCAGAATCAATATAACACGACATTTGATTTATCCCATTATTTAAGTTTCAACTGTATTTTTCTTACTTACAGGAAATTTTCAAACTAAACTACTTAAACTTGTTTTCAAAATCTAGATGGTGTTTAAGTTTCAACTTATCATGTTTGAAATTTTAAAAGTTATCAGGAAATAATAATAATAATAAACTTTGAATCTACTTCAACTTGAAAACTGGAACAGTTTGTTCCAGAGATTTTGTTCCAGAGATTTCAACAAGTGTATAACATCCATCCATATATGCAGAGAAACATACATATATATCACAAAAATAATTAGCATAGAAAATGTAACCATATTCATTTTTAGATTAGAAAGGTGATGTTACTCACCTGGCAAAAGAAATTAAACAGAGCTGCATCTTTTTGAACAGGCTGTAAACTGCTAGCTTGATCTTCTTGTTTATTTTGTTGAGAAGTTGTTTAAGTTTGAAAAAAATGAAAATGCTTGCTATATTTCTCTGATTTGCTTAGTCTTGGGAACGAACTGAAATGAATTTTGTTTGAAGTATGGAAAGAACTACCAATTGATATCCCTTTGTACAAGGTGATATCTGGTTTGTACAATACAGCATGGGTGAAGTTGCTTGTTTTAAATGGAAGTTTGTTTGAGTTTGAGTGATGTTACTTCAGTTTTTTTTTTCTTGCTGAACGAGAAGGAATAGGTGTATATATGAAGCTACAGGTGTAGTTAGTACAACAGGGTGATATTATAATGCTTTGTTCAATAATTCTTTCTTCTTTTTATTTGTTAATTATGCAGACATTTCTGTTGGTGGCCGAAATCATGCTTCAGTGGCTTGAGATATCTTAGTCCTAGGCTGCAATACTTTAGCATGCTAGAGAATATGGCATTTAATGCTTCGTACATTATGTTCTTACTTAAACATATACTTGTTGTCCTTGCATTCAAAAGTGTATACAGATTTTTCAACTTAGCCTACATATTCTTTTCTTCTTTCAGTTATGGTGGATGAAATTGAAGTGAGGAGTTGATGCATATACAAAGGAAGCATGCAGTATATTATTTGTACAAGGTGGTGATCTGGTTTGTACAAAGGCATCGGTGAAGATGCTTGCTTGTACTTGTTTATACATATAAATGTATTTGTTTACTTCTGCCATACTTGTTTCCTCGGCCTGCATATCTACTTTACACTCTTTGAATCATGTATGTACAGTTCTTTGCTTTGTTTATGTTTTCTTGTCTTTGTCTTGCATACTTACTTTTATATTTGTTTGTATTTATTACTTTATAGTATGAATAACTTCTATTTTAACATGTTGTTAAAATTTATTTATGAGTTACTATATATATATATATATATTTTCCTTAATTTATTTTATAACTCCAATATTTATTAAACCATTCATCTAAGATTTAAATTCAAATCAAAATATATATATATATATACACACAAGATTTTATAATTTCAAATTGACTCATATATACCCAAATATACATACATATGTATATATATATCTATATATATATTCACATATATACATATATATACAATATTCAAAAATTTAAATGATTTATATAGAATATATTTGAACTCGGGGAAACTCACATCACTATTTATAATTAATTTTATAAATTTTTATTCAAAATTTCATTTAATTATTAATTTAAATTAAATAAAAATTCAGGATCGTTACAGACTTCCCCCCTTAAAAGAATTTCGTCCTCGAAATTCGCAGGCACGAAAACAATACAGAGATAGACGAAAGATAGAAGAAATATCTTTTCAGATCAAGCTGGATATCAATTCTGCATTTGGCTCACCAAATCAGAATATCAACAATAGCTACAAGAAATTATAATAAAATTTCAATTTTTTTGTTTTAAACAAAATAATTTTATCGATACAATTCTAATCATTCTTCATATTTCATTAATCAATTTAACTCGATTTCAAATTTCCAATTTATTCAAAATTTTAATTCTAAATTTCAAATTCATTAAAGTTTAAAACGAAAACACTGTTAAGAAATTGATGAAGATACGAAATAAAAATTTCCTACAACGATTCGTAGAGCATCACCACACCAAAACTTCTTCTTATAGCTAGTACGAAGCAATCAAAAGAATTTGGAAACGAATCAAAAAGAGATTGATAAGAAAGATGTTCCCACTGTTGTTACAGAGTTTTGACTAATTATAGTCGTATTCCCTGTCCCCTATCTCGTTCTCTTCTTGCACTCATACTCACTATCAATGGATAGTAAGAGAATTTACTGAGGCGTTCAAACGGATATCCTAAGGATTACTCATTCTAGGATTTACTTCACCCTATCTCTAATGAGTTACTTAATGTGTTATACTCCTGAGCTAAAGTTTAACCCTTAGCTCTGATACCAAATGTAACGATCCGGAGGTAGCGGTCACAACTGGTAGGCTTTTCAACCATCCCAGCCCCACCGTGGCTTACACTAGTACCCCAGACCTTGCTTTTACGGCCAGCCTCTCGACTGTCTCAGGTTACACCTAACCAACCCCATAAAAGAGGATGTGTGGGAGTAAGAGTCTCCCGTTCGCCACCAAACCGCGAAGCGAGAACCCCCCATCACATAGCCCAAAGCATAACAAGACTGGCGTGATCCAAAGACTGAACTAACTCCAGATAATCTACTAAACCTGACTATTTGAAAAACCCAACTCTAGGCTGCTCGTGTAGAAAATAATGAGCACCCAGAGTTTAGGAAAGAAACGATAAACTCCGGATCAGTCGTGGGACTGGTGTGAGCAACAAAAACAGTTTATCTTTTAAAACATTCAACAAAAGATTTTCAAAGTCAATTCGCAATGCTTTTAAAAATGAGACTACCATAAGGCCTCCCGCACACACACACAATGCAAACGCAGAATCGGAGGAGATTTCTCCTTATGATAGTCAAAGATGCTTGATACGCATTAAAAGAAACATTTTGTATTATTACTAGTGCATAGTGTAGGAAAAATTCATTTCGAAAGTAGAATATAAATCTTAGCCAACATACGACCATTATCGTATGCCTACTATAGCTAACCATGTTCAATAGCAGGTTACCGCCACATTCCATGGCAGGTTATACAACTAATACTGTACAAGGTTCGTATTGTTTCTTTGGATTTCCAACGAATGATCAGGCCAAGGAACTTCCCATTGCCACATGAGAATGCCTCCGGATGGACATCCTCGAGAACCAAACCAGATCTCTACCAACATGTAACGATCGCGATTTTTCGACTTTCAAAAATTCAACATCGATACTCACTTTATCGACTGCCGAGAAATCGAAGGCCGAAAACCCGAAATGTTATGGGTTTAAGAAAGAAGAAAGAAAGAAGAAGAGAAGAAGGTAGAAGATGGAGAGAAGAAAGAATAGAAAATTTTGAAATAGAAGAAAAAGAGAATAAAAAATGGAACGGAACAGAAAACAACAGAACAATAACAGAATCTCACAATTCGCAGCGGAACAACATATAATTGATAAATGAATAATCTTTACACAAAGAACTATATCAGTTATTACATTACATTTCATTACATCATATCATCAGAGTGTACAACATCAAACAATGCAGCGGTAAAGAAATACTAAGTACTAGTAATACGCCATGCTATCCATCTTGCCTCCAGCAACTCCAGAATATCCAGAATATCCTGATAAACCTTAACTCTTGACTGCCCGTGTGGAAATTGGTGGGCACCCAGAGTTTAGGAAGGAAAACAATAAACTCCAAGTCAGTCATGTGACTGGTGCGAGAACTCAAAACAGTTTATTTTCTTTAAAATAAAAATAGAGGGATATTTTTATTTCAATTCGCAATGCTTTTAAAAATGAGACTACCATAAGGCCTCCCGCACACACACACAATGCAAACGCAGAATCGGAGGAGATTTCTCCTTATGATAGTCAAAGATGCTTGATACGCATTAAAACCAAATCAATTTTGATATTATTATTAGTGCATAGTGTAGAAGAAATTCATTTCGAAAATAAAGGTATAAATCTTAGCCAACATAGACATTTCGAACTATGCCTACTATAGCTACCATCCAAACAGTGTTGCGACACCATAAGTGAATGATAGGTTCTGCAACTAAAACCGTACAAGTTTCGTATTGTTTCTTTGGATTTCCAACAAATGGTCAGGCCAAGGAACTTCCCATTGCCACATGAGAATGCCTCTGGAAAGACATCCCCGAGAACCAAACCGGAACTCTGTCAACACAAGGCCGGGTTACCCCTAACTGGGTAACTACTGACACGAGCATGCCATTCCCCGATCGTAAACGACCTTTCTCACGGGATCCCGATAGCCAACAACCACAAAGTAATAAATTCGTAGTAACCACATAGGTTAAATATCTGGGCTCCATACCATGATACCACCTCTATCCAGAAGGAAATGTACATACCCTAAAGGAAATGTACATATCCAGAAGGAAATGTACATAACCTTGTCACATTACCAAATTGGGAATATATCGCTGATAACTTCAACTATATAACCTCTGAGCTCGTACATCTCAGAGAAGGGTTTTAAGCTAAAAGAATAAATTCTCCGCCACCAACAGAAATATATTTGTAAGAAATCGGCTTTATATCTCAACTTGTAATGTCAGACATACAATCCATACAAGTCTGTTCCGGGCTCGAACAAAACCGAAGGCACTTATAAAGAAGTCCTTGCAATCCGGATATTCACTAATCACGTTCGGACTTCCCATCACATATGGAGTCTCTATACCGGGGACCAGTCGATGCAAAGACATTCGACAAGAAACCCTTTCGTTTTCGAAAATATCCGGTCTTCAACACCGGTCTTCGAATGCAATTCATAACGACGTATCACATATTCGGAATGGGTTATACGACCCCATGGTCCTTTCCCGGTTAACCCGAATAGTGAGCGCTTATTTTAAAAAAATAAGTGTGGCATTCAATTTCAAGAAAATCACAACAAATACCATTCAAAGGTAAATATTGATAGTCGGTTATTGAACTATCAATAGATATGCACAACATCAACAGAATCCAAATGATTTTCCAAATTATTTAATTTCCAAAAATATCTTTAGAAGATAAAAACATAATTTACATTCTTTAAAAATAAATCAACATTTATTTTTAAACCCATTTTCCAATTTCATTTATAAATTCCATATTGAATTTATATTCTAAAATATTTATGAATATACGATTTCAAATATTCATTTTCAATTTATCTTCAAAAAGATAAATTCCCAACATATTCTCTTTATATTGGAAAATATTTCCATACTTATTTATTTATAAGTAATTCACAGATTTTATTTATTTTCTATACTTGGAAAATATTCCATATACTCTAATCGAAATTAAGTATATATTTCATTCGTTAAGGAAATCATTCACTTAAACATATTTATTTGGGCCAAAATGAATGTTGTGTAAAACATCGTTACGACAACCCAAAATCACTAGTATAGGGATTCGAAATTAAAATAGATATATAAATCCCAATACTATATAAAACATTTCCTTTCGGAAATCATCTACTATAACAACAGTGTTATAGTCCACCATTTCCTTTTATTTCACGAAAACATCTATTTCAACGATAAATGTTGAAATCTATGGTTTAGAATCTCAACATCTTTTAAAACATCTTTAGATCGTTTTAATTCTATTTCAAACATCACATCCAAAATAATTTCTTTAACTTATTATTCACTATTCAAAAACGTGAATATATACTTTGTTAATAAATTTCATCACTTCTATTCATTTTATTTTAAAGGATTATTCACTGTTCAAAAACGTGAATATAACTCCATAAA
This sequence comes from Allium cepa, assembly GCA_030765085.1. Taxonomy (NCBI): domain Eukaryota; kingdom Viridiplantae; phylum Streptophyta; class Magnoliopsida; order Asparagales; family Amaryllidaceae; genus Allium; species Allium cepa. Next base: position 562,781,002 of record CM060932.1, read on the forward strand.
TAAATTATAACAATTTACTTATTAAAAATAAGTAGTTTGCGGATTTATAAAACAATGTTTATAATTTCCATATTGAATTCATTTTATATCAGCTCCTTTTATAAATTCCTTTATTAACCTATTTAAATTTATATCTCAATGATATACTACAATTTCATATTATAAGTCAAACACTTATAATTTATTTGTTTGCAAAAACATTCTTTTAAACTTCCCAAATTTATAAATCTTATAACTTATAAGATTCATTTAAAAATCTATTTCTTTACAAATTTTATAAACCTACTTCTTATAAAATTCCATTTATAACTTCAGCGTTATAATTCTATAATTCCATTTCTATTTATGAAATTCATTCACAATTTATTCTAACACTTATAAGAGTTCGTTTTATAATTCCCATATTTTCAATTTATAAATATCAATTTATAAATCTTTTAATATAAAACAATTTATATTATTATTTTAAAAAGTCTTTCAGCTCCTTATAATTTCATCATTTTAATTTATAAAATAATCAAATTTCATAAATTCTATAGATTTCATTCCTTTATGAAATTCATTTACAAATCATTCTATCACCTATAAAAGCTCGTTTTATAATTCAAGATATTCTAAATTTATAAATATCAACTTATAAATCTTTTAATATAAAACAATTTATATTATTACTTTAAACATCTTTAAACTCCTTTATAATTTCATCATTCTGATTTATAAAATAAAAATTTTATAAATCCTATTTTAAACCTCTTATAAAAAATTCAGAATTCCCATTTCAAACTATTTTATAAAATCACTAATCCCATATTTTCAAAAATCAACTTTTAACTGTATTTCTCAAAAATCATAATTTTCATAATATTAAAATTATAACGTTTATTTGTTTAAGATGAATCAATTCCAAAAATATTTTATAAACGTATATTTCCAAGAATCACTATAGAAATTAAAATCGTTGTTTTAACTTCAAAAATTGGATCCGATGATGCAACACATCAAATAGTCAATCACGACTTTCAAACATCATATATCATCCATGATAAACAATCGAATATCACAATATATGAAATCAAATAAATATTTGTGAGGAATCCAGTTGGATCCCTCCAACCTGTCTCCCTGCATCCACAGACATTAGCACAATACCAATTCCGTTTCAAGACGGAATATCGCGGTATGTGGGATTTTATAAATATATATCCGCTTACTAACGGCGCAATAGGGTCTCATCCGCTAAAAGAAAATGCGGGAAATCAATCAACTGCAATATATACATATGCCAATATATATATATTGCTATATATATAATATATAATACCAATTCCACTTCAAGGTGGAATATCGCGGTATATGTGTGTAATAAATAACCTCCGCTTACTAACGGCGTATAGGGTCTATTCATATCCAATATATATATATATAACAATCATCATTCAAGCATTCACTCAACACAGTCAAACAATTTTAAATCTAACTATTTAAAATTTAAATAAACAACAAAATTCCTTTTGAGTGAGAAGTTCTCACCTTTATTCCCGTTTGCAATCCACTTCCAATTCAACTTGTTTTCTTCATTTATACCTTGTATAAATATTTACACAATTTATTAATATTCGAACAGATCGAATAAATTAAATTTTCATTAGATAATTTTAATTCATCGGTGATTTCATTTTTAAAAATTAAATTAACTTATAGTTATATTTTTAAACCAGTTTCTTCTTTAACAAATTTATTTTAACTAAAAATAAAATTTCCTTTTAAATAAATTCTATTCAACTACGATTTAATTTTTAAAACTAAATTTTCTTCTTAAATAGGTTTAATTAACTTATCCTTAAATTGAATTTATTCAACTAATTATTTCAATCTCAAGTTAATGATTTCTATTTTAAACTAAAAATTAAAGATTCAAACTGATTTTCCTTTTAAAATAATTCTAACATCTTGCTTATATAAATTTTCTTAAATCTTTTAAAATTCCTTTTTATAAATTTTAAATCAACAAATTTTTCTTAAATAAAATTATTTTTCTTTTTACCCAATTTCTATTAACTAATTATTTTCTGTTTATAAATTATATATTTTTTTTTTGTTTACTGTTTAAAATTTTTTTCCCTATACCTGTTCATAAAAAAAAAAAAACTGCTGCTCATCATTTTTTTTCTTTTCATTATTATTTTTACCACTGAATACATATAAAAATTGAAAACAAAAATAAATAATAATAAAAAAAAACGTAAATATCTCACCTTTTTGCTGATGAACTCGACACCCACAAAATCGCACATCCATCACTCGCGAGCACCATCCACTGCCTCGAATTGCGCGCTTCCCTGCCCTAGCCGCCTACGCGATCGTGGCCGCCCCACTTGAATCCTAGTCGTCGCCCTACGACTCCCCCCAATGCCGCAATCCATTGCCGTGCTCCACCTTCAATCGCGCAACCCACACCGTCGCGCACCCCCCCCATTCGACGCCGCTAACACCATCGAATCGCGCGCCGCCTCACGCGCGCGCGAGCGCCAACATGAAGTCGCGAGTCGCCTCCTGTAATTTGCGCGACCCTCCACATCAATCCATCGCCCAAAATCACCACTCCACCTTCACGAAATCGCGCGCCGCCGCGCCTCCACCAGGTCGCGACCCCCACCGCAACAATCCCCCCTTTCTCGAGTTCGAACAGCATCGTGTTTTTAAAAGGGAGAGGCTCGGCATTAATTATACATCGTGAGGAAGAGGTTTTGATTTTATAATTTGGGAACGGACCCCATTGTTTTATTTGATTTGAACGAACAGAAGAAGGAGGGGGAACGAGATATTTAAGGTTGAACGAAGCATGGTTTACACGATATGGTATCGTGATTTTAGGCGTGATCTTCTGCGTGAGAAAAGGGAGAACGTGTACTGATGTTGACAAAATTTTAATTTAAATTCAAATTAAATATTGAATTCGGTTTAAAATTTCAATGCGTTTACTCACCGTGTGCTCACATATTAACTCCAAAAATACGAAATTTGAAATCTGGCAATAATTCAATATTACGGACCCAATGGAACTTGTTTCGTCGAATTCCGAGACTGTGCCTCGGACGGCTATTTTTGAATATCGATTCAAACGATTAAATTTCAAAACTGAACAAAGCAGTTTCAAATTCAATTCTGAAGCTTCTAAAATCTTCAATATTATCAATATGAATTTTACAAGCCTTTGAAATATTTTTAATCGGCTTAAAATTGAAGATTCAAATTTTTATTCAACTCTCTATAGATTAAATTCTATAATTTAATCGCCATATTCAAAGTTATATTGAAAATTCAATCCAAACCATCATTCAAATATTTAAAATAAATTAAATATTTTCAAATTGAATTGTTCAAAATTCCGGGTCGTTGCAATCTTTCCCCCTTAAAAGAATTTCGTCCCGAAATTACAAGTTAAGAAGAATGCCCCTATCCCGTCTATCATTTTTCACAATCCAAATAGTTTTATCAACTTTCTAAAACAAATCTTTCTACTAAAGATTCATTATCATTTCAACTAGCTTTCCAACTTCAATTATAGGTTTCAAACCAATATTGTTCTCCTTAACAATTCAAGTTTAAATTCAAATTCAAATTTCAAACTTTCAAATTTTTCTCAAAATTTTTCTAACACCATAAATTTTCGAAAAATTTCGCCAGCGTTTCCTTTGCGCGGCTCGATCGGTACGACTACAAAATGGCACCACGGCCCCTCAGAATCAAAAAGAAAAGAGAAAAGCCAAGTGGCTAGAGAAGAAAGTCATCAAATCTCATACTGAAATTCAAATACGTACCTTTTTGTCGAGCAATTCAATTTTAACTTTGAAATCAAAATCTCAATTCCTTTATACACCTGTATAACCTGCTAGTAGTAGTAGCATACAAATCCAAATACAATATTCAAACCAATTTGCCAATTCTATTGCAAAATTTTGATATATGTTTCTTATATAGTTTAACTTCACTATTGAAGTTACATATTCATTTCATTCAATTTTACTCTTCAATTCAATTTCATTCACAATTTAAATTCCATTTGAATTCAATTCACAATTTGAAATTCCATTCGAATTTAATTCTCAATTCTAAATATTGAATTCTATCGATTTACTTTCATTTGCTAATTCATTTTAATATTCAATTCATTCCATTTGAAATTATTTCACAAATGAATAAATTATCAAGTTAATTTTCTTGAATCCAATCCATCTTATTTTATTCCATATACTAGTGATAATAATTCTATATTATCACTTCTAACAATCATGCAACCATATACTATAATAATTCATAGAAAACCATTTCTTTTCTATACAAAAATAGTTTTGGGCAAAATTACTTTATTTACCCGATTCAAAAACAATTTTATATTCACTAACAAATACGCTCTCATATCTATTATTACACTCAAACTCATTCTAGAGTACTGCTGACTCTATCTCTAACGAGTAATACCCAACAGAACCATGGTTGTCGCTTAACCAACAGCTCTGATACCAAATTGTAACGATTGCGATTTTTCGACTTTCGAAAATTCAACATCGATACTCACTTTATCGACTGCCGAGAAATCGAAGGCCGAAAACCCGAAATGTTATGGGTTTAAGAAAGAAGAAAGAAAGAAGAAGAGAAGAAGGCAGAAGATGGAGAGAAGAAAGAACAGAAAATTTTAAAATAGAATAAAAAGAGAGTAGAAAATGGAACGGAACAGAAAACAACAGAACAATAACAGAATCTCACAATTCGCAGCGGAACAACATATAATAGATAAATGAATAATCTTTACACAAAGAACTATATCAGTTATTACATTACATTTCATTACATCATATCACCAGAGTGTACAACATCAAACAATGCAGCGGTAAAGAAATACTAAGTACTAGTAATACGCCATGCTATCCATCTTGCCTCCAGCAACTCCAGAATATCCAGAATATCCTGATAAACCTTAACTCTTGACTGCCCGTGTGGAAATTGGTGGGCACCCAGAGTTTAGGAAGGAAAACAATAAACTCCAAGTCAGTCATGTGACTGGTGCGAGAACTCAAAACAGTTTATTTTCTTTAAAATAAAAATAGAGGGATATTTTTATTTCAATTCGCAATGCTTTTAAAAATGAGACTACCATAAGGCCTCCCGCACACACACACAATGCAAACGCAGAATCGGAGGAGATTTCTCCTTATGATAGTCAAAGATGCTTGATACGCATTAAAACCAAATCAATTTTGATATTATTATTAGTGCATGGTGTAGAAGAAATTCATTTCGAAAATAAAGGTATAAATCTTAGCCAACATAGACATTTCGAACTATGCCTACTATAGCTACCATCCAAACAGTGTTGCGACACCATAAGTGAATGATAGGTTCTACAACTAAAACCGTACAAGTTTCGTATTGTTTCTTTGGATTTCCAACAAATGGTCAGGCCAAGGAACTTCCCATTGCCACATGAGAATGCCTCTGGAAAGACATCCCCGAGAACCAAACCGGAACTCTGCCAACACAAGGCCGGGTTACCCCTAACTGGGTAACTACTGACACGAGCACGCCATTCCCCGATCGTAAACGACCTTTCTCACGGGATCCCGATAGCCAACAACCACAAAGTAATAAATTCGTAGTAACCACATAGGTTAAATATCTGGGCTCCATACCATGATACCACCTCTATCCAGAAGGAAATGTACATACCCTAAAGGGTGCTACCCCTCATAACCTTGCCGCATCTTTCCTGTTTTGACCATTTTCGGGGTGTGAGGCTCGACGAAGTCACGTCCACAAAAACATACTTTATACAAAAGCCATGCTTTGGGTCAACAAATGATCAACACAATGATCACCAAGATAGACGATCAAATAAACGATCCTATCACAATAATCAACACAATGATCATTTCAGCAACACTCAGCATGTCACATTACCAAATTGGGAATATATCGCTGATAACTTCAACTATATAACCTCTGAGCTCGTACGTCTCAGAGAAGGGTGTTAAGCTAAAAGAATAAATTCTCCGCCACCAACAGAAATATATTTGTAAGAAATCGGCTTTATATCTCAACTTGTAATGTCAGACATACAATCCATACAAGTCTGTTCCGGGCTCGAACAAAACCGAAGGCACTTACAAAGAAGTCCTTGCAATCCGGATATTCACTAATCACGTTCGGACTTCCCATCATATATGGAGTCTCTATACCGGGGACCAGTCGATGCAAAGACATTCGACAAGAAACCCTTTCGTTTTCGAAATATCCGGTCTTCAACACCGGTCTTCGAATGCAATTCATAATGACGTATCACATATTCGGAATGGGTTATATGACCCCATGGTCCTTTCCCGGTTAACCCGAATAGTGAGCGCTTATTTTAAAAAAATAAGTGTCGCATTCAATTTCAAGCAAATCACAACAAATACCATTCAAAGGTAAATATTGATAGTCGGTTATTGAACTATCAATAGATATGCACAACATCAACAGAATCCAAATGATTTTCCAAATTATTTAATTTCCAAAAATATCTTTAGAAGATATAAACATAATTTACATTCTTTAAAAATAAATCAACATTATTTTTAAACCCATTTTCCAATTTCATTTATAAATTCCATATTGAATTTATATTCTAAAATATTTATGAATATACGATTTCAAATATTCATTTTCAATTTATCTTCAAAAAGATAAATTCCCAACATATTCTCTTTATATTGGAAAATATTTCCATACTTATTTATTTATAAGTAATTCACAGATTTTATTTATTTTCTATACTTGGAAAATATTCCATATACTCTAATCGAAATTAAGTATATATTTCATTCGTTAAGGAAATCATTCACTTAAACATATTTATTTGGGCCAAAACGAATGTTGTGTAAAACATCGTTACGACAACCCAAAATCACTAGTATAGGGATTCGAAATTAAAATAGATATATAAATCCCAATACTATATAAAACATTTCCTTTCGGAAATCATCTACTATAACAACAGTGTTATAGTCCACCATTTCCTTTTATTTCTCGAAAACATCTATTTCAACGATAAATGTTGAAATCTATGGTTTAGAATCTCAACATCTTTTAAAACATCTTTAGATCGTTTTAATTCTATTTCAAACATCACATCCAAAATAATTTCTTTAACTTATTATTCACTATTCAAAAACGTGAATATATACTTTGTTAATAAATTTCATCACTTCTATTCATTTTATTTTAAAGGATTATTCACTGTTCAAAAACGTGAATATAACTCCATAAATAAATTATAACAATTTACTTATTAAAAATAAGTAGTTTGCGGATTTATAAAACAATGTTTATAATTTCCATATTGAATTCATTTTATATCAGCTCCTTTTATAAATTCCTTTATTAACCTATTTAAATTTATATCTCAATGATATACTACAATTTCATATTATAAGTCAAACACTTATAATTTATTTGTTTGCAAAAACATTCTTTTAAACTTCCCAAATTTATAAATCTTATAACTTATAAGATTCATTTAAAAATCTATTTCTTTACAAATTTTATAAACCTACTTCTTATAAAATTCCATTTATAACTTCAGCGTTATAATTCTATAATTCCATTTCTATTTATGAAATTCATTCACAATTTATTCTAACACTTATAAGAGTTCGTTTTATAATTCCCATATTTTCAATTTATAAATATCAATTTATAAATCTTTTAATATAAAACAATTTATATTATTATTTTAAAACATCTTTCAGCTCCTTATAATTTCATCATTTTAATTTATAAAATAATCAAATTTCATAAATTCTATAGATTTCATTCCTTTATGAAATTCATTTACAAATCATTCTATCACCTATAAAAGCTCGTTTTATAATTCAAGATATTCTAAATTTATAAATATCAACTTATAAATCTTTTAATATAAAACAATTTATATTATTACTTTAAACATCTTTAAACTCTTTTATAATTTCATCATTCTGATTTATAAAATAAAATTTTTATAAATCCTATTTTAAACCTCTTATAAAAAAATTCAGAATTCCCATTTCAAACTATTTTATAAAATCACTAATCCCATATTTTCAAAAATCAACTTTTAACTGTATTTCTCAAAAATCATAATTTTCATAATATTAAAATTATAACGTTTATTTGTTTAAGATGAATCAATTCCAAAAATATTTTATAAACGTATATTTCCAAGAATCACTATAGAAATTAAAATCGTTGTTTTAACTTCAAAAATTGGATCCGATGATGCAACACATCAAATAGTCAATCACGACTTTCAAACATCATATATCATCCATGATAAACAATCGAATATCACAATATATGAAATCAAATAAATATTTGTGAGGAATCCAGTTGGATCCCTCCAACCTGTCTCCCTGCATCCACAGACATTAGCACAATACCAATTCCGTTTCAAGACGGAATATCGCGGTATGTGGGATTTTATAAATATATATCCGCTTACTGACGGTGCAATAGGGTCTCATCCGCTAAAAGAAAATGCGGGAAATCAATCAACTACAATATATACATATGCCAATATATATATATTGCTATATATATAATATATAATACCAATTCCACTTCAAGGTGGAATATCGCGGTATATGAGTGTAATAAATAACCTCCGCTTACTAACGGCGTATAGGGTCTATTCACATCCAATATATATATATATAACAATCATCATTCAAGCATTCACTCAACACAGTCAAACAATTTTAAATCTAACTATTTAAAATTTAAATAAACAACAAAATTCCTTTTAAGTGAGAAGTTCTCACCTTTATTCCCGTTTGCAATCCACTTCCAATTCAACTTGTTTTCTTCATTTATACCTTGTATAAATATTTACACAATTTATTAATATTCGAACAGATCGAATAAATTAAATTTTCATTAGATAATTTTAATTCATCGGTGATTTCATTTTTAAAAATTAAATTAACTTATAGTTTTATTTTTAAACCAGTTTCTTCTTTAACAAATTTATTTTAACTAAAAATAAAATTTCCTTTTAAATAAATTCTATTCAACTACGATTTAATTTTTAAAACTAAATTTTCTTCTTAAATAGGTTTAATTAACTTATCCTTAAATTGAATTTATTCAACTAATTATTTCAATCTCAAGTTAATGATTTCTATTTTAAACTAAAAATTAAAGATTCAAACTGATTTTCCTTTTAAAATAATTCTAACATCTTGCTTATATAAATTTTCTTAAATCTTTTAAAATTCCTTTTTATAAATTTTAAATCAACAAATTTTTCTTAAATAAAATTGATTTTCTTTTTACCAATTTCTATTAACTAATTATTTTCTGTTTATAAATTTTATATTTTTTTTTGTTTACTGTTTAAAATTTTTTTCCCTATACCTGTTCATAAAAAAAACTGCTGCTCATCATTTTTTTTTCTTTTCATTATTATTTTTACCTCTGAATACATATAAAAATCGAAAACAAAAATAAATAATAATAAAAAAAAACGTAAATATCTCACCTTTTTGCTGATGAACTCGACACCCACAAAATCGCACATCCATCACTCGCGAGCACCATCCACTGCCTCGAATTGCGCGCTTCCCTGCCCTAGCCGCCTACGCGATCGTGGCCGCCCCACTTGAATCCTAGTCGTCGCCCTACGACTCCCCCCAATGCCGCAATCCATTGCCGTGCTCCACCTTCAATCGCGCAACCCACACCGTCGCGCACCCCCCATTCGACGCCGCTAACACCATCGAATCGCGCGCCGCCTCACGCGCGCGCGAGCTCCAACATGAAGTCGCGAGTCGCCTCCTGTAATTTGCGCGACCCTCCACATCAACCCATCGCCCAAAATCACCACTCCACCTTCACGAAATCGCGCGCCGCCGCGCCTCCACCAGGTCGCGACCCCCACCGCAACAGTCCCCCCTTTCTCGAGTTCGAACAGCATCGTGTTTTTAAAAGGGAGAGGCTTGGCATTAATTATACATCGTGAGGAAGAGGTTTTGATTTTATAATTTGGGAACGAACCCCATTGTTTTATTTGATTTGAACGAACAGAAGAAGGAGGGGGAACGAGATATTTAAGGTTGAACGAAGCATGGTTTACACGATATGGTATCGTGATTTTAGGCGTGATCTTCTGCGTGAGAAAAGGGAGAACGTGTACTGATGTTGACAAAATTTTAATTTAAATTCAAATTAAATATTGAATTCGGTTTAAAATTTCAATGCGTTTACTCACCGTGTGCTCACATATTAACTCCAAAAAATACGAAATTTGAAATCTGGCAATAATTCAATATTACGGACCCAATGGAACTTGTTTCGTCGAATTCCGAGACTGTGCCTCGGACGTCTATTTTTGAATATCGATTCAAACGATTAAATTTCAAAACTGAACAAAGCAGTTTCAAATTCAATTCTGAAGCTTCTAAAATCTTCAATATTATCAATATGAATTTTACAAGCCTTTGAAATATTTTTAATCGGCTTAAAATTGAAGATTCAAATTTTTATTCAACTCTCCATAGATTAAATTCTATAATTTAATCGCCATATTCAAAGTTATATTGAAAGTTCAATCCAAACCATCATTCAAATATTTAAAATAAATTAAATATTTTCAAATTGAATTGTTCAAAATTCCGGGTCGTTACAATCTTTCCCCCTTAAAAGAATTTCGTCCCGAAATTACAAGTTAAGAAGAATGCCCCTATCCCGTCTATCATTTTTCACAATCCAAATAGTTTTATCAACTTTCTAAAACAAATGTTTCTACTAAAGATTCATTATCATTTCAACTAGCTTTCCAACTTCAATTATAGGTTTCAAACCAATATTGTTCTCCTTAACAATTCAAGTTTAAATTCAAATTCAAATTTCAAACTTTCAAATTTTTCTCAAAATTTTTCTAACACCATAAATTTTCGAAAAATTTCGCCAGCGTTTCCTTTGCGCGGCTCGATCGGTACGACTACAAAATGGCACCACGGCCCCTCAGAATCAAAAAGAAAAGAGAAAAGCCAAGTGGCTAGAGAAGAAAGTCATCAAATCTCATACTGAAATTCAAATACGTACCTTTTTGTCGAGCAATTCAATTTTAACTTTGAAATCAAAATCTCAATTCCTTTATACACCTGTATAACCTGCTAGTAGTAGTAGCATACAAATCCAAATACAATATTCAAACCAATTTGCCAATTCTATTGCAAAATTTTGATATATGTTTCTTATATATTTTAACTTCACTATTGAAGTTACATATTCATTTCATTCAATTTTACTCTTCAATTCAATTTCATTCACAATTTAAATTCCATTTGAATTCAATTCACAATTTGAAATTCCATTCGAATTTAATTCTCAATTCTAAATATTGAATTCTATCGATTTACTTTCATTTGCTAATTCATTTTAATATTCAATTCATTCCATTTGAAATTATTTCACAAATGAATAAATTATCAAGTTAATTTTCTTGAATCCAATCCATCTTATTTTATTCCATATACTAGTGATAATAATTCTATATTATCACTTCTAACAATCATGCAACCATATACTATAATAATTCATAGAAAACCATTCCTTTTCTATACAAAAATAGTTTTGGGCAAAATTACTTTATTTACCCGATTCAAAAACAATTTTATATTCACTAACAAATACGCTCTCATATCTATTATTACACTCAAACTCATTCTAGAGTACTGCTGACTCTATCTCTAACGAGTAATACCCAACAGAACCATGGTTGTCGCTTAACCAACAGCTCTGATACCAAATTGTAACGATCGCGATTTTTCGACTTTCGAAAATTCAACATCGATACTCACTTTATCGACTGCCGAGAAATCGAAGGCCGAAAACCCGAAATGTTATGGGTTTAAGAAAGAAGAAAGAAAGAAGAAGAGAATAAGGTAGAAGATGGAGAGAAGAAAGAATAGAAAATTTTAAAATAGAAGAAAAAGAGAATAGAAAATGGAACGGAACAGAAAACAACAGAACAATAACAGAATCTCACAATTCGCAGCAGAACAACATATAATAGATAAATGAATTATCTTTACACAAAGAACTATATCAGTTATTACATTACATTTCATTACATCATATCATCAGAGTGTACAACATCAAACAATGCAGCGGTAAAGAAATACTAAGTACTAGTAATACGCCATGCTATCCATCTTGCCTCCAGCAACTCCAGAATATCTAGAATATCCTGATAAACCTTAACTCTTGACTGCCCGTGTGGAAATTGGTGGGCACCCAGAGTTTAGGAAGGAAAACAATAAACTCCAAGTCAGTCATGTGACTGGTGCGAGAACTCAAAACAGTTTATTTTCTTTAAAATAAAAATAGAGGGATATTTTTATTTCAATTCGCAATGCTTTTAAAAATGAGACTACCATAAGGCCTCCCGCACACACACACAATGCAAACGCAGAATCGGAGGAGATTTCTCCTTATGATAATCAAAGATGCTTGATACGCATTAAAACCAAATCAATTTTGATATTATTATTAGTGCATAGTGTAGAAGAAATTCATTTCGAAAATAAAGGTATAAATCTTAGCCAACATAGACATTTCGAACTATGCCTACTATAGCTACCATCCAAACAGTGTTGCGACACCATAAGTGAATGATAGGTTCTACAACTAAAACCGTACAAGTTTCGTATTGTTTCTTTGGATTTCCAACAAATGGTCAGGCCAAGGAACTTCCCATTGCCACATGAGAATGCCTCTGGAAAGACATCCTCGAGAACCAAACCGGAACTCTGCCAACACAAGGCCGGGTTACCCCTAACTGGGTAACTACTGACACGAGCACGCCATTCCCCGATCGTAAACGATCTTTCTCACGGGATCCCGATAGCCAACAACCACAAAGTAATAAATTCGTAGTAACCACATAGGTTAAATATCTGGGCTCCATACCATGATACCACCTCTATCCAGAAGGAAATGTACATACCCTAAAGGGTGCTACCCCTCATAACCTTGCCGCATCTTTCCTGTTTTGACCATTTTCGGGGTGTGAGGCTCGACGAAGTCACGTCCACAAAAACATACTTTATACAAAAGCCATGCTTTGGGTCAACAAATGATCAACACAATGATCACCAAGATAGACGATCAAATAAACGATCCTATCACAATAATCAACACAATGATCATTTCAGCAACACTCAGCATGTCACATTACCAAATTGGGAATATATCGCTGATAACTTCAACTATATAACCTCTGAGCTCGTACGTCTCAGAGAAGGGTGTTAAGCTAAAAGAATAAATTCTCCGCCACCAACAGAAATATATTTGAAAGAAATCGGCTTTATATCTCAACTTGTAATGTCAGACATACAATCCATACAAGTCTGTTCCGGGCTCGAAAAAAACCGAAGGCACTTACAAAGAAGTCCTTGCAATCCGGATATTCACTAATCACGTTCGGACTTCCCATCACATATGGAGTCTCTATACCGGGGACCAGTCGATGCAAATACATTCGACAAGAAACCCTTTCGTTTTCGAAAATATCCGGTCTTCAACACCGGTCTTCGAATGCAATTCATAACGACGTATCACATATTCGGAATGGGTTATACGACCCCATGGTCCTTTCCCGGTTAACCCGAATAGTGAGCGCTTATTTTAAAAAAATAAGTGTCGCATTCAATTTCAAGCAAATCACAACAAATACCATTCAAAGGTAAATATTGATAGTCGGTTATTGAACTATCAATAGATATGCACAACATCAACAGAATCCAAATGATTTTCCAAATTATTTAATTTCCAAAAATATCTTTAGAAGATATAAACATAATTTACATTCTTTAAAAATAAATCAACATTTATTTTTAAACCCATTTTCCAATTTCATTTATAAATTCCATATTGAATTTATATTCTAAAATATTTATGAATATACGATTTCAAATATTCATTTTCAATTTATCTTCAAAAAGATAAATTCCCAACATATTCTCTTTATATTGGAAAATATTTCCATACTTATTTATTTATAAGTAATTCACAGATTTTATTTATTTTCTATACTTGGAAAATATTCCATATACTCTAATCGAAATTAAGTATATATTTCATTCGTTAAGGAAATCATTCACTTAAACATATTTATTTGGGCCAAAACGAATGTTGTGTAAAACATCGTTACGACAACCCAAAATCACTAGTATAGGGATTCGAAATTAAAATAGATATATAAATCCCAATACTATATAAAACATTTCCTTTCGGAAATCATCTACTATAACAACAGTGTTATAGTCCACCATTTCCTTTTATTTCTCGAAAACATCTATTTCAACGATAAATGTTGAAATCTATGGTTTAGAATCTCAACATCTTTTAAAACATCTTTAGATCGTTCTAATTCTATTTCAAACATCACATCCAAAATAATTTCTTTAACTTATTATTCACTATTCAAAAACGTGAATATATACTTTGTTAATAAATTTCATCACTTCTATTCATTTTATTTTAAAGGATTATTCACTGTTCAAAAACGTGAATATAACTCCATAAATAAATTATAACAATTTACTTATTAAAAATAAGTAGTTTGCGGATTTATAAAACAACGTTTATAATTTCCATATTGAATTCATTTTATATCAGCTCCTTTTATAAATTCCTTTATTAACCTATTTAAATTTATATCTCAATGATATACTACAATTTCATATTATAAGTCGAACACTTATAATTTATTTGTTTGCAAAAACATTCTTTTAAACTTCCCAAATTTATAAATCTTATAACTTATAAGATTCATTTAAAAATCTATTTCTTTACAAATTTTATAAACCAACTTCTTATAAAATTCCATTTATAACTTCAGCGTTATAATTCTATAATTCCATTTCTATTTATGAAATTCATTCACAATTTATTCTAACACTTATAAGAGTTCGTTTTATAATTCCCATATTTTCAATTTATAAATATCAATTTATAAATCTTTTAATATAAAACTATTTATATTATTATTTTAAAACGTCTTTCACCTCCTTATAATTTCATCATTTTAATTTATAAAATAATCAAATTTCATAAATTCTATAGATTTCATTCCTTTATGAAATTCATTTACAAATCATTCTATCACCTATAAAAGCTCGTTTTATAATTCAAGATATTCTAAATTTATAAATATCAACTTATAAATCTTTTAATATAAAACAATTTATATTATTACTTTAAACATCTTTAAACTCTTTTATAATTTCATCATTCTGATTTATAAAATAAAAATTTTATAAATCCTATTATAAACCTCTTATAAAAAAATTCAGAATTCCCATTTCAAACTATTTTATAAAATCACTAATCCCATATTTTCAAAAATCAACTTTTAACTGTATTTCTCAAAAATCATAATTTTCATAATATTAAAATTATAACGTTTATTTGTTTAAGATGAATCAATTCCAAAAATATTTTATAAACGTATATTTCCAAGAATCACTTTAGAAATTAAAATCGTTGTTTTAACTTCAAAAATTGGATCCGATGATGCAACACATCAAATAGTCAATCACGACTTTCAAACATCATATATCATCCATGATAAACAATCGAATATCACAATATATGAAATCAAATAAATATTTGTGAGGAATCCAGTTGGATCCCTCCAACCTGTCTCCCTGCATCCACAGACATTAGCACAATACCAATTCCGTTTCAAGACGGAATATCGCGGTATGTGGGATTTTATAAATATATATCCGCTTACTAACGGCGCAATAGGGTCTCATCCGCTAAAAGAAAATGCGGGAAATCAATCAACTGCAATATATACATATGCCAATATATATATATATTGCTATATATATAATATATAATACCAATTCCACTTCAAGGTGGAATATCGCGGTATATGTGTGTAATAAATAACCTCCGCTTACTAACGGCGTATAGGGTCTATTCACATCCAATATATATATATAACAATCATCATTCAAGCATTCACTCAACACAGTCAAACAATTTTAAATCTAACTATTTAAAATTTAAATAAACAACAAAATTCCTTTTGAGTGAGAAGTTCTCACCTTTATTCCCGTTTGCAATCCACTTCCAATTCAACTTGTTTTCTTCATTTATACCTTGTATAAATATTTACACAATTTATTAATATTCGAACAGATCGAATAAATTAAATTTTCATTAGATAATTTTAATTCATCGGTGATTTCATTTTTAAAAATTAAATTAACTTATAGTTTTATTTTTAAACCAGTTTCTTCTTTAACAAATTTATTTTAACTAAAAATAAAATTTCCTTTTAAATAAATTCTATTCAACTACGATTTAATTTTTAAAACTAAATTTTCTTCTTAAATAGGTTTAATTAACTTATCCTTAAATTGAATTTATTCAACTAATTATTTCAATCTCAAGTTAATGATTTCTATTTTAAACTAAAAATTAAAGATTCAAACTGATTTTCCTTTTAAAATAATTCTAACATCTTGCTTATATAAATTTTCTTAAATCTTTTAAAATTCCTTTTTATAAATTTTAAATCAACAAATTTTTCTTAAATAAAATTATTTTTCTTTTTACCCAATTTCTATTAACTAATTATTTTCTGTTTATAAATTTTATATTTTTTTTTGTTTACTGTTTAAAATTTTTTTCCCTATACCTGTTCAGAAAAAAAAAACTGCTGCTCATCATTTTTTTTTCTTTTCATTATTATTTTTACCTCTGAATACATATAAAAATTGAAAACAAAAATAAATAATAATAAAAAAAAACGTAAATATCTCACCTTTTTGCTGATGAACTCGACACCCACAAAATCGCACATCCATCACTCGCGAGCACCATCCATTGCCTCGAATTACGCGCTTCCCTGCCCTAGCCGCCTACGCGATCGTGGCCGCCCCACTTGAATCCTAGTCGTCGCCCTACGACTCCCCCCAATGCCGCAATCCATTGCCGTGCTCCACCTTCAATCGCGCAACCCACACCGTCGCGCACCCCCCCATTCGACGCCGCTAACACCATCGAATCACGCGCCACCTCACGCGCGCGCGAGCGCCAACTTGAAGTCGCGAGTCGCCTCCTGTAATTTGCGCGACCCTCCACATCAACCCATCGCCCAAAATCACCACTCCACCTTCACGAAATCGCGCGCCGCCGCGCCTCCACCAGGTCGCGACCCCCCCTCCCCCGCAACAATCCCCCCTTTCTCGAGTTCGAACAGCATCGTGTTTTTAAAAGGGAGAGGCTCGGCATTAATTATACATCGTGAGGAAGAGGTTTTGATTTTATAATTTGGGAACGAACCCCATTGTTTTATTTGATTTGAACGAACAGAAGAAGGAGGGGGAACGAGATATTTAAGGTTGAAGAAGCATGGTTTACACGATATGGTATCGTGATTTTAGGCGTGATCTTCTGCGTGAGAAAAGGGAGAACGTGTACTGATGTTGACAAAATTTTAATTTAAATTCAAATTAAATATTGAATTCGGTTTAAAATTTCAATGCGTTTACTCACCGTGTGCTCACATATTAACTCCAAAAAATACGAAATTTGAAATCTGGCAATAATTCAATATTACGGACCAAATGGAACTTGTTTCGTCGAATTCCGAGACTGTGCCTCGGACGGCTATTTTTGAATATCGATTCAAACGATTAAATTTCAAAACTGAACAAAGCAGTTTCAAATTCAATTCTGAAGATTCAAATTTTTATTCAACTCTCTATAGATTAAATTCTATAATTTAATCGCCATATTCAAAGTTATATTGAAAATTCAATCCAAACCATCATTCAAATATTTAAAATAAATTAAATATTTTCAAATTGAATTGTTCAAAATTCCGGGTCGTTACACAACACAAGGCCGAGTTACCCCTAACTGAGTAACAACTGACCGAATATGCCATCCCCCGGTCCTTTGGGACCTTTATCCGAGAGCTCTCTAATCAATTCACACAATCATAACAAAGTGTTTTCAACATGAGTAAGTATCTGGGCTCCATACCATGATACCACCCTTTTCCAGAAGGAAATGCACATATCCTAAAGGGCGCTACCCCTCATAACCTTGCTGCTTCTTTCCTGTTTTGACCATTCCCGAGCTGTGAGGCTCGACGAAGTCACGTCCACAAAAACATACTTTATACAAAAGCCATGCTTTGGGTCAACAAATGATCATAGAAATGATCACCAGGATAGACGATCAAATAAATGATCCTATCACAAATAATCAACACAATGATCATTTCACAGCAACACTCAGCATGTCACATTACCAAATTGGGAATATATCGCTGATAACTTCAACTATATAACCTCTGAGTTCGTACGTCTCAAAGAAGGGTGTTAAGCTAAAAGAATAAATTCTCCGCCACCAACAGAAATATATTTGAAAGAAATCGGCTTTATATCTCAATTTGTAACGTCAGACATACTATCCATACAAGTCTGTTCTGGGATCGAACAGAACCGAAGGCACTTACAAAGAAGTCCTTGCAATCCGGATATTCACAATCCCGATCGGATTTCCCATCACTTAGGGAGTTTCTATACCGGCGCGACTCGGTGCAGAAACAATCGATAGATCATCCTATCGCTTTCGCAAATACCCGGTCTTCATCAACGGTCTTCAAATGCTATCCATATACGACGTATCACATATTCGGAATGGGTTATACGACACAAAGGTCCTTTCCCGGCTAAACCGAATAGTGAGCGAAAATATTTTTAAAACATATGGATATGGGATTTCAATTAAGTCACAACTTAATAATTCAAAACTTTTCTTCAAATGGTTTAAATAAATTACCATTTTCAATCTTTAAACAAAAAGATTCATTTTCACAACCTTTAACGGTTTAAACAATTTTCATATTTTAATCTTTTAAATAAAAGATTCATTCACAGATTTTCCAAATCAATTTTCATTTCAATTTGATTAACTCGTTAAATCTTTAAATCAAAGATTTAACTTATAGCCTTCAAGACAATTTTATTTCAATTTGATTTAAACAAATCATCAATTTAAATCTGTTAAAAATAAACAGATGTAATTCATAGCTTTCAAAAAGAATTCATTCATAACTTAGGAAAATCATTTCTCTATTCAATCTTGAAATTCCCCTACTTAACTGGAATCTCAGTTCTTATCTAAAAGTGTTTATCATTTGAAAACAACAGTTATCATTTTGGAAATCTGATTCATTTATACGAGTTGAAATCCTTGGGTTAAATTCAAATTCTCAAAAATAATACTTTAAAAATGATTTAACTCATAATGACTAGTATAATATCATTAATCCCTAGTTTCAAATTATAGAATTCAATTTCAAGTCTTGAATTTAAATTTAAATCAAATTATTTAAATTCCAAAACTTAACCAAGTAATTTAAAAATAATAAATTTTATTTTGAAATTTCATTCTAAAAGCTTTTCACATTTATTCCGATTCCATTTCCAAAACATTTGAATTTAAAAATTCAAATTTTAACTATTTCAAAAATCTGTGACTTAACCGATTTCCTCGTGAAATCCATAATTGTGTGTGTATGGTGTGGTCCAGGGGTTTAACACAATAGTGCAACATCATTTCAATCATCACAGATTAAAACACAAAAATATAGTTGATAAGCGATATAAACTATAACGCTTATCGACCATACACAGATTCACAAATAATATACAAATGTAAATAAATACACACAGCTCAATCTACAGAACAAAATATCACAAATCAGATAGGATAATCAATTCAAGGCAACTCATTTAATTCAATCATTCATAAGTAAGGTCAATCATTCAATAAACATTTATAAGCAGGATTAACTATTCTCTTAATCCTAATCAATTCAATTTATTTCCTAGTAAATTTATTTCTTATAAATTAATTATCTAATCCTGATTTATAAATTAATTACAAATAATTTGATATAAATTAATTTATCAAACACTTTAATTAATTATCCTTAATTAATAAATTAATTAGATTAACCTTAGGTAAATTACAAAATTATTTAACCTTTATTAATTTCATTAAATAATTATTTTTAAGTAATTAATTATCTTTATGGATAAATCAACATTTTAATTACATTAAATGAAATTTTATCTTAATCATTTGATTAATTAACTACTTACAATACCTAATTAATCTTCAATTAATTATAACTCATTAATTAGTAAATCTTTAATTAACTATCATTCAATTAATTATCCTTAACTGGCTACAATAAGCGCTCATCCCAAATCACTTATTTTAATGAGTCACAATTTAATTACATCGAGTAATTATACTTAGACTCCTTGATTAATCATTATTTAATTAAGTTAAATCATTTTCACCCTTTAATTATTTCTGAGGTAATTTATTCCTTTAATAATGGTTTAAAGGAATATTAAAGTGTATTTTAAAAACATTACTCTTTTTGAATTTAAATTTGAATTCCATTTTGAATTCAAGATTCAAAATGATTTACCATTTAACATTAGCCAAATTTAAATATAAATTTATAAAATTTTTTAAGAGAAATGAAAAAGAACATTTTATTACTTATATAAGAAAAGCCTGTAAATTAAACTACTTAATTCTTAGATAAAAATTTTAGCTTTTTAAATTACATTGCATTTTAACTGGCAAATTTTAATTTAAAACAATTTATTTAACCTTTCATTTAAAATCCTTAAATAGAAGAATTTTATCAAAATCAAATTTAAACATTTGTTTGGAACTAATTACCTAAAAAAAATTAATTTAAACTTGTTTTAAACATACAGATCTAAAAACTGATTTGAAATTTCATATTTGAATTCATAGAAGAACTTTGAATCCAATAATTTAACTTTGATTTAAAAACTTTGGTTTTAACTTGCTTTTAAAAACTTGATTTTTATTTCTTGATTTAAAAACCAAATTCATTTTTTTTTTCTAAACCTTGGATTCAAAAGTTCATTTGAATTACAAAGTTAAATTTTGAATTCAAAACCCCTGTTTTACATTCTGCTTTAAATTTAAATTTCATTTAAATTTTAAAAAAAAAAACAGAACTCTGTCAGGTTATAAACCCTGAAATAACTCATTGACCCGAGGCCCCCCCCCCCCCCCCGTTAATGCTTCGAGTAAATGACCTGATCCACTCGAGTGCGACGCGAGAAAAACTCTAGTTCCTCCCAGGCAACCAAATACCCAGAACACACAGTGCTCGTGCACGTGCACTTCCCCGTTGGCGATCTTCCGGCACCGCCACTACGTCGAACAAGTCGACGATCTCCCACGTACAAATCTCCGACCATCAGAACCTCCATCCTCCCTTCGAATCGAAAATGAGCATCAGGTCGAAACCTGGAACACGCGAAAACAAAAACCCCCCAAAACCTGGCAACGCCATGTTCTCCGACCCCCGACCACTGACCAGCCTACAACTCCGGCCTTCGACGCGTCAACTCGATCCCTTCCATCCCCCAGAACCCCGAGGCACTCGGTGATTCCCCGAGACAGCGGTGCACAAATTTCCCACGTGGGAAAAAATTAGGTTTACAAAACATATCCCCACACCGCCGCCACCACGACCAACCGGACCACCTTCCCCCATTTTCTTCGACCCTCCGATGGCTCCTCCATCACCAGAAGAAGGCTCAGCCCCTCCAGTCGCCACGATCATTAGAAATCGCCAAAAATGTATTTTCCAGAAAATTCCAAAACTTACATGCAATTCAACATTTAAAATTTGGATTTTTATTTTAAAAATCATACTTTTCAATGATGATTTGAGGCATATACCAGAATCAATATAACACGACATTTGATTTATCCCATTATTTAAGTTTCAACTGTATTTTTCTTACTTACAGGAAATTTTCAAACTAAAATACTTAAACTTGTTTTCAAAATCTAGATGGTGTTTAAGTTTCAACTTATCATGTTTGAAAATTTAAAAGTTATCAGGAAATAATAATAATAATAAACTTTGAATCAACTTCAACTTGAAAACTGGAACAGTTTGTTCCAGAGATTTTGTTCCAGAGATTTCAACAAGTGTATAACATCCATCCATATATGCAGAGAAACATACATATATATCACAAAAATAATTATCATAGAAAATGTAACCATATTCATTTTTAGATTAGAAAGGTGATGTTACTCACCTGGCAAAAGAAATTAAACAGAGCTGCATCATTTTGAACAGGCTGTAAACTGCTAGCTTGATCTTCTTGTTTATTTTGTTGAGAAGTTGTTTAAGTTTGAAAAAAATGAAAATGCTTGCTATATTTCTCTGATTTGCTTAGTCTTGGGAACGAACTGAAATGAATTTTGTTTGAAGTATGGAAAGAACTACCAATTGATATCCCTTTGTACAAGGTGATATCTGGTTTGTACAATACAGCATGGGTGAAGTTGCTTGTTTTAAATGGAAGTTTGTTTGAGTTTGAGTGATGTTACTTCAGTTTTTTTTTTTCTTGCTGAACGAGAAGGAATAGGTGTATATATGAAGCTACAGGTGTAGTTAGTACAACAGGGTGATATTATAATGCTTTGTTCAATAATTCTTTCTTCTTTTTATTTATTAATTATGCAGACATTTCTGTTGGTAGCCGAAATCATGCTTCAGTGGCTTGAGATATCTTAGTCCTAGGCTGCAATACTTTAGCATGCTAGAGAATATGGCATTTAATGCTTTGTACATTATGTTCTTACTTAAACATATACTTGCTGTCCTTGCATTCAAAAGTGTATACAGATTTTTCAACTTAGCCTACATATTCTTTTCTTCTTTCAGTTATGGTGGATGAAATTGAAGTGAGGGGTTGATGCATATACAACGGAAGCATGCAGTATATTATTTGTACAAGGTGGTGATCTGGTTTGTACAAAGGCATAGGTGAAGATGCTTGCTTGTACTTGTTTATACATATAAATGTATTTGTTCACTTCAGCCATACTTGTTTCCTCGGCCTGCATATCTACTTTACACTCTTTGAATCATGTATGTACAGTTCTTTGCTTTGTTTATGTTTTCTTGTCTTTGTCTTGCATACTTACTTTTATATTTGTTTGTATTTATTACTTTATAGTATGAATAACTTCTATTTTAACATGTTGTTAAAATTTATTTATGAGTTACTATATATATATATATATATTTTTCTTAATTTATTTTATAACTCCAATATTCATTAAACCATTCATCTAAGATTTAAATTCAAATCAAAATATATATATATACACACAAGATTTTATAATTTCAAATTGACTCATATATACCCAAATATACATACATATATATATATATATATATTCACATATATACATATATATACAATATTCAAAAATTTAAATGATTTATATAGAATATATTTGAACTCGGGGAAACTCACATCACTATTTATAATTAATTTTATAAATTTTTATTCAAAATTTCATTTAATTATTAATTTAAATTAAATAAAAATTCAGGATCGTTACAGGGATATTACGAGGAATATCAAATCCGACTTAAGTAATAAATGGTTGTTAAGAATATTCTCAAGTATTTATGAAATACTACTAAAATTTTATGAAACTATGAATTCCTTATGGTGTAACAATCCGCATATTTTACGATTGTATATTCAAATGATTTATTTAAATATATCATCGTTGGTTAGAATTAAAGTCTGAAATACTTTTTTCTATAAACAATCGAATTAGGACTCGGGACCATTTCCATTGAGTTCAAAACGGCATTTGCGGTCTTTTTGAGTATAAACATCGATATGTTTAGAGTTGAGTTGAATTTTGCTTTTTTTCTTTTGGGCTTTGGGTTTGGGTTTCAGCCAATTAACCAAACATAACACCTTAACTCCACCCCTCTCTCCTCTTCATTCATTATATTTTTCCTAACACTTCAAGCTAAAGTAAAAATGGGGGAAGAGAAAAGAAGTCAAAGTTCCTAAACTCTAGTTTTGCTAGGAAATTCAAATTCAAGCTCCAAAATCAAAAAGAAGCTTGGTAAGCATCATCTTCTTCTTCTCCACTTCAATCTCTCTCCAATTTTCAGAAATTCCTAAACCCTAACTTAGGAAGTATTTGCATTTGATCATAGATTGGAGCTTCTAGAGTTGAAGTTGAAGAGTGGTTGATCTTTCCTTTGTTTTAGAGCTTCACGTTTGTTGTGTTTTTGGTTTAAAGGTGAGTTCTCGAACTCACATCTATGTCTATACCTATGATAGTTGTTAGTATAAATTCCTAACATCTATTTATGTACATTTTCTTTTGAAATTGAATTGGTTTGGCGAATTTTTCAATTTTTGGTATTTTGAAGTCAAAATCTATGAAAATCCTATATTGGATGTTTTGACATGTTGTTTCGAGTGTATTGGAGAGCCTATAGGGCTGAGTTGTCGCTTGGCATAAATCCCTAGCCATCGTTGCTCGCTCGATTGCTTTTGAGATATTTGGCCATCATTGGCCTAGCAGATTTTTGCTTTGAGCTTCAGCTCAAACGTCTAGTAGTATGACCAGCCGTCTGAAACTACGGAATAAAAATTCCAGACTTTCAGCTCAGACGTCTGGGCGGTCTGGAAGAAAATTCTAGACCTTCAGCACAGACGTCAGGGGAAACCACCAGACGTATGACACTGTTTAATTCAGGAAAATTGCCTATTTCTATATGGATTTTCGTTTTATCGATTTTCGATTGATCTGATTAGTTGTTGATCACTTTTATCGACCTTGATGACTTCTTTTTCGGATTTTTGAAAATATCCATTTAATGGATTTGATATCGATTTCTATGGTTTTAATTCACGTCATCGATTGTGAATTTTTGTTGATTGGTTGTTTTTTCAATTATTTCTGCGATTTGTCACTTTAAAATACAAAGGTTTCCATACTAGTAGTGAGTATTCAAAATCCTTCACAAAAATGATTTTTAACGTTACTTTTAATATAAAGCTCATTTTGAAAATCGTTTTCCAGTCTATTAGTATATGTAAACCTTTACCTCATTCGTATGAGAAATCTAATTAAACGACTTAGCAAAACAAGTGGTATGAAACGCTTGCGTTTACTTAGTCGGTTAATTCTTGGACTTGTTCGATTGAAATCTTGTGACAATTTTTGAGTGGAAATCTACAATTTGTTCGTAAATACTTAAGTTAAGCCAGTGGTTACGAGACATGAAGCTAAACTCATTTATTTACTAGCTTTCTGTAATTCACACTTCTTATTGGTCAATGGTGATTATTTTATGGTTTAGACTAGCGATATGCGTTGTATCTTTGTCCGCATGGGGGAAAGTACCCCGTTATGTTGAGCTTCGTCTCTCTTTGTCCATGTGGGGGACTATACCTCGATTTTATGGAGCTTCATCTAATTTTTAGGGTAGCAACCCCTGGTCTTTCTGACCATTCATGGAGCAATCGTCTCAATGATTTTGATACATGGGGCGTATCTTTTTAGGTACGTCGATGTTCAGCTCAATAGGTATGTGCATAGGGCGTAACTTTTATGGTGCGTCGATGTTCGACTGTGCATGGGGCGTATCTTTTTAAGTGCGCCGATGTTCAGCTTATCTGTCCCCAATGGGTGACAGTACCCTTTATTTTCATGGGATGGCGTCCCGTTTGTGATACACGTGTTGGTGA
This sequence comes from Allium cepa, assembly GCA_030765085.1. NCBI lineage: Eukaryota > Viridiplantae > Streptophyta > Magnoliopsida > Asparagales > Amaryllidaceae > Allium > Allium cepa. The sequence continues at coordinate 562,806,708 of CM060932.1, forward strand.
GTTTTCATGCTCCCGTTTGTGATAGGCCTCCCCCTTTGTGATTTCTGGACTTCTAATTGACGATTTCTAGAATTTGTATTTCACCAATTTTTGTGATTTATATTGATAAGCTGTATCAATATTTATGGTTTGGATAATAAAATAAAGAATATGACATTCTTTTTGGTGTATGAGATTCTTGAGATATTGTATGATTTTTGTTGATTGTTAAATATATACTTATCACGGTATGGCTTTATTATTATCATACATTTTTGTTATATCTCTTATCATATCTCATTTTATCTTATATTTATAGCTAGACTGGTCTGTTTATTATTTTCTTCTTAAAATAATACTCGGGTCAGACCGAGGAATTTCAGGTGCTTCTGCTTGACTTCTTATCATGGTTCGTCATCTGACTTTTGACTAACTATAGTACTTTTTTCTTTTATACATTCGAGATAGAGACTTCTTGATGTATACATATTCTTTTCTCTAGCACTTGTACCTATACTTTTATGGTGTAGTGGATCTTACATGACCACTACTTTGATGTGCACTTTTATTTGTTATATTCATTTCTGTTTCCACCATAGTGATATGAATATCTGTGATTGATTTATGTTATGCTTATTTTATATTTGTTTTCGAAGATCACATAGCCACTGTGTAGTAGTTTTGAGTTTGAATTTGATGTGTCAGATTTCCTCTTTAAAAGGAATGCATGTAATACCGTCTGACACATCGGTACTCGCTCAAAGCAATTACGTAGATGGTCGCTCCTCAACAGCCTTATTCTTCATGCTAAGTGATGGCATTACCGTGTAGTGTCCTTGGCTAGTGTAAGTATAGAGGTGAGGCATCACATATGGAGTGTTCAAATTCGAACTTCATAAGTGATATTGAATATAGTAGTTCAACACTGAATTCATATTTACCCTTAATAAAGGGGATTTAAGTTAGAAATGTTTTAGATGGGAGGTAATGGCAGATTTGAGTATAAAGTTTAAGCACATCTCCTTGAATAGTGTCATAATGAAAGTAGCATATATGTGAAAATTTATAAAAATCCTAGCGATCATTCCAATCATTAAGACTCTAACAAAGTATTATGATAAGAACGATGCAATATAGACTGCAATAGGAACCGTTTGTTAAACCGCGCTTTGGCAAGGAAGAATGCAAGCAGATTCAACCCAACCGACTGCACGATGATCGAAGCTTAACTTTCATAGATAGTAAGCATGATCACAAAGCTAAAATATAGCAAAATCAACAAACAAAAACTGCAAGATGTTTAAACATGGTTTCGACAAAGATCGAATCATTTCAATTTGCTTGGAATTTGCTCCGAGTCGCCTTCTTATTTGCTTCGAGTCAAAGAAGGGTCTGCTTCTAGTCTTGGATGGATTAGCATGTTTACAAGATGCTTCGAGTCGGCTTCAAGTCACTGGAAGGTTTGCTTCGGGCTAAAAGGATGGTTACATCGAGTCAATGCCACAATCGATCCCTGATTACCCATTTCGTATCCATCAACATCGTGACCATCTAATTCGTATTCATGAGTGCCAGACCCAACCCCTAAATACACTTCATATCTATCGAACTTACCTACACTCACCAGCTTTGTGTCGATCAAACTCCCACACGTTTCGTATCAACCAGTCAATTAATTGATATGAAGCAACGCACCGTTGATTGATACGAAGCCATTAATCAAGTATCGATGCAAAATGAAATGGGATTGTTGCTTTTGTATAGATCCCTTTTACGTATGTCTCGTATCGATTGGTTAAATGATCGATATGATCCAATGACTATTTGGTCGATATGAAAGAAAAATCACATGGTTGGTACGAAGGCTATAACCATCCATCGATACGAAGTGGCTACAGGGATCGATACAAAGTGCATGGTAACTCATGGATACGAACAAGGCAGAGTCAACCAAAAGAAGCGGTCAACGAGCATAAAATGTGGATCTCCCCTGATTTCTCGAGCTACATGATCATCATACGACCAATAGGTACGAAGAAGTGATCGATATGAAGGAGGTATAGATACGAACCAGGGCGACAACCATGGATACGAACAGTCCAACCTACCACCAATCCAAACTTGTATCGATCATGTCTCAAAATCTACAAGTCGAAATGTCATCAAATTTTCACAGGAGCTTGCATACCATCCCAAGAATGTCCGTGATTGATCTCGATCAAAACGGGGCCGTTTTGGATCGATATGAAATTCATATATCGATCAGGGATCGATCCCAATCCATCTTGGATCGATCTGGTGGGCCCTCCCATGTGAGAGAAGGAGTCTTCTGAGATTTCAACCAGATATTTCCATGCCACGCATATAAATGGCAGTCCAAGGCCTTTAGAAAAGTGATCTTTTGGCTCTTCTACGCCATTACTCTATTGGACTTCATTGTAATTCGAATAATACCAATTGTACTCATGTAATTCAATAGAGAATCATCAATAAAACAACAAATCCTTCAAAGTGGACGTAGGCTACAACATCGAACCACTATAAATCTTGTCTTTCTACTTCTTTCTTTTTAATTTTTTGAGTGTTCTTCACATTTAATTCTACTATGTACAACCTATCTGTGATCTGTGACTGCGATTTGGTGCTTTCTTCTACAATTGCATGTTTGTGATCAATTTTGGTGTAAATACCGGCAACTTGATAAGAGGTTCAGATATGTTCTCCGTAACTAATGTAATAAAACATTTTATTAGTAACGAAGAAGTAAAATTGAAATGAAAATATGAAATAATAATATTATTGGTCCATACGATAAGGCACTTTATTGGTTTATCCAGGAAAACTGATTGAGCATATAGTTATGCATCGTAATAATTGGCCATACAAGTGGGAGATTTATTAAGTTAAGTGTAAGCCCTACTCCTAAGAAAAATTATGTAATTTAGTTGTATAGTTTAATGCTTATGGCCAATCTTGTTTGAAATAAAGTAAGCTATTAATTTTTGTTTTCTATTGCATATACTGTTATACTAGGATATAAATAATGTTGTAAATACGTTAAATATATACAAGTAGAAAATCCTTAGGAAAATATTTAATTGACTGCAGTTACGCTTTTATTCGTGGCTATGAGTATTGAATCAGTAAAATAAATACTTGCCCATAAATTTTCTTAGTCAAGATGTATCGAAAATGGAATATTGATATATCTATCAAGAGTACTGCACATAAAACCTCCATAGGATGGACAACAAATTATGCATGATATTGGGGATTTCAAGGGGTTACGTACGTGTACTTTTTTGGAATAATTATAGATTAACTTACCCAAATTTATTTGTTGGTCAAAAATTAGATACAATATCTCGTGTAACTATGTGCACTAGTCTTTTGGCTTGAGAATGTTATGAATCTTAAGTGTTTAAATTATATTTTGATTATGGTCAATCATACGACAACATGGATTGCATTAAGGTTATAGTTGGGTATAAGTTGAATCACTTGAAGTAATATATTATTTAAGGGAAGATTCGTCTCCTTCAAATAAATGGTTCACATTACCATAATGGGTAGACAAAGGCTTTAGCCATAATAAATCGGTTAATAAATAATTGTTATCGGAATAAACCATGGACTTTAATATTGGACTCTACAACTAACTATGATATTAAAAGAGTGTGGACCATTGACCGAGCTCTAGATATCTAAGTGATATAATGATGACGAAAGGAAAATGTCCATAATATATTGTTGCTCAAGGGTGTCGTTTCGAAAGATACGAAATTAGATTTAATCTTGATAATCTGTAAGCTACTGAACTCATGTCCACTACCGCTTTAGTAAAATCCGTATAGACTTTAAGATTTAAATTATTTAGACATTATAGTGGGTTGAGTTCACAATTGGGGGGTCACACAACCGTAACTGTTATATAGACACATGGAATATATTAAGGAGATATTTTTAGCATTTGATGTTGTAAATAGATTTGCAGAGCCTCCATTTAGACAAATGGAATTTCATTCTCTCTTTCCCCAAAATAAATTATAACTTAATGGTGGACTTTGTAACCCCACCATCGACTTAGAGGAACGTTCTCTTTGAGGTAAAGCTAACTGTTCATGGTATGTTTACCGATGCGATCATCGGGAATTTTTTTTAATGTTATTTCACTAAATCCATTTATACAACTATTTTAAATATATTTATACAAATTTTTTTAAAAAGTACAAAACTATTTTTCTTTAGTGCATTGAACATGTACAACACCATGTTCCTACAGTCGATGATCTTATGCCTGAATCGACGCTCAAGGCAAAGAAATAATATAGGTGCAACGATTGACCAAGTGTCATAGGATGATCCAGAAGTGATGATGGATGTGGCACCTTAAGATGATTGAGATTAGGCTTTGCAACAAGTTGCATTGAGATTGAAGTAGGGGATATCATCATATTCTTCATGTGACGTGGAACACGATGACATCGGCCGAAGGTTGATAGATGATTGTAAGCGGTAAGAAAAATAGGAACAAGAATTTCAGCAGCGGATAGGGTATATGAAACAACGAAAAAGTGCCTTTTCTTTTTAGCACCTGTGAATTTTTAAATCTCGTATATATGATCCAAATTATTCAAACAATATAACTTTCACATATAAGCTGTAATGACCTAAGGTTTGGTCGCTTTAACTAGGCATATATATATAATTTATATATTTAATAAATGGATTTTTATTGATAAATGAACTCACTTTAATTAATTATTAATGATGGAAAAATCATTTTTAAAATATGTTTACCAAATGAAATAGTTCGTAGAAAAATGGAAAATATGACCAAATAATGTTTTTCGACCTTTCGACACCTAAAATTAGTCGAGAACGTTATTTGTCTTTATGCACTATGTATACATATATAAGAGTTAATTAACAAAACAAATATAATATACTAATAGTATATTATCTTATGTTAATTATGTTTAACAAGTGATGTGAGAAGACATAGTTTTAAAATAATAACTTATATATACACTAAATCATATCATTATCCCTTAACATTTCCTCAAGTACCATCATCATTACCCATCATGGCTTAGGGGATGTGACCAAAGAGTTGGAAGATGTGACATATGAAAGAGAGGAAGGTGGTGATGTGACATGTCAAAATGATGACCTGTTATGATATTTTAAACTAAGGGAAAAATGGTAGTTTCCCCATTTTCTTCATCTATAAATACACAACCATACACAAACATTTTTATTTACATTGTCTTCTTCATTTTCTAAAAATTCCACTCTAAAATTTCCATGGCTTCCAAATCCTTTCTCAATGATTGAAAACCCTAACTTTTCACTTTAAATCTCTTCCGAATCTAGTTTAAACTTTCCTATATTCGTTTCTTCACTTTATTCTTCAACAAACCAAGTGCACATCCACCCCAAACCACTAGGGAAAACCCTACACCATCGGGCTGAACATTTGAAGCTCAAAACTCCGAAAAAAATCTTCACCCCTCGAAGCTTGTGTGTTGTTTCCAAAGTCTAGTTGAAGTTCACTTTGTATGTGCAAAGTTTCGGTGAGTAAGCTACTTTACTTTGGAATTTTTTTAACTTTACTATGTGGTGTTTTTGTGATGATAATATGATGTGTAAACTGAATGGTCATAATGTTAGTCGATGTTAATTTGATGGATGTTGGTGTTTGGTGTTGAATTTGAGATTTGAATGTGGTATTGTCAACTTAGTAAGCATGTAAACATATATCTTTTATATGTGTTTCATTATGATGTTAAAATTATGGTAGCATGGATGTAAATTTGTGATCCAAGAACCAAAGTATGATTTTTTGAGTCAAAGTTAACTACTTTGTGTGTCACGACGGGCATGAGATCCGATTCGAAAATCAAAAACTATGTTTTTTGTTTAAAAGTTTGAAATTATTTCAAAGTTTCTATTTTGTTTCTTTACTTCAAAAAATTTAAAAGATATGATTCAAAACATGAAACTGAAAAGAATCAAGCAAATGATTCTCTTAAAGTATGTTTAAGCGAATTGCGCTCATAGCGATGGTCACAATGGATGCAGTTCTACAAAATTTTCGACTTTCGTTTTAAAACGTTTTCTTTTGAAATGATTTTGCAGAATTTTTTCAATCTTAATTAGTAATATAAAAGGAGATTATTTTAGTCAAATTAATATTTTATTATTTAATAAATGAACTAAAAATAATTAGTATTTAATTGATAATTAAGTAAGTGATTAAGGGTTAAGTAATACCTAAAGAAGGTTAATGACTCATTAATGACTAATAAAGTTTTAATTAGTGATTAATGAAGTTAAGAAGTAATTTAAAGATTAATTATTATTTAGTTAAGTTAATTAGTTATTATTCATTAAGTCATTATTTAAAGAAATTTTAATTAATCGGTGTTTAACTGATAATGAATTGTTTTAACCTTAACTAAGATGTATTAGAAGCTAATTAGGACTTAACTAAGTTCAAAGTTTAATTACGAATTTATCTTGATTTAATTAAGATATAATTAGGGTTTAAGCTAATTAAATAATCTATTCAAACTATTTTTTAACTTAATTTAATATGTTTTAAGTCAATCTTCTTTCAAGTTAAGTGACTCTAAACGAAAGGATCTCATCATATGGACCATTAAGTAACCAAATGAATTAAAGTAGTGATTATAAAATTTTGACATGTTTTATGGAAAGTAATTTGACTTATATTTAGCACAATGCTAAACATCAGTAACGTGATAAACATTAGGTGGTTAATTTCGATAAACGAGTCATGATAATTTAAGTATATTAAGTGTATGTCCATATGTAAATATTGCACACGATAGTGAAGTTGTTCACTATCAAATAACTGGACCATTTAAAATTATCGAATTTTGTTTGAAAAGACTAGGATCGGATGATGAATAGTTATACGAAAACCACTTTGAACCAATGTATGACGTTCTAATTGGATCTATCAAAGTTATGATAAAAATTCAAGATTTGAAGTGCAAGGGCTATCTTGCTATTGACCTTGAGGGTGATTCGGAAATGGGTGTAGTGGAAATAGTGCCTTTGGTTCGTTCATCTCCTGAATGACTTCTATGAATGAATGCAGACATTGTGTCAACATCGAGAAGGCAATGTTATCATTCTAAGAGAGAAGTGCTATATGTGAAAGGTAATGACGTAGCCTCAGGCATCATCAATTGGGAATGACTAAAACAGGGGGTATGCAGCACGGCCATGTGGGTCGCAACCAATAGGGTATGATCATTTCCATTTAGAAGGAGTCCCTACTTAGATTCCCAAATGGTTGCTGATCCCAACCATGGGATGATCATATTCAGTATTATCCAGCAAGGGATAGGCCAGTCTTGTGTTGGCAGGGATTGTTCGGTACGATCTCGGTACGCTAATCTAGAGGTGTACGATGGTAGGCGGTACCCCAGCAGCCTTTTCATTTTATGGAATCCAATCTCCAATATGCGCCTTTATGGTTTTAGTTGTATACCTAAATATGTTGGAATGTGAGATGCAAGCATTTCAGCTATGTTCTACATTTATTTTAAATGTTTAAGCATTATCATAATATCACCTATTTTAAATAGAAACTGTTTTCGGTTATCGTTAGGTAAAAACCCGTCCATGTCTAAGATACCTTTTGTTTTTTTCAAAGGAGTTTTTAAATAAAATATTGTTATTTGAGTTTACTCACACCAGACCCATGTCTGATCCGAAGTTTATTTTTATTTATAACTCTAGGGTACTCAATTTTTATGAGTGGTCAAGTGATCTAGGTTTCTCTCGAAAGAATGTTGGAGGAGCTGGAGTAGGTAACTTCATGGATAGTTATTATCAGTATAAATTATTCTACTGTGTATGTATGCATGGTCTTATTTTTTTGTGGACAATGTTTGGAACTTGTATTATTGAACTCTAATGTAATATTTTGGCTACGATTATGTAATATACTACATTTTCTATTATATGTTGTTCCTTGCATGATAAGATTCGGTGTTTGGTTAGTCTTCTTCTTATCTTTCTCATTTTTTCAATCCATAATGATTTGTCTTTCGAATGCAAAAAAGCGGTTTGTTACATTGGGTATCAGAGAATTAGGTTAAGCAAACTCCTTGTTATCTTTGGGTTAGGGTCTACACCGAGAGAGCCTATTTGTAATTTTACTCGTATACATACATACATACATACATACATACATACATACATATATATCCTTAATAGGTAGATCAGCTTTGATAGTTTGATTAGTGCTCTTCTTTTTGGAATTTATCTCATCCAAGATATTCTAAGATGTACCATGCAATGCCTTGGTAGTGAGAAATGAGCACTAGAGGCAGATGAGGTAGAGGAACTAGCAGCACTACAACCACCAATGGTCAGACTCAAACTGGAAGGGTTGGGATTGTCGAAGAGCCAAAATTGGGGCATTCATGGGTGAATTTTGCAACTTTATGTAAGGATTATACAAATCTAGAAGGGAGACCGTTCATGGGAACTGAGTTATTTTAGAAGTTAAAGCTTGGCTGCGCACTTGTGAAAAGATTTTCAGAGGTCTGCATTTATCAAATGAACAGAAGAGATTTTTACCATGGCAATATAGGAAGGAGTCGCAGCTTGGTTAGACTTGCTGACATCCAATGTTCCAGAAGAGGAGTTTACTTGGGCTCGTTTTAAGGGAGCATTTGAAGATCAGTTCCTACCTGCAGCTGGTAAGACTAAAATGTATGGAAATTTCTTGGACTTGAAGCAGGGAAATTAATCTATAGCAGAATATGAGACAAAGTTCAACGAGTTATCTTGTTTGGACCAGAATTGATAAACACCCCGCTAAAGAAAAATGAGATGTTCATTTTGGGAATGAAGGAGAATTTCATTAGTGGATGACTGCCTATGTTAAGGGTTTATTTACGGACTTGGTAGATATGGCATTAAGGTATGAAGTCTTGGACAAGAAGAAGCGTACCCTAGCAGCAAAAAATGATAACGTCGACAACAACAATTCAAACAAAAGGAAGTTCAACCTGAAGTGGAGTAAGCAAGGTAAGGGAAAAGGAAATCCAAGAGGGAATAAGGGGAACAAATTTAAGGATACCACTTGTTTTCTCTATAAGCAGAAGGGTCATATTGCCAAATACTGTAAAGACTCTGAACCTTCCAAACAGCTAGCAGGACCTCTCTCTCCAATGGTCCAGAAGACATTATGCTTCAACTGTAGCCTGGACATATGATAATGGGCTGCCCACTCATAAAGAAGGTGCAACAAGCTAAAGTGTATATGGTTAAGGACGAGCCATCAACCTAAGGAGATGTAAAGGGAAAGGGCATTCTTGAAGGTACCCTATCAATTAATGGTATTTCTGTTAGATTTTTGTTTGACAATGGTGTCTCCCACAGTTTTATCTCTTCAAAAACTGTAAAGAACTTTCATTTTATCCCAAATATTGTAGAAAAACTTATTTGTGTATCCAATCCTATAGGAGGTGTATTTGAACCTTGTGTGTGAAGAGTGTTAATTTTTTATCTTTCCCATCATTTTACTTGTGATATATATATATGTATGTATGTATATATATATATATCTTATATTTTAATTTGACCTCATTCTCGATATGGACTGGTTATCAATATGTGGGGCTATCTTAGACTGTAGAGAAAGAACGGTAACATTAGTAACCAAATTAGGAAATATTGCTAAAGTACTTTGTGAGGACCCTGGTATTCATATGTGTAGTTTCCTGTATACCTTGGAAACATCTCAAGAAGGGTTAGGATCCATAGAGGTTGTTAAGAACTTTCATGGTGTGTTTGAAGAGGTTAGGAATTTACCCCCGTATAGGGAAATAGAATTCCACATTGACCTACTTCCTAGTGTAAGTCCTACAGTTCAACCTAAGAGAAGAATGGCTCCAAGGGAAAAAGAGAAGTTAGTAGAGCAAACCCAGAAAATGCTGAAGAGGGGATTGATTAGACCTAGACAGTCAAGTTTAGGATCAACAATAGTTTTCGTGGCCAAGTCCGATGGATCTTTAAGATTGTGTGTGGACTATAGAGAGTTGAATAAGTTGACTGTTAGAAATAAATGTCCCTTGCCCCATATCAATGACTTATTTGACCAACATCCTGGAACCAGGTATTTTTCCCAATGGATCTAGCTATCGGATTTCACCAATTAAGGGTTGCTTAGGATATTATACCCTGAACTACCTTTATAGGCCTAAACTTTTTCTTTGAATGGTTGGTTATGCCTTTTGGGTGGACCAATGCACTGCACATTTCGTGTATCTTATGAATCGTGTTTTCTGAGAGGTTTAAATAAGTTTGCGCTTGTTTTTATCGATGACATTTTAATTTACTCCAAATTGGAAGAGAAACATAGATGTCACTTGAAATAGTTTTAGAAACCCCAAGGAGGCATGTTTTAAAAGCAAAGTTTTCTAAATGCCATTTTTGGCAATCGGAGATAGGGCATATTACATCAGGAGATGGTATCTCAGTGGATCCGATAAAAGTGGAAGCGGTATAATAATGGAAGCGACCTCGGACTCCTACCAAAATTCACAGTTTCTTAGGATTGGCCGATTACTATAGAAGATTCATTCAAGATTATTCTAAAATATCCTCACATTTGAAAAAGTTCACTAAGAAAGATTGAAAGTTTGGGTGGACTCCTAAATGTGAGGAAGCATTTGGGGAACTGAAGAAGAGACTAACCAGTGCGCTAATTCTGATAGGAATGGTAGGTTTATGGTGTTTACCGATGCATGTGGAGTTGGATTGGGAGCTGTTCTAATTCAGAATGGAAGAGTGATTACGTATGCTAGTAGGCAGTTGAAGCCACATGAAAAGAACTATTTTATGCATGACATAGAGTCATTAGCTATGGTCTTCACATTGAAAGAGGCATTATTTGTTGGGTAATATTCTTTCCTTTACTCTTGATCTCTTTCTTCTTTCTTTAGATATTCTAGTAAGTAGGATTTTCTTCTTCCTCAATTAGGTGAAAAGTTCAAGCTCTACACTGATCATAAGTCCCTGAAGTATCTTTTTCGCCCAAAAAGACCTAAATCTCAAACAGCTAAGGTGGATAGAGTTCTTTGTGGCATATGACATTCAGGAAAAGCTAATGTAGTAGCGGATGCCTTAAGTAGGAATGTAGCTTTGTCTCTTTTAGAAGTTACACTAACTCTTCAGCTAAGGATAATGGAGAACCAAAGGATGGATAGTGCTAAGGAGAAGTTAATTCGAGGAGTCAAGGAAGGTCAATTTACAGATTTTGAGATGGATCACCAAGGTGTTTTAAGAATCAAGGGAAGATTGTGTGTTCCAGATATAGATGGACTAAGACAGGAAGTGTTGTTGGAATAACACAAATCTAGATTGAGTATTCATCCTGGAGTTCATAAGATGTATAAGGATATGAGGAGAGTCTTTTGGTGGCCAGGAATGAAGAAGGATATCTCAACCTTTGTATGCAGATGTGCGAGTTGCCAACAAATTAATGGAGATCATCAGAAAATGGCTAGAGTACTTTAACCTTTGGAGATCCCTAAGTGGAAATGGGAGATGATATCAATGGATTTCATAGTTGGTTTACCCAAAACCAGGAAAGGAAGAAGAGTGTGGGTCATTGTGGACCGGTTAACAAAGAATGCACATTTTATTCAGATCAAGCCAACTAGAATGACAGCTTCATTGGTAGAAATTTATATGAGGGAAATAGTTCGTCTACGTGGAGTTCTAATAAGCATAGTAAGTGACTGAGATCCTATCTTCACAAGCCAATTTTTGGGGATCTCTGTAAACAGCTTTGGGAATGAAGTTAAGTCTAAGTACTGCCTACCATCCTTAAACCGATGGCCAGACTGAAAGAGTTAATCGAATTTTGGAAGATATGCTAAGAGCCGGTATTCTTGATTTTGAAGGATCATATTCACTTGGTTGAGTTCTCTTATAATAACAGCTATCAAGCTTGCATTGGAATGGCACCTTATGAAGCTCAGTATGGGAAACCATGCAAATCGCCTGTGTGTCGGGTAGAATCTGGAGATTGTTTAGTGCTTGGTCCAGATATGATTCGAAAGGCGATGGAGAAAGTTGAAATGGTTAGATGAAGGATGAAGGAAACTCGGGATCTCCAAATGAGTTATGCTGACAAGAGAAGAAAGCATTTGGAATTCGAATTCAGCAATGTTGTGTATGTGAAGATAACTCCCATTAAAAGGGAGTCATTTGATTTGGAAAAGATGGAAAGCTAGCACCGAGATACATTAGACCGTTCAAGATATAGAAAGAATTGGCGACTAACTTACAGAGTTGAGTAGCCCAAAAAGTTGTTCGAAGTTCACTATGTGTTCCATGTGTCCCATTTAAGGAAAAGCGTGCATGAACCATCTTTAGTGGTGGAAACATCAGTTCAGGACGACATGGAAATAGACTCGAACCTAACGGTAGTTAGGCATCCAGTGAGTATTGTGGATAAAGATGAGAATAAATTGCGCAATAAAGTGATGTAACTGGTTAAGATTCAGTGGGACGATGATCCCAAAGATTGTACTTGGAAAACTATGGATCACGTAAAATAAGATTATCCTGGATGGATGTTAGGATAGTTATTGTGTACATGTCACGGATCTATTGTCGTTTTGGATGCTTCTATACCTTTTGTATGAATTTTATGGCATGAATATTAGATGCCTTTTTTGTTAACTCTTGCTAGTAATTTCAAGGACGAAATTCTATTAGGGGGTAGAATGTAAGGACCCAAGGTTTGGTCAGTTTAACTAGGCAAATATATATATATATAGTCAATAAATCGATTTATATTGATAAATGAACTCATTTTAATTAATTATTAATGATGGAAAAATCTTTCTCAAAATATGTTTACCAGATTAAATAGTTCGCATAAAAATGGACGACTGAAGAATGTTTTCCAAAATTTCGACCTTTCAACACCGGAAAGCTGTCGGGAAAAAGTTGTTTGTCTTTGTGCACTATATATACATATATAAGAGTTAATTAACCAAACAATAATAACATCAATAGTATATTATCTTATGTTAATTACGTTATAGCAAGTGATGTGACAAGACATGGTTTTAAAATAATAACTTGTATACATACTAAATCATATGATTATTTCTTGTCATTTCCTTAAGTACCATCATCATTACCCATCATGGCTTAGGGTATGTGACTAGAGAGGGGGGAGATGTGACATATGAAGGGAGGAAGGTGGTGATGTGACATGTCAAAATGATGACATGTTATGATATTTTAAACTAAGGATAAAATGGTAATTTCACCATTTTTCTTCATCTATAAATACGCACCCATACACACACATTTTAATTTACATTCTATCCTTCATTTTCAAAATTTCCTCTCTAAAATTCCATGGCTTCCGTATTCCTTCTAAATACTAAAAATCCTAACTTTTCACTTTAAATCTCTTCTGAATCTAGTTTAAACTTTCCTATATTCATTTCTTCACTTTGTTCTTCAAGAAACCAAGCCCACACCTACCCCAGACAAGTAGGCTCAGCCTCACACCATCAGGCCGAGCATTTGAAGCTCAAAACTCCAAAAAAAATCTTCACTCTTCAAAGCGTATGTATTGTTTCCAAAGTCTAGTCGAAGTTCGCTTTGTATTTGTGAAGTTTCGGTGAGTAAACTACTTTATTTTGGAAATTTTTTTTTGACTTTATTGTGCGGTGTCATTGTGATGATAATATGATGTGTAAATTGAATGGTTATTATGTTGGTCGATGTTGATTACATGGATGTTGGTGTTTGGTGTTGAATTTGAGATTTGAATGCAGTATTGTCAAGTTAGTAAGCATGTAAACATATATTTTTTATATGTATTTCATTGTGATGATAAAAAGTGTGGTGGTATGGATGTTCGGTTGTGATGAACCAAAGTATGTTGTTTTGAGTCAAAGTTAACAACTTTGTGTGTTGCGATGGACGTGGGATCCGATTCGAAAATAAAAAACAATGTTTTCTTGTTTAAAATTTGGAAATTGTTTAAAATTTTCTGTCTTTGTTTCTATGCTTCAAAAACATTAAAAATTATGTTTCCAAACGTGAAATTGAAAAGAATCGAGCAAGTGATTCCCTTAAAGTATGTTTAAGCGAACTGCACTCATAGCGATGGTCGCTATGAACGCAATTCGACAAACTTTCCGACTTTCGTTTTAAAACGTTTTCTTTTGAAATAGTTTTGCAGAATTTTTTCAATCTTAATTAGTAATATAAATAGAGATTAAGTTTAGTCAAGTTAATATTTTATTATTTAATAAATTAACTAAAAATAATTAGTACGTAATTGATAATTAAGTAAGTGATTAAGGGTTAAGTAACACCTAAAGAAGGTTAATACTCACTAATGATTAAAGAAGTTTTAATTAGTGATTATTGAAGTTAAGAAGTAATTTAATAATTAATTATTATTAAATTAAGATAATTAATTATTATTAATTAAGTGATTATTTAAAGGAACTTTAATTAATCATGGTTTAACTGATAATGAATTGTTTTAACCTTAACTAAGATGCATTAAGAAGCTAATTAGGACTTAACTAAGTTAATTAAAGTTTAACTACGAATTTATCTTGATTTAATTAAGATATAGTTAGGGTTTAAGCTAATTAAATATACTTTAATTTTTTCACAAAACTATTTTAAAACTTAATTGGTTATGTTTTAAATCAATTGTTTTCAAGTTAAGTGATTCTAAATCAAAGGATCTCATCGTTTGGATCATTAAGTAGCCAAATGAATCAAAGTAGTGATAATAAAACGTTGATACGTTTTATGGAAAGCAAGTTGACTTATGTTTAGCACAAATGTTGAATATCAATAATGTGAAAAATATAAGGAGGTTAATTTCGATAAGTAGGTCATGATAACTTAAGTATATAGAGTGTGTGTCCATATGCAAATATTGCACACGATAGTGAAGTTGTTCACTATCAAATAACTTGACCCTTTATAATTATTGAATGTTGGTTTCAAGAAACCAAGATCGGGTGACGAATAGTTATCTGAAACTACTTCGAATCATCGTAAAGCAATCAAATTGGATCTGTCAAAGTCATGATAAAGATTCAAGATTTGAAGTACATGGGCTATCTTACAATTAACCTTGAGGGTGATTCCATAATGAGAGTAGGGGAAGTAATGCCTTTGGTTCGTTCATCTCCTGACTTGTATGGATGAATGTTGATATTATGTCAAGATCAAGAAGGCAATGTTAGCATTCCAAGAGAGAAGTGCAGTATGTGGAAGGTAATGACGTAGCCTCAGGCCTCATCAACCGAGAATGACTAAAACATGGGATATGCAGCAGGGTTATATGGGTCACACCCATTAGGGTATGATCATTTCCATCTTGAATGGGTTCCTACTCTGATATACTATAGTCCCAAAAGAGGGTGATCATATTCGGTACTATCCAGCAAGAGAAAGGCCGGTCCTGTGTTAGTAGGGATCGTTCGGTACGATCTCGGTGAGCTAAAGGTGTACTATGGTGGGGTACCCCAGTAGTCGTGTCATTCTATGGAATCCAATCTCCAATACATGCCTTTACGTTTTAGTTGTATACCTAAATATGTTGGAATGCTAGATGCAAGCATTTCAGCTATGTTCTATATTTATTTAAACCCTTAAGCATTATCATAATATCACCTATTTTATATAGAAAGTGTTTTGGTTATTGTTAGGTAAAACCCCGTTTGTGACTGGGTGTGGCGTGGTCTTACGATACCTTTTGTTTTTCGGAGGATTTTTCAAATAAAAATATAGTTATTTGAGTTTGCTCACACCAGACACATGTTTGACCTAAAGTTTATTTATTTTCTTCTTTTTAAACTCTTGGGTACTCAATTTTTATGAATAGTCAAGTGATCCAGGTTTCTCTCGAAAGCATGTTGGAGAAGCTGGAGCAGGTGGCTTCATGGATAGCTATTATTATTATAAATTATTCCATTGTGTATGTATGCATGGTCTAAGTATTTTGTGGACAAAGTTTGGAATTTGTATTATTGAACTTTGATATAATATTTTGGCTATGACTATGTAATACACTACATTTTCTATTATTATTGTTCCCTACGTGATAAGATTCGGTGTTTGATTAGACTTCTTCTTATCTTTTCGATTTCTTCAACCTATAATGACTCATCTTTCGAATGCAAGTAAAGCGGTTCATTACACAAGCTCTATTTGATGCATGACATTAGCCATTGGGTTCATATTAAAATTCCAAACATTTTGATATTATGTCATTGTATATAACATGGTTGTACGTAAATTGAAATTTTGATATTAGCATATTGATTTTTGATAAGTCGTTTATAAATTAACATTGTTAAGGAAAAATAGTAAAGTAGGACAGTTTTTATTATAGGGAACTTCATGTTCGATTCAAAACAAAATACAAATAATTTAACTACATACGTGTGTACATATATTAAATATTATATTTAAATAAATGTCATTCAAAAATTAATGAAATTGTTTTATTAAATATCATATTGGAATAAATGTCATTCAAATTAGTAATATTTCTATTTTAAATATATCACTTTAAGTATATTTTGATGAGGTTCAAAAGTAAAATTATTTTTGTGTATGTCCAACTTAAATAAATTTAATTCATATTAACAAAATTTAACTTAAAAATCAAATAAAATTAAATTCAATTAGACAATATTAAATATGATTTAGTATAATTAAATTATTTATGATAAAACTATAAAAGATCTAGTGCATAATAAACTAAAATGAAGTTTATTGAAATTTAGCTTGTTTTCCTCGTTACCCAACGCACATAATCTAATGATTTCAGAAATGACTCTAGAATAGAAGTATTGTGTTCCAGATTTCCATAAATCAATGCATTCAAGTTTTGATGATCTTTTATGAATCGTCTGAGGAAACAGATGATGAACTTCCAACATAATTATTATAGGGACTTTAATAAGATATCTAAAACAATATAAAATATCTTAATGCATAGAATATCTTTGAAATTCCTTGAAGTGCTTTCTTATTAAGTGACTTAAATCACATACTTTATATATTTTGTCTCTGCTTAATCCAAAAATTATTCATGGCTTTATAAGAATCCCATAATATATATGAAAATTCTGTACAATTTGAAGAATAATTAGTACCACCATCTATATAGTTTTTGTCACTAAAATAAATAATTAGGGTCCTAACTACTGTAATATATATAGTCATAAAATGTGCACTCCTATGGAACTAAAATAGGGTCAACTTTAATTTACTTTCAAACTAGGGTCTTATATAGATTGTTAGTTAGATTTGATCCAGTTTAGAGCTTTAAAATATTGTTTCTTTTTAATTAGGTATTTTATGTTTTATCATTTTAGGTATTTGAAAGTTAATGTGATGTATATGGCATGATAAGATAACAAAATATAAATATAACATGTGTATAAAATACACACATATGGATATTAGGATTTATATCCATTGTGTATACATATATAATAAACTTACATATGCATATAACACTTTCATGTACATATCAAGGGTAATGTATATATATTAGAGCACATGTGTGGTCAATATATAAGCTTAAATATACCATGATATGCATATATGGTTACACATATTGTTGATATTATATATATATATATATATAATGCATTGCCATAATTATATTTATTGCTGTAATATTTATGTGTACACAGTTATAATGAAATCAGAAACTATTAATGGTATTCGAATTTAAATTTAGTAAAAGACATCTACAATTGTATTATCTTTTCTCCTCTGGAAATTTTATAAATGTAAGTTTAGTAAAAAATCTACCATCTTTCCATAATAAATATGGGAGATATTATGGCATTTCACATTAATAAGAGGAAAAAATTGTAATAGATAATCTTGTGTTACTTCACATTTAAACTACGCTTAAATCTAATTTTCCATATAAGTTCAAAACTTAAAATCCAATATTCACATACCTATTAAACAATCATATATGTGTACTAATCTATAAACCAAATATGTATGATTTCTTTGTTACACGTAATTCAAGATAATACAACCTTCAAACTCCAATTACGTATAAAAAAAACTTGTTAGAAAATTGTATGTAATTCAAAAATCCATCGTTTGCAGATCTATAAAACATAATCTAATTCCGTTGTGACTTATAATTCAAAATAATAACTGTATTGTAAAACTACGAATTAATTTACATAAAATAAATTTAATAATATTAAATGAAATTTTAGGCTGAAAATAGTTTTATGATATATTTTTAAATTAAAATAATCTAAAAAAACTGATTTAATTATAAATTCATATTTATTTATTTATTAAATCAGTAATTTGTATAATAAAAAATTTATATTTAAACTACATCATATATTTGTGGTTTGGGCAATACGTATGAATCTACATAAAATATATAATACCTAATTGAGATCTTGCTGCTTGTAGCACCTTGATTTATGTGTCTCTCCTTGGAATTTGATTCCACCTTATGATCTTACAAGGATAAAAGAATATCGCAAATGGAAAAAAAGAGGCTTTTAGACTTATGAAATGGGCTAGGTAATGGCGACTATAGATGTAAAGGCTTGGGTTTGAAAATTATATAGAATGAAAGAGTTTGGGATGTATTTATAGAAGAGATTTTAGGAGAAATTATCTACCATCAATTACTCATTCTTAAAAGCCCAAATCAAACCCTTTCCCTTCCACAAGTTTAGTCGGCCCTATGGTGACTACTCACTATTTATTTTGGTGCCACTTTATTTGTGTATTTATATATGCAAACTCATTTAAATATGTATTAATATCATATATTAATACGTGTATATATAAACTTATATACACAACCAAATAATCATTAAAAGCATCTACAAAATTACCAAGGGCTATCATAGTTTCTAAAGGCACCCCAAATACTCATAATCAATATATCTTGTACATTTATTAATTTGATTATTTTACAACACTTTATAAACTAATTAAACCGGGTGATATTTTGGAGACTACGCAGATTCGGTTGTGCAACTCATAAGTGTGTAGTCAATCAATGGTTAATATTGAATAATTTAAATATTAATTTCCATAAATCACCTAATGGTGCGGCAATTTTCCATTTTCATTGCTTACAGATCCTTTGGTAAAGTCACATTTTGGATCAATTTAAACAATGCCCTTAAGAAATGATATATTATACGCATATTCTCTTTGTCAATACCATATCACTTCTGGTATCTAGAATTTTATCTTGGTTTAAACTATATAATATATGTATGTAAATATATAATCTAATTTCCAAATCCTTGGTTCAATAATAACATTTATTATTAAATGATTTACTCCGGCTAAAGATTTTGATTTGAGTTGACCACGGTTGGCTATGATACAAACCACTCATAATAGAAGAGATGAATTCTCCATTGAATAGTGTTTTCACTTCTCATGCTTTAACTATGTTCACGTTGAAGTACACATTTATATGTATCTCGATGCCATGATTATAATCAAAGTGGAGTGTCCATGTTGAAGTACGACAATATTCTCAAGTCAAAAGAACTATGTAACATCGTCACATTAAGATTTCTTATTTGACCTTGGTTATTATCAACCAATAAGAAACCCTCAATCGGGCATTTTGTGTTTATCTGATAACTACAAGTATGTAACTCCTTGATGCCCTAATAATCATGGTTAATAAAATGCCCAACACTTGGAGAGTGTTACATGCTCTGATCTCAACGGATGTATTTGTATCCTTTCTTGAAACATATTGACCAAGAATATTAAAATGAAGTACTTTTGACTTATGATTTGATTCTTATGGTTGCAAAATTTGTAACTGCAATCATGTAATACTTTATTTAATTATTTTCTATTTATATATGTTAAGTGATTATTTAATATTTATTTATAACATAATATAACATTATATATAACAGAAAACAAACACCAAAATCGTACTTTATTACGATCAAGATTGGATTTAAAGTTAGGATATGTAACAAATTACATAATTTCTCCTAGGGCATAGTTATGTGAAAAATCACATAATTGCCTCCAAGGCATACTCCATTAAACTTCAGTATCCTACTTGCACTTGGAGAAATTTTTGATCCATGACTCAATACTTCCTCTACCGATCGTCTAGATCAGTCTGAGAAATGGGCCTCATTGATATGGATATGTATTGTTATATTATATATGTATATCTTTTTTGCTTTATGCTTTCATTCGATAAACCATAACTCATGTGGCAGTCGTAGACAATGCATTATTTCTGTTTATGAGCTTGATTCCTTTTGCAATCCCTATTGCATTATTGATGTCGTAATGTGTCATTAAACACTTAATTATGGAAACCATCTTTATGTCATCTATAAATTTGTGTACACATATTTTACTGTAATATTATTCTAGGTGATACACTCATCTTACTAGAACTTGCTGCAACTTCCTCCTTTGGAACTTCTTCCATCATAAGACCTTGATTACGATTGAACCTTTAAATTTTAAGATTTTATTAATGCACTTGTTATTTCTAATGAAGTTTTAGCTAGAACATCCTTCGCAAGAATTTCACTATTTCACAAATAATTATCGGTGTGTCATAAATATTTGGAAATACTTCAATTGGAAAATTTTCAAATTTATTCCTTTTTGTACTGTATTAGATACATATGAAAATCTAACTCAACACACAACCTTTTTTGTTCTCAATTCCAAATCTACAACCAAAGGTTGGTTACTAGGTCGCACCAACATCATGCTTGTCATGAGGAGATGCCGTTGTCGATTACCGTGCTTATACCAAGGCCATCACTTGGAAACCCAAAGTTGGACGTAGTTCGTCACTCCACATTGCAAAGCCTAGTTTAGGATGTGGCCATAAGAAGCACTTGGGGTGCTCATGGGGTTCGTAAAAAGTAAGTCTTAAATTCACTTAAGGCTTTAGCTCTTACCTTGGCACTAACTTTTTGTTTTTTTAACCTCTTACTTTGAGTTCTCTCTATGGCTCACCTTTGATCTTGAATGTGTGACATTCTTATACAAGCAACTATGGCATGACTAACTTCCTTAAATTTGGTAGATGGTGACTTGTTGGTTCAATTTTGGTGAGATGGTTCGGAGGAACGATTACAATGAATGCACTCCAACATTCAAGTTGGACATTCAAATCGATATTGCAAGCTACACACCATGATCCTATTTTCTTGCAAAGAAATCTCTATGTCATACCAGACAACTATTTCGTTATCGTTCATACTACGAAGATCAGACACAAAGTTCCATCGTTTGACTGAGCTTGTTTGCCAACATGAGCAGGCTATCTACACAGAATGATACAAACACCATGCTTCAAGCATAGGATGCACAATACATAGACTGATACTTCAGACTGCACTGATTTATGTTTAGAATCCGATTGGTCAGCACATATCGACATCTATGGATCCTGCACATAGATGATATGGATTTAAAATGAAGTGAATTTCAGACTAAAACATTCCTAACTAGGTTCTTCATCAAGATTTTCAGTTCATAATGACTCGACGGTCTCCTTGCCTAAAAGTAGTGCAGATCCATTTACTTCTCCTTAGGCCGGTTCTACCGCTCAAGCCCCTATAGCTACTCCGTCCAAATAAAGGTGTTATGTCACTTGCATACTTCAAATGCAAGTCGTACTAATGGTACAGCTTAAAGACCAACCCTAACTAGCCGAACAATGTGTCCCATAAGTCTTGGATAACCCTCCAATCCAAATTCCATCACTATTGACCATAGACTCATTTCATTTTATCTGCCACCTTCATGTGATTCCAGAAAGTGATGTTCGATTGCAGCAATCAATTAACAAGCCCACAATCTGCCTCACAGATTACTGCATGCATAAACATATGTGTTTAGGTAGAGTTGTTCTGCCTTTTAGTGAATTCTTCTTCTTCTTACATACTTGTAGTTCTTATACATCCTCCTCGTGAGATTGAATTAGCCACAAAAATTCAACGAGCTTACCTAATTTTTAAGATTCAAAATGAGAATAGAATCCCCTCCGTACTGATTGTTGAAGCCTATAATTCTTGCAAGGTTATTGCGGCGCTTCACGACAAGTGTAGTTACTTCAAAATTAAATACTTCTCCATTTGTTGTGCTTATAGATTCAACCACCTATGGTTGTCTAGAAATAAGTGCTTCTTCTATCATCTTTCCTTTATCTAGATTTTCCTTACTTAAATGCTTTAGTTCTTTTCTATGTTCTTCGTAGACTTTCCCGATCGAGACGATAACAGAACATATGCTGAGACTCTAGTGCTATTAAAGGAAGTCGAATACCAGTTTTGCACTACCTCCTTCTTGCTTATAAATGAGAGGATCCGCTAGTATGGCCTTCAACACTCATACATGGACGTTATTCCTCTTTCATTTCCATCCAAAAAATCTAGAGCTGATGTAGGGTCTTCTATCTACGTTCATAATTCCAATAATGATGGTTAAGGGGATGGTGCAGGCCAAGGAAGCGAAGTAAATGCTGATGTGGTAAGGGAAGGAGATAAAGGAAGAGGAGGTAAAGAAGGAAAGGGAGGAGAAAAAGAAAAAGGAAAAGGAGTAGAAGAAAGAGATGGAGGAGAATAGAGAGAAGGAGAAGATGGGGGGAGGACATAAGAGATGACGAAAACAATGATGATGAAGACTATAGTCACAGGTGAGAATGAGTTATACTTAGAGATATCCCTTAAAGGAAACAAAGTTCTTATCCCACCTTGTCTGACACGATTGCTTATCAAGTTTGTTTAGTAGGCTCCCCGTCCAAGTCTAGGGTCAATTGGCGAGGTGACACCACTTAAGGGATCTTTGGAGAAAATCTTCGACTCGTTGATTGATATTAGTGTTCTCTCGACCTTTGATGCTGGAAGTGCAACCATTAAATACATTTTGAATGCAAATTCTAGTGAATTTACTTTTTCATCTGGGGACATCCTTATCGTGGGTGATGAAACCCATCTTTGCAATGCCTCGAATGTGGTCCATAGAACACTTAGGGATATATCAACACTTCATATACTTCTAGGACCATGAACACTAACACTCTACACTCGCTCTTATTCTAGTGTTGTATTTTTTACATACTCCTTCTTTTCATATATAATAGAGAGTGGTTGTTATTGCTATCTTCGCTTGGGTGCAAGCTAGCACCACTTGTCAACTCCAAACACTTACTGGCAGCGTCTTGGATTATGCCAGGAGACTGAAGATGAGAGGAGGAGGAGGGGAAAAGATAGAGAATGTTAGAATTATGAGGATAGACAATGGTGCTGAGATAAAGAAAAAGAGCACCCGAGCTAGGCAATTTTTTTTTGAGATTCTCGTGATCGTCCTAGGCACAATTCTAGCTCCTCTCAATAGCACGCCCAGTCTGAAACCCCTCAACAGCCACTTCCACCAACCAAATCTCCCATCACCACCATTTCTAACTCCCATAAATCCAACGAAGTCTCAACTCATGAGCTCCATCTTCACCCCTACAGGCTCATCTATAGATATTAGTACTATGATGCAAGCGAACATTCCTGATTAGTGCCTGGTAGGGGTCATGTTTGAGTGCAATACCAGAGATATCCCTTGCTAAGAGGTCATTCAGAAGGCAGACGGAGTTAAGGAGCATTCAAACCAATTATTTAGGAAGAAGCTAGAGAAGGGCCTCTCTGATGTTAATGGAATCGACTAGACTATCATCTAGTCATTCGAGATTGAGAGGAAAGATCATAGTAGGATAGTCGTGAGCTGAAAACGGAGCTGGCTAGCCTCACCAAGAAAGAGACGATGCCTTAATGTTGGCTAAAATCTCCAAACAAGTAATAATAGAGATGTCGAAGTCTCATATTCAAGTCACAATAGTCACGAAGGACCATCAAAGCTACATATCAAGAGAATGCCGAGCCAGTGACACAAGTTAAGGTTGAAAATGGGAAAACTGCGACCATCTATTCTGAGTTGGATATTCTTAAGGCCAATTTAAAGGCAGAATTGGATTCCAAAACATAAGCCCGAAAGGAAATCGAAGAGCCTAAAGTGAAGGCTACTTAGGGTAGGGAAGAAATGAATGCCACCATTCAGCAATTCTTCGCCAAGCCACTCAAAACAAAAATATAAAGTGGCTAGGAGATAGTTATGCCGTCCCATTAGCTGACGCATGGGAAGAGATACTCAGTCAAGTTACCGAGCCAGTGAAGGCATTAATGAAGTGACATTAAAGTATCACTTCTTGGATAAGGAAGACATCGTGGCCTGGAGAAAGGAAAAACTATTCTCGCCATGGAGGACGTAGCTATGGGGGATGTTGCTATCGAGGCTCCTACTAATTCTAGTGCCTTGGATTTGATATATCATCTACACCCAAATATAAACAACCTATGACAAAGATTACAAATTCTAAGGTGACCACCTTTGAGGCCATCGTGACTGAGAGCTTTATCCCATCTGTACCAAGCGTTGATGCTCCTCATTCCTCTCCTCCAGCTATCTAAAAGATCAAATCTTCCACCGAGGAGGGTAGTATCATTAAGTCCCTAGCTATGGAAACTCTTCTTAGTAAAGGCATTTCTCATGTCTCTCTAGTCATTGGAAAACTTCAATTCTCACCAGAGGATGTCACTAATTTATGTTACTCCGTCTGTCAAGTTGTAGGTGATCCACCGCTGCCTCCTTCGCCATCATCTACTCAAGATTTGGGTCCAATCACTATTTCTACCAACTTAACCTCCATTTTAACAAAGCCGATCACAATAGCCCCTTTCTTTCGATTCTAGCCTCAGCTTAGACTCTCAAAAGATAGAAGCTTTGGAAGGGTTAGAGGACGTTAAAGTTCTTAAAGGATGAGGTTATAATCATAAGTGAGAAGGACCCATGTAACCACATCACAATGGTAAAGAGGATGAAATTTGACTATGAGAAAATCAAGGTCAAGCTTGAGCCATGAACTGAAAAATATATCATGGGCTTTGGAAAGCTAAGCCCTACTCCCAAGCTTCCCCCATAAAGATTAGACCACCCATAGATTGTTATTATGGCGATCCTTTAAAATCTTCTGATCCTGCTTCTGACAAGCCTGAAGACCCATTAAACTAGACTACTGAGGAAGTACCCTTATCTCATGAGGGAAGAACTCAAAAGAAAGAGAATATCTATAAAGGGAAGGGTTTAAAGAAGCGCCTGGCGAAGGATGACACCAAGAGCAATAAGTGAGAGTAGAAGAAATAAATGACCGGCTTGACCTTTATAGGGATGGTTCCTCTAGATTCTTTGAAATATTTAGTTTTTCTTTTGAATTCAGGCCGACATTATATGGAAGCGGCTCCCACAATTCTTATACAAAAGTTAGTGTAAACAAAAGACCATTTTTCTGCATAATCTTTGTCATATTTACATATATATACTCTCTTTTTTGCTTGCCTATATATCTACCTACATGTATAATACATTCAGTTGTTATTCAATTACATTTACATCGTACATGCATGTGTCTATGCAATTCCATTATTTAATATAACTCTGTACATATAAATAAATCTTTGCAATTGCTTAGTATTATTTCAATTTTCAGTTCATTTTATCATCATCAAAGTGTTTCTTTATAGGTTAATCAAAATAATATTTATTTCTCATTTCCATGGTTAAGTGGCTTATCTTTGGTCGTGCTACATTTGACATTAACAAGGCTGAGTCATTGAAGCACTCAGCTTTGTATTATTTCTTGCCTCTAGGAAACAACATTCTCGGTGTCTATCTCTGGACACCAATCTTTGACCTTGCCTATATACGGACATTAATAGAATTCATTCTTTAACCTCATCACTTATCATTGGTTTAGCATGGTTTGCCAGGCTATAAGTATGGTCATAGTTATAGATTTTTTACTTATTCATCGACCCTATATTCATGGATTGATATTTCAGATGCTTGACACTGAGCATTGATTTTTGACCTCGCCTATCTTCGGGCATTGATCAAACTTGCTCATCGACTTTACCTTGGGTCAGGCTTGTCTCGTTGTGCTATAAATGTGGTCGTGAAAGCTTCAATTTTACACTATTTCTTATCCCTGGGAAATAGTGTTTCGCTTGCTTGAATCTGGGCATCACTCATCGACTCTTTCCTATCTTGGGAATTACTCAAAGATCGAAGGGATAAGGGTGCGTTATTTCATCGAACCTAATATGATTATACTCCCCTGAACCGATCGTGGGTCAAAGGAGTTAGTCAGTACCTGTCTTTGGGTACCTAACTGCACTGTAAATCACACAACATAAATTTAGCTTACGAGATTATGACTCCATGAGTTCCAAAAGCCAATTTTGTTCATAAACAAAGGAAAGGGAAAGTTTCGCCTTATTTCATTTTTGCCAGTTTACTAGTGTGGCTTATTTGCATAAAGTAAAATAAATAAATCTAAGTGAAATAGCATAGTAAGTGCTTTCTTTTCAACACCCGTGGAAGTGGGATCCCATCAAAAGACGATAGCATGAGAGTTCCCTCTTCAAGCTTCTGTTTAATTGCATAGGAACCATCCAATTTGGACCAAGTGCCCTTGTACTAGGGAGGACTCGTTTCAAAATGAGGCCACCCTCTTTAAAGGTATGGTTTATGGCCTTTGTGTTGAAATGTCACTGTTTGCACCAAGAATTGGCACGATCACCCAATAAGAACTTTTTGAAGAGCATTGAATGAAGAATAAAATGGAATAGAAGGATAATAAAAAAGAAACAACAATTAATTGAAAGAAAAGCGCACACACACACACACACACACAATGATTTATAGTGGTTCACGTTATTTGCCTGCGTCCACTTTAAATAGATTGCCTTTTTAATTACTTAATAATCAATGTAAAAGAGGGATCAGATTAAAATCCTTAGTTACAAAAGAATATAAAGCAAATAGCAATGTAAACATCCCAAAAATGAACAATCAAGCCGGTATTTATAGACGAAGATGGCCAAATATCTCTCTGAAAACTCGGTAGAAAGACCTTCAAAACCATATGGGCCCACGGAAGCGGTCGCATGCCCAATTCCCAAAGAAGAGGGATCGATGTTGATCCCTTCTTTTTTTGAGTTTTAGATGTAATCCATATGATGGCTTCCTCATGCTAAAATATACTTAGTCTCCAAATTTCATTTAAATTAGATCGGTGAAGCTTGAGTTATTGCTTGATATTTACTTCTACATAGTTTGCATGCTGTTTTCTGTCGATCCCTTCATAGGCAAGTATAGCATCATGCCAACTTGTGATGCGATCCCTAAGGTAGGCTTCATGGGGTCCCCATGTCTTTCTCACCAAATTTCATATGTATTGGACTTGTGGATCTTGAGATATTAATTGTTTCCTACAAGAATATTTCCACACCCTGAAACATACCGATCCCTCTTATTGGAGCTAATTTTTGTCGATTCCTCTTATGCGTTGAACAATATTTCATACTTCGAACATTCTACCTTGCATATCTAACAATTACATTCAATCTTAGCTTCATATTATCATCTACACTTGACTTCTAGGCTCCACAATCATCAATCTGGAGTTAATAACCTTAATGGTAATTGAATCTAACTCGTGCAGTTAGTTTAATATAGCCAGGCTAAAATGCTAGATAACACTTGCCATCTAAAATACTTCTTGTGATGAACATGACGTGCTTTGAACCAAAGCAAGTTAGAGACATCGAGAAGAAATCCATCTAGCTTCTCGAATGTTGCCATCCCTTTATCGAATTATTTTTCCAAGGTGCTCTATTTCTCATTGATCGTTATGACACTTAGTCGGTTTCCAATAGTATAAATCCAAGTCTATACTCCATCAGTTGATATATATAAATCCAATTCTATAAGCCTAATAAGATTTGATTAACTAGTCTAGCCTCATACTTGAGGGCTTCAAATTTGACTTCAATTTCTGTCGATTTCAAAAATTAAACTTTTTTGAGTTATGCACGCACATTCATATACACGTTCTTTATTGTTGGCTCTCGGACGTGTTCATACATTCATGGGTCATCTCCAATTTTCATTGCAATTTCTATATTCATGGTTTTAATAATTTTCATGCTTATATTTATTTGCTTATATATTCATGATTGATCCCTTATTCTTTTACTTTTTTAAATGTTTGTAGGGATCGACATATGTTCAGCCGATCACTCATTTCCATTCCTTGTGCTCATAGGGATCGGTATCTTCCATGCCGACCCCCTCTCTTTTTCTTTCTTGTTCACATGTTTATATGGATCGGTATCTTTCATACCGATCCCTTCTGTCCACTTTCGTGCCTAAGACATTGGCTAATCTCCTAATCCACATATATAAATTAGCACTCCAACTTCCCTTCATCCTTACTTGCTTTATTTTCCTGCCATCCTCCAAAGCACCGAACCCTCTCATTCCTTCATCTAAAACAAAACCTCCTTCCCTTTTTCCCTTAGCTCCAAATGAAATCCTTCTGCAATTCAACCTGCCTCATGAACCCGCATCCTCTCACCTCCCACTTTGAACATCTCCAAACCATTTTTCTACACCTTTAGCTCATACATTCACGTAGGTAGGTAGTTAACTTATAACTTTCAATTTCATAATGAGATAATGGATTCCATAGCACTGGCGATTCCAATTATGCTTGATGCCGCAATGATCGAAGTGGCTTGGAGGAGTTGAGTAATTGGGTGTGAAAGGTTTGATAAAATAAATTAGAAGGAAGATGAAGGGAGAGTAGAGGAGGGATCGCCATAGAAGCTTGACGCGAGGAAGTTTGAAAATAGTGGAGTGGAGGGATTGGTATAGTGGAATGTCGTGGAAGTAGGGATTGGCTAAGTAGGAGAGGTGTCATTAGGATTAGCTAAGTGGGAGTTCGATGAAGTTGGATAATGTGATGGGGTCGGCAAATTTTGCTAAAGGAGAGGGATCAGCATAATTTTTATGAAGAGAGGGATCAATACCGTTGCTTTATGGTAGGAATCAGCATTTAGAGTTCGACGTAGAGGGATCGATATGTAGGGATCGGTACTTATGTACTTGGCCTTAATACCTAATCCATAATCACTTGTTTGAGAAATTACAAGCAACCCCATTTCAATGAACTTAAACATATGACGATGATGAACAACTGGACTTGCATATTTATTATTGTACTCGAAACTAAACGATCAAATCCCGGGTACTTAGAACATGAACTAAATCTTAGCATATTAACTTGAATAACAGATTTCACACTTTGATAAGCCGATAGTCGATCCTAAAGCTTTCACAACGGATCAATCTTCGCCAGTTGAGACGGTTAGCGATGATAGTTACTCTGTTGGAATCCCAAGTCTTATCATTTCACGTCACTTTCTTACTCTAAGCTGCTTAGTTTTGCAACACATCACACCGCACTACATAGCTCACACTTAGCATGGAGTATAGATAAACTTTTCTAATCTTGATTATCTACCAAGTATAGTTAATATGGAGTTCAGACGTTCAGAATGTCTAGCAGCATTGTCTTCTGGGCCAGCCTCGCAACATAGCAATCCTGAAGCTGAGTCGAGTTCTGTGACCATATTTGGCAGGCTTTCTCCCAATCATCAAATTGAACATATGGAAATCTCTGGTCTACCAACCAACCTATTTTCTAATGTTCCCGTCCTTTCGGCGGGAGAGGTAAGTCCTACGCCAGATGATGAAGAAGGCATTATACTCTTAGACATATACACAAATTCTCAAGCCTCCAGAATTGGTGAGGCCGCCCTTCGCATACGTTGTTCTAGACATGGAATTCCATTCGATGATGTCTTGGCTTCTTCGATAATGACAAGGCCGATTTGCCCCCGAAGCGGTACACAGCATGCAAAAAATTCATGTGCTAGGCCGGATGCATGCCGCCTTCAATTCATTTATTCGAAAAATGTTAAGATATCTTGGAATAGCTCCCACTCAACTTCACCCAAACCGCTACGCTTTTCTCAATAGACCTACTTTACTATTCATGAGTTTCTATTCCGCTTGCCAACTCCTGAGGATATAAGGTTCGTTTATAATTTTCAGCGATGATCAGAAAAGTCCTTTCTTTGTTTTCCTCGAACTTTCACCCAACTATCAAGTCTTAACGGATGCTTGGAACAAATTTACCCTCTTCAAACACAAATGGTTCTATATTCGATGTCTGCATGGCTTTAAAAGGCGATGGTTGGAAGTATGCAAGTGTCGTCTTTACTTTATTTTTAAATTCTCTGGTTCATGTCATATTCTGGATCAGCTAACATCCTGAATATTTACATGTGTCTATCCACATCCAGAGGGAAATAGTTTTTGAAGAGCGATCTCCACAATTCATGCAACCTTTGTCGAAGACAGGGACATCAGACTCCTCATCACCAATGAGTTATTATCTCTATTTGGGCTACTAGAAGAAGGCTGCAGCATTAGGCTTCCTAGAAGTACTGCATTACCAGGAGTACCGTCGAGCATGAAAGGGATATCATTACCCTGTCATGTCCCCATTCGAGAGGACTCAGGATGACGTCGAAGAAGGCGAAATTAGGGGTACCCAGATTAATGAGCCTAGCGTGATGCAAGCCCATGTAAGGCGCACATGGTTGAACCATCACAATACATGCAACCCCACACGCCTGCTATGAGAAGAAAGAAGCTTGTATATAAGCTTCGCAGGTGAAAAACTTCTAAGGATCCAAAGTTCGTTATCACTTCTATTGACGAAGAGTTATCTTCCCAATGTATAGAAAGCTAAATGAAGTGGTTCTCAAATCTCCAAATCCCTGATGAAATTATGACTTATGCTTTTCCTAATATTAGTTCTAGGGGCTTGACTCTCCTCATAGAAGTGGTGATGGCATTTTTGCTATTGGTTAAGGAGAGAAAACTCCTATAAGCAAGGGTTTGGTCTGTCGGGGGAAATACTATGACACTCACGATCATGTGCATTTCACCACATGCTCTTCATCCATCTTTTGTACAGCAGTTACATATACACTTTTATTTGGGTATTTCATATGCAATATCCCAATCTTGAGCCTTTGATCGCTTAAGGAGCTCCTCAAAGCAATATAGATCTAGACATGATTAAGAATGGGTAGGCGTAGAGAGATGGATGATGATCAAGAAAGAAGTTGTTACATTAGAGAATCTTCTCTTCAAAACATGAATCCCAATCTCAGTTGTCTCGTCAGGAATTGCAACTAATCTTCCTATGTATAGTGGTGATCAGACCTCTTTTCACGGCCTTCAAGCTCTCGTACCGCTCGACAAATATTCTGATTCATCTACCTCCAAGCAATCTCGTGACCGTAGGTTGAGAAAATGTCCAATCGTCGCTTCTGATCCATCTTTGCCGACCACTGCTCCTGAAGCTTCACAGCAAAGAAATTAGGCAAGCTTAAGCTCATTTTCCCAAAGATTTGTTTTGGCGGGCTTAAGTTCCTCCCCTCCATCTATACAATCCTAGGGACTATCAAAGCAAGCTCTCTTGCATGCGTCAACAATGTTTTCATGTGGCATGAACTTTTTCAGCTCTTTGCTGAAAAAATCTCTGAGGTGTCTATTGAGCGACAACATGAGATAGATCGTCTCAAGCTAAAGGTAATCCATGACAAAGATATGACTAAGCACCAAGGTAATGAGATCTTGGAGTTGACAACAAAACTAACCGAGGCAAAAAAAGTGCCAAGGAAACGTCTGAGGAAGTGAGTCATTTGAAAGCTGCCCATGAAAAAGGACTTGACGCTGCCCTCAGCCATAGTAGTGCACTCGCCTTGGAAAAAGATTCCTTGCAAAAGGAGAAAGATATCTTGGCCCGCCGCATTGAGGGGATTGATGAGCTTCTAAAGAAAGAGAGGGAAAAGAAGATCAAAGCTCAACAAGAATCACAACAATACTGCAAAGAAGTTATTGAAGCCTGAAGTTTGAAGATTAAACTTGATAAGCAACTTGCTTAGATTGAAGTCCTTAAAGAAGAGGTAAAGGAAGTGAGCCATAACGAGGTGAGAGAACAGCTCGAAGCCCAAGTAAAGGATGCTAAAGAAGCCAGTCAGATTGAAATCAAGGTTAGTTTAGATCACTTGATCATTGAATACAATGCCAAAGTCCTTCTCCACCGTGATATGAGCTATTTTGGTGAGGGTTATCTAGAGTCGCTCGTAGAGGCCTGGGAGTATATTGTTGAAACGTAAAGGAGAGATTTTGGCCAAGTCGATTTAGATGAAGAGAAATTAGTGCGAGAGATCCTTCGTTGAAATGAATCCTTAGATCTTACCACTGTGAGACTCTAATACTTTGACATTTAACATCTTCCATGAAAGGGGAAAATATCGCCAAATCTTCGAAGGCTGATCCCAAGACCCCTCCTCTTTTTAGGAAGCTAGAGCATTAGTTTCTTTTGGTCCGGGACAAGATCTAAATTAAGATATGGACAAATCCGGTTATCAATCTAAAGTGCTGACAGTCATTTTGGAAGGAGGGACGCCGACGATAGCTAAAAGTCAACCGGATACAGGTACTTTACCCTGTCTTCCAATTTTTGATAGTTTTACGTCTTCATGTCCAATAGTCATAGGGTTATCTTCTTGTTTCTTCGAATCTATAATTCTTCTAGGTCCCAGAAAAACTCTAAAAAGTGGTGCCACTGTGGAGCAACAATCAACATTAACTAAGATCCTGGTGGCAAACGATGCTCCAAGGCTCGATGTTCAAGTCATTCCAGCACTTGATGATGATAAGGCCGAAGGTCTGCTATCATTGGATGAATTTGATGATGTTGTGATGACCCATTCCATTAAACACACCGATGAGCTCAGCCTAAAAGAGAACGCTGAGAAGGAGGAGTTGTAGAAGAAACAAGCCAATTCTGAACCCGTCGATGTGGATATTGATGATCTAAATCTCATCCCATTACAAGTCATCTCACTTGACGGGTCGATTTTTGAAGAACTCTCTCCTACTTTTGAAAGCTCCCCCGCTAAAGGCGATAAAGGATTAAAGAAGCAGGCTGGTGGAAGCTCGGGTAGTGCCACTCTCGAAAAATCCAAAAGGTAGAGAAGACAAAAGAAATAGTCGTCATTTTGGTCCTGTTTGCACATAGCTTTTATGGCTGTTTTTCTCTTTATTGGCCGTGATTGTATGGGTATGGCTCCTATTTTATGAATAAACTTGCATTGCAGTTGGAAGCTTATTAATAGTAAAGGGTTTTTATTTTCTGTTGAACACTTGTGTGAATTACTATCTAAGTCATTGAGCTATTACATTCCATTCAATGTATTTGTAATTCATTGCTTGTTGGTTTGGATGATAATCCATTAATTCTATCCCAAGGCCTCCACGTGGTCATGGCTTTGAGTCATATCAAACACTGGGCTTGTGCCCTAATGCTGTGCTGTCGGATTCAGCGGTTTGAATGATTATGCTCCTGCCCCCAATCTTGGGTTAGTAGAGTTAGACAGAGGATGGTCAAGCCCCATCCTTAATAAGTTTATACTCCTCTTGTCAATTTCAGGCTTGAGTTTGTTGAATAGTGAGTGGTCAAACCACACTCATTTATTTACTTATACTTATATCTGCACTCTAGGGATAAGAGCTAGTTAGTGGGTGGTTGAATCATTCCTAGCTTGTATTTATACTCCAGTCTGCACTTTGAGGACTTTGAGTTAGTTCACAGGTAGTCGATTCACAGTCGATTTTTATTTGTACTCCAGTCCGCACTCTGGGGACTTAGAGTTAGTTCGAAGAATAGTTGGATTGTGCTATTCTTGATTGATTGATTTGCCTCCAGGAACTGGGGTTTGATTTAGCGAGCGATCGATCGTGTTATGATCGCTTCTGATTTATTTTAGTCCGATCACTCAGCGGGACTTATTCGGTCATCGAATGGTCGAGTCACATCCATTCCTAGTTATGTATTTCGTCCATCAAGTTATGAACGAGAGTTATTAAATGAACAGTCGAACCACGTTCATCTTGTTTAATTCAATCAGGAACTAGCATAATTAGTTAGTCCCAAACTCTGGAAACCTGTTCGGATGTATTGACATCAATCAATTTCGTAATGTAACAGCATGTAACGCTATAGAGAGCACAGATATGAAAGAAGCTCAAAACTTTACTTGCTAAATGGAAGGAAATGACATAATTTGTCTTATTCAAATTCAGAGAATCAAATGCTAAAGCATATTCTGAAAGTAAATAGAACTGAATGGAAAATAAATAAAGTAAGTGAAAAAGCACCGTAATTGCTCACTATTCCATTTCCTTGGGAGTGTGATGCCATCAACATTCGCTAGCTTGAAAGTTCTCTCTCCAAGCCTATGTTCAATGACATGTGGTCCTTCCCTGGTTGAATTCATATGTGAAGGGGCAGGAGTAACCTGTTCCAAGACGAGATCGTTGATTTCAAAGGTTCTAGGCCAGATTCTAGTATTGTAGTATCGGGGGATTCAATGTCGATGTGTAGTTGCCCTCGTATCAGCTTCCTCACACTTCTCATCGATAAACTCCAGAGATTCCAAGAGGATGTCTTTATTTATTCTAGGATCGTAGTAAGTCATTCGATGAGAAGGAACTTTGAGCTCAACAGGAATAATAGCCTTAGAACCACAAGTGGAGGCGAATGGAGTATAGTCAGTCGCGTACTTATGGGTGGTCCTATAAGCCTATGGTGCTATTGGGACTTCATCCACCCACTTACCTCTAGCCTTTTCCAAATGCTTCTTCAAAATGGAATTTATGATTTTATTCACAGCTTCAGCTTGTCCATTTGTTTAAGACTGAGGGACTGCCGCAAATCTCTTTTCAATACGATGCCGACAGCAGAATTCTTTGAATTTAGCATTGTTGAATTGAGTCCCATTTTCTATTACAATAGTTCGTGGAAGACCAAAATGAAAGATGATGTTCCAAATAATAAAGTTGATTGATTTCTTCGTTGTGATCATAACTAATGGTTCTACTTTAGCCCATTTGGTGAAGTAACCTACTGCGACAATGGCGTACTTCGCACCACCTAAAGAGATCGGTAAATAACCAATAATGTCTATTCCTCACATGTAAAATGGCCATGGGCTGATTATTTGTGTAATTTCCATCCGTGGAACTCTTAGGATGTTTGCATATACCTGGCACTTGTCGCCTCACCTTACATAATCAGCAGCGTCTCAATTGATAATTGGCCAATAATACTCATAACAAAGTATTTTCTTTGCTAGAGTTTGCCCCCAGTGTGATCACCACATTCTCCTTCATGAACTTCTTTTAGGCCTTGTTTTATATCATCATGAGCAATACACCAGAGCAGGGGAACAGAAAAACCCTTTCTATGTATAACTCCTTCCTGTATGATATATCGTGAAACTTTATGAAGAACTTGTCGCTTTTCATTCCCTTATTCAGAAAGGACTCCCTTTAGCAAATTGTTTTAATCGGAGTTATCCACGATTCCCTCTTAGGCTCCGTCTTTAATACCCGGTTGATTCCTAACAAGTTTATACCCGGGTAATTAAATACTCTGACTAGAACCAAGCCCATCTATTATGCATCCCTGGTGCTAGTAAACTTTGCTAGTGAACCGGCCTCTCTATTTTGATCCCGAGGAATGTGTGCAATGTCATAGTACTCAAAATCGGCCAATAACCTTTGGACTTGGGTAAGGTATGGAGCAAGTCATTATCCTTTAGCTTGGTAATCTCCCTTAACTTTGTATAATACCAATTGTAAGTTACAAAAGATTTAAAGAGACTTTATTCACAGTTCTCTGGCAAGTTTAAGTCGGCAATCAGAGCCTCATATTTGGTTTCATTGTTTGTTGCAGGGAAATCAAGCTCTAAAGCATAGCAAATTGATCTATCTACAGGAGTTAAAATCACAATCCCACCTCTAAAGCAACGATCATTAGATGCTTCATTTTTATAGAACTTCCACCGTATGGTAGAGGTTACACTACTCTTCGGAAAATCGTCTTGCGCTGTAAATTCTGCTATAAAATCTGCCAATAACTGACCCTGGATGGCCCTCTAGAAAGATAAGTGATGTTGAATTGGCTTATCTTGGTATTCCACTTGAGTAACCTTCCAGATGTCTCAGGTCATTACAGTACCCGTCGTAACAGCTGGTCTGTATAAACATTAATAGGTTGCGCATAGACGTAAAGGCAGAGCTTTCATGATGCAATCAACAACCAGTATGCCAGTTTCTCTATCTTTGGATAGTTCCTTTTAAATTCTGTCAATCGCTTGCTAACATAATAGACCAGTCTCTGGATTCGATTCTCCTCACGACATAACGCGGCACTTATAGCCTGTACCGACATGGCTAAGTAGATATACAAATCTTCAAGATCCATTGGCTTTGATAAGATGGGGGTTTTCTCTAAGTAATTCACGAATGCTTGAAATGCATCTTTGCAATCTTTTGTCCATTCAAAATTCCTTTTTCCTCTCCTAATCAATTCAAAGAAAGGAATGCAATTATCAATAGCTCTAGAAATGAATCGGCTTAACGTAGCAACCTTCCCATTCAGACTCTGTACTTGTTTAACAGGCTATGGCGCTTGGATATTGTGAATAACTTGAATGTTCTTGGGATTAACTTTGATTCCATGGGAATTAATGATGAAACCCAAGAAAATTCATGATGCAACGCTAAAGGAAAATTTCAGAGGAATAATCTTCATTTTATAATGTCGGAGGATGCCGAAAATTTCTGCCAAGTCTTTAATGTGGTCGCTAGACTGTCGTGACTTCATGAGCATAGTATCCACTTATACCTCCATCATTTTTTTCCATTTGATGTTTAAATATTCTATTAACTAGTTGCCGGTAGGTCGCTCCTGCATTCTTTAGCCTAAACGACATCACCACATAGCAATATAATTCAACATCGATAATGAAGCTGATGTGCTTTTGATCAAGAATATGCAATGAGATTTGGTTATATCCCGAGTATGCATCCATGAACGACAACAATTTGGGTTCTGCAGTTGAGTTTACCAGCTAGTCAATCCATGGAAGGGGAAAACTATCTTTCGAACATGGCTTATTCAATTTTGAGTAATCAATGCATGTCCGCCACTTCCCATTCGCCTTTCTCACAAGTACAGGTTTAGATACCCAATTAGGGTAGAGGGTGTCACAAAGAAACCCATGCTCTTTGAATCTATCCACCCCCTCTTTAAGAGCAGCATATCTCTCTGGATCCATGCCACATCTTTTTGGGTTTCATCAGGACATGGGTCGATATTCAATGCATGGCTTATGGTGCCAAGCAAGATCCTACACATGTCAGAGTGAGTCCAATCGAATACATCGAGATTTTCTTGGATTAATCAAGTAAGTTCTTTCTATATCGGGGGCTGAGCTGCGATCCGATCTTTAGGACCCGTGATGGGTCATCGTGGCTAACTGTGATGTCAATGTCAACTCAGCAGCGATGCAGCCTTAGTCTCTTTAGGCTCATCTTCGTCATCTCTTAGATCTATACCTCTATAAAGTCGACTGTGGTGCCCAAGCCAAGACTCAGGCGCTAGTTATCAATTTTCAATGGCTTGAATGCAGACTGACTTGTCCACACCCTTACCTTTTCCTTTCCGTTAAGCATCCCTCAATTTAGCTACATAATAGGCATATCCAGCCTACTGATCACAACGAATAACTCCAAATCCATTATTTGTCGGGGAACTTCAAAGTTAAGCACCATGGGGCAAGAGCTGCGTGAAACTCAACTAGGAGCGGTCAGCCCAAATATGCGCTGTATGGAGAGTCAACATCTAAAGCAACAAAGGCAAAATCTATACTCTCATAGGGTCATCTTCCCCTAACTCTATATATAATTCAACATAACCAATAGCTTCAGTTGCAGCACCAATAAAGCCACGAATGTGGGCTTTTGACGGTTTCTAGTCCTTGGCTTCCATGCTCATTTGACCATAAGATTTTTTAAATTATTCACAGAACTTCCACGGTTAATCAATATCCTTTTCACTAAAGTGAGGCCGATCATGGTCGAAATGGCCATTGGGTCGATCGTGGGAGCACCACTTTGTCTACGTCTTTATTTCTAAACACGATATCATCTGCCATGGTACGCTACTGGTTGGCCGGAGCTCCATCTTCAGTGTTTGAACAACATTCCAAATCCACATGCTTAATCATGCAAGTATAGTGATCCACTTCATGCCAACTCTTGTATACCAGATGTGGTCCTCCAACTATTGTAATGATTACTAGTCTTACCACCAGTCCGTGTAGGCTCCTTAGCCCTGTGTGTTGGTTGTCCCTGGCTGAGCTCAGATGTCCCCTGCTTGTCATCCTGAGGGGTTTTCATAAACCGTTGTAACTTCCTTTCTTGAATTGGCTTCTCGATAATATCCTAGAGATGCCTGCATTAATTTTTGTTATTCCTATAGCATTCATGAAACCGGCAATATTTTTCGGTTTATTTCTACTTCTCTATTGATTATTTTGGAGACGGCTTCCTATAATGCATGGTATTGTAGGTAGACAAATAGATATTCTCCAGAGAATTATTCAGTGGCGTGTTAGTATTGTACATCAAAATCCTAGGCTTCCCTCTTCTAGAATCCCTTTTTTGTTCTCAGCTCCTATCTCCACCTTTCTGTAGTTGATTCGATTTGTTCTTAACATTCATTTAAACTTTTCCCGAGTTTTCATCGAACTGCATTACAGAAATGTTACTATACACCCTCTCCATTCGGTCCTACAACATTCTTCTTCCTAGCGAATCTGGCTTCCTCCTTCCTTAAATATTGGGCCACCATTGCATAAAAGCGATCCAATGTTACAGGTGGTTTGCCTGCTAATCGATCACCAAAATCAGATTCTGGATCAATTCCTCTTATCACAGTCATCAATATTGCAAGGTCATTCGAATTACTGAATTCTATAACAGCTGTATGGAATCTCTCCACATAATCTTTCAACGGTTCTCTTAGATCCCGGAGCATGCTGGACAGGGACATTACATCTTTGGGTTGAGTTGCGTGCATTTGAAACTGCTTTACTAACCATTTTGCCAGATCATCCAATCTAGAGATCGACGGTGGTGGTAGCCTTGTAAAGCACATCATTGCTACTCCAAAGAGAGTTATGGGAAAACATCTAACTCGATTGCATCATCTGCTCGTGCGGAATCCATCAACCATTCATATCTCATGATATGCTACTCAGGGTCGGTTTTTCCCTTATAAGCAGGCATCGATGGCATGTTGAACCTCCTTGGACACTCTGCATGTTGGACATTATCAGTGAACGGGGTATTTCTTGAGATTACCCAGTCATCATTGGTCAAGCCTTAGCTCTCTCTTATTAATTGTCTGACCATAGCCAATAAGTCTGGCGTTTGTATAGTTGGTGCCAAGCGGTGGTCGTGTTCCATCTTATGTGAATGGTCCGGACGATGTCTATGGGCTATTCCATACGTTCTTAGTTCAACATCTTCTCGATGTGTGTCTCGTAAGTACACTTCATCGTCATTCGGTGGAAACACTTGGTCAACATTTAACTGAAATCCATCATCCAAATTGGTCAGTAGCTTTAACTTGCACCCCAATGCGCATAGGTAAGTTCCCTCCTTCGGTGGAGGGATCGACACTGATCGGTCCTAGCAGACCATAATGGTTTGTCTATTGACGTCCCGAAGTTTCTACGCGATATTCGTCTGTTCTACGGTGGCTATGCCTGTGCTACTCATTCGATGAACTAGAACCCTCCAATGCTAAGTAAGGTATAGGGTCCCTCTTAGCTTTTCCTCGCTGTTAATGAGTGAGTTGGTTCATTAGGTTGATATTTGTCTGAATTTGCTGATTTAATTATCGATGGCTATCCATTATCTCTCACATTAAATTTTGGAATTTAGATTTTGTATTATAATCAGTTGGATTCTGGACTTCAACTGGTTCAACATTCACATCCATTGGTTGACTGCTCGGGCCTCCTTACTGGATACTAACGTCCTCGTTTCCCTCCATGTTTTGAGAATTAGATCTAATGTTCCTCACAATTATTGATAGCTTTGCTTAGATTTTTG
Organism: Allium cepa; assembly: GCA_030765085.1. NCBI lineage: Eukaryota > Viridiplantae > Streptophyta > Magnoliopsida > Asparagales > Amaryllidaceae > Allium > Allium cepa. The sequence continues at coordinate 562,846,827 of CM060932.1, forward strand.
CAAATATGAATAGTAGAAGAAAACTTCCTGAAGATAATATGGATCTCCTTTATGGGATTTATGCAATCCAGTAGCAACAAAGGGATCCTAATCAGCTAAGAATCAATGTTCTCAGTGAAAGCACCAGAATGTTTGCACCAAGAATTGGCACAAACACCCAATAGAAACTTTTTAAAAAGGAGTAAACAAAGAATATAATGGAAAAAGAGGATAATAACAAAGAAACAACAATTAACTGAAAGAAAAGAATATACACACATAATGATTTATATTGGTTCGATGTTGTTTGCCTACGTCCACTTTGAATAGATTGCTTTGTTGATAACTTTACAATCTGAGTACAAGAGAGATAGGATTAAAATCCTTAGTTACAAAAGAATATAAAGCAGATAGCAACGTAAAAGTCCTGAAAATGAGCAACCAAACTGGTATTTATAGATGAAGATGGCCAAATATCTCTCTAAAAACTCGACAGAAAGACCTTCAAAACTATATGGGCTCACAGGAGGGGTCGCTGGCCCAATTCCCGAAGAAGAGGGATCGGTATTAGTCCCTTCTTTTGCTGAATTTTGGGGTGCGATCACTATGGTGGCTTCCTCATGCTGGAATATGCTTAGTCTTTAAATTTCATGTCAATTGGATCAGTGGAGCTCAAGTTATTACTTGATCTTTGCTTCTACATATTTTGGATGTTGTTTTCTATCGATCCCTTCCTAGGGAATTATACTGATCCCTCCAACTTTGTAATCTTATGGTGCAATTCTCAGGGTAGGCTCCCTAGGATCCCCTTGTCTTTCTAATCAAATTTCATATGTGTTGGATATATGGATCTTTAGATATTAATTGTTTCTTACAAGAATGCTTCCACACCTTGAAATATACCCATCCCTCTTATGCGTTGAACCATATTTCGTACGTTGAACATTCTATCTTGCATATCTATCCAATCCATTCAACCTTGACTTCATATTATCATCTACACTTGACTTTCAGGCCCCATAATCAACACTTTGAGTCATCGACCATGATGGTAATTGAATCTAACTCGTGCAATTAGTTCAATATAGCCGGGCTAAAATGCCAGATAACAGTTGTGCTACTCTTTTTTGGTGAGAAGCTAACCTCAATTCAACTTCTTTGCGTTTCTCTTTGACCAAGTCGAGGGACTTAGGCAAGAGTTTCTCGTTTATATTTGGATTACGTTGTTTTCTTCGATGGGAAGGGATTTACAGCTCTATCATAATTATGGCATCAGATTTATAGGCCAAAGCAAATGGAATGTGCCTAATCGTAGACTTATGGGTCATTCTATAAGCCCATGGAACTTGTGATAACTCATCAACCCTGTAGCCATTGACTTTCATTAGTCATTTCTTCAAAATGATATGATGATCTTGTTCATTCCTCCACCTATCCATTCACTTATGGGTGTGCTATTGTCGAGAAGCTCTTCTTAGTTATGTATTGGCCACAGAATTCTTTAAACTTGGTACTTTGAAAAGGTTCCATTATCAATAATGTTTCTATGGAACTCCAAGTCTTCTTATGATGTTCTATACTGCAAAGTTGATCGCTTTCTTCATTATGATCATAGCTAGCAGTTATCCCACTTTGCATAGTATCTACAACTATAATAGCGTACTTCACTCCACCTTTCGACATCGGTAGCACACCAATTATATCAATTCTCAATACTGCAAATAGCTATATGCTATCATTTTCATAAACTCTGTGGTTAAGGCTCTTGGTATTTTCACAAACCTTTAGCACATATCAGATTGTTTGGAATAATCTACTGCATCTCAACTGATCGCTGACTAAAAGTATCCATAGCAAAATATCTTCTTCGTCAAAGTATGCCCTACATGTGATCACCACTTCTTTCTTTGTATACATCCGATAGGATTTCTTTCTTCATCTTTGGTGACACATTAAAGCAAGAGGGTTGAGAAACCTCTCCTTTATAGCACTCCTTCTTGCATTAAGAATCATAACATTTTACAAAAGAGTTTTCATAGTTATTCTTTCCATGTAGGAGAGTTTCCTTCAACAAATATTCACTAATTGAAGTCATCCATAACTCATTTTTTCCTTGATCTCCAAGTTCCAATCGACGTCCATCTAGTCGATGCTCAAAGCCGATAAAACTTTCACTGGAATAAGTCCCATAAGTTGTGCTTCTCTGGAGCTGGCTAGTTTCTCCAATGAATCATCTTTTGTATTCTTTTCACTAGGGATGTGCACGATTGTATAGTGGTCGATATCATTCAATGGTTCCACTATCTTTGTCAAGTAAGCCTCAAGTCATGCTCCCATTCCTTGAAACTCCTTTTGGGCCTGAAAGACTACTAATTGGCGGTCGTTATAGATATGTAGTGTCTTGACTTCCAATTTTTTCACTATCTTGAGTCCAGTAATTAATGCTTCATATTCGGCTTTGTTGTTGATTGTTGGGAACTCTAGCTTTAACGCATAGCATATTATCCGTCCTTCTGATGTCATAAGTATCATTCCTACCTTGGAACTTTGTTCATTGGAAGCTCCATCTACGTATAACATCCACCGATTAACTTGCGCAATATTATCTTCCTCTTCTCCATCTAAGACAGTGAATTTAGCAATGAAATAAGCCAACTCCTATCCTTGAATTGCCTTTTTAGGGCAGTAGGTTATATTATATTGGTTTAGCTTGATATTTCACTTCAATAATCTTTTTGAGGTCTCGAGTCAATGGAGTATTTGCCTTAGTGGCTGATCGGTCAAAACCTTTATCGGGTGAGCTTTTTCATATGTTACAATCAATAAGTAGTATGCTAGTTTTAACAACTTTGGATAATTATTTTCTACTTAGGTAAATTGCTTGCTAATATAGTATATGGGCATTTGGATCTTTGATTCCTCATGTACCAAGTCTTAACTCGGCACGTGAGCAAATATCACCAAGTAATGAATAAATCATCTCCCTCCAAAGGCTTCGACATGATTGGTGGCTTTCTGTATGTTCCAATAATTTCTGGAAAGGTCCATGGCATTCCTCGATCCAAACAAACTTTCATTTTTCCTTCTTGAGCGCATCAAAGAACGGTATACACATTTCCATCTTTTTTGAGATAAACTGGCTTAGTGCAACGACTTTCCCATTCAAGCTCTACATTTCCTCCTTGTTTTGGGGTAGTTACATCAATCAATGCTTGAGTTTTCTCTGGATTAGCTTCGACGCCCCTTGCGTTTACAATAAAATTCGAAAATTTACCCGATGCAACTCTGAAAGAACACTTCAATGGGTTGAGCTTCATTACATACTTCCAGAGGACATCAAGCATTTTTGTGAGGCATCCATTTGATTCATCAATCATTGTGCCTTCACCAACATACCATCCATATAAACTTTCATTGTCCACCCAATCTAATCTTCGAACATGTTATTCACCGGTTGCTAGTAGGTAGCTCAAGTATTCTTCAAATTAAACGGCGTCACTCTATAGTAGTATAAGCCCAAACTAGTGATGAAATTTGTATGCTCCCGATTTATAATGATCATTTCTATTTGATTATCGTAGGAACACACATCCATAAAGGACAATAATGTGTGTCCAGTCGTCGGGTCCACAAGCTGGTCTATCTTCGGCAGCGGGAAGCTATTTTTAGGCACGCTTAATTCAAATTCGAATAATTGATGCATGTCCAACATTTCCATTTAGCTTCTTAACTAAGACAGGATTTCGTAACCATTTAGGGTATAAGGCATTGTGGATATATTCGTTTGCCTTCAGCTTATCCACCTTTTCCTTCGGTGAAGTGGATCACTCCGGACTAGATTACATCTCTTCTGCTTCAAAGGATGACACTTTGGGTCTGCACTAAATGTGCATGCTATCTCCGGCAATATTCTACACATATCGAAATGTTTCAAGGAAAAACACATCCAGGTTAGCCTCGATAAACTCTACCAATGCTTTCTCATCTTTATGCAAAGGAGATATCCAACCTTGAGGACCCTGGTAGGATCATCCTCATCGATTTGGACATTTTTCGTCAGCTCCATTGGTTCCTTCCTTGCATCATCTTGATTTTTTGGGAGTTTATAGGCTTGTAGAACTTGCTGTGGGACCTGAGCAAGGGCTTGGGTGATTGTTACTATGCATATGCAGTCTTGATGCAGAGCGCCTTCTTTGCGCCTTGCCATTTTGCATGTCGCTTTTCCTCTTTAAGCCATCATTGGGGAATTTCATTATCAAGAACCATGGGCCCAACGCTATTTTGAAATTGGCAAGGGCTAGGTGATCTAGAAAAGCAGTATAAGGAAAAAAACTCACTAACTATAACATGGCCTACACTTGCACAATCTCACAGTCACCTTCACTTAACTCCATTAATAGATCAATACATTTGTTAGGCTCTTTTTCCTCTTTGGTAAATCCTTGAATGTAGGATTTACATTGCTTATGTCCTTCAAACTAATCTTCTTTGGGTCAAACATCCTTTTGAACAGAATATTAAAGCTTTCATAGTAAATCAGAACTTGATGCACACCTGCTTGCCCTACCACGGCTGTAAGCACCATAGGGTCAAGCATCGGCACTTGCACCCATTGGCATCTCAACTTCGAAATATAGCGTCATCATATATTGTCTTTATTTATTTCATCGGAGCTCCGTCTTCGAAGGTACAACAACTCTCCTATGACATGTGCTTTAACAAAGTTCCATACCGCTCCATCTCGTTCTATATCTTCTATGTTGGATGAGGTCCTCCGGTTATCATATTAGTCAAAATCCTTCCATCCGGTCGCCTAGGCTCCTCTTCTCTGGATGTGGTCCATACCATTGAGCGTTCTGCCCCTATGGTAAAGCATCATGCCTGCCATCTTATGGGTTTCTCGAATACTATTGAAACTTATTCTTACATACCAAATATTTAATCACATCTCTCAAGTGAAGGAATTCATTAGTATTGTGCCCACAAGTGTCATGGAAGCTATAATACTTCTCGAGCACCGTTTAGCCTCAGTCGCCTCCCTTTGAGGCAGCTTCTTATTATAATCCTTGCATAATAGGGTATATATTTTCAACTGTAGAATTCAATGGGATATAATCTTTCGGCTTCAAGTACATAGGACACAATTTGGCATCATTCCTCTTACCACCAATGCCCTGATTTCTTCTTTTTTGATTACTGTTATTAGTTCCCACATTTACTGCAATGTTACCAATGCTCTCATCGGTTGTCTTAATAGAAACTTTCTTTGCACAACCTCATTCTACGATCTACCACCAATCTTTCCAACTATTAGGTCCGCCTCTTTTAAGCATAGAAACTGAGATGTATTACAATAGAACTCCTCCATTGTAGGTGATTGCTTTCTCTTTAACCATCTACCAAACTCCGTATCTAGGTGTATCCTCTAGATTAAGGCCATCGGAATAGTATCTTCCTTTGGATTGCTCACTTTGGACACAGTAGTTAAATCAACTCAGAAAATCCTTTAGGGTCTTTCTAGCACCCTGATGAACTCTACAAGCACGTCACATATTTCGATCGAGCGATGTGGAGCCTGAACTGCTCCATAAACTTTCTTCCCAACTGATCAAATGAAGATATGGACTTCATTATGGGCTAAGTGAACCATATCGTAGCCTATACTAATGTTTGGATATCCACAATGTACCACCTAGTGCATACCTTGAAGACTATACGTAATTGTTTTGTCTACTCCTTGAATCCCGCCAACAAGGTTACAGAATTCGGTCGAGGATTTTCTATATCTGTAAAGGACAGCTTCATTAGACCTGCTATACAAATATTCTACTTGGTCTATCTCTTTTAACATTGTGGCTATGGCCCCACGCAGCCACCCCTCAACTAATCGAAAGACCTCTAAAGAGTTAAGTGGTTGTGTCCTACTACATACAGTCTAAACATCCAATTGGCTACGCCCCTCATCCAATGTCTCGATAGTGAGAGAAACATTGGCATGTTGGTTAAACTCTAGTCTTTCCCGAACTCATTCTTGGTTGATAATAGCTTGATCTCCGCATGCGACTATCCTTTTGGGTCCTGCCCATGGGTTCTACCCACTAAAACCTACTCGCAAGTTAGAGTACAATGTCATATGAATATCCTACTCCATTCATCAACCTTTTGACTGCCTACAAAGGTCCACTTCGTTAGGCCTCCAACGTAAAAGCAGTCAATACACACTCTCTTGATGGAACAACTACAGACTTGCCTTCGAGGGTGCAGCTTCATTAGGCCTACCCCAAAGGGCCATCATAGTGTATCCTCACGTCCCATTAAAGTATCGTACTTCCTTCTAGCCTAAATTAACTAAATTGGACTGGTATTTCAATGCTAAATATCTATGATGAACAGCTTCGTTGTGCTCTTTATCCTTTAGGCTGCTTCAAATGCATCTTACTATTTTATTAGACCATATATCTTATCTTTTATTATGTGTTTAGTTTACTTTTCTAATTCTGTCGGCTATTTATTTATCCTAATCAGCATAAGCTTGCCCAGCCTCACCTAAATGTTGTGAGACTATCAGGTCCTAACTGAAAGGGAATGCTATTGGTATGGGCCTTTCTTCAATGTTTGCTTATTAACTTAGTGTAAGTTTTTAAAATAAGTCTTTTCTGTTATCTCTAATTATAATATAAGTCTTTTCTGTTATCTCTAATTATAACCTATGTTATAATTATACTTGTGATTGTTGCTTCTATATTCTTTTATACTCTTCATGTTATAAATATAATTACGAGTGTCTCTTTTCTATTCCAGTCTATCTTATTTTATTATGATATTGAATTCTCTGTAGTTCTATTACATTATATGGCAAATCTTGGCTTGGGACTATGTCCAACTTTCATAAATTTACTTATCGTAATAACTTCTTTGCTTTTATTTTACTATCTGCGCGGTAAATGCAGATCTAGGCACATTTCTACTTATTATTTCTAGTCTTATTAAATAATTAACTTGATTTCTTCTTTAATTTATTTAACTCTTTTTATTTTCTTTTATTCTACGAAGTAGTTCTATTCTATTTGGTTGGTTACAAAAACTTTACTAAAAATCCATTTCCATATTTTAAATATTAAATGATGCTATAAATAATAACTCATAATTGCAAGGTATTTTTTTAATTGTTTATTTAATTTTTAGGTAATGCAAAATATAGAAATGTCTCTATTTACACTAATTGCCTTTTTCTTTCTTTTATTCTTGCAATTACGTTTATCCGTATTTTTTGAATACATTAAACTATGGAAATGTACCCTCTTTTCTAAAGCAACCACTTAATCTATCACTAACTTCCAAATCAAGTTATTAGATTTTCCCCTTCTTAATTTATTTCTCCCGGTTTAGCATAGTTTACTATAAATTTCTTTCTTTTAGGCTCAAGCCTTTCTCTATAATAGTTAAGCCTAGTATTCATATTTCATTGGATTCCTTTCTTTCTTTTCCATATAAATAATAGTTAGATATAATTTTTCTTATAAAATTTGCAGTTTCAACATAACTAATTAATAGAACTAATTGCTGAAAATAAATGCCGAATTAAATATTTAAAGGGAATCTAACGATGATATATCATAAACGTAAAAGAACTGTAATTTAAATTCACTCATAAGTCGTCTCTAGCTTTGCTCAATGGTTATAGCTCTGCTCCATGGCCTTCCTAGATCCCCTTCTAAGGTGTCTAATATTTTTATTAAGAAGATATTTTCCTTAGAAATATTTTCTGTTTATGGTTTAGCCTCAGGCAATAAACCTAACTGGGAGAAAATCTGATTGTGAGAAAATAGCTAGGCCTATGGTTTCATTTATAGTATAGCTTGGGGATCTTAGACCATCAGATCCATCAATATATGGCTCCGATTGAATAAAAAATCAAATCTATTTGGTTCGGCACGTCGTTGGACGATTTAACATCCAAGGGCAAATGCGGGTCGACCTATAGGTCACCTGTGTTCTCTTTGGGTCGACCTTAGGGTCGACCTATGGCACTGTGGATCGACCTATGGGTCGACCCATATATATTTATTATTATTTTTGATTAATTCTAATTTTTGTTTCTCTCATAACTTCTTCGTATTAACTCGGATTTCGATAAGTTATATATGGAAATTGATCAGAAAATCGCCACAAATACAATGGTATGAGTTTTAAGGCAATATTCTGACAATTACAAAATGTTTAGTTTCACTGTTCAGTGATTTAATTATTTTATTATCTAAAAATGTAGGGTGTTACATTCTTCCACCCTTAGAAAATTTCGTCCTCGAAATTCGACAAGGGTAAAATTATGTAATTCCTCGCATCAATCACATCCATTTTGTGTACGTCCAATTTTGCGACCATCCATGTCCTTGTGCAAAGTATCATTCAAGACAAAATATATGCATGTCCATGAATTTCTGAGTGGTACCTCCTATATGAATGCTTTTCTTCTTTAAAAATTTATTCTAGAACATGAGCACACACCCTAAATATACTTGTAATTTTTATATGAATGCAATCTTTTTAAAAATCAAAAAAAATTCATCTAATTTTCCGACACTCCTACTGAATAGGGGCATAGTTCAATGAATATTACAACCAAATCCTACCACAAAACTTTTAATATTCGAGTTTCAAAAAAAATCTAATTTTCCAAACTCGATTTCTTATGTCCGAAAGAAGGTAGAAAACGAAAAAATTCACACTTCCCATTTTACTTTTGCACACCTCTTTCTCCATACTTGGGACATATGCTACCATTCTATAAAAATCTCAATTTTACCATCCCAAGCACAGTTCACAAAAGAAAATTTTTCTTTTCAAAATTTTTCTCAAGCTTAATTTATGGGGAAAATGTATTTTTCTTTTGCAATTCTCATTTATTATTATTGACGTTTATGTTGCTTTCTTTAGATCTTACTATTTTTCTTTTAATTACTTTTATCTGCTTTTACTTTTCTTTAATATAACAGCTATCTTCTAGGGATAGGAGGCCTAGGATCGTGTCTACTTGCACACAGAAAGGTCCTACTCTAGAAATCCAATTAACTCATATGCTTCTCCTACCGTCTATTACTTTTTGCTAACTTATGCTGTATTACTCACATTGAATAAGATCTATTCATCTCTTCCTTTCCATACTCAAAATGGAATAACCAAGTCTTATTTATAGTAATGAATAATAATCTATGCAGTCTCTATCAAAAAAGGCAACTAAGCTTGGGGAAATTTTCTCTTTACCTTAACTTTTCATTTTTCCCTAACTACTATCTAGTTATCCCAATCACGTGTGTCTTACTTTCAATATCACTTCACTATTATTTTATAGTCTACACACAAAAAGCAACATGCCTAGGTTCTCAATAGTTTCCAATACACTTTACGTGAACTTTTGTTATAATTACTAAAATTAATCACTAGACTTACACTTTTCCCATCGCACCTAGGAAATGATTCCTATTGTGACAACCCGGAACATTAAACTATAATAATTAATTTACGAATTAATTAAGTGATAAAATAACTTTGTGAAATTATCAGAATTAAGTCATGGGAGTTGCACCAATGTGTTCGTGGTAATTCTTTGGTCAATTTCCATATATATAACGGTAGAATCCGAGTTATTATGTGTCATGACCTAAATTTTAGCGTTCGAAAATCGACACCCGTACTTCACTTGTACTCAAATGTCGCAGATTCAACCGTTAAAATTCGACTCGTGCCAGAGCTTATAACACATTAAGTGCAACAACACGGCGGAAGAAAAAGAACAATATCATTGATATAAAACAAATATAATATCTGATACAATAATGATACAATTTAGATATCGATACAAATATCAAAGACAAGATACAGCAACGGAAAGAGATAACATAAACTTGAACTCCAAAGAAGGAATTCCAATATCAGCAATCTCCATCTTCAAAGCACCAATCCAAAAATAGCTCGAACTCCCAATCAAGTTTTACTAAGCAAGGCCAGCCACGAATGTTGAAGTGTAGCAAATGTGATCCCCAAATCCAAAGGCTTCGAAGGCTGTCGAATCTATATCTACTATTTGATTATCTGAAAAAACCCAACTCTAGACTGCCTATGTGGAAAATTATGGGCAACCAGAGTTTAGGAAGGGAACAATAAACACCGGGTCAGTCATGGGACTGGTATGAGCAAACAAAAACAGTTTTATCTTTAAAACAAACAGCAAAAGATTTTAAAATTGAAATCCGCAATGCTTTTTGGAAAATGAAACTACCATAAGGCCTCCCACCACACACACAATGCAAGCACACACTTGGAGGAGATTTCTCCTTATGACAGTCAAAAATGCTTAATACATGAAAACCATTTGATATTATTATTAGTGCATGGTGCAGAAAACATTTCGAAAGTATAATATTAATCTTAGCCAGCATAGGTACCATTATACTATGCCTGCTATAGCTACCACCTTGGGTGGTAGGTTATACAACTGCAATCATAAAGGGCTCGTATTGGATGATTGGATTTCCAACAAATGGTCAGGCTAAGGAACTTCCTTAAAAGAATGCCTATGGAGGGACGCCCCCAAGAACAAAAATGGTTCCTTACCGACACAAGGTCGGGTTACCACTTCCTGGGAGTAACCCTCACGATATGCCATCCCTGGTCGTAACCAACCTTTATCCGAGCGCTTGACACCAACAACCACACAACAGTAAGTATGCAGCAACCACATAGGTAAATATCTGGGCTCCATACCATGATACCACCTTTTATCCATAAGAGATGGACATACCCTAGGGGCGCGACCCCCTGCAACCTTATCACAAAATTCCTATTTCGACCATTTCCGGGTTGTGAGGCTCGACGAAGTCTCGTCCACAAAGCTACGCTTTTTCACAAAGCCATGCTTTGATCAACAAATGATCAGCAGCACTTCGTATGCCACATTGCCAAATTGGGAATGTATCACTAGTAACCATCAACTGCATAACCTCCGAGCTCGTACGTTTCAGAGAAGGGTGTTAAGCTAAGAGAATAAATCTCCGCCACCAAACAGAAATGTATTTGATAGAAACCAACTTTACATCTCAAAGGGTAATGTCAGACACACATCCATACAAGTCTGTTCCGGATTCGAACAGAACCGTAGGCACTTCAAAAGAAGCCCTTGCAATCAAGGTATTCACAATCCCGATCGGAGTCCCCAACACATATGGAGATCTCTATATCGTAGCTACTCAGTGCAGAGTCATTTGACAGGTTATCATTTCACTCTTGAAAATACTCGGTCTTCACCATCGGTCTTCAAATGCTATCCATATCGTCGTATCATTATTAGGAATGGGTTATATGACACAAGGTCCCCTCCCTGCTAAACCGAATAATGAGCGCAATATTTAAAAACATATGGATATTGGGATTTCAGTTAAGTCACAACTTAAAACCCAAAACTTTTCTTTCAAATGGTTTAAACAAATTACCATTTCAAATCTTTTGAACAAAAAGATTTACTTCACAAAGTTCACCGATCTTTCACAAAATTAATTCACAGCTTTCCAAACTATTTACGATTCAAATCTTTTTAAGCAAAAATCCATTTCAGTTCAACAACAAGATTTACGAAATCTTTAATAAAGATAGCTTCCAAAACTATTTATTTTCCATTTCAAACTTGAAATCTTTCGATACAAAATGAAAATCTTTTCCTTATATGAAAGCTATTATTATTTGAAAACAAATACTTTTCTTTTTGGAAAAATTCGATTACATTTGCACAAGTTAAAGCCCTTCAAGTATAAGACTTGGGTTAAATTTAAATTCCCACAAATAATACTTTTAAAATGGTTTAAAACCCATATAAACACATTTATAACTTGTATAACATTTTTAAACCATAATTTCCAAACATAGAATTCAATTTCAAATTTTAAATTCAAATTCAAATCAAATTATTTAAATTTAAAACTTTATCTAGTTATTCAAAATAGCTTTTTCAAAACTCCTTTTCAAAAGCTTTTCACATTTAACCCTATTCCATTTCCAAAACCAATTGGATTCAAAATTCAATTTTAAAATCATTTCAAAAATCTGTGACTTAACCAATTTCCTCATGCAATCCATATTTGTGTGTGGATGGTGTAGTCCAGAGGTTTTACCCAATAGTGCAACATCATCAATCATCACAGATACAATCATATCCATATCGATAAGCGGTATAATCTATAACGCTTATCTTCCATGTACAGATTCATAGATAAACAACAATTAAAATAAAATTACATTCATCACAGATCACACCAAAATAATTCAGGTCACAAAGCATCATACAACAGGGATATCAAACAATACAAGGCATTTCATACAATTCAAACATCCATAAGTAAGATTAATTACTCATCTGATTAATTTAAATCAGATTACTTATGAATAAATTATTAATCTTAGTTAATTAACATTAATTAATTATAAAATATTTTGATTAATTATTCTTTAATCATTTTTTAATTAACCATTAATAATAATTTAATCAACTATTAATTATTAATTAGTCAACCTTAAATCATCAAATGCTTATCCTTTAAATAAATTTATTATCCTTTAATTAATTATCCTTAATTAATTACATTAATTAATTACTCCTCAATTAATTATCATTTCTTAATCACCTTCATTAATTAATTATCCTTAATTATAAATTGATTAATCCTCAATTAATCATTAATTAATTTTTAATCCATATTTAATTAACCTTAATCATGCAATTAATAAACCTTTATTATGAAATAAATTAACCTTAATCATCCTTTAAATTAATTTTTAATCAATCAATTAACATTAAATCTTAATTAACCAAAGAATAAGCCATTTATCTTACTCAATTAACATTTAAATCTTATCAAATTTAAAAGCTCGAAATTGATTTATTACAAAATCAATCTAGATTTTTTATTAATAAAAATTAATACCTTTACCATTAATTACTCACTTAATCCAATTGTTAAAACAATTCAAAGATATTTAACATTAAATATCTTGAACTTTGAAACTTGTTGGAGCATTTGTCCTTTGTTTAAAATTTGAACATGTTTTTATTATTTGAATTTCAATAGCACGTTAATATCACAAAAATCCCGAGCTCATTAAAACCAAAACCCGAAACCAACTTCGGTTTCCCTTTCTCACTCTCGCCTTCGAGTCAATCCCTCCATTTCTCGTGTTCGAACCCAAGAATTACTTTGTCTTTCCCAAGCTAACCAAACATCATCAGATATAGGAAAAATTGTACACGTACACGATCCTTCTGGCCAACTTCGACCAACGCCAACCCCTTCAATAAGTTGCCAGCAATTCCATGAACTAAATTGACCTTCCAGATCGACGAGATCGTCATAATATCAAAATGGAGCAACTCGAAACCCCTGGAACCCAAACTCTGACCAACTAAACAGCTCTCGTCGTTGATTCTAACTGCCAGCGAGTTTGCCAACCAATCCAAAGATGCATCACGTCAAGATGCAACGTTTCCTCCTCTTGCAATCTACTCCGGTCAACCGACGACAACGAAATACTTTTAAAACGTCGATGACCAAACAAGCCTTAAAAACCCTAGATCACCGTCTCCTGACTACCATGATCATCTAGAATTTAAGCGAATATTTTTTCGATGATCTTTCATCCACCAACCACTTTCTAACTTAAGCTCGACGCCCATCAACACGTTCATCGCCGGGAATCGATGAAAACAGCTATCCCGTTCATCTCACAAATTCGCACTCGATACCAAATTAAAAATCTTGATTTTATTACTAAAATTCACCATTTTTAATTTCGATTCTGATCATATAATCCAATTATGAAAATCTGATGATCGAATTTTCCTGGTTTTGTTTATTTTCACTGTAATTCATTGTTTTTAAATTACTGCCTTAATATAAATATCTGAAACCAATTCTAAAATTTAACTATCATCAATACAATCCTTTTTCCTTTAGAAATCCCAGCTCGAAATAGATTATATAAGAAGATATGAATTTTTATTTAAATGAAATTTAAGTCTGCGTAATATAACAGAGATAAGTATATACAGACTTGCATGCACACAGAACAGTATAGTTCAAACAACTTGAAGCATTCATCACACATTAAACATATATAAACAGATTCAAACATAAAATAGGTCAGTTTGTCACCTTGCTTTGAACAGAGGACATGAATTTCTTTTGAAACCTGAAACTTATTTTTCTTTAACACTTTGATAAGAGGGTTGATTGCTTGATGTTTGATTTGCTTTTAAACTTTCCTGTTCTTTGTATTGCACTTTGATTTGTTCCAGGTTTTGAAAACTTTGAATGTGTTGTTATTTGATTTCCCAGGCTTTTCTCTGATTTCATTTTGGAAACTGAAAGCTTGATGTTGAATTGTTTGAATCTTGGTTTTCAAATTTGTTTGAACTGTTGCTTTTGAACTGGAATCTTGTTTCCAGGTTGAGATTGCAGGTAAAAGAAATGAGATGAAGCCTGATTTTACTTTTCTTATTATATATATATATATATATATATATATATATATATATATATATTTCTCAATTTTAAAGAGATTAAGCCACTTGTTTAAACTAGCTACACTTGTTAATTTATGTTATTCCTTAATTTATATTTGTCAGAACAAATTTTTTTATGTTTATATCCTTGTACAAATCATACTTATACGTTATGTTTTAAACCCTTAATTACTTATGTTCTATAACTTAACATATGTATTATATTCTATATTTATAAATATACAAACTATACCTATTCATTTTAAAAGAAAATATATTTTAAATCTTTTTATCAAATTCAAGCTTAAGCTACCATACCTTTTTATTAAATTCAAATTCAAATTTTCTAATTATACAGTAATAAGAAATCATATATTATATTTTAGTTTCAAATATAAAGTTTTATTTAAATCCAATTTAATTTCAATATATCTATATTTAAATTTCAAATTCAAGTTTCAAATTAAAATTTATTTGTATAAACACAAAACAAACACATATCTTTATTAAATTTTGGAAAAACTCAAATTAATTCACAATTTAGATCCAAAAATTTATATCAATTACCAATTTAAATTTAACTCAAAAATCAAGATCGTTACAGATTCCCCTTTAAGAAAATTTTGTCCCCGAAATTTGCTAGGGAGACAACAAAGATAGACGAACACGCTGAGAAATGGTTTACCAGATCAAACTGAAGAGTTATTCTGCATTTGGCTTACCAAATCAGAATATATGAGAACAAACTCATTCAATATCTCATAAGATACTCGGCCATCCAGTCAACGAAATATGCAGGGGCATTGATTAGTTCGAAGGACAAATAACCACTCATAAATTATATCTAAGCCCAACAGAACAAATAAATGGATTCAATCTTCCATAATTCTCAAACACTAGGTATGGATTCCGAATTCAGGTAGGAATACTTCAAAGTTTACATCAACTTGTCCCCCTACGGACTTTGACACTCACCAAAAATTACAATAAAATTTTAAATTTGGTTTAATCGAAATCGTTTTATCGATACAAATAAATTTTAACTTCATCTTTTGTTAACCAATTTATTTCAATGAAATTTCAATTTCGTTAAAATTAAAAACGAAAACCTGATAGAAATTTGATAAAGGGAACATGAGATAGAAACTTATCAATAACGATTCGCAGGACCACCATCGCACCAAAGTTTTCTCCCTCGAGCTGCCACAAAGCAATTAAAGAACTAGAACTGGATTAAAGGAGATTGAGAAGAAAAGTTGTTTCCATTGTTGCAGGGATTGACCATTTGTAGTGGTACTTCCCTGTCCCTTATCTCGTCCTCTTCTTGCACTCATACTCACTATCAGTGGATAGTAAGAGAATTTACTGAGGCATTCGGATGGATATCCTAGGAATATACTCATTCTAGGGTATACTTTACCCTATCTCTAATGAGCTACCTAATGTGTTATACTCTTGAGCTAAAGTTTCAAACTTCAGGTCGGATACCAAAATGTCACGACCCAAATTTCAGTGTTCAAAAATCGACACCCGTACTTCACTTGTACTCAAATGCCGCAGATTCAATCGTTGAAATTCGACTAATGCCGGAGCTTGTAACACATTCAGTACAACAACACAACGGAAGAAAAGGAACAATATCATTAATATACAAAAGTTACAATAATGATACAATTTAGATATCGATACAAATATCAAAGACAAGATACATCAGTGAAAAGAGATAACATAAACTTCAACTCCAAAAAAGGAACGCCAATATCAGCAGTCTCCATCTCCAAAGCACCAATCCAGAAATAGCTCGAACTCCCAATCAAGTTTTATGAATCAAGGCCAGCCATTAATACTAAAGTGTAGCAAATGCGATCCCCAAATCCAAAGGCTTCGAAGGATATTGAATCTATGCCCACTATTTGATTATCTAAAAAACCCAACTCTAGACTGCCTATGTGGAAAATTGTGGGCACCCAGAGTTTAGGAAGGGAACAATAAACTCCGGGTCAGTCATGGGACTAGTATGAGAAAATAAAAATAGTTTTATCTTTAAAACAAACAACAAAAGATTTTAAAATTGAAATCCGCAATGCTTTTTGGAAAATGAAACTGCCATAAGGCCTCCCGCCACATACACAATGCAAGCGCACACTTGGAGGAGATTCTCCTTATGACAGTCAAAAATGCTTGATACACGAAAACCATTTGATATTATTATTAGTGCATTGTGCAGAAAACATTTCGAAAGTATAATATTAATCTTAGCCAGCATAGGTACCATTATACTATGCCTGTTATAGCTACCACCCGAGGTGGCAGGTTATACAACTGCAATCGTAATGGGCTCGTATTGGATGATTGGATTTCCAACAAATGGTCAGGCTAAGGAACTTCATAAAAAATGGAACGCCTCTAGAGGGATGCCCCCAAGAACCATTATGGTTCCCCACTGGCACAAGATCGAGTTACCACATCCTGAAAGTAACCCTCAAGATATGTCATCCCCAGTCGTAATCAACCTTTATCCGTGCGCTCGACACCAACAAACACACGGCAATAAGTATGTAGCAACACATAGGTAAATATCTGGGCTCCATACCATGATACCAACTTTTATCCAGAAGAGATGGACATACCCTAGGGGCGCGACCCCTGCAACCTTGCCGCAAAATTCCTATTTCGACCATTTTCGGGTTGGAAGTCTCGTCCACAAAGCTACGCATTTTCACAAAGCCATGCTTTGATCAACAAATGATCATCAGCACTTCGTATGCCACATTACCAAATTGGAAATGTATCACTAGTAACCATCAACTACATAACCTCTGAACTCGTACGTCTCAGAGAAGGGTGTTAAGCTAAGAGAATAAATCTCCGCCACCCAACAGAAATGTATTTGATAGAAACCAGCTTTACATCTCAAAGTGTAATGTCAGACACATATCTATACAAGCATGTTCCTGGTTCGAACAGAACCGAAGGAACTTCAAAAGAAGCCCTTCCAATCCGGGTATTCACAATCCCAATTAGACTCCCCATCACATATGGAGATCTCTATATCGTAGCTACTCAGTGCAGAGTCATTCGACAGGTTATCCTTTCGCTCTTAAAAATACCCGGTCTTCACCACCAGTCTTCAAATGCCATCCGTATCATCGTATCATTATTCGGAATAGGTTATATGACACAAGGGGTTAAAACGAATAATGAGCGCAATATTTAAAAACATATGGATATTGGGATTTCAGTTAAGTCATAACTTAAAACCATAAACTTTTCTTTCAAATGGTTTAAACAAATTACAATTTCAAATCTTTTAAACAAAAAGATTTACTTCACAAAGTTCTCCAATCTTTCACAAAATTAATTCACAGCTTTCCAAACTATTTATGATTCAAATCTTTTTAAGTAAAAGATCGACTTCAGTTCAACAAAAAGATGTACCAAATCTTTAATAAAGATAGCTTCCAAAATAATTACTTTTCCATTTCAAACTTGAAATATTTCAACACAAATTGAAAATCTTTTCTTTATATGAAAGCTTTTATTATTTGAAAACTAATACTTTTCGTTTCGGAAAAATTTGATTACATTTGCACAAGTTAAACCCTTCAAGTATATGACTAGGGTAAAATTTAAATTCCCACTAACAATACTTTTAAAATGGTTTAAAACCCATATAAACACATTTATAACTTGTATAACATTTTTAAACCATAATTTCCAAACATAGAATTCAATTTCAAATTTTGAATTCAATTTCAAATTTTGAATTCAAATTCAAATCAAACTATTTAAATTTAAAACTTTATCAAGTTATTCAAAATAGCTTTTTCAAAACTCCTTTTCAAAAGCTTTTCACATTTAACCCAATTCCATTTCCAAAACCATTTGGATTCAAAATTCAATTTTAAAATCATTTCAAAAATCTGTGACTTAACCAATTTCCTCATGCAATCCATAATTGTGTGTGTATGGTGTAGTCCTGAGGTTTTACCCAATAGTGCAACATCATCAATCATCACTGGTTCAATCATATCAGTATCGATAAGTTGTATAATCTATAACTCTTATCTTCCATTTACAGATTCACAGATAAATAACAGATAAATTAAAATTACATTCATCACAGATCACACCAAAACAATACAGGTCACAAAGCATCATACAACAGGGATACCAAACAATACAAGGCATTTCATACAATTCAAACATCCATAAGTAAGATTAATTGCTCATCTGATTAACTTAAATCAGATTAATCACTTATGAATAAATTATTAATCTTGGTTAATTAACATTAATTAATTATGTGACGCCCCACCTCTATGCTCACAATAACAAAGAGCATTAAAGAAAATACTGTCTGTTATCACGAAGAATAAGGCTGGATAGGAGCGGCAATCCATAGTTGGGCCTTACATTAGTATTGGTTATTTCGATAGGAGTGGTACATATTTTTATTTTTCATCTCTTATTTATTTACTCCCATCTACATGTCCAATTCCAGTATAAAACGAACTACGATGGTTCATAATAGTTTAGGACAATAAATATAATAATAACACAGATAATATAATTGCGGAACATAGATAAAACAAAAAGTCTCATATATATAATAACTGGTGTCAGTTACAATACATGTGATACAGTACATATGATACAACTACAACTGTTGACTTGGAAAGTTATATACAAAGTACATTATCGTGATTAATATACATGAATACATAACAACTTATATAAATATACTGACTATTAAATGATAGCAACTACTCCAAAAGATAAAAAAAAGACTTCATAGCTCAAGCAGCAACCCAAAGCAAGATATCTACCACTTGTAATAACTCGGTCTGACCCGAGTATTAAATTCAAAAGAAAATAATACACGGGTCAGTCTAATTCAAACTCAGTTATTAGTGCACAGAAGCAATAATAATTAAGTAACAAATAGACGGCATTCATAATAAATCTCGTCTATCTGATTCTTAAATAAAGAAATCGGATAACGATAAATATAACACATAACAGTGTTAAACAACAAATCAGTAGATTCAAATTATCACAAAGATAAATGAAAAGGATTATCATTGAAGATAATTTAAAAAACAACAGAATTGCCTAAACGGCAATTAATGAAAAAATCTAATTACTAATTAAATAATTAGAAACTCATAATCTAATTATCAAATTGATAATTAGACAACAACAAAAATCATCAAATTAAATCAAATCAAAATACAATTCAAAATATTGAAATGGCAACACGAAACAAATCCAGCAATTGGAATATCCATTTAAAATGTCAATTCTGATTTGGCTGCAGTACACGCACGCGTGTACTGCCTCGCCAAAATCAGATATACACCTGAGAACATAGACTATATCTCAAAGCAAAGCTCTAACCAGCTAAAATAGGTACAACAGAATGCACCAGTAAAATAAAATGATGCAACATAAATATGTATTGATGCACATCCAAAAATCAGATGTACTGCAGCCACCACAAGAACACAAGGGCAAACTGCAACAAAAATGCAGCCACCACAAGGTCACAAGGACACAACCAAAAACTCAGATGCAATAATCAAACAAATGCAACAGTACAAAGAAACAAACTCGCATAATCAAATAATTGAAGTAATGTCAGTGACAGTACCGAAGTCATCAAAGTCAGAGACATAATGGCCGAAGCCAACATATAAAGTGTATGCACTGCTCAAGTACAGACCGATAACAACCGAGTTTCAATTATGCAGACAGCTAAGTGAAGGCATGTACACGTATCTAGATAGTGTTCATGTTGCAATGCACACAAAGAGAATATCAAGCAGATCAAGTGAGGAAAGAAGCTCAATAACTTCAAATTATATGGTGATTCAGCAAATGAGCATTCGAGACATGCAAATGCTAACCTGAAGAACAACAACATAAGTCTACAACATATACTACCTACATACATGTATGATTACACATGTGTACACACAAAACATATGTACAGCAACACGAACACATGCCACTAAATGGTGACAGGCAACAAGTAAATCAAATCAGAGTTGAGCAGTGTTAATAGTCAACATCAAACACTATCACATAAACAAAGTCATAGCCAAATTCACTAGCAAAGCAATCAAAGAAGTTTCAAAATTATCAAGTGAACATGACTAGAAATGATCTTCATGAAAACCAGGATAGCGTGAAAACTACAAGTGCACCAGGGATGCAACTCACAAACTACAACAGAGGCATGCACAATCAGGTCTCAACAACATATCTATATCAAATGAAGCATAGTCAAACCCAACTGACATGAAAAGGTTACAAGATGCAAGTTTCAAAAGCACATCAGAGAAACCATAAATACAAAACTTAACCACCAAGAGACCAGACAAACAAGTACGCATAGTACTTGAACCAATGACCAAATCCAAATAACCCAAGTGTACCAGAGAAGTGTGCACATACCAGAATCGAGTGCATTCAACCTCAAACGAAGACAAATGCAGTCGTTTGGAAATGATGATATACAACAAGTTAAATTCATGTAACTGCAATGCAGACTTGACTACAAGCAACTACATGTCAGTGAAAAACCAAGTCGAAGCCAAAAGTTCAACAGCAGTTTTTCAAGTGACAAAAGTCAACAACGTGCCAGCAAAAATCAAAGCGAAGAAAAGAAATTCACGGAGCAGCCAACTCAAGTTGCAGGTCAATAAACAAAATCGAATAGTTCAAGTCAGAGCCGTGAGTAAATGAACAAATCAGAGGCAAGCAAGGAATTCACGAATTAGAACAAGTTATAAAAATCAATCATTTCAAGATAATCAAGTCAGAAATCATCAACATCGAAATAAACTCGAACGACCTAAGGATGAAGTAGATGTGAGTGATAGTTCACTCACCTTGTTGAAGTGCACGAATTGGAATCGAAGCCGAGACCTCCCCGTATCGAAATAGAAATGAATTCATCAAGCGGCAGAAGGTAGACGAACGAGAAGGAGATTGAGCCGCCATTTTCGTTTTTTTTCTCTGATTTAAGGCTAGTGAAGAACGAAACAAAGCCGCCGTTTTTACCGTTTGATTTTTGCTTAGGGTTTGAGATGAAAAAGAATGAAGGGGAACGGGTACTCGCTTTAGTTAATTATCACGACACAAAAATGAAAAGGAACGTGGACCGAGCTTTTACTTAAAGCCCACATACCCTAACATATTTTTGAAAAGAATTTTAACCCGATTCAAAACTCCAATTAGCAATTAGCTAACTGATTTAATCGTCTAATGACGATGATCAATCAATACGAAGCCCCGGGTTGTTACAGACTCCCCTCCTTATAAAAATTGCGTCCCCGCAATTTTCATTATTAAGGTTGTCAACAACAATCATTTTTCTAACGTAAACTGGTTAAGCTAGAAAAATAAAGGTCAAGAACACAAAGGCCAAAGAAATCTTTTAATTTCATAAAAGAAATTCACAAATTTTGAACAAAATCTAATTCTCAATAGATAATCAGAAAACAGCAAAACTGAATAAATGCAATTATCAGCAATATTCAATTATCAATTAGATAATTTGAATACATAAATCACAATAAATCACAAAACAGCAATATCTAATTATCGATACGATAATTAGAAAACAGCAAAATCTAATTATCAACAAAGATAGTTAGAAAACACAAATCACAAAACCGCAAACATCTAGTTATCAACCAGAAAATCAGAAAAACACGAACTCCATAATCAGCAAACTCTAACCATCAACAGAGATAGATAGAAAACAACAAATATCCAATTATCAAAAACGATAATCAAATCAACAAATATCCAATTATCAAAAATGATAATCAAACTCAAATCAACAAATATTCAATTATCAAAAACGATAATAAAATCTCAAATCAACAAATATTCAATTATCAAAAACGATAATCAAACCTCAAGTCAACAAATATTCAATTATCAAAAACGATAATCAAACCTCAAGTCAACAAATATTTAATTATCAAAAACGATAATCAAATCTCAAGTCAACAAATATTTAATTATCAAAAACGATAATCAAATCTCAAGTCAACAAGTATTTAATTATAAAAAACGATAATCAAATCTCAAGTCAACAAATATTCAATTATCAAAAACGATAATCAAATCTCAAGTCAACAAACATTCAATTATCAAAAATGATAATCAAATCTCAAATCAACAAAGATTCAATTATCAATAACGATAATCAAATCTCAAATCAACAAATATCTAATTATCAAAAACGATAATCAGAATCAATAAATATCTAATTATCAAAAACGATAATCAGAATCAACAAATGTCTAACTATCAAAAACGATAATTAGAACTCATATCAACAAATATCCAATTATCAAAAACGATAATCAGAATCAATAAATGTCCGATTATCAAAAACGATAATCAGAATCAACAAATATCCGATTATCAAAAACGACAATAAGAACTCATATAAACAAATATCCAATTATCAAAAACGATAATCGGAATCAACAAATATCTGATTATCAAAAATGATAATCAGAATCAACAAATATCCGATTATCAAAAACGATAATCAGAACTCATATCAAAAAATATCCAACTACCTACAGATAATTGAAAACAACAAATATCTAGAAATCAATTAAGATACGCTAGAAAATCAACATAAAAGGTTGGATCGATTCCATCAGATGGCGAGTTTTAGCTACGCCGCACGTGCATCAACATATGGCTGAAGCCTACCAAGTACTCAACATAATTTTGGCGCCCAACAAATGACCCGAAGGTCCGCAGAGTGACCCGAAGGTCTAGTACTGGTATTTGACCCGAAGGTCCTCATATGACCTGAAGGTCCAACATATGACCCGAAGGTCCTCATATGACCCGAAGGTCCAACATAGTGGCTCGAAAGCACACAAAATCATCAAAATCATCAAAACAGCAGATGTTTCAATTAACGAGTCCGGAATTAACCAAAATAGCAAACGCACATGTCCTATAACCACGAGTTTTACTAAATCATTTAATTCTCTTCATCGTTTCCTTGAAAGTGCAAATTGTGTATTTTAAATAAACACATTTCACGTTCTCAAACGGACAAGTCCGAAATTAAGCGAATCAGTAAAAGAAAGGGGTCATAGTCCTCGATTTTGCTGAAACGTTTAAATCGCTTCCTCATTCTTTTAAAAGCGCAAGCTGCAAAACTTCTGAAAACAATTTCATTTATTTTATAAAAGTAATAATTTACATTCTCAAACGGACAAGTCCGGAATTAAGCGAATCAGTAAAAGAAAGGGGTCATAGTCCTCGATTTTGCTGAAACGTTTAAATCGCTTCCTCATTCTTTTGAAAGCGTAAATCGTAAAAATTTTGAAAACAATTTTATTTTGAAACAATTTTTAAAACACGTGATCAAAATAGCAACATCAGTCGCAACTTCGACAAGGAAATTGCACTTCTCAAAATACCGTAAAAACGGACAACAAAATCAGCATTGTGGGATAACCGCTTGAAAATCCACTTTAAAATTTGACGATTACTGAAGCGAAAGCGACAGTAATTTTAAATGTCAAAATCTCATCAAATAATTTGCATCAAAATATAACACCAGTGAATTTTCATTCAATAAAAATATCAACAAAACACCGTGCTTCAAAAACTTAGCACCAGTGTGAAAACCCCGTTATAAAAATAACGGCAACAAAATACGTTTTAAAACCAAACATCGGTTTAACGTAAAATTAATGCAGTAACATGCAACTCAAATTTGCACGTACACTACAAGATGAACAAAGAAATCATTCGAATATACCTTCAACGAAGATAATTCTAAAACAGCAAAAATCTCAACAAATTCACATAACTGCAATCGCTTCGGATCCTCAAATCGGATTCGAAATTTTCAAAGAAACCATATTAAACACAGCTATGTAAACAACAAATGAAATTTATTTCAATTTTATATTTTGATATTTTTAAATCAAAAAGGTTATCAGCTGTATTCAGCGAAGACAGTCTCACTGTTTCCACTGCGCACTCTGATAAACAAAACACAAATCAACCAATCATCAAAACACAGTTTTCACTTTTATTTTTAAATAAAGATATTTAAAAATTTCATCATAATTTCAAAACATTAGTTTTGACTCAAAGCACAATAAAACATCGACTAATAGTTGTAACACATGTTCCATCTAAGTTATGTTTTATATTATGTCCATAAACCCCAAGCTCTGATACCAACTGTGTAGCCCCACCTCTATGCTCACAATAACAAATAGCATTAAAGAAAATACTGTCTGTTATCACGAAGAATAAGGCTGGATAGGAGCGGCCATCCGTTGTTGGGCCTTACACTAGTATTGGTTATTTCGATAGGAGTGGTACATATTTTTATTTTTCATCTCTTATTTATTTACTCCCATCTACATGCCCAATTCCAGTATAAAATGAACTACGATGGTTCATAATAGTTTAGGACAATAAATATAATAATAACACAGATAATATTATTGCGGAACACAGATAAAACAAAAAGTTTCATATATATAATAACTGATGTCAGTTACAATACATGTGATACAGTACATATGATACAACTACAACTGTTGACTCAGGAAGTTAATACACAAGTACATTATCGTGATTAATATACATGAATACATAACAACCTATATAAATATACTGACTACTAAATGACAGCAACTACTCAAAAGATAAAAAAAGACTTCATAGCTCAAGCAGCAACCCAAAGCAAGATCTCTACCACCTGTAATAACTCGGACTGACCCTAGTATTAAATTCAAAAGAAAATAATACATGGGTCAGTCTAATTCAAACTCAGTTATTAGTGCACAGAAGCAATAATAATTAAGTAACAAATAGACGACAATCATAATAAATCTCGTCTATCTGATCCTTAAATAAAGAAATCGGATAACAATAAATATAACACGTATTAGTGTTAAACAACAAATCAGTAGATTCAAATTATCACAAAGATTAATGAAAAGGATTATCATTGAAGATAATTTAGAAAACAACAGAATTGCCTAAACGGCAATTGACGACAAAATCTAATTATTAATTAAATAATTAGAAACTCATAATCTAATTATCAAATTGATAATTAGACTACAACAAAAATCACCAAATTAAACCAAATCAAAATACAATTCAAAATATTGAAATGGCAATACGAAACAAATCCAGCAATTGGAATATCCATTTAAAATGTCAATTCTGATTTGGCTGCAGTACACGCACGCGTGTACTGCCTCGCCAAAATCAGATATACACCTGAGAACAGAGACTATATCTCAAAGCAAAGCTCTAACCAGATAAAATAGGTACAACAGAATGCACCAGTAAAATAAAATGATGCAACATCAATATGTATTGATGCACATACAAAAATCAGATGTACTGCAGCCACCACAAGAACACAAAAGCAAACTGCAACAAAAATGCAGCCACCACAATGTCACAAGGGCACAACCAAAAACTCAGATGCAACAATCAAACAAATGCAATAGTACAAAGAAACAAACTCGCATAATCAAATAATTAAAGTAATGTTAGTGACAGTACCGAAGTCATCAAAGTCAGAGACATAATGGCCGAAGCCAACATATAAAGTGTATGCACTGCTCAAGTATAGACCGATAACAACCGAGTTTCAATTATGCAGACAGCTAAGTGAAGGCATGTACATGTATCTAGACAGTGTTCATGTTGCAATGTACACAAAGGGAATATCAAGCAGATCAAGTGAGGAAAGAAGCTAAATAACTTCAAATTATATGGTGATTCAGCAAATGAGCATTCGAGACATGCAAATGCTAACCTGAAGAACAACAACATAAGTCTGCAACATATACTACCTATATACATGTATGATTACACATGTGTATACACAAAACATATGTACAGCAACATGAACACATGCCACTGAATGGCGACAGGAAACAAGTAAATCAAATCAGAGTTGAGCAGTGTCAATAGTCAACATCAAACACTATCACATAAACAAAGTCATAGCCAAATTCACTAGCAAAGCAATCAAAGAAGTTTCAAAATTATCAAGTGAACATGACTAGAAATGATCTTCATGAAAACCAGGCCAGAGTGAAAACTACAAGTGCACCAGGGATGCAACTCACAAACTACAACAGAGGCATGCACAATCAGGTGTCAACAACACACACACACACACACACACACACACACATATATATATATATATATATCAAATGAAGCATAGTCAAACCCAACTGACATGAACAGGTTACAAGATGCAAGTTTCAAAAGCACATCAGAGAAACCATAAATACAAAACTTAACCACCAAGAGACCAGACAAACAAGTACGCATAGTACTTGAACCAATGACCAAATCCAAATAACCCAAGTGTACCAGAGCAGTGTGCACATACCAGAATCAAGTGCATTCAACCTCAAACGAAGACAAATGCAGTCGTTCCAAAATGATGATATACAACAAGTTAAATTCGTGTAACTGCAATGCAGACTTGACTACTAGCAACTACATGTCAGTGAAAAACCAAGTCGAAGCCAAAAGTTCAACAGCAGTTTTTCAAGTGACAAAAGTCAACAACGTGCCAGGAAAAATCAAAGCGAAGAAAAGAAATTCACGGAGCAGCCAACTCAAGCTGCAGGTTAATAAACAAAAACGAACAGTTAAATCAGAGCCGTGAGTAAATGAACAAGTCAGAGGCAAGCAAGGAATTCACGAATTTGAACAAGTTATAAAAATCAATCATTTCAAGATAATCAAATCAGAAATCATCAACATCGAAATAAACTCGAACGACCTAAGGATGAAGTAGATGTGAGTGATAGTTCACTCACCTTGTTGAAGAGCACGAATTGGAATCGAAGCTGAGACCTCCCCGTATAGAAACAGAAATGACCTCATCAAGCGGCCGAAGGTAAACGAACGAGAAGGAGATTGAGCTGCCATTTTCATTTTTTTTCTCTGATTTAGGGCTAGTGAAGAACGAAACAAAGCCGCCATTTTTTCCTTTTGATTTTTGCTTAGGGTTTGAGATGAAAAAGAATGAAGGGGAACTGGTACTCGCTTTAGTTAATTATCACGGCACAAAAATGAAAAGGAATGTGGGCCGAGCTTTTACTTAAAGCCCACATACCCTAACAAATTTTTGAAAAGAATTTTAATCCAATTCAAAACTCCAATTAGCAATTAGCTAACCGATTTAATCGTCTAATGACGATGATCAATCAATACGAAACCCCGGGTTGTTACAAATTAGAAATCATTTTGATTAACTATTCTTTAATCATTTATTAATTAACCATTAATAATAAATTAATCAACTATTAATTATTAATTAATCAACCTTAAATCATTAAATGATTATCCTTTAAATAAATTTATTATCCTTTAATTAATTATCCTTAATTAATTACATTATTAATTACTCCTCAACTAATTATCATTCCTTAATCACCTTCATTAATTAATTAACCTTTAATTAATTAATTATCCTTAATTATAAATTGATTAATCCTTAATAAATCATTAATTAATTTTTAATCCATATTTAATTAACCTTAATCATGCAATTAATAAACCTTATTATCAAATAAATTAACCTTAATCATCCTTTAAATTAATCTTTAATCAATCAATTAACTTTAAATCTTAATTAACCAAAGAATAAGCCATTTATCTTACTCAATTAACATTTAAATCTTAACAAATTTAAAAGCTTGAAATTGACTTATTACAAAATCAATAGAGATCTTTTATTAATAAAAATTAATAATTTTACCTTTAATTACTCACTTAATCCAATTGTTAAAACAATTCAAAGATATTTAACTTTAAATATCTTAAACTTTGAAACTTGTTGGAGCATTTGTCCTTTGTTTAAAATTTGAACATGTTTTTATTATTTGAATTTCAATAGGAGGTTAATATCACAAAAACCCCAAGCTTATTAAAACCAAAACCCGAAACCAACTTCGGTTTCCCTTTCTCACTCTCGCCTTCGAGTCAATCCCTCCATTTCTCATGCTCGAACCCGAGAATTACTTTGTCTTTCCCAAACCAACCAAATATCATCAGATACATGAAAACTTGTACACATGCACGATCGTTCTGGCCAACTTCGACTAACGCCAACCCTTCAACAAGTCGTCGGCGATTCCATGAACTAACCTGACCTTCCAGATCGACGAGATCGCCATAGTATCAAAATGAACCAACTCGAAACCCTTGGAAACCAAACTCTGACCAACTAAAATAGCTCTTGCCATTGATTCTAACTACCAGCGAGTTCGCCAACCAACCCACATATGCATCACGTCAACACGCAACGTTTCCCCCTCCTGCAATCTACTTCGGTCAACCCACGACAACGAAAATACTTCAAAAAAATCGACGACCAAACAAGCCTTAAAATCCCTAGTTCACCGTCTCCTTGCTACCATGATCATCTAGAATTTAAGCGAATATTTTTCCGATGATCTTTCATCCACCAACCACTTCCTAACTTAAGCTCGACGCCCATCAACACGTTCATCGTCGGGAATCGATGGAAACAGCTATCCCGCTCATCTAACAAATTCGCACTCAATGCCAAATTAAAAATCCTGATTTTATAACTAAAATTCACCATTTTTAATTTTGATTCTGATCATATAATCCAATTATGAAAAACTAATGATCGAATTTTCCTGGTTTTGTTTATTTTCACTGTAATTCATTGTTTTTAAATTACTGCCTTAATATAAATATATGAAACAAATTCTAAAATTTAATTATCATCAATACAATCCTTTTTTCCTTTTGAAATCCCAGCTTGAAATAGATTAGACAAGAAGATATGAATTTTTAAATGAAATTTAAGTCTGTGTAATATGACAGAGATACGTATATGCAGACGTGCAAGCGCACAGAACAGTATAGTTCAAACAACTTGAAGCATTCATCACACATTAAACATATATAAACAGATTCAAACATAAAATAGGTTAGTTTGCCCACCTTGCTTTGAACAGAGGAGAGGAATTTCTTTTGAAACCTGACATTTGTTTCTCATTAACACTTTGATCAGAGAGTTGATTGCTTGATGTTTGATTTGCTTTTAAACTTGCATGTTCTTTGCATTGCACTTTGATTTGTTCGACGTTTTGAAAACTTTGAATGTGTTTTTATTTGATTTTCCTGGCTTTTCTCTTATTTCATTTTGGAAACTGAATGCTTGATGTTGAATTGTTTTGAATCTTGGTCTTCAAATGTGTTTGATCTGTTGCTTTTGAACTGGAATCTTGTTTCCAGGTTGAGAATGCAAGTAAAAGCAATGAGATGAAGCCTGGTTTTACTCTTCTTATTATTTACATATATCTTTATTTTTCTCGACTTTAAAGAGATTAAGCCACTTGTTTAAACTAGCTACACTTGTTAATTTATGTTATTCCTTAACTTACACTTGTTAAAACAAAAAAATTTCTGTTTATATCCTTGTATAAATCATATTTATACATTATGTTTTAAACCCTTAATTACTTATGTTTAATAACTTAACATATGTATTATATTTTATATTTATAAATATACAAACTATATCTATTCATTTTAAAAGAAAATATATTTTAAATCCTTTTATCAAATTCAAGCTTAAGCTACCAAACTTGTTTATTAAATTCAAATTCAAATTTTCTAATTATACATTAATAAGCAATCATATATTATATTTTAGTTTCAAATATAAAGTTTCTTTAAATCCAATTTAATTTCAATATATCTATATTTGAATTTCAAATTCAAGTTTCAAATTAAAATTTATTTGTATAAACAAAAAACAAGCACATATCTTTATTAAATTTTGGAAAAACTCAAATTAATTCATAATTTAGATCCAAAAATTTATATCAATTACCAATTTAAATTTAACTCAAAAATCGGGACCGTTACAATATGAGAAGGATACAAAGAAAACAAGAATCAATGGAAAAAATGTACACAGAGAGGTCGACCATCCCAAGGCCTAGGTCAACCGGCCAGTCGACCTGACACTTTAGGCGGTCAACCTGTAGGTTGACCCTCCTATGGGTTTGAGGCGAAGGAATTTCTCCTTCATCCTGTGCGATTTTAACACATCATTTTCATTATTTTGGCTCATCCGATCTCTCTGTGCTACCATCCGACGGCTGTCATTCAGCCTATGACGTGGTTGCATCCTATTTAATCTCCAAATTCAATGGTCTAAGATCCACTTCTACACCTATGAATAAAACCCTAGGCCTAACACTTTTTCTCATTCTAGATTTTTCCTACTTGGGTTCACCTTTTAAGGAAGGACCCTAAAAGGAATAATTTTCCAAAGAGAGAATCTTTTAATAAAAATATTTTAATACCCTCAAATGGATTTGGGAAGACCTAGAGGGAAGTGCTTAGGACCACAGGTGAGTGATTGTAATTATTTTAGATTTCTTTAAGTAATTTAAAATAATAGGGTTTTCAATAGTTGTAGTTTTACTACTATTTTGGAATAACCCTTTTAGTAGTTTATTTATAATTTTTAGAATTATTTTCAGTCTATTTCTTTTAGCTTTTCTTTTCGGTTAATTTTAGTTTATTTCTGTTAATTATTGCTTTTCCATTTATTAATAGTTATTTTTACAGTATTTTAATTTATTTACTGTTATTTATGCGTTATTTACATCCTTTTCGTACGTTTTGGATTTTCTTCTACTTTTAGTTTTCTTTTATTTCTCTTTCTTTTTCATGTATTGATTACAATAGATTAAACGCGAATATGGATTGAAATTATAATAGTGCTGACATAATGGAAGATAAGATGTAAATTATAAAGACTGGAATAAAAATGGAACTAAGACTGAAATTCAGCCTAATTATGATATTGATGTTAGAATTGGACTAATTAAAGATAATTGGCCTAGTTATAACTTAGAATTATAATTAAAATGAGTATAAGATGAAAGGAGCTTATTTTTACTCTTAGACCTTGGGTTAAGCAATAAGCATGATTATAACGTGGGTTATAATAAGAAATAGTGAGACTTATTTTAAGACTTAGGATAAATTAATGAGCACAGACAGTAAGAACAAAAGTAAAGGCTTATTTAAATAATTTATCTAAGTTAATAAATAAAGAATTAAAGTAGGGCATGTACCAAATAGCATTTTATCTATTATTTCTATAGACACGGTGTTTCATATAACCCTGAAGTGAGACGAAGTCTTTCACATAATCCTGAAGTGAGACAAGGGGCACGCTTATGTTATTAACGGTAATAAATGGTTAATAAGTAGAAGTCCAAATCATGGGGATTTAGGAAAGGGGCACAACTAGATATTGTTTGAATAGTGGGCTAGTACCAATAGCATTTCCCCTTTTATTTCTATGGACACGGTGTTTCACATAATCTAGAAGTGAAACGATGTGTCTCACATAACCCCTAAGTGAGACGAGTTGTTTCATGTAACCCTAAAGTGAAACGAGGTGTCTTACATAACCCTGAAGTGAGACGAGGTGTCTCACATAATCCTAAAGTGAGATGAGGGGCACGCTTATGCTGGAGCTTGACTTAATAAGAAGACTCAATAGGTGGAACAACATGTAACATGAGCATAGTGGCGGTTACGCATGCGACTTCCATTCGGGTGCTTAGTAATCGTTATGAGTTCTAAGCGCTTAGGGTGTGCCTTTCGTAGGCACCAATGTCTACAACGTAGGGAGCTTTAGCATCCGGTCTACGGTAGATTCTGAGTAGCAGGCCGATTAAAGGGTAGTATTAGGAATTTAGCCTAATCTAAGCAGCTATCAAAAACAAGTGCAAACAATCAAAGTTGATCAATTATGTTGATCTAGTTAATTCGTATTTATTTCCATCTTATTCCTTTTCTCTATTTTCTTTTTTCCTTTTATATACTAGAAATGTTTTAAAGTCTATTACTTTTACTTTGCTTAAAGATTCTAGTAATTACCATCATTCACCACCCTTTTAGTCTGACTACTCCTTCATTTTCCCATTTTCCCCCCATAGGCTAGCAAGAGCAAGGACAATAGATTATAACACTTGGAGACTTCTTTGGCAGAGATTTCTTATGTATTTCTCTTCTTTATTTTCAGTTTTTGGATTATTCCATGCACTGGCACTTTTTGAGAGATAGTCTGTACTCTTATATTAATAAGACTGAGGTTTTGATTTCATGAGACATATATTGGTATTTTGAGACATATGATGTAATTGGTTTTATGATTCTATATTATGAAGTTTGACTTTTAGCAAATTATTACTTTAATTTTTTCCACTGTTTTATCTATTTTATCTTGTGAATTTTAGTCTCCGCTACCTTTAGTTATATCTACAATGCACCACATCTTTTAATGTGTCCATTTGTGTATACTAAAGGATGTGGGGTGTACATTTTGTAACAAAGCATAGGCATTACAGGATTCTAAAATATTTATTTTAAATATAAAGTATTTTTTCAAATAACTTGTTTTAAAAGTATTTTTCAGAAAAGAACTCTTAGAAGTGACTTTTAAGTATAAAAGAGTTTTTATAAAAATCCCCTCTAAAGTCCAATTCAATATTCTTTCAATTCTTTCGAGCCTATATTTCCTTTTCTTTGAATAATATGGTTGACCGGTTCCATAGAGCTATGGTACCAGAGGTGCAAAGGCAAGCATCCAATACAACAACGATAGGTGGAGGTCCTTTTAATTCATCTGCAGTAGCCAATTTTTCTAAGATATGCAAGAACTTTGCTAGTCACGGAGGCCGAACGATTTCTGGCATAGAGGATTTCAATGACGCACTAGCTAGGATGGAGGTTATGGAGCAAAAGTTTAGGATGTTAGATTAGGAGGACCTTAGAAGTGGATCAAGAAAAGCGGAAAATGCAATAACTATGGACGGGTTGGTCATCACGTAAGGGACTATAAGAATAAAATGATGAAGGGGAGGTGTTCCAAATATAGGCTGCCCGGTCATCTAAGTAGAGCTTGTCCTAAGAGAACGGGGCAGAGAGAAAGCGCACCTACGGCGCAAGTACAAGCTTTGGATGCAGAACTTTCTAGCAGTGATTCGAATAAAGGTAGAAAAATATATTTAGAAGGATTGATCTCTCTTTTTGATTTTTCCGTTAGGACTCTTTTCGATTCCGGAGCATCACACTCCTTCATCTTTAGTTCTGTAGTAGATTGTTTGCACTTAGACATCTTTAGTGGTAGACCCCATTGTTGTTTCAAACCCTATAGGAGGATCGACACACTGTTAGTCCGTGAGATGATGGTTTTGATGACAACAACCTTAGAATAGATTATAAAATATAAATACTAACATTGTAAGTTTAGATATATATGTATATGCATGATTCAACCATGCAGGTACTAAGAATGAAGACTGTACAGTATAGAGATTTCAAGATATCAAGACAAAATATCAAGATAGAAGACTCATGAGTATCGGGACTATCAAGAGTTCAAGGATAAGTACTTTTATTATTATTAGGAATTTTTGTTAAAACTCGTAGAAAAGTACTGACATCTTAAAATCCAATTTATTCGTGGAATGGAATCCATTTCGAGTCCGTTAAAGGGATGGAACCCTAAGTAGGATGGAACCTACGAAAATCTAGTGGGACATTGTTTTATATCCATTAATTTTAATTCAAAAGATTTTACAAAATTATCTTGTTTCAAAATGATTTCAAAACTTTCCTTTTAAAAGATTCAAAACCCTCGATCCTAATTTTAAATAATTTTAGCTTCAAAAACATCTTTATTTTCAAAGTCAAATTACTCCTGATTCTAAACTATCTTTTTTAATAATATATTTAACTTTTAAATATTTATACTTAGATTTAAATATAAAATTATGGTTAAATTCTATATATATTGTTCTTTATATTTACTTATGAATTTCAACTATAGTCAAGTATATTTATAAAGTTTAAATTAGTTTTTATATAAGATAAAGGTTATTTTCAAAGAAATTCAAAACATCATAAAAAGCTTTGGGATGTCGACATGCCTATGGGTACCATGTCGACATGGTGACAGTGTGATTCAAAAATTCAAATTTCAAAAGAAGTGTCTATTCGCCATAACTCTTCATGAATGGACATGGCTGTTGTTCTTCTATAAATAGGGGTCAGTTTCAATGAATTTTTAATCACTTTTTTCTGTTTTTCACTCCTCTTCTTCTTCCTCTTTTCTTAATACATATTCTTATCATTACTCTGCCGAAATCAACATTGAATCATACTCGATTACTTCTAGTTTGATTCCCTGTCACTATTTCTACAAGATTCTCAATGTTATTCAGAGTTATAGACTTCTTCGTAATCTATTAAGCGAGAAAAGGTGTGATTGTAGCCTTGGAAATCAATCAAATGGAAAAGGTGTGATTGTAGCCTTGCTAAATCAATTGGGTAAACTTGTGGCCCGGAAATCAAGTATCTCTACCCAGAGGACCGAAATTCTGGAGGGTGTACCTCGTAGCCTTGAAACCGAGGGTGTAGTTGTACAATTGCTTTTGAAAGGAAATCCGTACTTGTGTTGCGGGACTCGATGTAGGGTAACTCCGAACCAGTATAAAATCCGGTGTGTTGTTTCCTTTTCTGCTTTTATTTTATTTCTGCATCTGTGATTGTTTTTGTGATCATATCTGTGTCTATATATTGCATACTTTTGTGTCTAAATTAACATAAATCGGAAAAGATTTAGTAATTCTTGATTAACACTATTCACCCCCCCCCCTCTAGTATTAATCTTAGCCTTAAGATCGGTAATCCGCATTTCTCACAATTGGTATCAGAGCGAGGTTTTCAGAAGTTTCATAATCTGATTTTTGAAAAGTTTTCAAAATGGCTACCAACACTGGTACTGTCATTAACACTAGTATCCCTGTCACTAGTTCATTTGTAGAGGGTCAGTCTACTGTCAGACCACCACTTTTTAATCACGGTAACTATGCATATTGGGCATGTAGGATGAAAATATATATTTACAATCTATAGGATTAGACACTTGGAATATCACACAAACTGAATATTCTGAACCCACTATTGATTTTGCATAGTGGACTGCTGAGCAAAAGACTTTTGCACAAAATAATTCTAAGGCAATGAATATTCTGTTTTGTTCACTAGATAGAAATGAATTCAATAGAGTGTCAGTTTGTAAGTCTGCATATGAAATCTGGAAAACTTTGCAAGTTACTCACGAAGGAACAAGCAAAGATAAACAGACCAAAATTTCCATGCTCACAAATCAGTTTCAAGTCTATTTTAGATATGTATAGTAGATTTCAGGATATTGTGCATTCTCTAATATCTTTGGGAAATGAATTTTTTGAAGAAGATCAAGTCAGAAAATTTTTAAATTCTCTAACTCCAGAATGGGATCAAAAGACACTTGCAATCGAAGAGGCAAATGACATCAGTATTTTGAAGATAGAAGAATTAATTGAAAATCTAATGTCGTATGAAGTTCAAATGACCAGGAGAAGAGAAAGTAAAGAATCTGAAAAGAAATCAATGGCATTCAATGCATTGACCGATGGATCAGACTCAAACAGCGATAATGATGAAGAGATAGCCTTTATGACCAGAAATTTTAGGAGATTCATGAAATACAGAAAGATGAATAATCTCAAGAGAAACAACTATAAGAATTATGGAAATCAGAATATAGTGCAAAATAATGACAAGTGTTACAGCTGTGATAAACCATGCCATTTCAAAAGAGATTGTCTATATCCAGAAAGGCAGAATCCTCCTATGAACAATGAACCAGAAAAGAAACGAAAGCGTGCATTTACTGCTACTCTAGATGACTCAGACTCGTCCTCAAGTGAAGATGATCAGAAGACGGATAATTCGAATTTGTGTTTCACAGTTGTTCACGACTCCGATGAATTCAGAGAAATGGGCTCAGAAAAAGGCACACATTTACAATACAATTTGTTGAAATGGCTTGCTTAAGATTAGTTGCTTGATTGTTTGATTGATTGATTTTTGAATTGGTGTGTTGTTTGAATTTTAAAATTTATTTTCTACTTTTTATTATTTTTATTATTTTCTGAAATATATTATAAGTATAATAATATTTCAGAAATATATAATAGACATTAATAATTACAATAATATATATATTAGAGATCTTAGAAAAACTCAATTCATGAAAATTCAAAAGTACATGTCGACATGGTCCCTACCACGATGTCGACATGGTCACTTGAATTTGAATTTCAAAATTTGAATTCAAATGTTTGAATTTCCCTCCACCTTTTCACTTCATTCAATTCTCTGAAAAGATACCTTTTGACCAGAGAATATGTCCTTTAAGAATCTATTTATTCCCTATCTTTTATCATATCTTTTCACTTTCATTTTCAAATTCAAACTTTCTCTTCATAACTTCAAGCTCTCTACTCTCTACTCTAATGGCTTCTTCAAGAAACCCCTCAACCATGAGAATTTCTAGAAAAATCAAAGAGCAATTATTCAATGATCTGGAGGCAATTAAAGCATACATCAATTATGCTAACTATGCCAAAGTCCATCCCAGAAAATTTGCCATTTTTCAAGATTTTTCTTCTTATGAAATTGATTCTCTTTTTGCAAACAATGGTGTTCTTAGTCTTATTGATGCTTCTCAAAATGATTTTGTTTGCTATCCTAATCTTGTCAAAATTTTCTATGCGAATTTAAATCACGGATTTTATGTTGGAAATGAAGATGAAATTTGGAGTAGTGTCAAAGGCACTCAAATTGTTTTGAATTGTGATCTTTTGGGTACCATTCTCAATTGCAAGAGTTCGGGAATGGATCTTTGTAACTTTAAAATTGATGAACATGATCGTGAGACATTTCAACATATTTTTGAAAGAGATGATGATTTTGATTTTAAAAATAGAATTTTCGACCAAAAGCAAGAATTATTAATCTTCTTTTGCAACATACTTTGACCCCAAGATTGGAAATTTTAACAATCCTACTTCAAAAGTTTGCAAAGCTCTTTTTGCTATTTTTGGAAACTATGACATAAATTGGGCACAAGTTATTTTGGATGAACTGCGTCCTAAAAATCTTGAAATGGGTGAGAATACTTTATACCATGGAATTTATCTCACTCGGATTTTTAACTATTTTGAAGTGGATTTCAAAGGCGAGGAATTTGTTTCTAGAAAAGTTTTCAATCATTCCAACATTTCACTTATGAAAATTCCATTTGATTTTCAACCTTATGAGACATTTACCGAAAAGGAAGAGCGTTTGGCTCATGAGGAAATGGAAGAAAGGAAGTTGAAGAAGAAGAAGGGGATGAAATGGAAATTGAAGAAGAAGAAGAAGAAGAAGGGGATGAAATGGAAATTGAAGAAGAAGAAGAAGGTGAAACGTCTTTGGAAAGCAGTGAATATCCTTCCAATCCATCCAACAAAACCCTTCTCAAAAACCAAAAGATAATTGTGGAGAATCAACGAATTCTAAAACGATCCGTTAGTAAAAAGTTGGATAACATTTCTTCGAAGATGAACAAGTTCTTTTCAAAGTCAACAATAAACTTGGACTATCTTCATCATCTTCATCCTCTAACTAATTTTATCTTTTCGTATCTTGTTGTATTTGTTTTAGTTTGCTTTATTTCGAATGTTCATGTAGTTTGTTGTGTGCTTAATCATTGTATTATCGTAGTATGCAATGAAATGAAATTTCATTTCTGTTATCTACCTTATCTTATCTCTAGAATAAATGTTAGCATATTATATATATACACACAATTATTCACAAAATCAAATTAGTCATAACATTTCACTAACCCATGTCGAAATCCCCTATGTGACCATGTCGTCATGTACGGGTCAGAAATGGCAATTGATTTTGAATTTGAATAACTACCACATGTCTATTCAATTCAAACGAATTTCTACACCTATATATACCTGTTTCTTCCAGAATTCTTCACTGAAATTTATTTCTTATCATCTATATCCTCCATTTCTTTCACAAATTCAATTATAGCTAATCCTATTCACAATTTATCCAAAAATCTTGAAGAAACTCTTAATTCGTTCAAGAATATTCTCTCATTTATTCTACGAAACCAACATCATTTAGAATTAAGTCAAATGCAGATGATAAAGGAACGAGAAAGGCACTTCGATGCGATACGATGGATGATCTCCTCTCTGCACAAGGATGATAACAAAGAACATCCTCCTGTCTCTCTCACCAATGACAATGATAATTGGGATGCTATTAAGGCAGACTCAATCTTTGGAGAAGAAGGATGGGTGGAAATTCCACATAACGTTTGATTTTCTATTTACTTTGTTTGATTTGTTTGAATGGATTTGGTTTGAATTAATACTTTGTGTGGATTGATTTCTTATTGATTTAAAGATTGGTGTGTAAAACATATATATATACATTGAATTAGTTATCATGCTTAAAAGTATAATTATTTCCTATTCTATATATTCCGTTGTATAGTTTATCAATGCAGGTACTGACATCCAAGAATGAGGGGGAGTAAGTTTTTGTTGATGACAAAAGGAGAGAAATATAAAATAGGATAGTTAGGTATAGATTAAGGGGAAGTTATTAGGATAGAAATAATATTTTATAAACAAAGGTTGTCATCATCCAAAAGGGGGAGATTGTTAGTCCGTGAGATGATGGTTTTGATGACGACAACAACCTTAGAATAGATTATAAAATATAAATACTAACATTATAAGTTTAGATATATAAGTATATGTAGGATTTAACCATGCAGGTACTAAGAATGAGGACTGTACAATATAGAGATTCAAGATATCAAGATAAAATATCAAGATAGAAGACTCATGAGTATCGAGACTATCAAGAGTTCAAGATTTTAAGGATGAGTATTTTTATTATTATTAGGATTTTTTGTTAAAACTCGTAGAAAAGAACTGGCATCTTAAAATCCAATTTATTCGTGGAATGGAATCCACTTTGTGCCCGTTAAAGGGATGGAACCCTAAGTAGGATGGAACCAACGAAAATCTAATGGGACATTGTTTTGTATCCACTAATTTTAATTCAAAAGATTTTACAATATTATCTTGTTTTCAAAATGGTTTCAAACCTTTCCTTTTAAAAGATTCAAATCCCTCGATCCTGATTTTAAATAATTTTAGCTTCAAAAACATCTTTATTTTCAAAGTCAAATTACTCCTGATTCTAAACTATCTCTTTTAATAATATATTTAACTTTTAAATATTTATACTTAGATTTAAATATAAAATTATGGTTAAATTATATATATATTATTCTTTATATTTACTTATGAATTTCAACTATAGTCAAGTATATTTATAAAGTTTAAATTAGTTTTTATATAAGATAAAGGTTATTTTCAAAGAAATTCAAAACATCATAAAAAGCTTTGGGATGTCGACATGCCTATGGGTACCATGTCGACATGGTGACAGTTTGATTCAAAAATTCAAATTTCAAAAGAAGTGTCTATTCGCCATAACTCTTCATGAATGGACATGGCTGTTATTCTTCTATAAATAGGGGTCAGTTTCAACGAATTTTTAATCACTTTTTTCTTGTTTTCACTCCTCTTCTTCTTCCTCTTTTCTTAATACATATTATTATCATTACTCTGCCGAAATCAACATTGAATCATACTCGATTACTTCTAATTTGATTCTCTATCACTATCTCTACAAGATTCTCAGTGCTATTCAGAGTTATAGACTTCTTTGTAATCTATTAAGCGAGAAAAGGTGTGATTGTAGCCTTGGAAATCAATCAAAAGGGAAAAGGTGTGATTGTAGCCTTGGTAAATCAATTGGGTAAACTTGTGGCCCGGAAATCAAGTATCTCTACCCAAAGGATCGAAATTATGGAGGGTGTACCTCGTAGCCTTAAAACCGAGGGTGTAATTGTACAATTGCTTTTGAAAGGAAATCTGTACTTGTGTTGTGGGACTGGATGTTGGGTAACTCCGAACTAGTATAAAATCCGGTGTGTTCTTTCCTTTACTGCTTTTATTTTATTTCTACATCTGTGATTGTTTCTGTGATCATATCTGTGTCTGTATATTGCATACTTTTGTGTCTAAATTAACATAGATCGAAAAAGATTTAGTAATTCTTGATTAACACTATTCACCCCCCCCCCCTTAGTGTTAATCTTAGCCTTAAGATTCGTAATCCGCATTTCTCACACTCACTTGTTTATGGTTTGCAAGGATTTGAAATTTTTTATCCTAGGCATAGAATTTGACTACGACGCCTATGTTTTGGGGTTTTCAAGGTATGGGATGATTTTGGAAATGGATTGGCTATCCATATATGGAGCTATATTAGACTACGAGAGGAGAATCGTTAGACTAGAGACATGTAGCGGTAGGACTCTCGAGATTTCTTGCAATCCACAAGGGTCGGCTATGTTGAGCTTCCTTTATTCCCTCGATTCATCATCATCAGAGTTAAATTCAGTTCTTGTTGTTAGAGATTTTCCAGACGACTTTGAGAAAGCTAGGGAACTACAACTTAAGAAGAGATTGGCTTTAAAATTTATTTGACTAATAATGCTAATCCAGTAGCATTACCTGTAAGGCACATGACACTTAAAGAAAGGAAGGAATTGAGCAAGCAGATCCGTGAGCTTTTGGAGAAAGGATTTATAAGAAGGAGCATATCAGAGTAGGGAGCACTAATCGTCTCTGCTACTAAGGCGGATGGTTCTCTTCGACTTTGCGTAGACTATAGGAAATTAAATAAGCTCAGACAGAAGAACCGTTATCCACTATCTAGGATATATGATCTTTCTGACCAGTTAGTTGGCTCTTCGGTGTTCTTCTAGCTTGATTTGGCCATAGGATTTCAT
The DNA here is from genome assembly GCA_030765085.1 of Allium cepa. NCBI lineage: Eukaryota > Viridiplantae > Streptophyta > Magnoliopsida > Asparagales > Amaryllidaceae > Allium > Allium cepa. Next base: position 562,888,253 of record CM060932.1, read on the forward strand.
CAGCTTAAGGTTGCTGATCACGACACTAATAAGACCGCGTTAAGAACATCCGACTAATTCTTTGAGTGGATGGTTATGCTTTTTGGGCTAACCAATGCCCCAGCCTATTCCATAAATTTGGTAAGCCATGTTTAGTGAGACGTCCTAAATAAGTTTGTGGTGGTATTCGTGGATGACATATTAATGTTTTCCAAGAGCATAGAGGAGCATGTTGTTTACCTCGATGAGGTTCTTTGTACACCTCATATTCTTCAGTTAAAGCAAAGTCCTTGAAGTATCACTTTTGGTATAAAGAAGCATTTCTTGGGGCACAAAGAAGGTCTACACATGTTAGGAGTTTGAGAGATGGTTTGTACACTTAGTTTCGGATTATGGAAATCCAAAGAGTGATAGGCAAAGATTGGAAATGTACAATAGATGCAATTGATAAGAAAAGAAGAAAACCCATGTGTAGATAGTTGTAGATATTGTAATTATTTCATATAAATGGATTTATCAGTAGTACCTCAGAATAAATGTAAGCATATAAGAGGAATAGGAAAAAATACTTTAGTGAGGTAGGGGACTCTTAAGGTAGTAAGAAGGAAAACCCACTTTATGTCTTGCCCAATAAAAGGGAATGATTGAAATTGGAAGCTGATAATATAATTGATAGAATTGAAAATTTTCATTGTCTTTTAGAAAATGAATATGGGGTTTTTGAAAAATGGTATGAAATTTAAATTGTTTTTCATATGATAGAAATTTGGTTAAAAGTAAGATTCTTTGTGAAGAATTATAGCTCGTTAGTTTCTTTCTAGATAAACAAAGATTTTAAATATAAAAACCTAGAGGTTATTAGTATCGAAAACGTAGGTTACAACATTTATTGTTGTAATAGATGTTTTCTAGAAAAGTAAAGGAAGCATAGACTATAGCACTATTGTTATAGTAGGTGACTTCCAAAAGAAATGTTTTTATATAGTATATGAGGTTTATTAATATTTATTTTAATTGAATCCATACACAAGTATTTTTAGGTTGTAGTATCAGTGTTTTACGCAAATCTATTTTGACCTACATAAAAATGTGTTTTGAAGAAAATTTTCAAGTATAGAAATAAAGCGGTATGCGAGTACACTAAATATTTAAATAAGTATGAGGAAATGTTTTCTTGGTTTGGATATATTAAAAACAGTTTTGAAAATGAGTTTTCGTGAAAAGAAAAGTGTAAGTTAAATATTAGGAAATTAGTAAATTTCATAGAAATTGTCTATGGTAAGAGAATATAAATTAAATTACTTTAATTTATTGGAACGAAATGAATAATGATAAAATTTCTATGAAACCAAATTATAAAAAAACATGTTTTGTGCAATTTATAAGGAATACGTGAAACAGACATACAAGGTATGGGAAGCTTATATATTGTATAGCCAATTTCAAAAAATATAAAATAAGCTTCATGTAGTTTCACATAAACATAAAACCCTCTTTTAAAGGATTCATAGAAGGTTTTACCATTAATAGTTTCTCATAGGAGAAAGTAGTTCCAATACATTAAGGTATAAAACTGTTAGGAGTAACAAGAAGATGTTGAAAAAAGACTCATAAGGATATTTTAAATATTAAAGGATAATGATGGTGAACAAGCAAATAATTTTTTGGAAATGAAAGACTTAATAAAAATAAATTTTGAAAATCCAAATTTTTATAGAAAGCTGTAAAAGTCTTTAAAAGAAAAACGAGCAATAGGTTTTGGATCTAAAAGTTTTTACCTTTAGGTTTGGGAAAATAATATGAATTCAAAAAGCTTTGAAGATCTAAGGTTAGAGAGATAAGATTTTAAGTAATATAGTATTTTTGAATTTAATAGAAACTTAAAGAGAACACTTTTAAAGACAACATTTTTGGGATTTGATGTTTTAAAAATTTAAGCCTTAGTTTTTTTAAAATAAAGTGATAGATAACAAACCAAGCTCTTTAATGGCTAACAAAGAATAACTTTCTTCTATCTTATCAAAGAGAACTGTCTAACTATCAAGCATTCTATGGTTCATCTCATCCATCATCTTATCAAATCAACCTTTGACACTATTTCTTATTGGGAAGATGGTCCTAGTAAAGCATTCAATGGCTTAGTGATTTCATCATTATGGTAAGAAGCTTCATCTTCTCCACCAATGGCTCCATATCTTGTGAAAGGTTTCCAATGGGTCATCTCTTCAAATCTGCAACAATTATCTTTCTGATCTGACTTCTAAAAGCTTCCAATCCATAATACTAAGCTAGATCTACACCTGAGAAGCTCTATTCTTAGTGGAAGCGTAAAAATGTTTGACCAAAAAGTGATACAACAAACCGATCGAAAAGAAATGAGATAGATCTAAATATAATCAAGTGAAATAGCAAAAAACATATTTTTTTATAGTAGTTTGACCGAAATTCATGCCTATGTCCACTTTAATATTATTAGAGTTGAAGTCATCACAAGTACATGAGCTATTACAATGATTTCAGATCTTGAAACTAAAGTATGGTCGGATTTAGTAACACTTGGTGACAATGGTTGAGGTGGAGGCTAAGTGATGAAGAATATATAGGCCGAAGATTGCTAAAAGTCCTCTCTATAGCGCTTCTATTTATAGTCGGAATCATCTGTCCTACTCGCCAAATCATGGAAGAAAGGATAAACATCATATTAGAGAGAATGGAGGGAAGATTGAGTCAATCTGAAGAAAAAAATCATGTCGGTACCAACCAAAATTGTTGCCGATATTGACCATAGTGGTCATCTTAGTAGTATGTGCTCCCGTATACTTCCATAAGCCTTCACTTTCCTAAATCTTCAAGTGATCCCACTTAGAGAGTTAGCTCGGTACCTACCATAATTATGGTCGGTGCCGACTATGTTTTTTTCCTCCTCTTAGATTCGAACTTTCTGAGTTGCTTCCTACAGTCATCCCAAGTATCCCTCCAAGCTCTTGATCCATTTCTTCTCCATTTCGATATGCAGGTTAACTTAGAAGCTACTTTGTTATAGCTTTGGGTAACACACATTTAATTGGAATTACATAACATATGTTTCTAACTCTTCACATTTTACTGTAATTTATACTAGCAATACAGTTCACATTTTCACATTGAATTATGTAGAAAATTGAAGAGTACAGGCATGGTTGATGTTTTTATTGGTTAGAGAATATGTGAGTACTAAAATATACCTCATAATTTGCAGTGAACTATTACATCAGTGGACTATTACATCAGTTGATTAGGAGGTGTATATAAATTTGTATGCAAAAATTATATAACATGGGTCACGGTCTCGTTCATGGCTTAAGATAGCCGGGCATATGCAGGACAAATAAGATCTGGCCATACGCAAAAAAAATTAGGTAGCACTTGAGTAGAATTGAAAAATTAAAGGTATTGAACGAACTAAATCAAGATATATGTAAGTTTAGATGTTAATGTGACAATTTAGGTTTGGTTTATTCTTTTATTTAGACCTTTGATACGCTACTATTTATTACAAATTAACCTTCGGCGTTACTATAAAAATGAGGTATTAAATTTTTAGCACAATGGGTATACCATTAAAAACCATTCATAAATAGCATTATATAGGTTGATCACATGATAGTATCAACAAAAAGCTAGCGTAATACCACAGATGAGCTAATGACTTATTAGATTGGTTGTGATATAGTTCATATATGAAAATCATACCTATCAAACTGCTAGAATAGTGTGGTTCATTCATATACACATACCAAACTGCATTTGATTTATTAGACTACTTTAAGAGCCTACAAAAAGAACCATTCATTACAATGATTGTGTTAAATGCAAAAATGATATTTTAGATAAATTGATTGTTCATGAGGGCCTCATTGTTTATATAACTGTGTTGGTACATGTGTATTGCAAAAATGGGTGCAGAAAATAAGCATATATGCTAATGGTATTATCGTATGGGAGCTATGATATCTTACCATAGTAATGGAAGTTGTAAATTCACGTTCAGTTAATGAAGAATTTGGGTTTAGGACTTCAAAATGGGACTCAAATCCTAAGTCATGAAGTTCAAACTTTTAATTCGAAATGGGATACAAATCATAAATTCAAATGGTCCATATTTTAATGTCTGTACATGCTTTGAAATTAATTTCAATGTCTGAACTTCTATGTTTAAAGGTAAATCTCAATTTTCTATTTTATTACATTTCATATTAATTATAAAGCATTAGAATCGGATTATGAATGTAAACAAGCATATAAAATATATCGGTACAAAATGATTTTTGACAACTTTGGTTTTAACTAGTTTGCATTGAAATAGAAATCAAATTGTAAGAGGGGAGATTCGATCCAAAATGGAGACTAAACCACGGGATTTTATGGTTTTTGACAAAAATGTCCAATTTCATCATTTTAGGTAGTCCTACGATCATCTGTTGGTTTATAATGAAAATTTGATTTTTTTTTTTTTAACATACTAAAAATACTTGATGTTAGTAGTTGCACAACTTTCATGGCAATAGCTTTAGATTTGGGCGTCAAAGAGAGAGGGAAAGTGTAACTGTAGTTGAGTTCATTTTAGTGGACCAGCAATACACAACGCTGATTCAAAATGTGGTTTTTTTCATAAGGGAATAAATTGATGCTTGGTGTGAACATACGTGTCACATACCTTGGAACTTATTTTCCTTTAAGATTGCAGGTATCAAATGAGCTGGTTTTAGTGTGCTATTAAATTATGGCCTCCAGAGTTATATGGGAATAGCTCCGTGGTAATCAAAGACCTTTCGTGTGCAGTAATTACACTATGCAAATAGCTGGTCATTTTTTAATTGATGTGTGATGGCCCTAAAACTTGCATTAATTGGTACAATCGCAATAATATAGGTACCACCCGTGTGCATCACACGATATGATAACATAATATTAATTGAACATTTAATTAATCAATATGATATTCTGCAACAGTGGCTCAAAATAAAATTTAAAAAATTGTATCAAATAATAATAACATGTGGGACTCAAATTGAAAATATAATATTAAATGGACTTCAAATATTAATAAGTTTAGATGCGATTAAAATACATAAAGGGGTTGCTATCAAATAGGTAGAAATGAAAGTCGTAACTTTAATGATAATGGTAATAAAATAACAACCACAATTTCATATTGAGGAAAGTGATGACTTATCATTCTTATTTTATAGAGAAAAGTAAAGTATTGATGTTACTTAGGATATTTATATTTAATTTATCTTGCATTTTCATGGAACGGATGGATAAAAGAAAGGGTGGAACAAATATTATAGCGATTAGAAAATAAGAATTGAGTGGAAATAAAAAGTAAAGACCAAAAAAAATTCTTATTAGTAAACAAACAAATTCATAAATTTGAGTTACCTGACTTTTTATTGAAAATATGAGAAGCTTGATTTATGGAATGTTGAGAAGTTTTGGTTTTTCTTTTAAATGGTACAAAAATAAATAAGTTAGGCTGGTTTTTAGCTCATACAACGTATGGGAAATATTATAACTTCTGTTGTTTCGTATTATTTTGCATTTCAGTAGAGAAGAAAAACAGCGTTCAACTTTCAAAAATTGCGTTATCCTCTTCCTTTTTTCAATCTTCAAGAATCGCATCCTCCTTTTCCTTCTTTCACGAGACCAGCTGCTTCTCATTTTCACAGTTCACGATTTCCATCGTATGCTCAAGTCATTAAAGAAGATTCGAGATTGTCTCCCGAATCATCTAGTCAAATAGAATTTCAAAAATAGGATAGACTACAAAAAGGGAATTTCCTTCTATTTTAGATGTGGAGGTGACGAGCATTACATTAGGGATTGCCGTAAGCCTAAACGTTGTTTTAGATGCGAAAATTTTAGCCATAAAAAGAATAGTTGTTCGATGAATTCAAGAGAAAAGGAAAAGGTAATCAAGAATCCTTCAGCTATGGACGAATTGAATTTGGTTAAACATGGGATCTTTTTTTTATTAGTACGAAATTTAAACCACTTCTTCTTGATCACTTATGGATAAAAAGAAATGATGGAATTGAATTGTTTGAGAAAATGTTTATTCATTTTGATTCTGTTAATTCGGTTAATATTGGTAAAAATTCCAAGAAAAAAATTTGGAAATTCTTTTGAAAATTATGGCGATGCTAAATTTACTGAGAAAGTAATTACTAATGAAAACATGGATTCTGGGTAAGAAAAAGTTAAACCAGGTGATGATTTCTTGAATGGTTCAATGGTGAATAATTCTTTAGTGGCTTCATATCAGATCCATTTCTCTTTAACCCTATTGTGATGAAGCTCAAATCCAAAAATAAATTGGAAAAAATTGTTGTTGCTACTATAATGGATGGTAACAAGCAGTCTATCGTTTTTTGAACCCGACACGGAAAATGATAGTGGAAGATTTTGCACTGACATTACACATTTATCATAAAGGTCCAAAAATATAAATTTTTGATTGAAGTTTCAAATAGTTTTGAAGCTTTATGTTGTACTGATGATAGTGTTGCAAAGGGAGTTTTGAAACTCTAACATGTAATGAGATTTTTGTTTCAACTGTCAGATTTATAGTTGGTGATGGAATTGAAAACATAGGCAATGTCGATCATGCTCAAAACACTGCAGCTATGGTAATTATGTCAATAACATGCACAATGACGTAGATGATCGTATTACCAAAACAAAACAGTAAGTAATGGCGAAAACACAATGTAAGAACTATATGAAAACATGCACATAAATGAACAAAAATAAGATATTGATATAAAACAGTAAAGAATTCTTAGCCTTGCCTTAGCAATTTCCTTAATATTTATTTGCAAAGTTTTTCAAGATACAACAAAATAATTTGCACGAGATTGTAACGAGTATATCTACTCTATGATTTGATAATGCGTCGATTTAAGAATAGAACGAAGATAAAGAGACAAAGAAAAAGGATGAGGAATGTGATTTGTGTTCCTATCCTTTTATAGCCTTCAACGGTTTCGTCCGCTCGAAGGTTGTGTTTGTCCTTTTAAATCAATGAGTCATCTGCAACCCCAACAATTGTTACTGTTCGTCAGTTATTTGCAATGCCCAACAGTCATTTCTGTTCGTCAGTCATTGCAACCTAACAGTTGTTTCAATTGATCGGTCATTTACAACACCTAACAGTCATTTCTATTTTGAGCCAACAACTGCATCCATTCATCATCAACAGTCGCATAATTTGAAACAGCTGTTTCTGTTCAGCATTGTTTGCATCTGTTTGAAATAACTATTATTCAAATCAGGCTTGGTTTTTCCTAGTAAAAAATAGTAACACATTAGACCTGAATTCAAACCCAGTCGATTGGACAGCACGTGCGCATGTATGTTTAAACCATGGTCATATAGGCCCCCTCCTTACACAAAATTACCTAACCCTAAGGGCCAATATAGATTAATGGCAAGGAGTATATAAACATGAAAACTACTTTTATTTGGCAATGTAGGACTATATCTTCATTCACCTATGCAAGGATCTCTAACAATACCCTACATGAATGAAGATATATGTCTCCCCCACACAAAGGAGAATATCACAGAGTACATACGAAAAAAATGCTATATCAAGGATAAGTAGATGTTTTACTTTGAACTTTCCCTAGTCAAAAAATATTGGATATATTTAGCTAATCGGTGAATTATTTCACCTTGAACCGTCAGCCATTAGTATATAACCAAACAATAAGCTTTACAAAACATTGTTTTCCTTCATGTCCAATCTCCTGGTTGTGTTCATTTTGGTCCCGAACAAATTTGGTTCTACGAGTGTATTTAGAGAATTTAAACCATTGTGTTCTCATAGAGCCGATCCAGCTTACACTTATATAGGTGATCACATCCATAAACAGTATCCTACATATGCTCTACTTGACATTTTCAAAATATGCATACCGCTAAAAGCATAACATAACCTTTTTAATACTTCTATGGGCATGCATTCTACTATGCACCATAGGAATCGAGTAGGACTAAGTCCAAACAAATGCATTACTTCTTGAGTTACTCAGAACTAGTTTTCCTATCAATCCTAGTCCGTGGGATCTCCAGTCGCTATGATAGGTTTCTATATAAGGTAAACTCTTTTTTGGTTTAGCCTTTTAAACCTATTTCCCTTGATATGCAGTCAATTTTCTTTCTTGATAAACCTTTAGTAAAAAGATCCGCTAGGTTATCATTAGTTCTTACATAATCAGTGGAAATAGTTCGATTTGAGGGTAAATGCCTAAATATGTTATGGAGTCCATGAACGTAACATGATTTTCCACTACACACAAAATTTTGCGCTTTACTTAACGCTGTTTGATTATCAATATGAATACATATGGCCGTCACAGGTTTGGGCTAAAATTGAATATCTTGTAAAAGTTGATGAAGCCATTCTTTCTCTTTGCATGCTTTATCTAATGCGATGAACTCAGATTCCATAGTGGATCGAGCTATGCATGTTTGTAGTAGATTTTCATAACACTGTTGCTCCTACTAAAATAAAGACACAACCACCTGTTGATTCTTCTGAACCTGGAATCCAGTTTGCATCACCATATCCTTCTAAGACGATAGGATATTTTCCGTAATGTAACGAAAAGTATATGGTATTCATTAAATATCTCAACACTTTCATTAGTGCTTTACAGTGTTCCTTTCTTAGGTTACTTGTATACCTGTTTAGTCGACTTGCTGCATAAGCAATATCTGGTCTTGTGCAATTCATGAGATATATTAAACATCCTATTACACAAGAGTATTCCAGTTGCATTGCACTCTCATTAGTATTTTAGCGCGGTACTTTCGATGGATTAAAAGGTGTTCTTATCCCTTTGATTCCATAATTTTGGAATTTTTCAATCACTTTTTCTATATAGTGTGAATGAGATAATTCAATTTCATTAGGTGTTTTTATTATTTTGATTTTCAAAATAATTTCTGCAACTTCTAAGTTTTTCATACCGAAATTGTTAATTAACATTTTCTTTATGGTCTCTATAACTTTAATGTTGGGACCAAAGATTATTTATCATCCAAATATAGACAAATCACAACATATGATTGTCTAGCTTGTTTGTAATAAACGCATTTGTCACATTCATCTGTATGAAACCAAGTTTTTATCATGACATTCATGTCATTCTTTCAGAGCTTGTTTAAGTCTGTATAATGATCTATGAGATCGCCCCAAGGACGCCTTCGGCATCCAGGGGTCACGGACCGACCATAGACCTTGTTCAATAAGTGGAACGCATTAGCTATCCGCTCTCCTGTTGGGCAGTAAGGGTCGGAGAAGGGCAATCACTCGTTCTTAAAATAAAACCAGCATTCTTAAGACCAAAGAGTCGGGCGGAAAAAGGGAGAGAGCTCTCTGTAACTGGTTCTCCTGTAGCTGGATTCTCCGGAACCACAAGAATCCTTAGAATGAATGGGATTCCAACTCAACACCTTTTGAGGTTTTGAGAAGAGTTTTTAACTAATCTACATATTTTGTTCTCATCCCTTTGGAAATAAAACTTTTAGGTTGCTCCATGTAAATCTCCTCATCAAGATTTCTATTTAAATATGTTGTTTTTAAATCCATTTGATAAATTCTAGATTATAGTTGGATGCAATTGCTATTAACATTCTTATAGAGGTTATTTATATAACCGGTGAATAAGTATCAAAGAAGTCTACACCTTCTTTTTGACGAAATCATTTGGCAACCAATCTGGCTTTATATTTTTCAATAAACACATCGGGTTTCATCTTCTTCTTGAAGATCCACTTACAACCAATTGATTTTATTCCAGGTGGAATGTCGGCTAATTCCTATGTTTTATTACTTAGAATTGAATCTATATCACTTTTGATTACTTCTTTCCAACAAGAAGATTCTGAAAACGACATTGCCATTTTGTTAGTTTGAGGTTCATGTTCTAACATGTAGGTTAAGAATTCCGAGCTAAAAGACTTGGATCTTCTGGCCTTTGTGCTTCTTCTTGGTTCAATTTCATCCTTTTCACGATGAGTTTCATCTTCATGTGGTTCGTCCCTTTCTTCTCTTGTCCTTTAGGGACAAATATTCGATCATTCTTTTTGTATGGAAACATGTCTTCAAAGAATGAGACATATCTTGACTCCATGAGTGTATTGATACTGATTCATTTATATCAGACTTGAACTAAAAATCTATAAGCGCTACTATTTTCAATGGGTCGTAGATAGTAACAGTCTACATTATATGGTCCAGGTTTGACTTTCTTGGGAGGAAAACTGGAATTTTTGCCGAGCACCTTCACACTTTGAGGTATTTTAAATTGGTAGGTGTCTTTTTCATAACTCATATGGAATTGTTCTTGTTTTGCTGTGTGGAACCCTATTTAGTATGTGATTAGACATATTTAGGACTTTCCCCCACAAGTTCATTGGTAGGCCAGAAGTTAATAGCATAGCTTTAACCATATCTTTTAGCGTTTTATTCTTTCTCTCGGTAATACCCTTTTTTGGTGAATATGGGTTTTTCGTTAATGAATTATTCCATTTTCTACATAGAATTGTTTATTAGGTGACTTATATTCTCCACCTTGCCTGATCTCAATATCTTTCTTTTTGTTAAGTTTGTTTTCTACTTCAGCTTTGTATTTTTTTTAAAAATATAATTACTTTATCTTTACTATTTGAAAAATACACATAGAAATATCATGTATAATCGTCAATGAATGTGATAAAGTATTCTTTTCCACCTTTTTAGGTAACTTGAAATCACATAAGTTAGTATGAACCATTCCCAATAGTTTAGTACTCTTATCAATGGTATGAAATGATTTTTTGACCATTTTTGCTTCTATACATGTCTCACATTTGTATTTTTTATCTACTTGAAATTTTGGAATTAATCTTTGGTTTGCAAGTTTTTTATTTTTTGAAAATTTATGTGTCCTAATCTATCATGCCATAATAGAGTTTCATGCATAACCAAAAATTAAACTTTATTTTTATTCATTCCATAATCAGAATACATAGTAGTTTTGCTGACTATGGCTACATTTTCCTTAAACGAGCCATCGCATAAATATCCCCTTCCTATATAAATTCTAGCCTTGAACAGAACCATCTTGTCTAACTCGAAGGCCATTCGGAATCCCTTCTTTGATAGTACAGATCCAGAGATTAGGTATTTGCGGATGTCTGAAACATGAAGCACATCATTTAATGTAATAGTTTTTCCAGTGGTGAACTTGAGGTGATTGTGCCACTATCCTCAATCATGGAAACTACAGAATTACCCATGTAGAGTTTTCTCCCTGATCGAGTTTTTTATGGGTGGAAAACATGGTTTTATTAGAACATGCATACCGAGTAGCACCTGTATTAAACCACCACTATGTAGGATACTTAACCAAATTGTATTCTAACACAACTCTAGAAAAGTTAGACTCATCCACTTCCATATTGTCCACCATTTTTTCCTTTGAATTGTTCTTCTTCTATTATCTGCAACCTTTAGCGGCGTATCCCATCTTGCTATAAACCCGACAGTTTCCATTAAACTTCTTGGATGGCGTAATTCCATTGATTTTCTTTTTCTCGCTTTACTTTTCTATGAGAAATTCTTCTTTTTTGTTGAAGCATCCTTTCTTCTTTTACCCTTCTATAAGACAAATGCCTCCTCACTTTTTTTTTGTAATCTCACGGTAATCTGCCTCTATCTTCGGTCTAACAATGAGATCTTGTGAAGAAATCTCCTTCTTTTTGTGCTTTAGATAGTTGCGGTAGTCCCGCTATGATGGAGGCAGCTTTCCTGTTATTACTTCAACAAAGAAATATTCTCCAACTTTATGGCCTTCTAATTCAAGTTTATGAATGACAATTTGTAGTTCATTAGTTGAGTAGTAACAGATTTGGAGTCTATCATCTTGTAGTCCATGAATTTGTCTATGACGAATTTCTTTATACTAATATTTGTGTCTTGTATTTTGTAGCAAGTGCATTCCAGAGATCGTTTGCTATCAAATGAGGTTGATACACTTTTTACAGCATCTTGTCCAAACAGTTTAGAAAGTAATTCTTGCACAAGAAATCTGAATGTTTCCATGCATCAGCCGCAAGAAACGAACCTTTGTTTGTTTCTCTAGTTTCGCCTGATTTACAGGTTCCTCCTTTTCGAGATGCTATTGCAAACCCATCGTTGGTAGATAGACAACATTTTGATTTTCCAATTCTAGAAATCATCAACGTCTTCTTTGAATGGATCAAGTATATTGTGAGTAATAGATTTTGCTAATAACTCAATTGCTATCATTTCTGTTTCAGTAAAAACCATAAAATTTGAAGATATGGATGGTCGTATTGCCAAAACAATAAGTAACAGCAAAAACATAGTATAAAAACTACATGAAAACGTACACATGGATGCAGAATAATAAGATACTGATATAAAGGAATTTTAAGGTTTGCCTTAGCAAACTCCTTAAAACTTTATTTGCAAAATTTCCAAGATAAAATAGAATAATCTGTATGAGATTGTAAAGATTATTTCTACTCTGTGATTTGATAATGCTTTAATTTGAGAACAAAATGAAAATGAAGAAGGTGAAGAAAAAGCGATGAGGAATGTGATCGGTATTCCTCTCCTTTTATAGCTTTGAACGGTTGTATCCGCTCAGAAGGTTGTGTCTGTTCTTTTGAATCAAGGAGTTATCTGCAACACCTAACAGTAGTTTTTGTTCGTAAGTCATTTGCAACATCTAATAGTCATTTCTATTCGCCGGTCATTTGCAATTCCTAATAATCTTTTCTATTTTGAGCCAAAAGTCGCATCCATCCATCACCGGCAGTCAGATTATTTGAAATAGTCGTGTTTCTTCATCATTGTATGCGTTTGTTTGAAAAACTACTATCCAAAATAGACTTTGTTTTTTCTAGCAAAAATATAGTAACGCACTGGACCCGAAACTAGCTGGTCGGTCGGACAGCGTGCACATGTCTGTTTAAACCATGGCCATATTAATCCTCCTCCTTGCACAAAATTACAAGACCCTTATAGCTTGATGAGAAGTAGCATATAAACATGAAAACTTCTTTTTTTTTTGACGATGTAGGACAATATCTTCATTCAAACATGCAAGATCTCTTACAAATGGTACCAAAGAGGTGCACATATGACATACAACTTCTACTTTTGGTAACATTACCGAACAAGATAAAATGTTGTTTTCTGAAATGGTGAAACTTCATCTGAAGTGATGTGTGTGAATATGCACAAAATAGTACAAACAGGCTTATAGTAGGAAAATTTGAATATTGGTTTGATGGCACTTCTATACATTAGGAGGATGTTCTGTATGATGTGAATATGGCACAAATTGATTTGAAGCAAGGTTTGAACAATAAGTCTCTACTATCTACTATAGATTAGATCATGGCGAATTAATGTACAGTGGTTTTCAAAATAGTGGGCATATTTCAGTTACAAGCTTAGGAAAAGTTTGCATGATATGTTCCAAGTTATGCAAAACAGTATATTGGGGAGGTTAATATCGAATATGGCGTATTTTGAAAAGCTGCTTGCGATTTTGAAAGGCATCGATTTTATTTCTCATAGAGGATAGAGATATAGCGGAACAAATTGAAAGTATAATAGAGAATGTTTTTAATATGTTGGCAAAAAAGTTGAATTGGGCATTATAACGATCCGCACATTTATCAATTTGATATATTATATTTATTTTTAAATATTCAAATATAAGCTTTTTAAAACATAGAATATGATGTTTTGAATAATAATGATGGTAATCTTATTTTGAATAAGTGTTTACGAAAATATAGATTTGAAGGAATATTAATAAAATGGTCAAAAATCATTTTAATAATAACAGCTCTATAATTATCAAGCGTCGTGCACGGAGCTGGATATATATACTTATTTATCCATTTAAACAAGAATATGAAATAAATTATTTATTTTATTTTTGAAAAATAAAATGTAATTATGGCATCGTCAATAATGACATCCTATTTAATAATTATTGATTTATGAATTTAGATTAAGATTTAATGATTTAACAATTATTATAATTATTCAAATAATTGTTTTTAAATGATAACAACTTATTTAATTTATAATCAAGTGATAATAAATCATTTGCAATAGTTTCATAAAGATATATATTTGACTTGAAATTACAAGGAAAATTGATACCGCGCTACCTACATAATAGCATTTTTTGTAAATAATTGTTTAATATTAGTTTATATGGTTTTATAAATCAAATGTGATCGTTTTATTAGTTAAAAATGATAAGAAATTAGTTTTCATTTTTTTTTTAAATTTATAAGTAATATTTATAAGTGAAAATGTGACCGGGATTAGGCTTCACGATTTTTAACGATTTAACGAACGGAAGTTGTTCAAAGTTGGTGCAACCTTATTTATATGTTATGCATATATATATATATATATATATATATATATATATATATAACATACACATGTACACCCTAACATATACATGAACATATATATATATATATATACATACATACAAATATACATATACATTTATATATATTTATTATAAAAGATCTAAGATATTTTCACACTCAAAAAGAAAACTTCACTCGTACACACATCAAATCACGCACATGCTACACACATAGGGGTGTTCGGTCGTGCATAGTGATGGAGGAGGAGGTTGTGATGTATGCACATAAATATCATGATATTTTAGCTTACATTTTTGCCTATAAATACCACTCTCTATCTTCACTTCATTTGTTCATAAATTCCAAAGCTTCTTCATCTCTTTATAATCCTCTTTAATGGCATCCTACCTTAGGAAAATTATGAAGAAAAATTAGCTAAAAGTAAATAAATTTATGTAAGTATATACGCATTAGCAATCCACTCCAAACAAGCTCAAATTACTCCTTCCTCCACTGAAAACTCACATCCACCACCTCCTACCACCAAGGCCGAGCCCATCCCCACCTGCAAGCTTAGGCCATGCCTATTAAAAAATCCAAGGCTAACTTCCATAGGCTTTAATTCGATCGTGATGAAGTTATAGCGAATTTTCATAAAGTCAGAAATCAATGAAGGTGAGAAACTCTATTAATATTATGATATTTTTGATGATATATATGTTTGGTTGTGCTTGGTTATCTTGGTTGTTTATCATGCTTGAATATGATAATATGTTTGTTTGGATTTGCAAAAAATTCACATTTAATACATGTTAATTATCACAAAGGAAATCACTTTCTTTTAATAAATGTAATGGTACATATGAGAATGTAAAACCTCTTTAAAATGGTTTAAAATAATTTAGAAATATTTTATAAATAATTATAAGTGTTTCGACAAAGTTGGAAAGAATATATAATTTGAGCTAAAATAGGCGTGTCACATAATGGTTGTTTGCGATTTCAAATCTTAGAAAATTAAATCAATTTATACAATGGATTCTGAGTCGCAATTCTTTGGAATAAGAATTTTTCAAACTCTTATAATCATAGTTTTTAAACAAAAGAGAATGATCGAGATTTTATTTAGTAAATTTAGAAATATGAGTAAAAAAATGTTTTCAAATAGTCGTGCTTTGGCAGTTCGAAAACCAAAGCGATAAATTCTTTAAAAATAGTATTTTTAATTCTTTAAAAATATGGAATAAATTTTATAAATCTTTTGAAATGTTTTACAAGATATTTGAGTTATAAAAGTGGATTCATAAATGATAGAAAAGTTAGTTTGATCAAATAAGCTTTGAAAACACTATTCGCGGCACTTTTAATAACTTTTGAAATATGGTTTAAACTTAAATATTCTTTCCCAAATCTTTTATATATGTTTTAAAATAAATAATTATGTATTTTAAAGATAATTTGAAGGTTTTATAATTTATTTTAAAGGAGTTTAAATAAATGATTTACAAAGAAGTTGTTATAATTAAGTGATTTAATCTTGGCTCTGAAAGCCGATTAGTAGACTGGATTTTGCTATTCGTGAGATGCAGATGTGAGGTACTTAAACTAAGGAAATGTTCAAAAGCAACCAATGCCCTGGCTCACCTGGCCTCTTTCCTAAGTGAGGAATATATAAGGTTGAAATGTCAGAAACGAGGCAAGTATAAAAGATTTAACTTTTCAAAATTTAATACAATTTGGATTGTATAGAAATAATCTTCTTATACTTCATATTAAATTCCAAGGAGGAACCCATACTATTCGTATGAATTTCAAAGTTGATTTCATCGTTATTCGACGAATAGTAAATGTCGAATATGGAAATTGATATTGAGTAGAATTAGTAAAAATTTTGTCGACCCTTTTTACTCAAAAGGTTTTGCAACGTAAATTATGAGAAATGATTTTGATTTGGTATTTCCAAAGTTAAAGAGAGGTTTAATGATTCCATATATATTGAAAAAACATATGATTAAAGATTTATATCCCTAAAAGAGATATTTTATTTGATAAAAGATATTAATGAATGAAATGATTATCACCCTCAAACTTAACATCCTTTTTGTCGATCATTGGTTCGGAGGAACCGGGGTTGGTTTTGGGTAATCCCTATTCGAAAACCACTTCAAACCAATGTACATTCGAAACTGAAGACGTTGAATGATAATAAATGGAATGAAGGGCTGCTTGTTGCTGACTATCGGAGAAATTTCTTATATCATATATATGTAGCAGTAGTTATCTTCATTTGATCTTCGATGCAAGGGCTACTCGTTACTGGTAGCCCGTGAGATGATGGTTTTGATGACAACAACCTTAGAATAGATTATAAAATATAAATACTAACATTATAAATTTAGATGTATATGTATATGCAGGATTTAACCATGCATGTAACAAGAATGAAGACTGTACAGTATAGAGATTCAAGATATCAAGATTGAAGACTCATGAGTATCAAGATTATCAAGAGTTCAAGAATTCAAATAATTTATTGTTTAATTAGAAATTTTGTTAAAACTCATAGAAAAGCACTGGCATCATAAAATCCAATTTATTCGTGGAATGTAATCCACATCGAGCCTGTTAAAGGGATGGAACCCTAAGTAGGATGGAACCTACGAAAAATCTAGTGGAACGTTGTTTTGTATCTGCTAACTTTTTATTCAAAACGATTTTTTTTCAAAATTATATCTTGTTTTCAAAACGATTTCAAAACCTTCCTTTTAAAAGCATCAAAAACCTCTATCCTGATTTTAAACAATTTTAGCCTCAAAATCACCTTTAATTTCAAAGTCAAAATACTCCTGATTTTAAACTATCTTTTAATATAATATATTTAACTTTTAAATATTTATACTTAGATTTAAATATAAAATTATAGTTAAATTCTATATATATATTATTCTCTATAATTACTTATGAATTTTAACTATAGTCAAGTATATTTATAAAGTTTAAAATAGTTTTTTTTAGCAAGGTTGGCTGGTTTTATAGTGGACCGTCCACTTTTTATTACGAAAGTAATAAAATTGAAGTACAGGAGTATGGTAAAAGCACCTTAACTACTAAGAAAAGCGAAAAATACAGCACAGGTACGAGACAGCTATGTCACCGTAACTATGAATAGCAAAAAATAATCACTCCTTCAAAGAGGAAGGGACACCATCATCCCCAGCCACCTGTGAAGAAACTAAAGACACAGACCCATAAAGACCAGCAAAGGGGCGGAAACAGAGAGCAAGACAAGGATCATAACCCATTGCATCAGAAGAGTAGATAAACGAATGATCCCAGGAAGAATCGGCAAGCATGACAGAATTCGAATTCGCATAGCATCCATCCAAATCAAGGACTAAGGAATCACCAGATGGTTTGTAGCGAAGGCATCTAAGGTCCAGATGATCATCAGAAAAGAAACGGTAGTAGGATTCATTCACCGGGTTAAATTTCATGTCAGAGATGGGATCAATCGAACACCCCTCGGACTCGTCCCAAGCAACAGGCAACGGCCTCGAGGCTGGGACAGGAGCAACTAAAGGCATATCAGGAGCATCACTTGAAACAACAGAAACAGTAGATGAGTCAGGCCTATCTAAAGGCAAAGGAGGCATACTCAGGTCAGGTAATGGAACAGCAGGAGTAGGGGAAATTGGAGAGATGGGGGAAGAAACCTTGGGGACCCAAATCCTACGAGGGGGGCGAGGCAAGGGGATCTTTGGAGCAACCGCGGTCCCTTTAGAATGCAAGCAGGCGATAGCTAGGTGGAAAAAAGAGTGACATGAGATGCAAATTTCCGGAACCCAACCATAGCGAACACGGACTTCCACAACATGGCCGACAGCTAGCTGAACAGGAATAGAGGTAGGGAGAGGCTTAAAGGGGGATATCTCAATAAGAGCCTTAGTATACATTAACTTATCGCGCACCACTGTATTTGAGTCAAAACATTTCAATTTTCCAACATTACAGGCCAACCAATTCAAACCAATAAGAGGTTGAAAAGCAGAGGGAATTTGCGAAAAAAATACCCAAATAGGGATAGAAAGTACTTGTTCACGTGCACACGCCACTGAGTCCAAGGAGTAACAATGAAGGGCCTCCCATCAAAAAATGATGGCTCGGCGTCCAGAACATTCGACGATCCTCAGAAGAGGAAAACTTAAGATAGTACATGGAGTCAATAAGCTTCACATGTAAATTACCACGAAGCTTCCAAGCCCTCCAAAGAACCAAGGTCACATTAGTAAGACGGTGACTTGGTTCCAGAAAGAAACCAACCAAATATTCAGCCCAAAAGTCAACTCCGGCTTGCATAACAATTGGTAGAGGGATCATCACACCATTCTCTTCGACAATACCAAATTCAATAGGTTTGTAATCACCCGCGTTTCGCGGAAGAGTAGAGAATAGGCAAGACCAAGATTTTGGGCAAGCTGGTGGAGGAGCAGTAGAACCAGGATGATTCTCAACATTTGGCAAAATAGGAGATGCAACAAACTTGGAAGCAGCCAAACAATTATCACTGATTAAAGGACCACAAATCTCAGAGGCATTTACACAAGCAGTTGAAATGCAATGATCGGAATCAACTGTCTCAACCAATCCAACATCAGTACCAGCCAGACCACCAATACTACCCACATTGTACACAACATTCGAAGAATGCAAACCCATATCATGTTTAGAAATGACCCGCATACTCACGTTGACTCCAGGAGGAGACGATAATGGCTGCAAACCAGACAAATGCGTAGGCAAACAAGCACCAACAGACACTCAACTAGCAACCAAAACAGCATCCGGGGATGGTAGCGCAACAGGAGCAAGGGAGGATCTATTGTTAGCACGAAGAGGAGGAAAATCAGTGTTCGAAAGAAGGTTCGGATTTGAAATCTCGCCAACCACTGACATGACTTTAAATCGACGGCCGGATCTGGTCGGTGAGGGTGAGGGGAGAAGCGTAAGAGGGGAATGTGATGGAGAAGAGGACATAAGAAGAGAAGAAAGAAACGAGAAGATGGAAGAGACGGAGGATAACGCGGAGACTGGAAAAAAATCATGTTGTGGAAAAGTCGCCTGGAAAGGAAGCCATGAAAAATTTTTAAATGAGTTTAAAATAGTTTTAATATAAAATAAAAGTTATTTTCATAGGAAATCAAAACATCAAAAAATCCTTTGGGATGTCGACATGCCCAAGTACCCCATGTCGACATGGTGTCAGTTGAGTTTAAAATTTAAATTTCAAAAGAAGTGTCTATTCGTCATAACTCTTCACGAATGGACATGACTATTGTTCTTCTATAAATAGGGGTCAGTTTCAACGAATTTTATATTAGATTATCTGGTTTTTCACTTCTCTTCTTCTTCCACTTTTCTTAATACATATTCTTACCATTATTCTGCCGAAATCAACATTGAATCGAACTCGATCATTTGTAGTTTGATTCTCTATCACTCTCTCAACAAGATCCTCAGAGCTATTCAGAGTTATAGGCTTTTTGTAATCAACTTAGTGATAAAAGGTGTGATTGTAGCCTTGAAAATCAATCAAGCGAGATAAAGTGTGATTGTAGCCTTAGGAAATCAATTGGATGAGCTTGTTGCCCATAAAATCAAGTGGGTGAACTTGTTTCCCGGAAAATCAAGTATCTCTACCCAGAGGATTGTGATTCTGGAGGGTGTACCTCGTAGCCTTGAAATCGAGGGTGTAATTGTAAAGATTGCTTTTGAAAAGAAATCTGTACTTGTGTGCGGGACTGGATGTAGGATAACTCCGAAGTAGTATAAAATCTGATGTGTTCTTTCCTTTACTGCCTTTTATTTTATTTCTGCATCAGTGTTTGTTTCTATGATCATATCTATACTTGTATATTGCGTACATCTGTGTATAAATCAACATAAACTCAAAAAGATTTAGTAATTCTTTATAAACACTACTCACCTTCCTTCTAGTGTTAACTCTAGCCTTAAGATCTGTAATCCGCATTTCTCACAATTGGTATCAGAGCAAGGTTTTCAAAGTTTCATAATCTGATTTTTGAAAATTTTTCAAAATGGCTACCAACACTGGTTCTATTACTAACACTAGTATTCCTATCACTAGTTCAATTGTAGAAGGTCAGTCTACTGTCAGACCACCAATTTTTAATGGCAATAACTATGCATATTGGGCATGTAGGATGAAAATATATTTACAATCTATAGGATTAGATACTTGGAATATTACACAAACTGAATATTTTGAACCCACAACTGATTTTTCACAGTGGACTGCTGAGCAAAAGACTGTTGCACAAAATAATTCTGAAGCAATGAATATTTTGTTTTGTTCACTAGATAGAAATGAATTCGATAGAGTGTCAGTTTGTAAGTCTGCATATGAAATATTGAAAACTTTGCAAGTTACTCATGAAGGAACAAGCAAAGTTAAACAGACCAAAATTTCCATGCTCACAAATCAGTTTTAATTATTTAAAATGAATCCTAATGAGTCTATTTCAGATATGTATAGTAGATTTCAGGATATTGTGCATTCTCTTATATCTTTGGGAAAGCTATTTTCTGAAGAAGACCAAGTCAGAAAGATTTTAAATTCTCTTACCCCAGAATGGGATCAAAAGACACTTGCTATCGAAGAGGCAAATGACATCACTACTTTAAAGATAGAAGAATTAATTGGAAATCTAATGTCGTATGAAGTTCAATTGATCGGGGGAAGAGAAAGCAAAACATCTGAAAAGAAATCAATAGCATTCAATGCATTGACTGATGGATCAGATTCAAACAGCGATAATGATGAAGAGAAAGCCTTGATGACCAGAAATTTTAGGAAATTCCTGAAATACAGAAAGATGTATAATCTCAAGAGAAACAACTATAAGAACTCTGGAAATCGGAATATAGTGCCAAACAATGTCAAATGTTTCAACTGTGATGAACCAGGCCACATCAAAAGAGACTGTCCGTATCCAGATAGGCAAAATCCTCCTATGAACAATGATCCAACAAAGAAACGAAAGCGTGCATTTACTACTACTCTAGATGACTCAGACTCGTCCTCGAGTGATGGTGATCAGAAGACAGATAATTCGAATTTGTGTTTCACAGCAGTTCACTACTCCGACGAATTCAGAGAAACGGACTCAGAAAAAGGTGCACGTTTACAATATAATTGGTTGAAATAGCTTGCTTAGAATTAGATGTTTGATTGCTTGATTGATTGATTTTGAATTGGTGTGTTGTTTGAATTTTAAAATTTTATTTTTTATTTTTATTATTATTTTATTATTTTTTATTATTTTTATATTATTATTTTTTAATAGTATAATAATACTTTCTAAAATATATTATTAGTCGAATAATATTTCAGAAATATATAATAAAGTATATATATATATAGAACATAGGAAAAATAATTCACAAAATTTCACTGGCACATGTCGACATGGTCCCTACCATGACGTCGACATGGGTACCAGAATTTGAATTTCAAAATTTGAATTCAAATGTTTGAATTTCTCTCCATCTTTTCACTTCATTCAATTCTCTGAAAAGCTATCTTTTGACCAGAGAATATGTTCTTTGAGAATCTATTTATTCACTATCCTTTATCATATCTTTTCACTCTCATTTTCAAATTCAAACTCTCTCTTCATAACTTCAAGCTCTCTACTCTCTACTTAAATGGCTTCTTCAAGCAACCCCTCCACCATGAGAATTTACAGAAAAATAAAAGAGCAACTATTCAATAATCCGGAGGCAATAAAAGCATACATCAATTATGCTAATTATGCCAAAGTCCATCCCGGAAAATTTGCTATTTTTCAAGATTTATCTTCTTATGAACTTGATTCTCTTTTTGCAAACAATGGAGTTCTTAGTCTTATTGATGCTTCTCAAAATGATTTTGTTTATTATCCAAATCTTGTCAAAATTTTCTATGCTAATTTAAACCGTGGATTTTATCATGGAAATGAAGTTGAAATTTGGAGTAGTGTCAAAGGCGCTAGAATTGTTTTGAATTGTGATCTTTTGGGTACCATTCTCAATTGCAAGTGTACGTGAATGGATCTTTCTAACTTTAAAATCGTTGAAAATGATCGTGAGACATTTCATCACATTTTTGAAGGGAATGATAATTTGAATTCAGAAATCGAAATTTTCGACCAAAGGCAAGAATTGTGATTCTTCTTTTGCAACATACTTTGACCCCAAGATCGGGGAATTTTAACAATCCTACTTCAAAAGTTTGCAAAGCACTTTTTACTATTTTTGGAAATTATGACATAAATTGTGCGCAAATTATTTTGGATGAACTTCGTCCTAAAAATCTTGAAATGGGTGAGAATACTTTGTATCATGAAATATATCTCACTCGGATTTTTAACTAATTTGGAGTGGATTTCAAAGGCGAAGAATTTGTTTCTAGAAAAGTTTTCAATCATTCCAACATTTCGCTTATGAAAATTTCATTTGTTTTTCAACCTTATGAGACCCTTGCCTAAAAGGAAGAGCGTTTGGCTCATGAGGAAATGGAAGAAGAGGAAGAGGAAGAAGAAAAAGAAAAGGATGAAATGGAAATTGAAGAAGAAGAAGGTGAAACCTCTTTGGAAAGCATCAACTATCCTCCTAATCCAACCACCAAAACCCTTCTCAAAAACCAAAAGACAATTGTTGAGAATCAACGGATTCTTAAACGATCTGTTATTAAGAAGTTGGACAAAATTTCATCCAAGATGAACAAGTTCATTTCCAAAGTCAGCAAGAAACTTGGACTTTCTTCATCATTATCATCCTCTAACTAGTTTTATCTTTTCGTATCTTGTTGTATGTGTTTTATCCTGTTTTATTTGGAAAGTTAACGTAGTTTCGTATGTTTAATCATTGTATCATCTTAGTATGCAATGAAATGAAATTTCCTTTCTGTTATCTAGTTTATCTTATCTTCAGAATAAATGTTAGTATATTATATAAATATATATACACACACACAATTATTCACAAAATCTAACTAGTCGTATTTTTTCATTAACCCATGTGGACATACCCCCTATGACCATGTCGACATGCACTGGTCAGAAATGACAATTCATTTTAAATTTGAAATTTGAATAACGACCATATGTCTATTCATTTCAAACGAATTTCTACATCTATATATACACCTATTTCTTCCAGAATTCTCCACTGAAAATTATTTCCTACCTTCTAATTCTTCATTTCTTTCACAAATTCAACTATGGCTAACCCAATTCATAAGTTATCCGAAAATCTTAAAGAAACTCTTAATTCGTTCAACAGTATTCTCTCGTTCATTCTTTGTAACCAACGACACTTAGAATTGAGTCAAATGCAGATAATTAAGGAGCAAGAAAGGCATTTCGATGCAATACGATGGATGATTTCCTCCCTACACAAGGATGATAACGAAGCACATCCTTCAGTCTCTCTCACCAACGAAAATGAAAATTGGGATGCTATTAAGGGAGACCCAATCTTTGGAGAAGAAGGATGGGTGGAAGTTCCACGTAACGTTTGATTTTATTTTGTTTGCTTTGTTTGAATTGTTTGTCTGAATAAATTTGATTTGGTTTGGATTGATACTCGGTATGGATTGATTGGTTAATGTTTGCTACATAAAACATGTGTGTGTGTATACATACATACATACATACATACATTGAAATGTATATAATCCTTAATTAATTATCATGATAATTATCTATTTCATTGTATAGTTTATTAATGCAGGACAAGAATGAGGAGGAGTTTGTTTTTTGTTGATGACAAAGGGGGAGAAGTATAAAATATGGTAATTAGGCATAGATCAAGGGGGAGTTATTAGGATAGAAGTAATATTTTATAAACAAAGGTTGTCATCATCAAAAAGGGAGAGATTGTTAGTCCGTGAGATGATGGTTTTGATGACAACAACCTTAGAATAGATTATAAAATATAAATACTAACACTATAAATTTAGATATATATATGTATATACAGGATTTAACCATGCGGTAATAAGCATGAAGATTGTACAGTATAGAGATTCAAGATATCAAGATTGTACAGTATAGAGATTCAAGATATCAAGATTGAAGACTCATGAGTATTAAGATTATCAAGAGTTCAAGAATTCAAGTAATATATTCTTTAATTAGAAATTTTGTTAAAACTCATAGAAAAACACTGGCATCTTAAAATCCAATTTATTCGTGGAATGGAAACCACTTCAAGCCTGTTAAAGGGATGGAACCCTAAGTAGGATGGAACCTACGAAAAATCTAGTGGAACATTGTTTTGTATCCGCTAACTTTTTATTCAAAATGATTTTTTTTCAAAATTATATCTTGTTTTCAAAATGATTTCAAAACCTTCCTTTTAAAAGCATCAAAAAGCTCTATCCTGATTTTAAACAATTTTAGCCTCAAAATCACCTTTAATTTCAAAGTCGATTTTTTTTCAAAATTATATCTTGTTTTCAAAATGATTTCAAAACCTTCCGTTTAAAAGCATCAAAAAGCTCTATCCTGATTTTAAACAATTTTAGCCTCAAAATCACCTTTAATTTCAAAGTCAGAATACTCTTGATTTTAAACTATCTTTTAATATAATATATTTAACTTTTAAATATTTATACTTAGATTTAAATATAAAATCATAGTTAAATTCTATATATATTATTCTCTATATTTACTTATGAATATTAATTATAGTCAAGTACATTTATAAAGTTTAAAAAATAGTTTTAATATAAAATAAAAGTTATTTTCAAAGAAAATCAAAACACCGAAAATTCCTTTGGGATGTCGACATGCCCAAGTACCCCATGTCGACATAGTGTCAGTTGAGTTTAAAATTTAAATTTCAAAAGAAGTGTCTATTCGTCATAACTCTTCACGAATGGACATGACTGTTGTTCTCCTATAAATAGGGGTCAGTTTCAACAAATTTTATATCAGATTTTCTGGTTTTTCACTTCTCTTCTTCTTCCACTTTTCTTAATACATATTCTTACCATTACTCTGCCGAAATCAACATTGAATCGAACTCGATCATTTGTAGTTTGATTCTCTATCACTCTCTCAACAAGATCCTCAGTGCTATTCAGAGTTATAGGCTTTTTGTAATCAACTTAGCGAGAAAAGGTGTGATTATAGCCTTGGAAGTCAATCAAGCGAGATAAGGTGTGATTGTAGCCTTGGGAAATCAATTGGGTGAGCTTGTTGCCCATAAAATCAAGTGGGTGAACTTGTTGCTCGGAAAATCAAGTATCTCTCCCCAGAGGATTGTGATTCTGGAGGGTGTACTTCATAGCTTTGAAATCGAGGGTGTAATTGTAAAGATTGGTTTTGAAAAGAAATCCGTACTTGTGTGCGGGACTGGATGTAGGGTAACTCCGAATCAGTATAAAATCTGGTGTGTTCTTTCCTTTACTGCCTTTTATTTTATTTCTGCATCTGTGTTTGTTTCTGTGATCATATCTATACTTGTATATTGTGTACATCTGTATATAAATCAACATAAACTCAAAAAGATTTAGTAATTCTTTATAAACACTATTCACCTCCCCCCTCTAGTGTTAACTCCAGCCTTAAGATCCGTAATCTGCATTTCTCACAGTTACTAATCTTAGGGATGATTCCCAATAGAATGTGGTAGGAGAGTTCCTTCAGTTTGTCATGTTCGTGGATAACTTGTGTGGACGAATATCTGACATTGCATTTCTAAAATGCACGTACATTGATTTTTACATACGTACATCAATTTGGTTATGTAGGAAGTAACTCTCTTATACTTGCACCATTCTCTAAGACGTACGACCTCCGAGGTTGTACGTTTGTGGAAATCAATAGTGTGTGATGGAATTGGCAATGTGGCATTCAAAGCGAATTTGTTATGTGAAAGGTAATCGTTACCTTGGCCTCATCACTTGGAAATGGCTTAAAAAGTGCATGCCATAAGACTATATGGTTTGCAACCATTCTGGTATGGTCATCGTCTTTCTACATTACTCTCTATATATTGGGTATGATGTGTATGCTATGAGAGCTCTCGGATAGGTCGCCAACGATCAGGGTGACGTCATATTCGGTTATGTCCGTCACAAGATGGATCTGCGGGTAGGCCAGTCTTGCCAGGTGCAGAGGTTTCAAAGGTGTTGATCCTTGTTACATCGCTCTTGAGAGGTACTGTACAGAAGGTAGTCCCTTATGTGCTATTGTATAGAAATCAATTCTTCAATAAGTGTCTTCAGACTTGATTGTAGAGCCTAGTATGTTGGAATTTCATAACAATTTTGGCTAGGATTACGTATATTAACCTGAAAACTGTTTTCAAAAGAATGTCATTAAAAATAATATTCCCAAATTTTACATAGAAATTTTTTTTTGGTGATCATAAGGTAAAACCCGTACCGTGTTTATATGCAGCATGGCTCTTGTGAGATACCCTTTGTTTTCAAATACCCATATTTTAAGTTTTTCACACCAGTTCCATTACTAACCCGGTGTTTACTTTCCTTTTCTCTTAAAACATTGGTGTCCTATTTTTTTCGGACACCTAAGTAGTCAGGTTTATCTTGGAGCATTGTGATGAACCTTGAAGTCAAGAGATGAAGATTTCCCGTAGATAGTTCTCCATTTCCTTTCTCTCAGCATTAGTTTACTATTTGTATTCAACATTTATAAGAACAGAGATTTATAATTGTCTCGGCTAATTTAAAAGATAGACTCTAATAAATATTTAAAATTTGCACCGTAAAGATATATATATATATATATATACATATACATACATACATACATACATATATATATAGACAATATATATTATTTCATTTGTGTAAGATTCAGTTATATCTTTATTTTCTTTTACTCCATGATAATCTGCCTCTCCAGCACTTGGATTTGTGGCACTTGAATACCGATGATGTATTAGTGTTGATTTCTAAGGGTCAAGGAGGTGGGTCGTCATAATTAGTATCAGAGCTTAGGTTGAGCGAACACCTGAGCTTGTAGCGGTAAGTCTCATCAGAGATAGAGTTGGTAATACCCTAGGATGAGTAACACATTAGAGATAGGGTTAGTAACACCGTAGAATGAGTTTGAAGTATTACATAAGAGCATGTATTTACTAATGATATATAAAAATGATTTGTTTTAGAAAAATACGGTAAATGAAATAATTTTACCTAGGATTATATTTTGATTATAAAGAAATATCTTTCAAAGGATATAGTTATTCATGTAGTATTTGGTTGTTAAGGGAATGAAAATATTTAGTTATTATCATTGATTGATTGGTTTTTTTTATTTAAAAGTTTAAATACGAACACCTCATGAGTTTAGTCTCATAATTTGACTATGCGGTGTTCGATAAATAATAATGTTGGTTTAAGATTAAAGGAATTTATATAAGATAAATAAATGTTATGAATGAGTTTAATAAGTGATTTTTTAAATTGGATTTGTAAAACGTGTTTTTTAAAAGGATTTTTGAGAATTTAAAATCTAGATATTTTTGAGAAGAATCTTATGATTAACTATTTCGAGTGGCTCGAAAGTGACTAAAGATGCGCAAGAGTTGTGTTCGGATGGTAAACACTTCTCTTAAGTAATCCCTTTCTTGGTAAGGGAATATGCAATACTATTGGTCATACCTAGTTCCTTGGTATCATTTTTGAGCTACTCGATCTGTTTAAGTTTCTAAAGTAAAAAAAAGATAATGTGAATCATCAGTGGATAGATTAATTAGTGATTGTTAAATTTTATAAAGGTGATTATGTTTAATATTGGAAGTAATAACAATCAGTTATTATCATTTTTTAATTTAACGTGCACCTTGTGAATTATGTTTCATGATTTGACTATAAGATATTTGATAATAGTGTGAGTTAAGGAGAACGAATTTATATAGGATAATAAATAAGCATGTTGTATAAAAGAGTGTTTTTAAAAAATAATTATAGAAGATGAATTTGGAAGATATGTTTTATAAAAGGAATTTTTAGTATTTAAACCTTAGTTTTTGAAAATTTTTGGCAAAGTTTAGAGAAATTAGAGAAAATCCGTCAAATATTAAGTAAATAAACGTGTTATATAAAGTGACACGCACACACACACACAGACATATATATATTAAGAGAAAATTTTATAAATAAAGTAAAAGATTTATAAATGGTGTTTTACAAATATTGAAAATGGATTTGTAATTGATATTTTGTAAATGAATTTATAAATGGGATTTTATAAAAGAGTAGATTATAAATGGAATTTTATAAATAAAGAGATTTTATAAAAAAAAATTATAAAATATAAAGGAAATTTATGAACATAATTTTATAAATATGGAAATGATTTGTGTTGAGTTTTAAGTATGGATTTTATAGAAAAAATAAATTCACGTTTTAAAATTTCAAATAATCTAATAAAGGAATGTTTTGAAAGTGATATTTTTCAAGTGAAGATTAATGACTTCAAAAGGTAAATTAAAATGTACTAAGTGATGAAAACTAGCTTTCAAAATTTATTGTTGTAATAAATGTTTTCAGGAAAGTGAGAAAGGCATGGACTATAACACTATTGTTACAGTAAGTGATTTCCGAAAGGAGATGTTTTATATTATGTATGAGATTTATGCATATCCTAAATTTGATGTAAAGATTAGGGATGGGTAACTTATATCTATTTTTAAGTTAAGAATGTCATATGTTCAAGGTCAGAGAGGTAATGATATCTCAACTTGGTCGGCTTCATTGTTAACTAATAAATAGTAAAGTTCGACATTGAGAATGAATATTAATTATAATTAATCAGATCCCTATAATACTTGTAATTTTGACGCAATTTTGACCCAATAAAGTGCGTTTTGGAAAATATGAAGCTTCCCTCAGAGATTTTTACAGATTTAAGTATATTGAGGTATTTTCTAAGTATTTAGATTAAAATAATTTCTTTAGAAAGAAGATAACTTATCGATTTAATGAATTATTTTGAAAATGGGTTTTTTTAAAAACTGTTAAGATATGTTTATAGATAAGAAATGTCTTTATAAAAGAGTTTAAATCAAAGCTAAGATTATATGAAATGTTTTCATAAAAATATTCTGGGAAGGTTAATTAGTATGTATGAGGTACATGGATTATTTCGCCGCATGGTTCTGATCTAAGATTCGAGTGTAGAACTCTAAGGTATGTACACTAGTCCAAAAGGACTTATCACTCAATTCATGATGACGAACATTGATGAGTGTTTGTGGTTGGATACTTGAATTTTCTATCATAGTCGAGAGTTATGCAAGGAAAACTAAAGTTCTGATTGGAAAGCCTAATCACAGTCTGTACAAGAGGATTAGGGGATAAATACTTATTCGAAAGAAATGTTGTGGATTCGAGTAATAGAAAGAATCAGATATTGTGTACAGATAATCTATATAATCGTGCAAGTGTAAGTTTAAAATAAATATTTTGGTCAAACATCTTTGGGTTTTGCGTTGTAATTTCAAGGACGAAATTCTTTTATGCGTGGAAGTATCTAACGACCCATAAAACTATCAATTTGATAAATTATATTTATTTTTATATATTCAAATATAAGCTTTTTAAAACATAGATTAAGATGTTTTGAACAATATGAAGGAATATCGATAAAATGGCCGAAAATAGGTTTTTCAATAAATAACTCTATAATTATCAAAAGTCACGCACAGAGCTAGATACATACACTTATTTACATTTAAACAAGAATATGAGGTAAATTATTTATTTTATTTTTGAAAAATAAAATGCATTTATGACATCATCAATAATGGCATCCTATTTAATAATAATTGATTTATGAATTTAAATTGAAATTTCATGATTTAACAATTATTATAATTACTCAAGTAATCGTTTTTAAATGATAATAATTCATTTTAAGTAGCCGAAGTGATAATAAATCATTTATAATAGTTTTATAAAGATATATATTTGGCTTAAATTACAAGAAAAATTGATATCGCGTTACCGATATAATAGCACCTTGTAAACAATTATTTAATATTAATTTATATAGTTTTGTAAATCAAATGTGATCATTTTAATTGGTTAAAAATGATAAGAAATTAGTTTTCAAATTTTGTTTATGTTTATATTTAAATTTATTTATAAGTGAAAATGTGATGGGAATCGGCTTTTCGATTTTCAACGGTTTAACTAACAGAAGTTATTCAAAGTTGTTGCAACCTTATCTAATATGTCTTGTGCTTATATATAACATACACACACACCCCTTAACATATACATGAATACATATATGCATATACACTAATATGTGTGTGTGTGTATATATATATATATATATATATATATATTGCAAAAGATCTAATATGTTTTCACAGTTAAAAAGCCAACTTCACTTCACTCTTACACACATCACCTTACACACATGGCTACATACATAGGGGGTGTGCGGCCATATAGAGATGGAGGAGGATGGTGTGAGGGTGATAAAATGGTGATGTATATGCACATAA
This sequence comes from Allium cepa, assembly GCA_030765085.1. Lineage (NCBI taxonomy): Eukaryota > Viridiplantae > Streptophyta > Magnoliopsida > Asparagales > Amaryllidaceae > Allium > Allium cepa. The sequence continues at coordinate 562,919,252 of CM060932.1, forward strand.
ATATCATGATCTTTTAGTTTATATTTTTTCCTATAAATATCACCCTCCATCTTCACTTCATTTGTTTATACATTCCTAAACTTCTTCATCTCTTTATATTCCTCTTTAATGGCTTCCTACCTTAAGAAAATTATTGGAGAAAAATTTGTAAAAAGAAAATAAATTTATATAAGTATATAAACATAAGCAATCCACTCCAGAACTAGCTCAAATCACTCCTTCCTCCATTGAAAACCCCACGGCCACCACCTTCTACCACCAAGGTCGAGCCCTTTTCTATTTGAAAACTTAGGCCAAGCCCATTGAAAGGTCAAAGGCCCGATTCCATAGGCTTTGATTCGATCGTAGTGAAGCTATAGCAAATTTTCGTAAAGTTAGAAACTAGTGAAGGTTAGAAACTCTATTTATATTATGATATTTTGGATGATATATATGTATGGTGATGCTTGGCTATGATGGTTTTTATCATGCTTAAATATGGTAATATGTTTGTTTGGATGTGCAAACAATTCACATTTTACACACGTTAAATATCACAAAGGAAATCACTTAACTTTAATAAATGAAATGGTGCATATGCGTGACGACCTGTCCTTCTCGACCCTCGAAAATTGACATAAATAAGCCACTATATAATATGCCGACGATTGAGTGCCGAGAAAAGATAGATTGTTGAGGGAAAAGAAAGAAGATAGAAGAAAGAAGGAACAAAAATTATAATGGAATCTCACAATCGCAGCGGAACAATGTATAATAACAAATGATTGATCTTTACCCAAAAGAACTATATCTGTTTATACATGACATCATCAGAGTACAACACAATCAATAGAAAATACTGGACAGTTATATTATCCTGTCCTCACAAAAGCTGACTATACAGCTTATACTGCACAGCGGAATATATTTCAAGTGTGTGTGATACGTCTCGCTATCCAGCTCATCTCCTAAGCTCCACAGCATCCTATCCTGTATTTATAATACTCAATCTGACCCTGGCATTATAATAAAATAAATCCCGAGTCATCATGGAAAACCAGCGTGAGAAAATTACACTCAATTTAACTATTAAAGTTTCAAAATCCTTTGAAAACAAAGGTATCTCGTAAGACCACGCCACAAGTAAACATATCGAGTTTTTACCTTATGGTAACCAAAATATGTCTTATCAAAATCCTCTGAAATTATAATAGAGTCTAAATACAAACACTTATTCAAATAGCTGAAATTGTTACATTCATTAAATTCCAGCATACTAGGCTCTACAATCAAAACCGTAAAGGGCACACAAGGAGAATGTATTTCCAACTAATGACTAGGCACTGGGGTACCACCTGTCACGGTACCTGGTCTAGATCAACATACCGAGGACCCCTCCCGTTCCTATGCAATACAAGATTGGAGCTACCCCTTATTGGATAGTCCAAATAAGATCACCATACGGTTGGGATCAGCAACCGCCCATGCAGCCGAAATAAAAAGGGACATCTAGGAATGACCTTACCCTAATTGGTTGCTAGCCACTTAGCCTTGCTGCATAACCCCTGATTTTCAATCATTTCCAGCCGATGAGGCTCGAGACTAAGTGTTATCTTTTTAAAACATCTCACTTAGAATGCTCATCGTACTCCTGATTATGCTCTGATAGCATTCATCCACACAAGTCCGTTCCCAGTCCAAACGAACCGAAGGCACTACACCTACTACATCTATTTTTGAATCACCCTCAGGATTAGTAGCCATTAGCCCTTGCACTTCACTACTCCATCTTCGACTCCAAGCTCTTGTGTTCATCACGAAAACGTACTCATTGGATCGAAGTGGTTTTCGGATCACAACCCGATCCCGGTCTCTTCGAAACAACATTCGCTATTTTTCGGTAAACTCAACCACGATTCTTTAAGAAATACACAGACGAATATAAGATCGAAGATCACCTCCTAACCATTAGTGGACCAATTTTCTTATAAACGTCCTAGAAGATCGAACGAGTTTATACATACAGTATAGCATCTCGAACGGTAACTGTACCATATAATTCTCATACCTCTTATATATATTTCCAAAGTTATAGTTGGGTCCAGATTTGATAGTCGGTTATTTAACTATCAAATAAACAATCAATTCAACCAATTATTTTATTTCCTCTGAAAAACTTTAAGTGTTATTAAATTACATTTTAATAATTTAAATCACTTTACCCCAAAAACATACACTTAAAATATTTGAAATAAAACTACTTAAAACCCATTATTTAGAATAATAGTTATGATATCCATAATAATTTTCCCAATAAAACTTTAGCCACAAAATATTTTTAAAATAAAACTATTGTATAAAGTATAAATACTAAATAATTATCTTTCAAAAAATAATTCTGATTTAACCTTTAAAATAATTACCACTATAATTAATTTGAATTATATTTACTTTAAAATTCTAAAACAATTAACTAAAACATTCTTTTAAAACAACTTTAAAACTCCCAACTTATACATAAAATCTCCTTTTTTAAAATCATAACATTAATTTACTTTTAAAAATAATTAAATATTATAATTAACTTAAATAAATATTTACTTTTCTTCCTTAAAGAAATTAAATAATAAATTTTCTAAAACATTCTTTAAAAACATCTTTAAACCTCTAGTTCATACTTAGAAATTTCCCTTTGAAAATGTACTTAGTTTTCCAGGAAAATATACTTTCCAACTTTAAAAATATAATCACCTTTTTATTTTCAAAAAGAATTGCACCTTTCTTATTAATTCCCATTGGAAATCTATACTTTTAAATTTATCCACTGATAAATATTCCACTTTATTTATAAACCCAGCTATAAATTTCCATTCCTCATCAACATTTAAATCATAGTTTTCAAAACACTTAATCAATTTCAAACCAGTTTCTGGTTTAAATTCCCTTTTAAAATTTATTCCTTAATTATCCAAATCAATTCCAAAATCCATTAACACCATTCATCCTTTATTATGATTTAAAATCCTTATGTAAATCTGAAACATCAATTTCATTCTTTATTCCAAAATTTCTCTTTTCATTTCCTTTAAGAGCGCAATTCATTATATTTCTATATTTTAAAATACCAAAATATATTCATCCAAACCATAGCATCAAATAACTTAAATTTCCAACACAATTTATCACATGATATCAATGAAACATATCACTGATTATGAAAATAAATTCAGCATTTTTAAGGAATCCCGTTGGATCCCTCCAACCCATTTTTCCTGCATCCATAGATGTTAGCACGATATAAAAATACCAATCCTACTTCGAGGGCGATATTGCGGTATATAGGGTCATCCGCTATTATGCGGGGCGCATAGGGTCTCATCCGCTATATTGTGGGAATATTAATCACTCCAATACACACACACACACACACTACTACATATAATATCACATCCAGACATATAATACTAATCACATTCAATCAAACACCCAATAATTTAAATTCTAATTATTTAAATTAACCAGCAATCCAGATGTAAGTGAGATTAACTCACCTTGTGTTTAAAACGCCGAGCGTTCAAATTTTAAATTAAATCGAGCCTGTTCGATTTAATCTAAAATTCTCGCTAGCTCCAAATGCCTCCAGATCTGCACTGCATTGTAGATCCCATCGATGCGATTCCAGCGCCGCCGATTTCGCCCGATTCCGACCTCGTATGGGTGAGGTGTTAGTTTTTAACCATTTGGAATTACATAAATTAACTTTTTATTCAATATTACAAACCAAATTTGGCCATTGATCAAAGGTTGGAAAATCAGAGCCGTCAGTTTTGCTTCTACCTCAATGCTTGTTCCAGGGTTATCAAACCCATCGGCCACCAACTATGAACGATTACCCCGCCCCCTTCGTGGAGTTCGACGACGATCCGATGCCGCCATGAGAAAGCTTGTCGTGAGCTTCCTCTCCACCACGAAACCGATTGTGCTCGGCTACACCTAGCCTCCTAAACACGAGCTCAAACAACTATGAATCAGAGGCATTTTCCCCACCGTCCGCCTTGTCAAACGCCACTTTGACCGTATGGATTTGTAGATCATGGCGCCCTCTTCGACTTTGTAGAAGAAAACATTCGATAACATTGCTTGGATGGAGGGAGAAATGAGTAAGAAAGCTAGCCATTTTTGGCCACTGGTTTGATAAAGCGGCAGCTGAGAAAACAAACCCTAGGCTTTGCTGTTAATCATATTTATATATAATTTTGTTATTTATTTTAATATTACATCCAATTTTTTTTAACGTGCTTTCTCAAACGAATTCTAAACGAGACATGCTCCCTGATGTTTATAAGGTTTTACTCACATTCCGTAAACAATGAAAGGTGTTTAGGAGGCTAATTTGATTGTATGTGGAAGATAGATTTTTGAATCGAGTTTAAATATTCAATTTCCAATTTTAATTTCAACGTGTTTCTCATCCGTACGAACAAACGGTAACTCCAAATGCTATGAAATTTGAAATCCGATAATAATTAACTATTACGGATCCAATGGAACTTGTTTTGTCGAATTCCAAGACTATGTCCCGGAAGGCTATTTTAAATCATCGATTTATCGAGTGATTTTCGAAATCGTCGAAATCATTTAAATTTTCGATTTTAAAACTTTACTAATTTAATTATAAATCATATAAAATTTATATTCATGGTAGAAATCATTCAAATTCATTCTAAATCAAAAGCTGGTTATTTACATTATTACTATATATATATATATTAAATTCCATTATTAAATTAATATTAAAAAAATTAATTTTAACTTATCGTCTTTTGATTCCATCCAAAAGTCCAATTCTATCATTCAATTCCAACTAGACTTTAATAAATTTTAGAAATCATTTTCATATCCATTTACACCCAGATTCATAAATTATCCCAATTTCAAATATTAAATCTCTATTTATCCAAATCCAATTAAATTGCCATATTTGAAATTATAACTCATTTTATTGATTCAACCAAAATCTCCATATGTCAAAATCAATTAACATTTCACATTCAATATTGAAAAAAATTAAATATTTGTAAACTAACGACCAAAATTCCAGTCGTTACATTCCTCCCCCTATAAAAATTTCGTCCCCGAAATTTGCTAAGGTAGGAAAAATACTCTCCTAAATCCATTAACTTACCCAAAAACCGCTTAATTAAAACTTACATTCATTTCTCAAAACCTTTTATTTTAATCCAAACCATAAGCTTTATTTCTAACAAAAAAAACTTTGATTTCTAACATCGTTCCAAAAATCTACTTTCCTAGTTAACCAAAATTTTCAAAAAATTTCTAACTTTCAAAATTTTTGAGATTTTTTGAAAGCGTCTTCTTTATACGGAGAGGCTTTTACAATATCACAAGAGATATAAATATATATACATCGACCCACACGGTCAGAAAACAAAATATATAGTAATACATTTTCATTTCTTAATTTCCATTGCGTAGGCGTACTTCACATTAGCGTTTTTAAGCGAGCGGCTCATTTTATATGCATTTATACGCTCCAAACTCTATCCGATTGCCTTCCGTACCTGTACTTAATCAAAAGGGACATTAGTTTTCAATCAGATGAAATTTTAATAACATACCATTTACCTACTAGCCTAACACAAAGCTTCATAACCCAAACAAATAAACTTCATAATCCAACATGTTAACCATATATTATAAGCGATCACAAGGTTTCAACACTATTTCAACTATTTTCAATTAATTCATAAACCATTTTTGTTCAATTTTGAATGGTTTACAACCCACTTGCTTGCATTCAATTCTTTTTTAATTTTAAACAACCCATATTCATTCCAATTGATTCAGAAACCAATTTTATTCACTTCTTTTTAATTCATTACTTTCGTTTACGACAAAACAACTATGATGTTATTCATGCAAATAACAATTTCTTAAGCTTATTTCCATTTAAATTAATTCCAACTCAATTTATATTAATTTCATTCCATTCTAAATTATTCACAACCCAAATATTCTCATTTCCATTATATTATTAATTTTGAATTCCTTCACTTGCATTCCATTTTATTATCCAAACAAATTTCATTCAAAACCATTTCATAAACCTCGACAACAACCATTTCACAATTTACTTAAGTTATTTCAACTCTATAGTAATTTCATTTCTTCTTTCATCAATTCTATTACCATTTTAATTTGATTCTCATCCAATCAAATTCCAATCCATTTACTAATTTTAATTCAATTAGTTTACTTACTCAATCCATTTTAAAATTTTAATTCACCTTCTCAATTCATTCCTGAATTTATTTTATTAATAACATGGCCATTTTCAATTATTCTATATCTAAACTGGATTTATTTGCAGCTCTAACCATTCTATTTTAATCAAACTTCATCTCATTCGACATATTTCTATCATTTTTAATCCATTTACAATATATGTCTAATTCCACTTATAACTCAAGCTTCATTTCCAAGCTTCATCATTAACTCGTAATTCAACTTTTATTTAACCACATTAGGTTCCATTTCAGATTTCATTAACTAGTTAGTTATGTAATTAGTTCACTTCCAAATCTTAAATCGACATTTGATTCTTATTTCATTTTCCAAAATATTAAACAATTTTTATAAGCTATCGAAATTTATTCATTCTAATACAATTTTTATTTAATTTAGCTTACGCTAGATTCATCTTCATACCATTCTTTTGAATTCAGTTGAGCAAGAATTTAATTCATACAATATTATTTATAACTCAACTGAATTTTGATTTCAATTCAATCCAAATTCAACTCAAATTCATTTAATTTATCTTAAGTTAAATTCCAATATATCTTATCTAATTTTATTATTCAAATTAAATTTTAACTCCAGGATTAAAATTTTCAATTTCCTGTCTTAATTATATCAACTTCACTTTATAAATTAAATACTGGTTTCCCCTTGACTTTTCACATCTTCTAAATAGAATTCCCAGAATTCATTTACCCGGTTTTATTTCAAAACCATTTTGAAATCATAAATAGCACAAACCCTCTTAATATATAAAATAAAACCTCAGATTCCCAAACAACTTGGTTATACCAAAACAATCTCCGTTTTGAAATTTCTAAAACAAACTTGTTTACCAAACAAGTCCAAACAAATAATTATACCAAACCACCCCAGTAGCAATCCATCACTTAGAAACTTGAAAATGAATACTGATGATGTGGCCATCATCATCAGGATTATTTTCTAATGACTGAAGTGAGTTCAGTGCTTTCTTACTTTCACAAATTCATTTCAAAACAATTTCTATGCAAAAATATTTCCCAAAATAATACTCCATTATTTCCTTCAAACAATGGGAAAATATTTAAAAAATTCCCACGATTTAAAATTCCCAAACTTTTTGTTCAAATTCATCTTAAAAACATTTTTCCAAAATCTCCGGGAATTAAATTCTGGTTTAGATCAAATTTTTAGTTATACTCCTTTTGTATAAATCATACTTAGATAATTCTATTTGGTTATAAATATAGACCATTTCAAATTTTAGATTCTTATTTGATTATAATATTAACAACCAAACATCCAAATATATATATATATATATATATATATATATAATAATAATTTCAGAAATTTATTACTTTAGGTTTTCTTATTTGATTCGAAAGTTTTAAAGTATGTACTTTAGGTTTTCTTCCAAAAAATATTTCAAAACAAGTGTGTTTAGTCATATGTCGTATAGTTACTCGGTTCAAAACATAACAAGCCGTAGCAATAGCTTCAGCCCAAAAATGTTTTGGTAAACCACTACTATTTAATAGTGTTCATGCATAATCTTATAGCGTATGATTTTTTCTTTCTATCACACCGTTTTGTTGTGTGGGGAAAAGAAAATTACGGCTTATCCCCTTTTTATTACAAAAATAGGTAAAACGATCATTTTCGAATTCTCCACCGTGATCACTTCGAATATTTTTAATTTTCAAATCCATTTGAGTTTTAATTCTTTTAGAATTTTTTTTAAACATTCCAAAGGTGTCACTTTTATGTTTTAAAAATATAGTCCATGTATATCTTGAAAAATCATCAACTATTACGAAAACTATTTGCTGTGATTTATATATCGTACTTGAGTTGGACCAAATAAATCTAAATGTAATAATTCTAATGGTTGTTTTGTAGAAATATTATTTTTAGATTTAAAAGAGATTTTCTTTAGTTTTCCAATTTGACAACCGTCACATAAATTTTCTACTTATAATTTATTTTAGGTAAACCTCTACCTAGCTTATATTTTGCTAATTTATTAATATATTTAAAGTTAATATGACAAGATCGTTTATGGTACAACCATGGATCGTCATGTTTGGCAGTTGAACATAAATTTGAATTTCGATTCATATTCATATTCATATTTAAGACATAAATATTTTTGTTTCTAAAATCCTCAAAGATAAGTTGTTTGTTATTGTCGAAAATATTACATCTATCTTTTTTGAAATTGATTTGAAAACCTTTATCGCATAATTGACTAATACGAAGTAGGTTGTGTTTTAAATTTTCTACTAACAAAACATTTGTAATAATAGGAGAGTTAGAAATACCAGAGTTGATGACTTCTCTGATGTCAATGATGAATCCTTTTGAGTTATCTCCAAAAGTTACTGTTCCACCATCGATATATGTTATATTTGATAACATTTTTGAATTTCCGGTCATATGCTTGGAGCATCCACTATCAAGTATACATTTCTCCTTATTTTTTATTTTGGGTACCTGAAAAATAAAATATGATTTAATTGGTATGCATATACTTTGTTAGGGTCCTAGATGTTAGGAAGAGCAGGTAGCCATACCCAAGAAGGTTTGGTTTCTTTATGAACATAACTTTTTTTATAGACTATATTATCAAAAAAATTATTAATATGTTTTTTTCTAATCAACTTATTATTTGTCTTAGGTATCCAAATTTTATATTTTTAGTATTTGTATTAGACTTAAGTGATCTTTTAGTCTTTTGATAAATACAACTATCTTTCCTAATATTACTCCCTTTTTGTTTATGAATTTATTTTTAAATCCTATTCCATTTTTATTACCTGATGGTTTTGATGTTTTGATAAGATTTTCCAAATCTTGTTTTCCTTTATTAATTTTTGAAACATTATTTCTAATTTTATCTAATTTTTCTTTAGTTTTAAATTTTAAATTTTCAGTGTTTCTATATTACTTTTCAATTTGATATTTCTTTTAACAAGTTATCCTTTTCTAGTCTAATTTTTCCAAAATCAATAGCTATAGTTTCATTTTTAACCAAACTACTTTTAAATTTTTCTTGAGATAATTCTAGTTCCTCCTCTAAACTAATTTTTTTATCTTTCAACATTCTTACTTCAAGTTTTAATCTATTTATTTTGGCTATATGTTCTTTATTCAATTTTTTAATTTTTCTAAATTTATCATCTAATCCCTTGCTATGTTCTAATAATTCATCATAGCTAAGTTCGGGACATACCTCATCAGTTTGTGCATAAAACATACATTAGCTTGTTCTTCGTCACTATCGCTGTCACTGTTTGATGATGATGAAGAATCTGAGTCATCCCATGTTACTTTGAAAACTTTCTGCTTTTTGAATTTTTCAAATTTGTTCTTCTTTTTATCATTGTTGAGCTTGGGACAGTCTTTTTTCATATGTCCAAATTGGTCACATTCATAGCATTTGATTGATGTTTGATTTATAGAGCTTGATTTTCCTCCTTTCTGAAATCTGGTCATTTTCCTAAATTTCTTGAATTTGTTGTAGTTTTTGTCAATAAATACGATTTCTTCTTCGTCTAAGTCAGAGTCTTCATTTATTGTTGGGAATGCTATGTTTTTCTTCTTCGTATTTTGTTCTTTTCTTGTCTACAATATAGCTTCATATGACATTAAATTTCCTATCAATTCTTCAATTAAGAGTGTTGAGATATCATTAGCTTCTTCGATAGCTAATACTTTTATTTTACACTCTAGAGTTAAAGAATGGAGTATTCTAGATGTTAAGTCAAAATTTGTGAATTTGACTCTAAGTGCCATTAAATCGTGTTGAATGGTTTGGAATATAGAGTACATGTCGACTATAGATTCATTTTGTCTCATTTTAAATAATGAAAATTGATTTTGCAAATTGAAATTTTAGTTTGTTTAATTTTGTTTGTGCCTTCGTGTGTAACTTGTAAAGTACGCCAAATATCATATGCAGTGTTACATAACATGACACGTGAAAATTCATTCTTATCTAATGAACAAAATAAAATATTCATAGCTTTGGCATTATTAGAAGCTGCGGTTTTTTGTGCATCATTCCATGTGTTCATAGCAGTATCAGGTGCTTTATACTTATTTTGAGTAGCTGACCAAATTTCTAATCCATTAGCTTCCATAAAAATTCTCATACGTGTTGACCAATATGCATAGTTAGAACCATTAAAAAGTGAAGGTCGTGCCGTGGATTGACCTTCTTGAAAAATACTTGCCATATTAAAGTGATTCGAAAATGTATTACTGTACTTTGACAAAACCTTGCTCTGATACCAAATGTAAGTCTACAGGGTGGATCGTATAGTGTATATGCAATTATATGTGACAAAATATACGATGCAACTAAAACAATAATAATCTAGGTAAATATAGACTAAGCACACCGGGATTTTATACTGGTTCGGACCTCCCGTCCTACGTCTATTCCCGAAGCTCCTCTTTGGAATTCGACTATCAAACACTCTCACTTTGTCCGAAGGAATAGGCTTAGTTACAATAAGTTGTTCTTGTCAAATGCGTATTCTAGTATAACACGGATATTGAATAATTAGTACAATCGCTTCCAATATATATCTAGAAAGCATTTTCTGTGAGGAACTGAATTTATGAAAGAGTGAATACAAATATCGATTGTTAGAGTGCAAAGATCAAGAATATATGATAGAGTATATAATTAGAGAGCGTAGGTGAGTAAGGTTATTTGTTCTCTTGATTCTTGATGCTATATATAGTTGTAGAGAGGTATCTTGAGTAGTTGCATCCACTAACGAGTGTTGTACAGTTGCTTCTGTTGATGACGAAGATTTGCAGCGAAGAGAAGCGGAGATGTCCATTCAAATGTGGCAGTTGAAGTTGTTATTTGAAATCCGAGTTTGAAATTAGACGTCTGTAATATGTTTCAAATTTCTGATACAATATATATTTTTGAATATAATAGTAGATCAGATGTATGAGTACAATTGACAGACGTCTGGTTCAGCTTGTATGTTGTTCCAGAGATCCATTTCAGACGTCTGGCTTGTACACTCAAGCGTCTCATATTGTGCATATCAGTTTTTGTGCTCTTTTTCTTGTGCTTCTTTGTTCCTATCTACTTCTAGTCTCTTATAGTTCCTTTGAACCTTGTTCTTGTCTTTCTAGTGATGTTGTTCTAGCAAGTACCTGCATATATAAATATTCCATTGTATAGTTGTTGTCATCGAAACCGTAAATTTGATTTCCTAACAACACATTTAAAAGGTTCGAGCGTTTGAGGACGATATGCCTCGATTTTTTTTTTAACAGAGATGAACCAGTTTTCATTTCAATAATTTATAAACTAATTTATAAATAAGAGAAGGACCAATTGCATCTCCATTTATATGCTCAAGTCAGTCCAAATCAATTTCATCACAAATCAAATTTAAAATTAGGGTTTACCCATAAAAATTAGAGATTCAGATAGCAATCATAGATGACCACAGAGCAACGAAGAACACCAATGCACCAGCAGCACCACGACGACGAGCACCACTAGCAGCGAGGAGCACCAACAACTGAGAACCGAAATTGGAAAGAAATATGGAGATGTGGCTATTCGCGCAAGCATTGGAATCAAGGAAGAAATCGAGAACGATGTTACGTTCTTATCTTTTTTTCTTATTGAAACGATGTGTTGTTTGAACCAATTTTTTATTTATAAAACATGTTTTTTGGGTAGGTCATGTGATCCCCCAGCTGAAACGTGCCCCCGCCCCTATAGACACCTGATTATAGCTGTTAATTTTGTACGAGTGTTCGATGTCCGTTCGTGTCCATGATCGAAATATGTCTGTCCGAGTTTGTTCGATTTTAAATTAGGACACGAGCTAGCACAACAAAAATTGTACGAGAAAAAAATCTCCCCTGGTCCGTGTTCGTTCGAATTCGTCCGAATTTCTTATAATTAAGAATATCCTCTATGTTTCTCAAAATATATATGACAACTATTTGGTCGATTAATTGAGTAACGATTCATAAAATGCTTATACTTCAATACACATTGATAAAAATAATATAGCTGATGGAAATTCTATTAAACAACATAAAATTTGATGTAAATAGCATTGACCGTCCATGTCTGTGTCCGAAAAATACATATATGTGTCCGTCCGATTTCATTTAGAACACGAGCTAGAACAACAAAAATTGTACGAATATAAATCTCGTTTGTTCCGTGTACGGTCCGATTTTATTTAGGACAAAAATTGAACACACTTTCGTCCGGTCCGATCTGATCAATTTACACCCTTACACCTCCTGATCAATTATTATTTATATATTTGATAATAATAATTTTGTTAATTCGAATTTTAATGGTGTTTACTTAATTAGACGCTGGTGCAAATTAATATGGGATACAACGAATTGAGCTCACAGAATCACGATGCAATTAAGAAAGGTATTTAGCGCTCTTCGCATTGCTACGTACTAAATCAGTTTTGAAATCGGCGGACCAGCGGGCCCAAAGATTACACGGCCGTTGAATTATAGCCGTTGGAGCCTAATTGATGCTAATTTAAATAGAACATTTATTTGACAGCCATACCTTCCTTCACAGTCGATTCATCTGCATTCATTTGTTCTCTCTTTCCTTCATTGCTCTGAATTCCATTTGTTTTTCATCTTCTGCATTATAAATTTTGTGTAAATCGAAATTATAACTCTTTCGATCAAAATAAATAATGGCTTCACGAACGCTATCTAAGGATATCATCACTCTCAAGGGCTCCGCAGCAATTGTCAGTGAATTTTTCGGTACGATTCCTTTCTTGATATTCTTCAGACCGTCGTAATTTAGGGTTTATTTATTTATTTTTATTTTCATTTTAATGACGCCCAACGTTGTCTTACAGGTTATGCTGCAAACAGGTAAAAATAAAATAAAAATATATTTGGCACTTGTTCCTTTATTGGTTTTCTTTGACTTATATTTTGTACTGAATTTTTCGTTAAATTCAACAGCATTCTTTACAATAGAGGAGTTTACCCTGAAGAAAGTTTCAGCAAAGTCAAAAAATACGGTCTTTCTATGCTTTTGACTCAAGATGACGGTGTAAAATCTTTCATGTCCAGCATTACTTCTCAATTATCAGGCAACCACTTTAGTTCCAATTTCCAAAAGAATAAATTTGCTGAATAATTTTTATATTGGAATTGTTTTAATAATTGAATAGAGTGGCTTGAAGCTGGGAAACTGCAGAGGATTGTTCTTGTAATTATGAGTAAGGCGACTTCCGAAGTTCTTGAGAGATGGAATTTCAGCATCGAAACTGATTCTGACGTCGTTCAAAAAGGGTAAAACTTAATTTATTAAGTAATGAAATGTTAGTGATGAACAAGGATATAAGAAAAAGTTCTAAAATTTGTCATGCTCAATCATATATATCAGAGTTGTGAAGGAGAAGAGTGACAAGGAAATAATGAGGGAGATTCAAGCAATCATGCGGCAAATAGCTTCTTGCATTACTTACTTACCTTGTCTCGATGAACCATGTAACACTTTTTTGTACTTTTAAGTAAATATTTTAGGCTTTTACAAGCTTTTTGCTGAAATTTATTTTTATTTAATTGTGAAGGTGTGTTTGATGTGCTTGCGTATACTGACAAAGATACAGAAGTGCCACTTGCTTGGATGGAGAGTGATGCAAAGTTGATTAAGAATCCTCAAATGGTTAAGTTGCATTCATTTGATACCAAGGTGATCATTAAGCACTTTTAAGTACATGTATCTTAAAGTTCTCTGCATTTATGTGTTCCTTTCTCTCTTCTTTGTTTAATAACAGATACATAAGGTGGATACAATGGTTTCTTATAAGAATGATGAGTGGGATGAAGAAGACTGAGCTTGATTGGGTTATTTGGTGAATTGTTCATTCACATTCGTATCTAAGTGTGTGCTCTGAACCAGGCATTTATATGATGGAATGTACTCTATTGTTATTTGGATTTGAACTATTTTGGTATTGTAAAACAGCTATGTGATTCCATGCCCGCTTGCTGTGATCAGGATTTGTATGCATTGTTTCCTTTGTGGGATGTGTCAAATTTTTTTGAGCTAATTCATAAGCTACAGTGGTTCCATGCCTGCAACACTATTTCACTTGTCCTTTTTACTAAAAAAGCCAGTTCGAAACTGTAGCACCTTGTTGTTTCAGAATATGTACGACTGTCACTGTTGGTTTTGGCAAAGCAACTTAGTAATCTTATATCACAACAGAGATCTAAGGGCATCTCAGTGGATCTGAATATTCAGCTCCGAATTTGGGTTGGGCACCAAGTGGTCAGACTTCCATTTAATGGACGTCTGGCCCCAAGCACCCATTAAATGGGCGTCTGACATCAGACTTCCATTTTATGGATGTCTGACATCAGGCTTCCATAAAATGGGAGCCTGATGCCCTCCCTCCAAAAAATTGGAGGGGCATAAGCGTCCATTTTATGGGCGCCAGGGCAGTTCAGAATTCTAAACGTTTGCTTAATATTCAAGTTGAATTCAACAATTGGAGAATTTTTTTTTATAGATTCAGCAGATAATCCAATCACTGGAGTTGCCCTAGCTGTCATTGCTATACTGATTTAATTTCTACGTTCATGACAAATCATCTTTTCATAATATGTATATATAATTCTGATAAAATAAGATAGGTCTCTTCTTCTAAAGAATGAATATGAAAATCAACAAGACATATGTTAGAAGTTTAAAAGTTTGTGGTAAACAAATTCTTAGTCTTGAGAGAATTAGTTAGTCTTAGTTGCTGAATATACGGAAAGACCGTTCAATTCCTCTTTTAATATAAGGTTCATCTTAACCATTGATTTGTTTATCATTGTACTATTTTAATAACGTAGTGCGGTTCACAACCAAATAATCAAATCAATCTAATAAATGATTTGAGATTTAACTGGGTACATAGTGACAAAAAATAAGTTAATTTTTTATAATTATTGCATTCTTTTATGACAATAATAATTAGTGTCTCTATAGTACTTTAGATATTCCTGATTATTAGTACCCATATGATATTTGTAATTATTTGGTTGTACTGATATTCCTGATTAGTGCTGAATTTTAAATGCTTGATCCTTCAAAATTTTACTGCTGAAGTTTTGGTTATAAATTTATTCAAGTGCAAATTTGGATCCGTATTCTATTTTCAAATTTGAGATGCAAAAACTCCTCTCAAAAACATGTTTTAAATTTATTTTCAAACAATTTTTTTTCTTTTCTCTTTTAGAATAACAAATCTGCACATACCTGGTTTATAAGAAGAAAAATATTTTATTTTCTAGTTTTTTTGAATTTTTCTTTGGTAAAACTATAAATATATTCAAGATAGTTTTTGTAATTAAAAACATAAGTGTTTTTCATAACTAGTTTTAGAGGACAGTGTCTAATTAATAAAATATGGAAGTACGGATGTTCTTATGTTTAATTATTGCAGGACTATTTAGAGATGTACATCATACTAAAAATAATGTTTTATAACATTGCTCTTATATTCATTTCGTAACAAAATGCCATCGATGACTAATAAAAGAACCCATTGACTAGTGGAATCACATAATGAGAAACCGGCTGTTCGATCGTATAATTTAAATAAAAAAAAAGCTGTTAATATTATATTAATTTCAATCATGATATGATGATAATTTGAAACAAGAAATTACTTGTATTATCGTAAACATAAAATTAGAAACAGGAAAATAAACACACTGAAGAAGTTGCAAGAAAATTTAGTTTCAGAGTCAACAAGTTTGTTTTTTTAGTCTGAATGACACATTTTAATGTGAACGGAAAATGATAGTTGCAACTATCATTCTGTGGTTTACACTAAAAAATATCTTTCGGTCTAAAAAACAAACTTTTTGCCCCTCTAATTATATTTTTCTTCAACTTTTTCCCTTAGCCAAAAAACCTCAGTATAAAAATAGTAAACAAAATGCACAATAGAAAATAATCAATTGATAAATGATGGAAAAAATATATACGTACACAGACCCACACATGCTCACACCTGCAACCCAGCTTTTTCACATTCCCAATTGGTTTCCGACTCAATTTCTAACGTCTACAGTGATTGGAATCCAATAACTTTTTGAGGGTTTGTTCTACTTATCATTAATATCATCGCTGTAAAAAATGCATTATTCTATTTTTTATTGCCACTAAATATTAATATTTTTGAACCAATAAAAAATAATATTTGTAATACATTATATATTAAATAAAAAATATTCGGTTTAAAAGTATCGAAATTAGATATTTTTTGCACATGATGTTGATAAGTAGATCATATATGCAAAAAAGTATTTAATTTTGATCATTGTCGATATCTGAAATTGAGTTGGGCACAAATCAGAATGTTTAATCTACACCATGAACATCATGTCCATAAAAAAATAAATTCATTTCAAAACACTTAAGTCAAATTTAAACCATTAAAACAATTATTTTAACCATTAATTTGAAGCATGATTTCGAACATGTTAGATTTACTCAAATTACAATAAATTTTGTGTTACAACCTGCTTCTCTCAACCTACCGATCAAAGTCTACGATGACTTTCAAACTCACATCAGTGCTAAGAAGCACTAACCATTCGGTTTTTATATATAATACCACTGAGACTAAATGTAAAAAGATATGATCTAAGATATACTATACTTTCAGAACTCTTAGCGGAATAGAAAAAATATAAGCACAGAAAATAACCATCTCGGAAAATATCTCAAAAACATAGTCTTAGATGAATAGTATGTAGTCAAATACATGGTATATAGAAATATTACTCATTGTTTAACAAAAGAAATACTAAGTACTGATAAGATAAGCAGTTACATAAGCTCGCCTCTCCACGTATTGAAGTTGGGTCAAATCACCTGCTGCCCTGTCTCCTTATGGCTAGGAAAGAAAGGAAAAATGGTGGTCAGAAAAAAATCCGATGAATGAGTACAGGTTTAACATATGATGATCATGTGTAGTTAACGTTAATTTTACCCTATGTGAACTAGGGTGCTCAACAAGTGTCCGTGTATTCCCAAGGCCCATTACTTAAGGATTTTTTCCTTACACACCTACATTACAACTTGTGCATGCTACTACAAGAATCAAACTATGCATCGAACCTCAATAACTAAAAATTGGCCATCGTTTCTAGAGCTACTTGATATGGAAACACCGCTACTAGAGCCACTCGATATGGGAACACCGCTACTAATGCTACTCGATATGGAAACACCGCTACTAGAGTTTCTCAATATAGGAACACCGCTACTAGAGCTACATGGGAATAAATTTCCCATAACTACGACTACACGTAACCTAACTACGCATCAAGAAGAAGAATGCAATGTCGACTCATTGATGTGTCTAATCGCCTACGTCCGTGTCCACCCCTTGATTGAAGCATATGCCTCTTATTGCACGTGTCATGATCCATCAACAATAAAGTATCACGTCGTGTCAGAATCGTGAATACCAAGGAGTGTCGTTTTGCTGGGTCCACGTACTTCATCAAGCATTAGTCGGTGTTGCGTGTCCACCATGGAACTTCATGTGAGTGTCATTTGTGATAGAATCGCCTCCATTCGGTAAAATATATTTACCTAACCCCACAACCTTCTAGCGTCATCTCATAGGGAACTAGCTTCCCTACTATCCCAAACATCCACACGTATGCATACAATATACTTTTACATACAATTAATAGTTTATATTTTAACCTCGGTCTCAAACCAAGGTTTAGATTACGCATTTCACAAGCCGTTGACCAATAGTGTGTAGTGGTCGTAGTGAAAAATTTGGGTCTTCTAATTTTTAACGATTCGATTTTTATTTATTCGTTATTCCTATCAATTCGACCTACGCATTGAACCCTAAGCACCATTTTACAATGGCAAGCTTTTGCAATTTTTCCTACTTTTTATTGGTTTCCAATTCATAGATTATACCGGTTTAATTATACTAGTTTAATTTAGGGTTAACCAATTTTTAGGCCTTCGATTCAATAATAGAGAGGTTAAAATGAGGTTAGTCAATTTATACCAATTTCAGTTTCTAATTTAATTTCAGATTTAACAATTATGGTTTACAGTTTATAGTTTAATTGCTAACATTCTAGATCAGATAGAATAAGTTAAAACTAACTGTAAATATTCAGCTTATTAAACTTGTTCTCACTCACCTTGAATCCATGATCTAACTCTATGCTCTGTTAAGGAATCCTCACTCGTTAGCTCGCTCCCTTCATGATCGATTTATTGGTGCTCTCTTACTTTGTTTTTAATTTATTTTTTAAAGATAATTTATATATCGAGGGGAGAAATTTTGGAAGAGTTCCGATAGGCGTTAAATTTTCTAATGAAATTAGGGTTAGCTTAGGCGTTAGTTTGTAAGAGCTAGGTTTGATTTGGAGTATTAGATTCACCTAAGAGAATCTTTGTTCTAATCTCAACTGCACATGAGAAACTTGGTAATAAAGAAAAATGTTTCGTTTAATCATCTCCGTCCGATCACAAGCTCCAGTTTCACAAAAATACACGTCAACGGTCGAAGGGTAGGGTAGACCGGTGATCGCTTCATGTCGACCGGCAAACTCTAGGGCGTCAACCACTGACCTAGTTTTATTTGGAAATTTTTTATTTTTATGTTATTCTCTTTTCAAATTTTCAGTCTCCGTAATTTCTTCGTACTAACTCTGATTTCAAAGTGTTATATATGAAAATTATCCACAGAATTGCTATGAACGCAATGATGCAAGTTTTGTAACCAAATTCGAACGTTTGTGAAAATTTCATTTTAGCTCTTTTCTTAAATTTGATTTTCTTGTTACATATTCCACTAAATTTTTGAGGTGTTAATTCTACCCCCTCTTAAAAGGACTTCGTCCCCAAAATTTCAAATGACAGAAAAATGTAACTCGTATGCGCAATAATCAATAGCTACAACCATATACTCATCCATCTTCCATGGACAACCGTTGACCTTAATAAAATTTTCCAATGTAATATGTATATATGCAAGCGTGAAATGCACGTGAATCTATATTTATGGAAAAAGTATGCAATCTCCCGATCTAGTTGACCTCCTGTCATGCAAGTGCTCATGCCATGAATTCAAAATATATGCAACCTTCTAAGTAAGTATACTTTTAATTCTATATGTATACACAACCATTCAATCCATATGAAACATCCATATATATAATGCTTAATAAGATAAACAAATAAACAAGAGATGATGTGTGTGTACTATCTAGAGGATATACAATCCTAAATGTGTAACAGAAACAAACCGACTAATACATCCACTAGCATCCATCATCAATAACATGTCCTAATGACACAAGCATAACCTTCCCTACCATCCAATGGTCCCCACCTAAAAGGTATACCAAGCTAAGTCCTAACGCGTAAGTAACCTCTACTTAATAAACTTAAATTAAAAACAACCAGAAAAGAGCTATAGGTGGGTAGCTTGGAACTTCTCCTCGAGATCCCATGTACTCTCTGTTGGATTGTCTCCCCATTGGACCTTAACAAATTTGATTTCCTTATTGTAGAGTCGCTTTGTATCATGCTCGAAAATAAAAGTGAGTGCACAACAAAAAAGTGACTTCCTCTCTACCTCTACTTCCTCTAGCTGACTCGACTTGACTACGATAGCTAAATTAAGCAAACACTTTTGCAAGTGCAATACATGGAAAACATAATGTACCCCTGCCAACTTCTTAGGAGCTCTACTCTATATGCCAAATTTCCTATCCTCTCCTTAATAGAAAAAGTCCTACAAACCTCGATGCTAGCTTTCCCGAACTACAAAACCTTATAGCGTGCCTAAGCAGTGAGACGTTTACAAACACCATGTCGCCCACTGCGAAATCTAACTTTATACATCTACTGTCAACATAAGATTTCTCCCTATCTTGTGCGGCTTTCATTCTTCTATAGATCAAATCTACTTTCTTCGATGTCCCCCTCACCATGTCCTATTCAAAAATAATCATATCCATAGTGCCCCACCAACATGATGGTGTTCTACATGGTCTACCATATAACACCTCAAATGGTGTCATTCCAATGCTTACATGATATCTTTATTATAGATAAACTTCACCAACAGCAAATGGTCCTCTCAAGAGTCTCCAAAATCCAAGATACACATCCAAAGAAAATTATCCATAACTTGGTTCACTCTCTCCATTTTTCCATCCATTAACGGATGATAAGTGGAACTCAAGCTCAACTTGGTGTC
Source organism: Allium cepa (assembly GCA_030765085.1). Taxonomy (NCBI): domain Eukaryota; kingdom Viridiplantae; phylum Streptophyta; class Magnoliopsida; order Asparagales; family Amaryllidaceae; genus Allium; species Allium cepa. Next base: position 562,939,831 of record CM060932.1, read on the forward strand.
CAAAGCCTCCTATAGACTCCTCCAAAAATCGCTGGTGAAAAGCGGATCTCGATCGCTAACTTTGCTAGTAGGAAATCCATGTAACCTAACGACCTCCCTCACGTATAGAGTCGCCAAAGATGCTGACGTCTTCGTACTCGTAGCCGGTATAAAATGAGTGCATTTGGCAGTTGATCAGCTATGACCCAAATACTCCATTCCCTCTCCTACTCCTTGATAAACCATCGATAAAATCCATAGAAATACTCTCACACTTCCACTAAGGAATATACAATGGCTGCAACAAACCACCCGGCTTCTTTTGCTATGCCTTTACCCTCTGCAAGTTATACGTCTACTTACTTACTCCGTTACATGCGTCTTCACACCCCGATCAATAAAAGACTCTCTTTACATCATGGTACATTTTGTCTCCATCAGAATGAACGGTGGTCCTCGAACGATGAGACTCTCAGCTAGTACTATATCAATTAACTTCATAATTAGATGAAGACATAGTCTACCATCTCTCTTAAACTATCCCTTCAAGTCAATGGCTTAACGACTCAAATGACTCGACTAATATCCTCTATCAAGCTTCTCAAAATATCTACTAGCTTCTTATCTTGCTTTTGACTGGATCCAATACGTTCCATAAGTGTAGGCTGCACATCCAAGCTTGCTAACAATCCCGAGGTAATATATGACGATAGTCGGAAATCAAATGTAGAAATGAACTCCAAATGCCTCCAGTTAAAGAATAAAGGACTCAATACTGCATGTTGTTTACTCAAGGCTTCCACCACTATATAACTCTTGCTTGGGGTATACAAGATATCGAAATCTTATGATGCCAAAAACTCCATCCACCTTTGCTGCCTTAAATTCAAGTTCTTATGAGGGAATAAGTACTTTAAAAGGTTGTGACCGTATACAGCTCAAAATGATCTCCTAAATGATAATACCTCCATAATTTGAGCCCAAAGATGATGACCACTAACTCCAGATCATGTGTAGGGTAATTTCTCTTGTGGACCTTTAATCGTCGACTAGTGTAGCTCACCACTTTTTGCATTAAAACCATGCCCAACTCCATACCAGAAGCGTCGGTATATATTGTGAATGTCTTCGCACCATCAGGCAATACCAAAACAAGTGCACTAGTCAATGCCTGCTTTAACTTAATTGGAATGTTCATGCCTAGAATCTCGATTGCATCACCTACACTTGAACCTACGGGATCACTAATCTTCTATCTATGATCTTTAAGAATTTTATTATCAACTTTTCATAGATAGTATAAGCACAAATAAGCAAGTATAGGCACGAATAAGAGAGAGATTATGATATATAATTTTTTTGGAAAACTCTTTGAAAACTTATGCACACACACATACACTATGAAAACCCATTTTGAAAACTTTATGAAAACATTTTAAAAACCTTTTTAAAAACCATTTTCTTTTCAATTTTTTTTAAAGTAAGTTCTCTCAATAGGCTACTAATCCTTAAAGAACTTTGAACTTGGCTCTGCTACCAAATGTGACAACCAGCACCCCTCAACACACCGATGCAAACTCTAGGGAGACAATCGGAGTAGCATCAGTGTCAAGATGTACAAGCCATCGGATTTTTATAACATTACAAGGACTAGAAATAAATAGATATGATCTAAGATATACCACATTTTCAAAATTCATAGCAAAATGAAACAAAATATAAGCATAGAAAATAACCATCTCAAAAAATATCTCAAAAACACAGTCTTAGAAAAATAATATATAGTCAAATACAAAGTACATAGAAATACCACTCATAGTCTGACAAAAGAAATACCAAGTACCGGCTGGATAAATAGTTACATGAAGAGGAAATAAAGGATAAGAAACTTCAGTGACGAGCTCGTCTCTCCATATACTGAAATCGAGCTAAATCACTTACTACACTGTCCTCCTACAACGGGGAAAGAAAGAAAAAATGGTGGGTTAGACAAAAGTCCGATGAATGAGTAAAGGTTTAATATATAGTGATCATGTACAATTAACTTTAATTCTGCCCTATATGAACTAGGGTGCTCAACAAGTGTACGTGTATTCCTATGGTCCATTACTTAAGGGATTTTATCCAACGCACACCTACATTGCAACTTGTGCAGATTACTACAAGGATCGAACTATGGATCGAACCTCAATAACTAATGATTGACCATTGCTCCTAGAGCTACTCAATATGGAAATACTGCTACTACAACTACTCGGTATGGAAACATCGCTATCGGAGCTACATAATATGGGAACACCTTTACTAGAGCTACTCGAGATAGACGCACAACTACTAAAGCTACTCAATATAAGAACACTGCTACTAGGGCTACATGGGAATAAATTTCCCACAACTACGGCTACACGTAACCCAGCTACGCATCGAGGGGGAGTCCGTAATGCTGACTTTTCAGTGTGTCTCATTCTCTACATCCGTGTTCAACTCTCGATCGTAGTGTATGCCTCTTATTGTACATGTCAAGATCCATCAATAACATGGTATCATGCTTTGTCAGAATCATGAATACCATGGAGCCTAATTATGCTGGGCCCATACACATTATCAGGGATTAGTCAATGTTGCATCCACCGTAGAACTTCATATGGGTGCCATTTTCAATAGACTTGCCCCCATTGGATACAATACATTTATCCAACCCCGCATCGTAGTAGCCTCACCTCATAGGGAACTAGCTTCCCTATTATCCCTAACATCCTCAAATATGTATATAATATACTTATACATATAACTAATGGTTTATATTTTAACCTTGGCCTCAGACCGAGGTTCAAATTACACATTTCAGCCTTTAACCGGTTGACAGCTACATCCAATCAGTCGACCATTGAAAAGTTGGCCATCCGTAATGAAAAATTTAGGCTTTTATAATTTTTAACGATTCGATTTTTATTATTTATTACTCCTATCAATTTGAATTATGCAATGAACTAAAAGCATCAATTTACAGTGACCAGTATTTACAATTTTCCTTACTTTTTATTTGTTTCAAATTCATAAATTATATCTGATTAATTATACTAGTTTAATTCATGTTAACCAATTTCTAGGTTTTTAATTCAATAACAGTGGGGGTTAAAATGTGATTAGTTAATTCATACCAATTTCAGTTTTTAATTAAATTTCAGATTTAACAGTTAGGGTTTACATTTTATAGTTTAATTGGTAACATCCTAGATTAGATAGAATATGTTAAAGTTAACTGTAAATAGTCAACTTATTAAACTTGTTTCCACTTACATTGGATCCAAGCTTTAACTCTATGCTCTGGTAGAGAATCGTCACCCGTTAGCTTGCTCCCTCCTTGATGCGATTTATTGGTGCTCTCTTACTTCGATTTTAATTTATTTTTAAAGGAAAATTTATATATGGAGAGGAAAATTTTGATAGAATTCCGATAGGCAGTAAGTTTTGTAATGAAATTAGGGTTATCTTAGGTGTTAATTTATAGGGGTTAGTGATTGATTTGGAGCGATTTACAACATAGAATCTTAATTTTCATCTCAACCGCACATCAGAAACTTGGCAGCAAAGAAAAATGTTTCACTCAATCGTCTTCCTTTGATCATGCGCTCCAGTTCCACAAAAATACGAGTCAACTGCCGACCACTAGGGTAGACCAGTCGACCGCTTCATGTCGACCGGCACTCTCTAGGGTGTTGGCCGTAACCTAGTTTTATTAGGAAAGTTCTTATTTTTGTCTTATTCTTTTTCAAATTTTCAATGTTCTGTAACTTCTCTACACTAACTCCATTTCAAAGTGCTATATATAAATTTTTTCCAAAAGATTAGTACGAATGCAATGGTGCAAGTTTCATAGCCAAATTCTAATTTTGTGAAAATTTCATTTTAGCCCTTGATTTTGTAAAATTTGATTTTTGATTAAATTATTCGCTAAATTTCCAGTATGTTAAAATTTGTAAAGATAATCTTGAGTTATGTAACTCTATATCTTTTCATTCAATTTGAATTACACAAGTAAAAAAAAAGAGAAGTGTAGCAAAACTTTTCCATGTACAGTCATATATGTACAAACATAAATATTTAAAAGTGTGTGTGAGGGTCGAGGGAGGGGTGGGGTACTTTGACTAGTTACCCATGCCATGGCATCCTTCTCTCCACCCATTCCAAACCTAACCTTTGAATTAATTTCAAATTCCCTTCCCTTAACCTCTGCAAAGCCCAAATACCCCACTGCAGCATGCTTTTCCATCATAAACTGCCTCTCAGCCAAAACCCATCGCCATATACAATGCAAACACTGCATGTTTCCATCGACCATCATATCTCTAGGAAAATAATCATTAGAGATCCTCCCTCTACATACTCTCCCTACGACGAAGCCATTTAACAATCAACTGATGATTGTAGCTTCAATGTGATGGGCATCTTCATTTAGAAGAATTCAAGGTAGGGAAATATAAGCCAAGAAGCTTCCAACTTAAATCTTCATATCTAATGTTATGATATCGATAAAGGATGTAACTAATGTAGGAACTGAATATTGGGAACAACACTTAATAGGGTTCTTTCTTGACAAAACCTCTCTTATTCGATTGTGCTTTATTTTTTGTGGCTTATATACATGTAAGCATCCGCTACACCTCATTTTTGTTACACCTCTATAGTTTTTAGTATTACACTATTCCAAATCAAATGAAATTTTGTGGATGTTTAATCTACATTATGAACGTCATATCCATAAAAAATGAAATCATTTCGAAACTCCTAACATGTTCATTATAATACTTATTTTAACCACTGGTTTGAAGCATGATTTTGAATATGTTAGATTTACTTAATTTATACCAAATTTTGTAGAAAATAGATGAGTAATAGAATAAAAAGTACTTGAATTACAGATAATAAAAAGTAAAAACAACAAGAATAAGAGTAAATAAACAAGATAAAAAAATTAGGACCACCGTCAAAAGTAATTGTATGGTTAATAACCAACTGTTAAACAAATGAAAACAAGATAGATTAATTGTGATTTTAGAAAATCTAATTGACTAGACACCACAATTAACTATATAAAAATACAACTAAAATGAAATGAAGAAGAAAGCTTTATTGAATTACTAAGATGGGATATATGGTTTTTCATAGGGGATGGAGTTGTCTATGTATTTACAACCAATAAATCAAGGATTATATCTTCTTTTGATAAAAATATATTTCATCTAGCCTATGGATTTGACATGTGCTACTGTAAATGGTGGAATGTCAAGATGAGATGATCGTTGTTACACATAAACATATATGGATGCATGCATATGTATGCATATGCATGCATGCATGTATGTATGTACATGTATGTATATTAGCTTCAATTTGCTTAAGAAGAATCATCATCTAACAAATGCATATAACTAATTATCATTTGAAGCAAATATGAATATAGATGTATGTTTACCTTTAACAACTATTTGTGAACCCGTTGTTCCAAGATTAGATTTGTTGCTTTTAGATTTTCAACATTTGGCATCATTGATGCTGGAAATTCGAGGTGATGCCTTGATTGATATATGTGTAAATTGGATTTGGCTTATCTAGATAGAAACTATTATATATTACAAGGATCTTCATTTAAAGTGTTTGTACAGACATATTTGACAATTACTAGGCTGTGAATGACATGGCACGTGGTTTTTTCCAATTCCATAAAAATAACACACTTTCAAGAATCGAGCACAACTTAAGTAAACCATGTGTTAATACCACCGAGCTACATTTTATGTATGTGATAATTTCTCAACATAGAAGATAATTCCAATTTTGTAGATATATTTTTTACTTACAAATCTTTTTTGGTTCTCTTCCCTTTTCATTTATATTCCTCCTTTTGATTATCTGTAAAAAACACAACAAAATACATGTGTAATACTGTTCATTTTGATATGAATACATGAAATTATTTGTAAATAATGTCGATTATTGTGTCGATCAGGTGCCTTGCGCCTTAACTAATTTGATAGTTCTGTAATATCCCTAATTTTTAATAACTTTATTTAGAAAATTTAGTTAGATAAATTAAATAGAATAATGATGATGAGGATATTGAGATTTGACTAAATACATAATAGTATCGTGCTTATTAACAATGTAAATGAGCTTTAAATTGGTTTAAAGGTTAATTAATTTACACATGGGCATATTAGTAAATTAGCCAATTAATTATGCACGGCTATAACTTCTCATTTTGTCCATTCAAGTTCATTTTATTTCTCAAATCAAAATAAACACAAAACCCTAATAGAGTCGGCCATTAACAAAGGAGAGGGTAATTTTAATCAAAAGCTAAAGATCAAAAGATAAGGAGGATTAATCAACAACAAATCTCAAATTCCTTATCAAGTTTAAGGTGAATAATAATCTTCAACCATCTCTATTTTATTCTATGATTATATGGTTTTAGATTTATGATTTAAATTCGTTTTTGTGATAAAATGGATGATGATATGCTTGAGTTATATTATGATGATTTGTTCTAATTCCTAAGCATATGAATTTTGTTCAGTTTTAGTATAAAACCGAGATTATATGATTTAAAATTGCCATGAATTTTTTTTACGCGAAGTAAAACATGATTTTGAAGATGGGTTTTAATTTTCAGAATTTTCTAAGCTATGGAAATTTTATTATGAATTTTTGATGAAAGATATGATATAATTGGGATTAAAATTTACTTCGAGAATTTCATGAAGAAATTGGGTCTAAAATTTCAATATGTTTGACTAAATGATGAAATTGATTTTCTATGATTTTTGGGGATTTTTCCCAATTGATTTACTAGGGGAAATAAATTATTTTGAAAGAAGGGCTTTTTAGTAAATATAAGTTTTTGGTTATATGGAAAGGTTTTAACGTTAATTTCCTTTAATTCGGATCTGAAAATACTACAGTTCTAAAAGTAAAGTATTTCAAAAGTTTTTATGACAACCAATCAGAAGTTTAAAAATAGGCAAGTTGTTAGAAAGTAATTACTAAAAGTGCTATAATTCAGCCTTTAAACTAGAAAAAGGTGTTCTGCCTCTATTATTAAGGACCTTTCGACTCCTTTGATTCCCCCTCATCCCAGTTGATACCAACATAGTCAAAACCCATGAAGTCGAAACCAATACACAAGATATCATTTAGATGCTATGCATCAGATTAGAAGGAAGGAGGAAGCCATGGTGTCAAAAGGGGTAGCTTCCAATAGGGTTAAAACCTTACTTTGTTTTCAAAAGTTAAAGTCTTGCCTAGTTTTAAGAAAGCTTTTGACACATTTAAAAGTTATGCATTTGAAAAGGTTTTGTAATGGCCCATAAATTTTAACAAATATTTTAATAGAATTAATTTGAAACTTTGGTTTTAAATCATTTAAAAATTGAAAATTTGGATTTTTCCAATGGATTTTTGGGTTTGGTTAAGAATTATTTTTCCAAATATAATAAAATAAAGATTTTGTTAAAATTTTATATTTTGGTCAACTTCGACTTTCAGTTGAAAAATTAAAATTAAAATTTTAAATTTCAATCTTTTTTTGAAGGTGAATTTGATTCTGATATTCGTTTTGCTTTTCGTTTCGTCAAATTTTGTTTTATACTTTTTAAATTTGATGAAATTCAGCGTTTTACACGCAATTATTTTCAGTATTTTTATTGTTTATTTTCTATTTTATTTTTATTTGGGCTTTGATTTTCTGTTGGGTTGTTGAGCTTGTTTTGATTTGGGCTTTGTAATTGGGCTTGTTATTTTCCTAAGAGACATGACTTTATCTATTCAACTTGAATAGATGTCCATTCACAAGTAATAGCCGTACAAAACATCTTCCCATCTCCTCTTTCTCATTTGCTTTTCTTGAAAAAAATTTACAGTAAGTTATTTCTTCTTCTTCCCCTTTTTCATTTTTTTCTCTTTTGTTCTCAAGCTAAGTTCAGCCATGCTCCTTCCTATTGCCGACCATCTCCTCCACCACACCATCAACCATGACTGACCAACACCAACTCCACCTTTGCCTTGCCTTGCCGTGACCACTTCCACCCCCAGGCCGCACCACTTTAGATGCCTGACCAATTGCCCAAGCCCATATAACACTAGGCCGAGCCATGTTAGCCTGGGGCCGAACCTAAAGCCATCATTACCATGGACCTTTTGCCTTCCACTTGAATTTTTCTATGCCACCTCTTCACCTACCATAACCGTGCGCACTTACTTGCCTTGGCCAATCATACATGCATCAAACAAGTCATGGCCGAGCCAATTTTGGTGATGATCTAGCCTACTTTTAAAGTGGCCGAGCCCACTTGACTTGATTTGGTCGTGTGTGCATTGTTTTTCTTTGTTTTGGATCTAATTATTTTGCATAATTTTATACTTATGTATGTTTTGTATTTGTTTGTTCACAAGACTTGGATCTTGGCTCGTCATCTACTCAAATCTAGTTCGTGCTTTGTCGTGCTTTTCGGAGTTTGGTTGTGTGTCTTAAATTGTCATCTCTAGCTTTAAAGGTGAGTTTATCACTCTCGACATTAGTACTTATATATTAGTGAAACAATGACATGTGAAGTGTAGTAGTGATATGCTAGGTCGATATTAGTTTCATACATGCCTGTGATATGATATTTTATGATGTTATAACCTGATGCTATACTTGTTCCATCACCTGATATGTTATGCTATGCTATATTGCTCATTTTATTTTCTGCTTCTCACACTGCAAGTTCCCTGTTAGTATAGAATAACTGTGGGTTGAAATGATACATACCCGAACAAACTTTAGAATAGGGAAAAATCGTAATGAGCTGAAATGATAGGCTTAAGCGATTTTTTGTTTTATTTTACTTGGAATTGCGGGTTTGAAATGATAATACCCGACATTTTTTATTTTACGGATTGAAATGATACATATCTGTGTCACTTGACCTAGGTTAGTAAATATTATACAGACCCATGGTTAATCTTTAAATAATAGGTTTATAAAAATTGTTAAGTATTTCGAAAATTTAAGCATATGGAATTTTAACTTAAATTTTGGTAAACTGAGTTAAATAATATATATATTGATTTTTAAATAAGTTAAGATTTTGTAAGTAAACGAATGTTGTTTAAAATCAAATATAAAGATTTTATATATGATATAAATTTAACTTAATAATTTAATTTAAATCTAACCTAGTCTAACCTAGTAATAGTGATATATTTACTTAGGAAAAGGATATGTTTTGTATAATTAAATAGATTTTAAAACCATGTTAAAATTGAAATATTATGTTGCAGTGAAATTTGTAGCATTTTCAAAATGCTATGTTATTCTAAGTTATGCTTTTTAAAATGCTATGCTACTTTAGGTTATGTTTTAAAGGTGCTACCATTTCTAAAATGTAACATTTTCCAAAGTGCTATTATATAAGGGTAACATTTTAAAAGTGTTATGGTTTCTTACTTATTACATTTTTAAAGTGCTATAATAAGTGTATAGTTTTGGAAGTGTTAAAATCTTGGTAAAATGGATATTATTTTAAAGGTATAATAGCATTGAACTTAAATGGTTTTAAAATGTATATGTTTGATTTGGAAGGACAAACCATTTGAAATAAATAACCATGGGTTATAATAACGATTGGTTGTTAAAGAGACGGAGATCAGAAGTTGTCATACTCTCTGCCAACTCCGAACACCACTTTAACAACTGTGTACGCGGTGGAGATTCCAGAATGAAGTAGGATGGTGGCGATGATCCTATATGAGGTATATTACGGGGACCCAATTCCCGTGAGTTGGCATAAGGTGGCTAAAATAGGAGCGATTCTCGGGCCAATGATGTAACTCCTCCGATCAAACACACTCCTTCGATACCATTCTATTACTTTGTGATTGATTGGGTGCACCCTTTGATTTTTGGGAGTGTGGCTTGAGGTGGGCGATAGTGGTTGCTATGCGTTACCAGCAGCCCGGATGCGTAATTGATGTGTCTACCCTAGCATTGCCTAGTTGTGCCGTGTCACCTACCATAGCGCGCATTGTATGAGTTTAATTTGTGTCGTACCTATGGAGTACTTATGGTAGCCTCTGTTGAATATGCGTTTTGCGCTATATGATTTTTGTTTGATGATAATAAACATATATACATTCACTTAAATGTATTTGTTAACGTACTATTTTATTTTTCACAGAATAAATAAATATTTGCTGAATAAAAATAAATAACACAGTTTTTGAATTCAAACGAATATTTTATTCAAACAAATATTTATTACATTTTTGATAGTACAATTTCAAGCTCTCACTATACATATACAATTTTGACTACAATTACATTTCACATTTACATATTCACCTCACTACATATCACTCACACTCGTATTTATCTTCAACTGCATTCCAGTTTGAATCCAGCATCTGAGCAATCTGCAAAAATATTCACTAACGCAGTAAAATTGAAAAGAAAATATTTTTGCAATATAAATTAAAAGATGATTTTGAAAATATTATTTGCCTCAGTTATTTGGGTTGTTCGTCATAATTTAAATTTGAATTCATCATACACGAACAACTTGTGACATACACAGTATATTACTGTATATGCCACAAGGCCGTGCACACCGATATATACACTTGATTGATTTACAGGGACAGGTGAGCACAGGTCAAACCCAAATATAAAGCCGGGTTCAACTCACGTGCAATAATATAAAAGTCACAATTCTCAGCACAAGGTCAAACCCGAGTTTTTGAAACTGGATTCAACTCAAGTGAAAGTTCAGAAATCAACATGAATGCAATGCAAAGACCACGGCTACAACACAGCAGCAACAATGGAACAGTGCAGCAGTATGCAAGTGCATACACAAAGAGGCAGTAAAGACCATATGGTCAGTGCACAAGAACATGGCCTCAAAAATGTAACATTTCATCATAATGCAATGACCAGAATGGAAATGAACTCGACCATGTGCTCAAGTAAAGGAAGAAATGCCAACAACAAAGACCACATGCATGTACAACATCACACAATGTCACAGCAAACAGTGGAATCAACAAGATGCAGTGCAGTGCAAATCAAACTCAACTCAACAATGAAAGTGTGCAAGTGCACATATGTAAAGAATAGACCAACATCAAAAGCTAGTTCAATGTGGAATGAATCAAGTGATGAAGCACACTAACATGCAACAGTATGGCTATATGCATGCATATGAATACAAATGCAACACAGCAACTCAACACCACAAGCCAAAATGCATACTAAATGCAAATGAATTCAGTTATAATGTGTACAGGCAGAGAGGAATCTCAGGTTAAGAAATAACAATATCAAGTGAATGCAAACAATGAGTGAAGCGTGTCGAAGTTACAACAAAGACCAAGTGAAGCATCAGTTCGTATATGATTACAACAACAGTGTGGCAATGCACTAACAATTCAATCCAAACATGTGCGGACTTAGGCAACAGTGAAGCATGCAGACCAGACCAAAAGTGATCAAGGCAAAATACAAATGCAAGTAGCTCATGCAACAGACTCAGCAACTATGGCCAACATGAAACTGCAAATACCCATGCCCAAACTTATATGCAATAGCAACTCAAAGTTCAGGTCTATAGAATGAAGATAAACTCTACCGTGTACACAAGTGCAACAAGCAATGCTCAGGACCAAGTGAACAACGTATGTGATACAACTTCAAGTATATATGCAGTTAATTGGATGTAGTAGTTATTCTTTCCCAAACACATATGTATACAAAGCATACAGCAGTTCGAATTTTTATCCAGAAAACAAAATCAAGTCAGAGACCTCAATCAAGCAAAGAAAATCAATGTTGAACAAGTCAACAAAGTAAGAATTCACGAAGTTAGTATTTGTCAAAGTCAATCAAGTGTTCAACGTGAAACCAAGCAAATTGACCAAGTTAAAATTCAAAGCCGTGACCATCAAGTTATGATAATATACGATTGACAAAGTCAGAATCAATCTCAAACATCCAAGAATAATCAAGTGGCCGAAGTGATTCAGTAGACAAATTCAAATCAATTCATACGAACGCAAATCTAGGATTACAATTCCTATTTAAACAAATCATCATCGGCAAAAATTTTCCATCGAGTTCGAACAATCCAAAAACCAGAAAAGCAAAAGGAAACAACACATACCAGAAGTCATAATCAACGAACTCGATCAAGTAGCTGCAAACGAGCGTCAATCGAACATCAGAGAAGCAACCGAAGCAAGCTACAAGGAGTCGGCCGATCAACCTTCGAAAGCCCTAATTTGAATCACGAACGAAAGCCCTAAATTGAATTAAAGGGACGAAGCCCTAAAATTGAAAAAGGAACAGCCGCCATCACGAACAAGGAAGAGACGGGCTAGAATATAAAAGAGGCCGGCCTATTGTTTTAAAAGGGAGAAATTTTTTATTTAAGGGTTTTAAATTTAATTAGGGTTATTTTTATTTTAAATTGTTTTTTAATTTGTATTTATTTTTAAACAGTTTATTTTCTAGTCGTGTGACTAGGGTGCAAACTACGGTGTGTAGTTTGGGAATTTGCAACTCGGTAGTTGAGTTGTGGTCAAGGTTTTGAGCGTAGAGTTAGATTAGTCAATAGCGGTGTATAGCGAGTTTACGTGTGTAAGCGAGGGACTATCTAATTTCTAGTAGAAACCTTGGGGGCAGCACGTAGGCAGGGTTTTGCCGAAGCTGGGTAAATTCTGTGTTGTTCTGTTTTATTCTGTTATTTATATTCTGCGATATCTGTGCTGCTATTCTGTGATCTGAATTGAAATTAATTTATAAGCTTCCGCGATTAATTTTTATAATTTACACTATCACCCTATTCACCCCCCCTCTAGGGTGAAATCGATCCTACAAGTGGTATCAGAGCTAGGACAGGAATAGAAGTCAACATCTGTTTTAAAAATTCGTTTTTTTTGAAAAAATCAGTTTTTGTTTTAAAAATTTGAATTTTTAAAATGGCTTCTTTTAATAATGCTTTTGCAGAAGGTCAATCCATAGTTAGACCACCAATGTTCAATGGTGAATATGCTTTTTGGAAAAATAGGATGAAATTTTTTTTGAAAACCATTGACGCTTGGGATATTGTTGAGACAGGTTATAGAATACCAACTATAACTGTAGATGATCAGGAAATAGAGAAACCAAAGGAACAATGGACAGAACTAGAAAATAAATTACAGAATACTAATGCCAAAGCTATGAATTCTATTATCTGTTCATTAGATCAATTTGAATTTAATCGTGTCTCACATTGTCTAACTGCGCAGGAAATATGGCACATACTAGAAGTGACTCACGAAGGAACATCTCAAGTCAAAGAATCTCGCCTTGCCATGCTAAGCAGCGAATACGAGAACTTTACAATGGCAAAGGAAGAAAATGTCAAAGAGATGTACGGTCGACTTTCCAATATCGTATACAAATCAAAAGCTCTCGGAAAAACATACACCGAATTGGAAATAGTCCGGAAAATCCTCAGAGTCCTTCCACGAAGCTTTGAAGCAAAAGTTACTGCCATACAAGAATCGAAAGATTTAAAACAACTTAAAGTTGAGGAACTCATCGGAAATCTCACCACTTATGAGCTTGAAATGAAATTCAAAGAAGAGCGTGAAGGAGGTGACACTCAAAAGAAATCAATAGCTCTCAAAGGAACAACCGAAAGTGATGATGATAACGATGAAGATGATGGAGCAGCAGAATTGGAGCTGTTAATAAGGAAATTCAAAAAATGGAATCAAAAACATGGAAATTCAGCTCGAATTCAAAAGGCAAAAAGCAGAATAGCCAAAGCACTAGACTACTCAGAAGAACAAAAGTTTATTTGTTATAATTGCAACAAACCCGGCCATATCAAGCCCGATTGTCCACAAATTAAATCCAGCCACGGAAAGAAACAGAAAAAGAAAAGTTTTGCAGCCACTTGGGATGAAATAGACGAGAATGATCAAAGCACTGGCAGTGAAAGCGAAAAGGCAGAATTGTGTCTTCGAGGTGATACAACTGACAGTGACGATGACGAGCCAAGTGAGGTATCAAAACTTACCCATTCTGAGTTGCTTATATATTTTCATGAAGTAAACGGTTGTTTTGAACGACTTAGGGAAAAATACGCCAAACTTGAATCTCAAAAAGATACTTTGATAGAATGTAATAAACAACTTGATCAATTAGTTAAAACCTATCAAAGTAGGATCCCTAAGTGTGATAAGTGTCCAACATTTGATAAGGAAATTAAAAAATCAGAAATTAAAATAAAATCGCTTGAAAATGAAATTCTGATTTTAAAGGAGAATGAAAATACTAGGAGAGAGAATTCTATTAAAAAGTGCACACAGTTGTTAAACGAAAATGAATTTCTCAAATCAAAAGTCCAACAATTGTCTACGACTTTAGATAAATTTTCAAAAAGTGAAAAATCGTTGAATATGCTATTAGGAAAGCAAACTGTTAATACGGTTAGACAAGGACTTGGATTTAATAATTCGAAAATTGTTGAAAACAAGATTAATCAAGTTAATTCTATGTGCACAATTTGTAGAAAATTTGGACACGATCACAATAATTGTTGGTATAGACCCAAACATGTGAAAACTATACCGATTTGGGTTCCAAAAGGCACAAATATAAAATCTCTCAAAGTGAAACAAATTTGGGTGCCAAAGGGAACGATTATAAATAGTTTTGGGTCTTCACAAAATTGTTTTTCGAAATTTTCTGCCACTAACAACCATGGACCTATAAAAACAAATAGGTCACATAAAACTTCTCCCGTGTAGGTGTGGTGGCAGGCTAAGGAACAACAACGGTGTTCTCTGGATTTTGGCTGTTCCAGAAACACAAGGGACGACAAAGCAAAGTTCCTTAGCCTAGTATAATGGTGACAGAATCACAATGGACAACGACGGGAAATATCGTATAGGTAAAGACAGGTAAATGTATATTTATTTAAACGATATATTAAATGTGATAATCTGCACCATATTCTGAATCAAATCAGCCAATTATGCGATGATGATATGATGATGATATGATAATGATTTTGATTCAGACTTTATTCAAAACTGTTAGCCAATTATTTTCTTATGCCAAAAACACTATAAATTTCTCTAAAATTACTTGATATATAAGTTTGGGATAAAGATAGTGTTTTGATTGGATAATAATATTTTTGTTATAATATTGGCTAAATCTATATTCACGGTTCTTTTTATTTACATGGCTTCATCTTAAAATCCTAATGAAT
The DNA here is from genome assembly GCA_030765085.1 of Allium cepa. Classification (NCBI taxonomy): domain Eukaryota; kingdom Viridiplantae; phylum Streptophyta; class Magnoliopsida; order Asparagales; family Amaryllidaceae; genus Allium; species Allium cepa. Next base: position 562,955,118 of record CM060932.1, read on the forward strand.
TCTATTTAATTATTGTGAAAAGGATTTTAAGAAACTTTATGAAATTGTTGAAACTTCAAGAAGCTGTTTTGAAATGATTGTTGAATTACTCATGAAAATAACTGTTTATTCTCGGCTTCTAAAACTAACACGATGATATTTGTTCGATTGTTAACACGATTTCAAACTCAAAACCAAGAGAATTTCATTTGAAATTTGTTGGAAATAATTCTGAGATAGTTTGTTGAAATTTCACAATCTGGTCTTTGACATTCAACGAGTGAATTTTGAGTGAAATTGTAATTCAGATGCAAATTACACTGGTAATATAGTTGATAGAAAAATTACTAGTGGAACGTGATTATTTCCTGACACATTCATTTGCTGCATCGTTTTTCAAAGAGAAGGTCTGCATATTTTTCATTTGAAATAATTTTTTTTTAATAGCAGAAAATTTTCTTATAAAACCCCTTCTAGAAAAACATTTTTGACCTTGTATCGGATTAGTTATTTAAGAAAACTTGATTTTATAACTATTTTTGAAATCGATTTTAAATAACTATATTAACTAATCTGACCCCCTACTAATTATCTGAAAAGATATATAGTGATTGAAAATAAGATGAGTATTGATATTAATCATATATTATGACTCGAGACAATATAATTAGTAAATTTCTTTAGAAATTTAGACAAGAGTTATAAAACTTTTTATTGGTAAAAATTCCATGACCATCTCTATATCTAACATATTTCTAACGACCATCACTCATCAAAATTCTATATAGTATGCCAATATGTGGTATTTTAAACGGGAAATCATTTGTGCTTCAATTTTAGCAATAAAATAAATATCCAAAGTGTTCACTCTCATTTAAAAGTCCTCACGGTTATGCATGGGTGAATTACTTGGATTTTTGATTATGTGCTTCCATGCTCATTTAAAAGTCCTCACGGTTATGCATGTATGGAACGCATATCAAAATTAATTGGTTAAATAGACAAGTTGATTCTAATCCCATTTAAAAGTCCTCACGGTTATGCGTGGTTAGAAGATACTTGAATTCATTTTTAAAATAAATAAACATTGTGAATACTACTAATCTCATTTAAAAGTCCTAACGGTTATGCATGGTTAGTAGATATTCAAATTTCCTGAAATAAATATACCACAAATAGACACGACTATATGGTTTTATTTGATGAAATCATTCCTATCATTCTAAAGTGGAATATGCGTCAATTAAAGTATTTATGATTTTTGTTTGATTTTTTATCGAAATTTAATTTTTATATTCAATTGAGTTTTTAATGTTTAATTAACATTGATCACTATATCTCTACTTTTCTATTACTATTATTCTTTTGCTGATAACAAAAGGGGGAGAGAAAAGTTAAGATTTTGTAAAAAGGGAGAGAAAAGGTCAAAGAAGTTTTCAATATGCATATAGACTCATTTGCACATTTTATTTGTATGCATATACGTAGGGGGAGTCATATATGTAGGGGGAGTATCATATAGAAAGGAAGCATTCAAATAGGGGGAGCAAATGAAATTATCAAATACATTTAAATATTCAAAATCTTAAATATATGTTTGTTATAATCAAAAGGGGGAGATTGTTGAATATGCGTTTTGCGCTATATGATTTTTGTTTGATGATAATAAACATATATACATTCACTTAAATGTATTTGTTAACGTACTATTTTATTTTTCACAGAATAAATAAATATTTGCTGAATAAAAATAAATAACACAGTTTTTGAATTCAAACGAATATTTTATTCAAACAAATATTTATTACATTTTTGATAGTACAATTTCAAGCTCTCACTATACATATACAATTTTGACTACAATTACATTTCACATTTACATATTCACCTCACTACATATCACTCACACTCGTATTTATCTTCAACTGCATTCCAGTTTGAATCCAGCATCTGAGCAATCTGCAAAAATATTCACTAACGCAGTAAAATTGAAAAGAAAATATTTTTGCAATATAAATTAAAAGATGATTTTGAAAATATTATTTGCCTCAGTTATTTGGGTTGTTCGTCATAATTTAAATTTGAATTCATCATACACGAACAACTTGTGACATACACAGTATATTACTGTATATGCCACAAGGCCGTGCACACCGATATATACACTTGATTGATTTACAGGGACAGGTGAGCACAGGTCAAACCCAAATATAAAGCCGGGTTCAACTCACGTGCAATAATATAAAAGTCACAATTCTCAGCACAAGGTCAAACCCGAGTTTTTGAAACTGGATTCAACTCAAGTGAAAGTTCAGAAATCAACATGAATGCAATGCAAAGACCACGGCTACAACACAGCAGCAACAATGGAACAGTGCAGCAGTATGCAAGTGCATACACAAAGAGGCAGTAAAGACCATATGGTCAGTGCACAAGAACATGGCCTCAAAAATGTAACATTTCATCATAATGCAATGACCAGAATGGAAATGAACTCGACCATGTGCTCAAGTAAAGGAAGAAATGCCAACAACAAAGACCACATGCATGTACAACATCACACAATGTCACAGCAAACAGTGGAATCAACAAGACGCAGTGCAGTGCAAATCAAACTCAACTCAACAATGAAAGTGTGCAAGTGCACATATGTAAAGAATAGACCAACATCAAAAGCTAGTTCAATGTGGAATGAATCAAGTGATGAAGCACACTAACATGCAACAGTATGGCTATATGCATGCATATGAATACAAATGCAACACAGCAACTCAACACCACAAGCCAAAATGCATACTAAATGCAAATGAATTCAGTTATAATGTGTACAGGCAGAGAGGAATCTCAGGTTAAGAAATAACAATATCAAGTGAATGCAAACAATGAGTGAAGCGTGTCGAAGTTACAACAAAGACCAAGTGAAGCATCAGTTCGTATATGATTACAACAACAGTGTGGCAATGCACTAACAATTCAATCCAAACATGTGCGGACTTAGGCAACAGTGAAGCATGCAGACCAGACCAAAAGTGATCAAGGCAAAATACAAATGCAAGTAGCTCATGCAACAGACTCAGCAACTATGGCCAACATGAAACTGCAAATACCCATGCCCAAACTTATATGCAATAGCAACTCAAAGTTCAGGTCTATAGAATGAAGATAAACTCTACCGTGTACACAAGTGCAACAAGCAATGCTCAGGACCAAGTGAACAACGTATGTGATACAACTTCAAGTATATATGCAGTTAATTGGATGTAGTAGTTATTCTTTCCCAAACACATATGTATACAAAGCATACAGCAGTTCGAATTTTTATCCAGAAAACAAAATCAAGTCAGAGACCTCAATCAAGCAAAGAAAATCAATGTTGAACAAGTCAACAAAGTAAGAATTCACGAAGTTAGTATTTGTCAAAGTCAATCAAGTGTTCAACGTGAAACCAAGCAAATTGACCAAGTTAAAATTCAAAGCCGTGACCATCAAGTTATGATAATATACGATTGACAAAGTCAGAATCAATCTCAAACATCCAAGAATAATCAAGTGGCCGAAGTGATTCAGTAGACAAATTCAAATCAATTCATACGAACGCAAATCTAGGATTACAATTCCTATTTAAACAAATCATCATCGGCAAAAATTTTCCATCGAGTTCGAACAATCCAAAAACCAGAAAAGCAAAAGGAAACAACACATACCAGAAGTCATAATCAACGAACTCGATCAAGTAGCTGCAAACGAGCGTCAATCGAACATCAGAGAAGCAACCGAAGCAAGCTACAAGGAGTCGGCCGATCAACCTTCGAAAGCCCTAATTTGAATCACGAACGAAAGCCCTAAATTGAATTAAAGGGACGAAGCCCTAAAATTGAAAAAGGAACAGCCGCCATCACGAACAAGGAAGAGACGGGCTAGAATATAAAAGAGGCCGGCCTATTGTTTTAAAAGGGAGAAATTTTTTATTTAAGGGTTTTAAATTTAATTAGGGTTATTTTTATTTTAAATTGTTTTTTAATTTGTATTTATTTTTAAACAGTTTATTTTCTAGTCGTGTGACTAGGGTGCAAACTACGGTGTGTAGTTTGGGAATTTGCAACTCGGTAGTTGAGTTGTGGTCAAGGTTTTGAGCGTAGAGTTAGATTAGTCAATAGCGGTGTATAGCGAGTTTACGTGTGTAAGCGAGGGACTATCTAATTTCTAGTAGAAACCTTGGGGGCAGCACGTAGGCAGGGTTTTGCCGAAGCTGGGTAAATTCTGTGTTGTTCTGTTTTATTCTGTTATTTATATTCTGCGATATCTGTGCTGCTATTCTGTGATCTGAATTGAAATTAATTTATAAGCTTCCGCGATTAATTTTTATAATTTACACTATCACCCTATTCACCCCCCCTCTAGGGTGAAATCGATCCTACAGCCTCCCGATCTGGAGGTACGATGGTACTGTATAGACTGTTGGCACTATATATGTGTCAAGGTGGAAAATGTAAAGCCTTAACGCTATTTTTAAGTAAGTTTATTTTACTTTAGACATTATTATAATAGCGTATATTACTACATAATAGATAGTTTAATGGATCCTTAAAGGATGGACGATCCCAAGCATCCTTTAAGTTACTTATGCATTTCTATTTCAGTTCACTTGAGTTGATTTACATTATATAAGTATGTATGTACTAACTCGACTGTTTTGTGTTTTGCTTTACGCTCGGGTCAGCCTGAGTATCAGCTTTGGATTTCATCTTCTGGAGCTAGAGGATTTACTGAAGATTATCTATCTATCTATCTACCTATCTATTTCTATTTCAGTTATTTCTATTTAGCTTATGTATTAGTGGATTTCTATTGTATTTTCTTTCAGGCTCTAGTATGTTGTATTTGTTTTTGAGATTATGTGTGTAGTAGCTTCATGAACTACTATGGTTATTTTATTTCCGCTGCGAGTTATTCTGATATTCCGTGTCTGCGATTGGTTTTATTTGCTCCAAATTATATTAACAATATGTTGTTTTGAATTATTCAAGTCTGATATGTATGATTTTATTGTCGATTTGAATGGTCCAAAATAGTGGATCGTTACATTTGGTATCAGAGCTTTGGTTTTAGGCAAACCTTAGCCTGCGGAGCAAAAAATCAATACAGATAGGGTAAAAAATTCCCTAGAATGAGTGAAATCAATCCTAGAATCATTTCTTTGTGAGAGAACGTATCTTAAAGTATAAAATGATTTTAAAGGATTTAAAAAAAGATCATTTTGGTATAAATTTTCTTGTTTTAAAATCTAATTTTCCCAAATCTCCTTCCTTTCCTTATCCACCTTATTAATTAAATTCTTTGATTAGGATCTCTATTCTGTTGAATCTTGTCTTTGTTTCTCATTTACCTTTGTCCTAAAATTCATTCTTGATTTTTCAGGATGGATCGTAGGAATGCCAGAGGTAGGGGTCATGGTGTTGCCCTAGTTCTTCAGCCTGTTGCACCCATTAGGTTCACTACTCTCTGTAGGGAATTCACTGAGCTTGGTGGTACCAAGTTTACTGGATCAGAGAACATTATTAAGGCTTAACAGTGGTTGAAGGGTTTAGAGAGGATTTTCTCCAGTCTTGAGATCACTGATGCCCAGAAGCGTCAGTTGGTAGCTTGGTAGTTGAAGGAAGCAACCTTGGATTGGTGGGAGTCGGTTACTGCTTAGACTATATTTCTTGGGAGCAGTTTAGGTATCCTTTTGTGCTAATTTTGAGTTTGGCTTCAGTTTTCTCATTTATGAATCTTTCTTATGTTTCGATGTCATTCTTTAGGGATGCTTTTGTGGTAAAGTGGATGCCAGAAGTGGGGAAATCTCAACTATATAGGGAGTTTATGGATCTTAAGCAGGTAGACATGTCATTTTTTTAGCATGAGCGGAAGTTCAATGAATTTTACAAGTTTGGTCCTAGCCTGATTGTCACCTCTCTTAAGAAGAATGAGAAGTTTATAGCTAGAGCTTGCCTAGATTTTTATGATCGTCTCATTGCTCATGTGCGTAGCTCTTTCACTAGTCTGATGGATATGGCCATTAGATATGAGAATCCTTCTTCTAAGGATCCTTCTGTTGCCCGTGCACCTTCATCTCAGCCTTACTCTGATAACCCTAAGAAGAGGAAGCCTAACTTTTATTAGCAGAAGAGGAATTGGAATAAGACTCCTGGTTTGGGATCTTCTCCTTCTCAAAGATAGCCTATGACCTATCTTCCATTACCCGTTTCCAGTGTGATCAGAAGGGATACTATGACAATATTTTCCCTACTTTCGTTGGTGCCACTATTCCTCCTCCCACTCATTCGAATAGGCGTGATCTCTGTCATATTTGCTTGTAGTCTGGCTACTTCAGGAAGGATTGTCCTACTAAGTAGAAGGGCAAGCTTTCGGGTATCTTTGCTATTACCTCTGCCACTCCCCTGCTCCACCATCTCCTAGTGATACTCAAGGTACTCTTCAAGGCACCTTTTCTCCATTTAGTTTTCCTGTTCATGTTTTATTTGATACTGGAGCTTCCCATAGTTTTATTTCTGTGGACCTTTGTGATAAGTTTGAGCATGTTCTTTCTCCTAAGTTTACTGATGAAACTTTGTGTGTTAAAAATCCTATTGGGAGTCCTACGAACCTTAGTAGGATTTGTAACCAAGTAAAACTTCTCAATTCTGATCATCGCTTTAGTGGTGATTTCTATGTTCTGGTTTTCGATGCTTTTGAACTATTGCTTGGAAGTGATTGGCTAAAGAGGCATGAAACCATTATCTCTTATAAAACCCAAAATATTTCTCTTGTTGATGATTTGGGTAATTCTTTGGTGATTTGGTGCTGTTTGACTCAGGATTATGCCGCCAATTTTATTTATTCTCTTGACTCTTCTCCGGATGATCTTGACCTGACTCATGTAGTCAAACTCTTTCCCAATGTACTTGGTGAAGTCACTACTTTACCTCCTAAACGGGAAATCAATTTTCGTATTGATCTTGTTCTTGGAGAACGACTTGTAGTTCTTCCTCCTAGAAGAATGGCACCCCGTGAGAAGGTTGAGTTGAGGAAGCAAATTGAAGACTTGTTCTCCAAGGGTCTGATTAGACCTAGCCATTCTGAATGGGGAGCAGCGGTGGTTTTCGCTACTAAGTTCGATGGTTCTTTGAGGGTGTGTGTTGACTATAGGGAGCTGAACAAGCTCACTATGAGAAACAGATATCCTACGCCTCGTATTAATGATATGTTTAATCAGCTCTATGGAGCTATTGTCTTCTCTCAGCTTGATCTTGCCATAGGTTTCCACCAACTCAGAGTTGCTACGAAGAGTATTCCCAAGACTGCTTTTCGCACCGAGAATGGTTTCTATGAATGGTTAGTTATGCCTTTTGGTTTGACTAATGCCCCGGCTTTCTTTGTGGATTTGATGAATCATGTTTTTTGTGATGTTCTTAACATGTTTGTTCTAGTCTTTATTGATAATATCCTTGTCTTCTCCAATTCAAGGGAAGAGCATGAGCCACATTTGAAATTTATCCTGGAGACTCTTAGAAATCATCAGTTTGAAGGCTAAATTTCTTGGGCATATTGTTTCTAGTAATGGAGTATCTGTTGATCCAGTTAAGATTGCTGCGATCAATGTAAGTCTTTCTTCTCTTTTCTCTTTGTAATAAATCACTCTATCTTTTCTATATTCCTTATTTCTTTCCATTCTGTTGCAGGATTGAGAAACTCCTAGGACTCCATCTGAGATTCGTAATTTTCTGGGCCTTGCCGGTTATTATCGGAGATTCACTGAGAATTTTGCTCGGATTGCTGCACCTCTCACTGCTTTGACTCGTAAGAATGCTAAGTTTATATGGAATGATAAGTGTGAAGCTGCATTGAATGAGTTAACGAGTAAGCTAACTTCCACACCAGTTCTTACCATTCCAAATGGAAATGAGGGATTGACGGTATAAACTTATGCTAGTCATGGGGGTTTAGGAGCTGTTCTGATGAAATATAGGAAGGTTATTGCTTATGTTAGTCAACAGTTGAAGACCCATGAAGCCAATTATGTAGCCCATGATTTGGAATTGCTTGCCGTGGTTTTTTCTTTGAAGCTTTGGAGGCATCATGTTTTGGGTACTAGGTTTGAGCTCTTTATGGATCATCAATCTTTGAGATATATCGTCACCCGAAAGGATTTGAATCAGCGGCAGGTTAGATGGCCTAAGTTCCTTGCTTCTTATGACCTCGACATCAGCTATACCCCTGGGAAAGCTAATGTTGTGGCAGATGCTTTGAGTCAGAAGAAGGCGATGTTGTATCAGCTTGTTGTTTCTTCTTCCTCTCTTTTGGATCATATCATGGATAAGCAGGATGAGGATATGATTATTAGATTAGTTAAAGGGAATGTTCGTAATAGGATTGGTGGTAGTAGTCTTGATGGTAGTGGAGCTCAGACCGATGATGGAGGGATTTTGAGGATTAATAATCGGATTTATGTCCTGAATGTCGATGGATTGAGGCAGGAGTTACTTTGGGAAAATCCAGACTTTCTATTCATCCTGGTGTGACAAAGATGTGTCAGGATATGAAGAAGCTTTATTGGTGCAGGGGTATGAAGCATGATATCTCTATCTTTGTTAGTCGGTGTGCGACTTCTCAGCAAGTCAAAGCCGATCATCAGAAGACCCCTGGTTTATTGCAGCCTCTTAAGGTTCCCAATTAGAAATGGGAATAGGTTTCTATGGATTTTATTGATGGATTACTAAGGACTAGGAGGGGTAATGAGAGTATTTGGGTTATTGTGGATAGATTGGCCAAGTCAGCTCATTTTATTGTAGTCAAGTCTACCCGTTCTGCTTCTAGTTTGGCTAAGATTTATATGAGGGGGATTGTTCGCCTTCATGGTGTTTCTCTCAGTATTGTTTGTGATAGAGATCTCATCTTTACCAGTCAGTTTTGGAGAGATTTTCAAGAATCTTTGGGTACTCACTTGAATCTGACCACTGCTTACCATCCATAGACCGACGGTCAAACAGAAAGAGTGAATCAGATTCTAGAGGATCTTCTTCATACTTGTGTTCTTGATTATGGAGGATCTTAGGAAGATTATCTCCATCTTGTCGAATTCACCTATAACAATAGTTATCTGGTATAATCTCAAATCTTATATTTTAATCTTATCTTAATCCTTTATCTATCTCATTTCGTCTTTTAATCCAGGCTAGTATTGCAATGTCTCCGTTTGCAGCTCTTTACGAACGACCTTGCAGATCTCCACCTTATTGGATTGAATCCGGTAATCATTTGGTTCTTGGTCCTGATATGATTCTGGAAGCTTCTGAGACAGTTGAGGAGATTAAGAGGAAGATAAGGAATGCTTCGGATAGGAAGAAGAAGTATGCTGATCGTCGCAGAAGGAGTTTGGAGTTTTCTGTTGGTGATCAGGTTTTCATTAAGGTCTCTCCCTTAAGGAATGTGATTCGGTATGGTCGGAGAGGGAAGCTTGCTCCTAAGTTCATAGGTCCTTTCTGCATTCTTGGGAGAGTTGGGTCTCTAGCTTTTGCCTGGATTTGCCTGAGAAGCTGTCTGGAGTACATAATGTATTCCTTGTTTCGCATATACGTCGATATCTCCAAGATCCATCTTTGGTTGTTCAGCCTCCTGCTCTCGAGTGTTTGGATATTGAGCCAAACCTTACCGTCGAGAGGAAGCCACTTCGTATTATCGATAGAGGTACGAAGCGGTTGAGAAGGAAATCAATCAACCCGGTCAAAGTGCAGTGGAGTACTGATGATCGGGATTGTACCTGGGAGACGAAGGAGAGCATGCGTGCTTCAAATCCGGAATTGTTTGTTTCGGGTACTATTCGCTATTCTGTCTTATCTTTCTTTGTGTTCATGTCTCATTCCTTTTGGGGGACGAAAAGTTTTGAGCGGGGAAGAGTGTAACGACCCATAAATTTTAACAAATATTTTAATAGAATTAATTTGAAACTTTGGTTTTAAATCATTTAAAATTTGAAAATTTTGAATTTTCTAATGGATTTTTGGGTTTGGTTAGGAATTATTTTTCCAAATATAATAAAACAAAGATTTTCTAAATTTTTTATACTTTGGTCAACTTTGACTTTCAGTTGAAATTTTTAATTTTTAATTTTAAAATTCAATCTTTTTCTTTGAAGCTGAATTTGATTCTGATATTCGTTTCATCAAATTCTGTTTTATACATTTTAAATTTTAATAAAATTCAGCATTTTATACGCAATTATTTTCAGTATTTTTACTATTTATTTTCTATTTTATTTTGGTTTGGGCTTTGATTTTCTATTGGGTTGTTGAGCTTGTTTTGATTTGGGCTTTGTAATTGGGCTTGTTATTTTCCTAAGAGACATGACTTTATCTATTCAACCTGAATAGATGCCCATTCACAAGTGATAGCCGTACAAAACATCTTCCCATCTCCTCTTTCTCATTTGCTTTTCTTGAAAAAAAATTACAGTAAGTTATTTCTTTTTCTTCCTCGTTTTGATTTTTTCTCTATTGTTCTCAAGCTAAGTTCGGCCATGCTCCTTCCTATTGCCTACCATCTCCTCCACCACACCATCAACCATGATCGGCCACCACCAACTCCACCTTTGCCTTGCCTTGCTGTGACCATTTCCACCTCCAGGCCATACCACTTTAGATGCCTGACCATCTGACCAAGCCCATATAACACCGGGCCGAGCCATGTTAGCCTTGGGCCGAACCCAAAGCCATCATGACAATGGACCTTTTTCCTTCCACTTGATTTTGCTATGCCATCTCGTCACCTACCATAGGCGTGCACACTTGCTTTCCTCGGCCAAACACACATGCATCAAAAAAGTCATGGCCGAGCCAATTTTGGTGATGATCTAGCCTATTTTTAAAGTGGCCGAGCCCACTTGACTTGATTTGGTCGTGTGTGCATTGTTTTGCTTTGTTTTGGGTCTAATTATTTTGCATAATTTTATACTTATGCATTTTTTGTATTTGTTTGTTTACAAGAGTTGGATCTTGGCTCTTCATCTACTCAAATCCAGTTCGTGCTTTGTCGTGCTTTTCGGAGTTTGGTCGTGTGTCTTGAATTGTCATCTCAAGCTTTAGAAGGCGAATTTATCACTCTCGACATTCATACTCATATATTAGTGAAACAATGACATGTGAAGTGTAGTAGTGACATGCTAGGTTGATATTAGTTTCATACATGCCTGTGATATGATATTTTATGATGTTATAACCTAATGCTATACTTGTTACATCACCTGATATGTTATGCTATGCTATATTGTTCATTTTATTTTCTGCTTCTCATACTGCAAGTTCCCAAAGTTAGTATAGAATCATTATGGGTTGAAATAATACATACCCGAACGAACTTTAGAATAGGGAAAATTTTTTATGAGCTGAAATGATAGGCTCAAGCAAATTTTTTATTTTATTTTACTTGGGATTACGGGTTTGAAATGATAAAGCCTAGAATTTTATATTTTACGGATTGAAATGATACATATCTGTGTCACTTGACCTAGGGTAGAAAATATTATACAGATCCATGGTTAATTTTTAAATAATAGTTTTAACAAAAATTATTAAGTATTTTGAAAATTTAAGCATATGGAATTTTAACTTAAATTTTGGTATAACCGAGTAGTAATATATATATGTATGTATGTATGTATGTATGTATTGATTTTTAAATAAGTTAAGATTTTATAAGTGAACAATTATTGTTTAAAATCAAATATAAAGATTTTATATGTGATATAAATTTAACTTAATAATTTAATTTAAATCTAACCTAGTAATGTGACATATTTACTTATGAAAAGGATATGTTTTGTATAATTAAATAGATTTTAAAACTATGTTAAAATTGAAATATTATGTTGTAATGAAATTTGTAGCATTTTGAAAATGCTATGTTATTCTAAGTTATGCTTTTAAAAATGCTTTGCTACTTTAGGTTATGTTTTAAAGGTGCTACCATTTCTAAAATGTAACATTTTCCAAAGTGCTATTATATAAGGGCAACATTTTAAAAGTGTTATGGTTTCTAACTTATTACATTTTTAAAGTTCTATAATAAGCATATAGTTTTGGAAGTGTTAAAACTTTGGAAAAATGGATATTATTTTAAAGGTATAATAGCATTGAACTTAAATGGTTTTCAAATGTATATGTTTGATTTGAAAGGATCAACCATTTGAAATAAATAACCATGGGTTATAATAACGATTGGTTGTTAAAGAGACCGGGATCGAAAGTAGTCATACCCTTTGCTAACTCCGAAAACCACTTTAACAACTGTGTACGCGGTGGAGATTCTAGAATGAAGTAGGATGGTGGCGACGATCCTAAATGAGGTATATTACGAGGACCCGACTCTCGTGAGTTGGCATAAGGTTGCTAAAACAGGAGCAATTCTTGGGCCAATGTGGTAGATTTTCTGATTGGATACACTCCTTCGATGCCATTCTATTTCTTTGTGATTGATTGGGTGCACCCTTTGATTTTTGGAAGTGTGACTCGAGGTGGGTGGTAGTGGCTGCTATGCGTTACCACCAGACCGGATGTGTAATTGGTATATCTATCCTGGCATTGCCTAGTTGTGCCGTGTCACCTACCCTAACGCGCCTTGTACAAGTTTGATTTGTGTAGTACCTATAGAGTATTTATGGTAGCCTCTCGATCTGGAGGTATGATGGTACTATATAGAGTATTGGCACTATATATGTGTTAAGGTGGAAAATGTAAAGCGTTAATGCTATTTTTGAATAAGTTTATTTTACTTTGGACATTATTATAATAGCGTATGTTTTTACATAGTAGATAGTTTAGCGGATCCTTAAAGGATGGGCGATCTCAAGCATCCTTTAAGTTACTTGTGCATTTCTATTTCAGTTCACTTGAGTTGATTTACATTATATACGTATGTATGTCTCGACTCAAGTGTTTTGTGTTTTGCACGCTCGGGTCAGCCTGAGTATCGACTTTGGATTTAATCTTCTAGAGCTAGAGGATTGGCCGGAGATTATCTATCTATCTAATTACCTATCTATTTCTATTTCAGTTGTTTCTATTCAGCTTATGTATTAGTGGATTTCTATTGTATTTGCTTACAGACTCTAGTATGTTGTATTTGTTTTTGAGACTATGTGTGTAGTAGCTTCATGAACTATTATGGTTATTTTATTTCCGCTGCGATTTATTCTGATATTCTGTGTCTGTGATTGCTTTTATTTGCTCCAAACTATATTAACAATCTATTGTTTTGAATTATTCAAGTCTGACATGTGTGGTCTTATTGTCGATTTGAATGGTTCAAAATAACGGGTCGTTACATTTGGTATCAGAGCTTTGGTTTTAGGCAAACCTTAGCGTACGGAGCAAAAACTCATTAGAGATAGGGTAAAAAAATACCCTAGAATGAGTGGAATCAATCCTAGAATCATTTCTTTGTGAGAGAACGTATTTTAAATTGTAAAATTATTTTTAAGGATTTTAAAAAAAGATCATTTTGATATAAATTTTCTTGTTTTAAAATCTAATTTTCCCAAATCTCCTTCCTTTCCTTATCTACCTTATTAATTAAATTCTTTGATTAGGATCTTTATTCTTATTGAACCTTGTCTTTGTTTCTCATTTACCTTTGTCCTAAAATTCATTCTTGATTTTTCAGGATGGATCGTAGGAATGCCAGAGGTAGGGGTCGTGGTGTTGCCTCAATTCCCGAGCATGTTGCACCCGTTAGGTTCACTACTCTCTGTAGGGAATTCACTGAGCTTGGTGGTATCAAGTTTACTGGACCAGAAAACATTATCGAGGCTCAACAGTGGTTGAAGGGTTTAGAGAGGATTTTCTCTGGTCTTGCGATCACTGATGCCCAGAAGCGTCAGTTGGCAGCTTGGCAGCCCTAGATTGGTGGGAGTCTGTTACCGTTGAGACTATTGAGGCTGATATTTCTTGGGTGCAGTTTAGGTATCCTTTTGTGCTAATTTTGAGTTTGGCTATAGTTTTCTCCTTTTGGAATCTTTCTTATGCTTCGATATCGTGCTTTAGGGATGCTTTTATAGTAAAGTGGATACCAGAAGCAGGGAAGTCTCAGCTATATAGGGAGTTTATGGATCTTAAGCAATGATACATGTCAGTGTGAGCGGAAGTTCAATGAACTTTCCAAGTTTGGTCCTAGCCTGATTGTCACCCTCTTAAGAAGAATGAGAAGTTTATAGCTGGAGCTCGTCCAGAGTTTTATGATTGTCTCATTTCTCATGTGCATAGCCCTTTCACTGGTCTGATGGATATGGCCATCAGATATGAGAATCCTACTTCTAAGGATCCTTCTGTTGCTCATGCACCTTCCTCTCAGCCTTCCTCTGGTAACCCTAACAATAGGAAGGCTAACTTTTATCCGCGGAAGAGGAATTGGAATAGGACTCCTAGTTTGAGATCTTCTCCTTCTCAGAGGTATCCTATTGACCTATCTTCCATTACCTATTTCAAATGTGATCAGAAGGGACATTATGCCAATAGTTTCCCTACTTCTATTGGTGTCGCTGTTCCTCCTCCCGTTCAGTCGAATAGGCGTGATCTCTGTCATATTTGCTTGTAGCCTGACCACTTCAGGAAGGATTGTCCTACTCAGTAGAAGGGCAGGCCATCGTGTATCTTTGCTATTACCTCTGCCACTCCATCTCCTCCATCTGCTCCACCAGCTCCTAGTGATACTCAAGGTACTCTTCAGGTCACTTTTTCTTTGTTTATTTTTCCTGTTCATGTTTTATTTGATATTGGAGCTTCCCATAGTTTTATTTCTCTGGATCTTTGTGATAAGTTTAAGCATCTTCTTTCTCCTAAATTTGCTGATGAACCTTTGTGTGTTAAAAATCCTATTAGGGGTCCTACGAACCTTAGTAGGATTTCCAGTAGGATTTGTAACCAAATAAAACTTCTCTATTTTGATCATCGCTTCAGTGGTGATTTCTATGTTTTAGGTTTTGATGCTTTTGATCTATTTCTTGGAGGTGATTGTCTAAAGAGGCATGAAGCCGTTATCTCTTGTAAAACCCGAACTATTTTTCTTGTTGATGATTTGGGTAATTCTTTGGTGGTTCGGTGCCGTTTGCCTCAGGATTATGCTGGCATTTTTATATATTCTCTTGACTCTTCTTCGGATGATCTTTACTCGACTCACGTAGTCAAACTCTTTCTCCGATATATTTGGTGAAGTCACTACTTTAATTCCTATGCGGAAAATCAATTTTCGTATTGATCTTGTTCCTGGAGCTCGACCTGTAGTTCTTCCTCCCAGAAGAATGGCACCCCGTGAGAAGGTTGAGTTGAGGAAGCAAACTGAGGACTTGTTCTCCAAGGGTCAGATTAGACATATCCATTCCAAATGGAGAGCAGCGGTGGTATTCGTCACTAAGTCCGATGGTTCTTTGAGGATGTGTGTTGATTATAGGAAGCTGAACAAGATCACTTTGAGAAGCAGATATCCCATGCCTCATTTTAGTGATATGTTTGATCAGCTTTATGGAGCTACTATTTTTTCTCATCTTGATCTTGCCACAGGTTTCCACCAACTTAGAGTTGCCGAGGGGAGTATTCCCAAGACTACTTTCCGTACTGAGAATGGTTTCTATGAATGGTTAGTCATGCCTTTTGGTTTGACTAATGCCCCAGCTTTCTTTGTTGATTTGATGAATCGTGTTTTTAGTGATGTTCTTAACAAGTTTGTTCTAGTCCTTGTTGATGATATCCTTGTCTTCTCCAATTCAAGAGAAGAGCATGAGTCACATTTGAAATTTTCCTGGAGACTCTTAGAAATTATCAGTTGATGGCTAAATTCTCGAAATGCCATTTCTGGAAGGACGAAGTCCGATTTCTCGGGCATATTGCTTCTAGTAATGGAGTTTCTGTTGATCCAGTTAAGATCGCTGTGATCAATGTAAGTCTTTATTCTCTTTTCTCTTTGTAATAAATCACTCTATCTTTTTTGTGGTCCTTATTTATTCCCATTCCGTTGCAGGATTGGGAAACTCCTAGGACTCCATCTGATATTCTTTGTTTTCTGGGCCTTGCCGGTTATTATCGGAGACTCATTGAGAATTTTGCTCGGATTGCTGCACCTCTCACTTCTTTGACTCATAAGAATGCTAAGTTTATATGGATTGATAAGTGTGAAGCCGCGTTCAATCAGTTAAAGATTAAGCTTACTTCCGTATCAATTCTTCCCGTTCCAAATGGAAATGAGGGATTGATGGTATACACTGATGCTAGTCGTAAGGGTTTGAGAGCTATTCTAATGTAAGATGGGAAAGTTATTGCTTATGCCAGTCGTTAATTGAAGACCCATGAAGCCAATTATGCAGTCCATGATTTGGAACTGCTTGCCATGGTTTTTGCTTTGAAACTTTAGAGGCATCATCTTTTAGCTACTAGGTTTGAGCTCTTTACGGATCATTAGTTTTTGAGATATATCTTCACCCAGAAGGATTTGAATCCACGGTAGGTTAGATGGCTTGAGTTCCTTGCTTATTATGACCTCGACGTCAGCTATACCCCTGAGAAAGATAATGTTGTGGCCGATGCTTTGATCGAAAGAAGGCGATGTTGTGTCAGCTTGTTGTTTTTTCTTCCCCTCTTTTAGATCGTATCATGGCTAAGCAGAATGAGGATATGATTATTAGATTTATTAAAGATAATGTTCGTAATAGGGTTGGTGGTAGCAGTCTTGATGGTAATGGAGCTCAGATCGATGATCGAGGGATTTTGAGGATTAATAATAGTATTTGTGTCCCGAATGTCGATGGATTGAGGCAGGAGTTACTTTAGGAAAATCATCGATCTAGACTTTATATTCATCCTGGTGTGACGAAGATGTGTCAGGATATGAAGAAGCTTTATTGGTAGAGGGGTACGAAGCATAATATCTCTATCTTTGTTCGTAGGTGTGCGACTTGTCAGCAAGTCAAGGCTGATAATCAGAAGACCCCTGGTTTATTGCAGCCTCTTGAGGTTCCCAATTGGAAATGGGAACAGGTTTCTACGGATTTTATTGATGGATCACCGAGGACTAGGAGAGTTAATGAGAGAATTTGGGTTATTGTGGATAGATTGACCAAGTCAGCTCATTTTATTCTGGTCAAGTCTACCTGTTCTGCTTCTAGTTTGGTTGAGATTTATATGAGGGAGATTGTTCGCCTTCATGATGTTCCTGTCAGTATTGTTTGTGATAGAGATCCCATCTTTACTGGTTAGTTTTGGAGTGCTTTTCAGGAGTCTTTGGGTACTCACCTAAATCTAAGCACTGCTTACCATCCGTAGACCGACGGTCAAACGGAAAGAGTGAATCAGATTCTAGAGAATCTTCTTCGTGCTTGTGTTCTTGATTATGGAGGATCTTAGGAAGATCATCTCCATCTTATCGAATTCACCAATAACAACGGTTATCAAGTATAACCTCAAATCTTATATTTTAATCTTATCTTAATCCTTTACCTACCTCATTTCGTCTTTGAATCCAGTCTAGGATTGCAATGTCTCCGTTTGTAGCTCTTTACGGACGACCTTGCAGATCTCCATCTTGTTGGATTGAATCCGATAATCATTTGGTTCTTGGTCCTGATATGATTTTGGAAGCTTCTAAGAGAGTTGAGGAGATTAAGAGGAAGATGAGGAGTGCTCAGGATACGCAGAAGAAGTATGTTGATCGTCGTAGGAGGAGGTTGGAGTTTTCTTTTGGTGATTAGGTTTTCCATAAGGTCTCTCCCTTAAGGAATATGATTCGGTGTGGGCAGAGAGGGAAGTTTTCTCCTAGGTTCATAGGTCCTTTCTACATTCCTGAGAGAGTTGGTTCTTTAGCTTATCACCTGGATTTTCCTGAGAAGCTGTCTGGAGTACATAATGTATTCCATGTTTCACATCTTTGCCGATATCTCCATGATCCATCTTTGCTTGTTCAGCCTCCTTCTCTCGAGAGTTTTTGATAGAGCCAAACCTAACTGTCGAGAAGAAGCTACTTTGTATTATCGATAGAGGTATGAAGCCATTAAGAATCAGTCAACCTGGTCAAAGTGCAGTGAAGTACTGATGATGGGGATTGTACCTGGGAGATGGAGGAGAGCATACGTGCTTCGAATCCGGAATTGTTTGTTTTGGGTACTATTCGCTATTCTATCTTATCTTTTTTTGTGTTTGTGTATCGTTCCTTTTCAAGGACGGAAAGTTTTGAGTGGGGGAGAGTGTAACAGCCTATAAATTTTAACAAATATTTTAATAGAATTAATTTGAAACTTTGGTTTTAAATCATTTAAAAATTAAAAATTAGGAATTTTCCAATGGATTTTTGGGTTTGATTAAGAATATTTTTCCAAATATAATAAAATAAAGGTATTTTGAAAATTTTATATTTTGGTCAACTTTGGTCAACTTCGCCTTTCAGTTGAAATTTTTAAATTTGAATTTTAAATTTCAATCCTTTTCTATGAAGCTGAATTTGATTCTGATATTCGTTCTTCTTTTCGTTTCGTCAAATTCTATTTTATACTTTTTAAATTTGATAAAATTCAGTGTTTTACACGCTATTATTTTCAGTATTTTTATTGTTTATTTTCTATCTCATTTTGGTTTCGGCTTTGATTTTCTATTGGGTTGTTGAGCTTGTTTCGATTTGGGCTTTATAATTGGGCTTGTTATTTTCCTAAGAGATGTGACTTTACCTATTCAACTTGAATAAATGCCCATTCACAAGTGATAGCCGTACAAAACATCTTCCCATCTCCTCTTTCTCATTTGCTTTTCCTAAAAAAAATTTACAGTAAGTTATTTCTTCTTCTTCCGCTTTTTCATTTCTCTCTCTTTTGTTCTCAAGCTAAGTTCGACCATGCTCCTTCCTATTGCCGACCATCTCCTCTACCACACTATCAACCATAACTGGCCACCACCAACTCCACCTTTGCCTTGCCTTGCCGTGTCCACTTCCACCTCCAAGCCGTACCACTTTAGATGCCTGACCACTCGACCAAGCCCATATAACACCAGGCCGAGCCATGGTAGCCTAGGGCCAAAGCCATCATGACCATAGACTTTTTGCCTTCCACTTGACTTTTGCTATGCCGTCTCTTCACCAACCATAGCCGTGCACTCTTGCTTTCCTTAGCCGAACATACATGCATCAAACAAGTCATGGCTGGGCCAATTTTGGTGATGATCTAGCCTACTTTGAAAGTGGCCGAGCCCACTTGACTTGATTTGGTCGTGTGTGCATTGTTTTGCTTTGCTTTGGATCTAATTATTTTGCATTATTTTTATACTTATATATGTTTTGTATTTGTTTGTTCACAAGACTTGGATTTTGGCTCTTCGTTTACTCAAATCTAGTTCGTACTTTGTCGTGTTTTTCGAATTTTTTTCATGTGTCTTGAATTGTCATCTCAATCTTTAGAAGGCGAATTTATCACTCTCGACATTCATACTCATATATTAGTGAAACAATGACATGTGAAGTGTAGTAGTGATATGCTAGGTTTATATTAGTTTCATACATGCCCGTGATATGATATTTTATGATGTTATAACCTGATGCTATACTTGCTACATCACCTGATATGTTATGTTATGCTATAATGTTTGTTTTATTTTCTGCTTCTCACACTGCAAGTTCCCTATTAGTATAGAATTACTATAGGTTGAAATGATACATACCCGAACAGACTTTAGAATAAGGAAAAATCATTATGAGCTGAAATGATAGGCTCAAGCGATTTTTTATTTTATTTTACTTGGGATTGTGGGTTTTAAATGATTAAAACTCAAAATTTTATATTTTGCGGATATAAATGATACATATCCGTGTCACTTGACCTGGGTTAGAAAATATTATACAGACCCATGGTTAATTTCTAAATAATAGTTTTATAAAAATTAAGTATTTTGAAAATTTAAGCATATGGAATTTTAACTTAAATTTTGGCACAACCGAGTTAAATAATATATATATATATATATATATATACTGATTTTTAATTAAATTAAGATTTTATGAGTAAAAAATGTTGTTTAAAATAAAATATAATGATTTTATATATGACATAAATTTTACTTAATAATTTAATTTAAATCTAACCTAGTAATAGTGCTATATTTAATTCTGAAAAGGATCCGTTTTGTATAATTAAATAGATTTTGAAACTATGTTAAAATTGAAATATTATGTTGTAGTGAAATTTGTAGCATTTTCAAAATGCTATGTTACTCTAAGTTATGCTTTTTTAAAAGCTATGCTACTTTAGGTTATGTTTTAAAGGTGCTACCATTTCTAAAATGTAACATTTTCCAAAGTGCTATTATATAAGGTAACATTTTAAAAGCGTTATCGTTTCTAACTTATTACGTTTTTAAAGTGTTAAAAATTTAGAAAATGGATATTATTTTAATGGTCATTGGACTTAAATGGTTTTAAAATGTATATGTTTGATTTGAAAGGATCAACTATTTGAAATAAATAACCATGGGTTATAATAATGATTTGTTGTTAAAGAGACCGGATCAGAAGTTGCCATACTCTCTGCTAACTCCGAAAACCACTTTAACAACTGTGTACGCGGTGGAGATTCCAGAATGAAGTATGATGGTGGCGACGATCCTATATAAGGTATATTACGGGGAACCGACTCCCATGAGTTAGCATAAGGTGGCTAAAACAAGAGCGATTCTGAGGCCAATGAGGTAGCTCCTTTGATCGGACACACTCCTTCGATACCATTCTATTACTTTGTGATTGATTGGGTGAACCGTTTGATTTTTGGGAGTGTGGCTCGAGGTGGGCGGTAGTGGCTGCTATGCGTTCCCATCAGCATGGATGCGTAATTGGTATATCTGCCCTAGCATTACCTAGTTGTGCCATGTCACCTACCCTAGCGCGCCTTGTACGAGTTTGATTTGTGTCGCACCAATGGAGTATTTATGGTAGCCTTTCGATCTGGAGGTACGATGGTACTGTATAGGCTATTGACACTATATATGTGTTAAGGTGGAAAATTTAAAGCCTTAACGCTATTTTTAAGTAAGTTTATTTTACTTTAGACATTAATAATAACGTATATTACTACATAGTAGATAATTTAACGGATCCTTAAAGGATGGACGATCCCAAGCATCCTTTAAGTTACTTGTGAATTTCTATTTTAGTTCACTTGAGTTGATTTACATTATATAAGTATGCATGTCCTAACTTGAGTGTTTTGTGTTTTGCTTTACGCTCGGGTCAGCCTGAGTATCAACTTTGGATTTCATCTTCTGGAGCTAGAGGATTTGCTGGAGATTATCTATCTATCTAGTTACCTATCTATTTCTATTTTAGTTATTTCTATTCAGCTTATGTATTAGTGGATTTCTATTGTATTTGTCTTCAGACTCTAGTATGCTGTGTTTGTTTTTGAGACTATGTGTGTAGTAGCTTCATGAACTACTATGGTTATTTTATTTCTGCTGCGAGTTATTCTAATATTATGTGTTTGTGATTCTATAATTGGTTTTATTTGCTCTAAATTATATTAACAATCTATTGTTTTGAATTATTCAAGTCCAACATGTGTGGTTTTATAGTCGATTTGAATGGTCCAATATAGTGGGTCGTTACAGGTTTTATAATTGGCTTTCGAAGAAGGTTGTCATGTTGGGCTAAAGTGTTTGCCTTCGAAGCAGTACGTTTGTATTTTAAATAATTTCTTTTGAAATGGAAGGTTTCGCCTCAGTCGAAACCAAGCCTCTAATCTCCATTCCGACTGCATTGAAATCATCTATGTTGTCGAAGGGTTACTTCTATATAACTTAAGCCTTTTTCCAGAATGCTTTCAAAGGGTTTGAGGGTTTCGAAGGTGATGAAGTCGAAAGGGCATTTTGACTCTGTCCTTTGAAGTTTTGTTTTTCTAAAGTCTTTTGCTTTCGACTAAGATAGTTCCAACACCATCAGTTTTTTCCCCAAACTAATTTATGTTGGTTTCGAAAGAGATGCTTTTGTATATAACCATTTTGACGCAAATGATTTTTAAAGAGTAAACCCAATGCTTTCGAAAGGGGTACTTTCAATTGTTTCGAAGCTCTATATTTTTAAAAGATGATTTAATACCGGTATAATAGGTTTCGAAAGACAATGTTTATTAAGGGCTTCAAAAGGTATATATTCAATGTTTTGAAAAGAGATCTTTGCTTTCAAAAGGAGGCTATTTATAGTTTTCAAAAGAGATGTTTTGATTTCAAAACATAAACTCAATCTCAATTTAAAGTAATAACCATGGCATAAATAATATTTTAAAATTTTATTCACTTTGTTATTAACCCATAACTGTATTTTGATGAAAAGGCAGAATAACCAGTTAGGTTGACCCAGTAGTGAATATAACTTAACAGACGTTAAATTTTTTATTAAAGATATTGGTAAGGGCCAATAGGTTCATAGTCGCCCATGAAAACTATGATATTGGCAGGGGCCAATAAGTTCATAGTCAGCCCATGAAACCTATGATTCGATAATGGTAGGCGCTAGTAGATTTGTAGGTAGCCCATGAAAACTTTATCCGGATTAAGATATTAACAGTTAGCCAATTGGTTCCTAGTTAGCCCATAAAAATTACGATAGGTAATAAGATGTTGGAGTTACCAATAGGTTCTTAGTGATCCCATGAAAACTAATTAATTGGACAGATAGTCCTTGACATTTAACAGGTTACTCGTAACCCTAGAAACTATAATTGAGACAGATAGTCAGAATGAATGGGATGAGAAATCCAGAATTGATTTAATTGTTTTGCATATCATCATAACATTTTGAAATATTATGTTTTTAGCCATTGTAGATGCAGGAGCACAATATATTGTTTTATTTATATTTTAGGATACTAGTGAGGGCAAACCCGTTCTGCTAAGCTGCATGGTCTCACTAGATACCAAAATGGGTTGAG
Source organism: Allium cepa (assembly GCA_030765085.1). NCBI lineage: Eukaryota > Viridiplantae > Streptophyta > Magnoliopsida > Asparagales > Amaryllidaceae > Allium > Allium cepa. The sequence goes on from CM060932.1 coordinate 562,978,075, forward strand.
ATGGTAAATTATTATTCATACCAGGCTTTATGTCTGGCTTGAAGTTTTTGTTTTCCCTTAAACTCTCGGGTACTCAATTTATTTTGAGTAGGCTAAGAGTTAAGGTTTCCAGGTGTTCTTTTAGCCAAATATAGCTTTCAAGGATGTACAAGAGGCAAACTTGTTATTATAGTTCTTTTTATTTCCGCTGTGTGTTTTTTTGTAAAGGAAAATTGTTTTCTTGCCTATCTATATACTCCAATCTACCAAGTGGGCATTTTGATATGTCTCTCTTGGCGTATTCTGCATTAATTATATGTTATGTGAACGTGGTTTGCGAATTGGAATATAATCAATTTGGAATATTTTAAAATGGAATGTGGAATTTGTTTCGCTGTTTAATTTTTTTCCATATCTTGTGCTTATGTGTATCAATGTATCTAATATCGCTGTGTTTGGTTGCCAAGGAATAATATCCGTGGATGAATGCAGCATCCATAGCTATTAATTTTGGGCCTCCAAATATGTGGATGTTATAAGGTGGTATCAGAGCATAGGTTTCTAAGACTTCTAAAGAAACTTAAACCTAAAAGATTTTCCAAACATAATCCAATAAATTAGATAATAAGATTGGGGTTTGGCTTAACACTATAGTAACATACTTTTATTTTCTATATATATAATTATAATATAAGTACGTATCCCCCGCTCTCATATACCGTTCTTCTATATTTTAGTAAGGCTCGTATGTAGATTTACGTGAAAGGAGATATGGAAGCCGAAAATAGAAGAGGAAATCTCGGTAGAGGAAGCACCATGAGTAATGGGAATGCTCGATCCATTACCAGGAGATAGGTCGACCCACTAATGCTAGTAACCAAAATGCTGAAGCCAATGTGGGTTTTGGAAATCCACAAGTAGACATGGCAGCGATCTATCAGTTCTTGGCCAGTTTGATGCAAGATGGTGCTACTGCAGGAGTTGCTGGAAATGGAGGAGGAGCTAATCATATGGCTCCAGTTGGGGATATTTCTTTGTTGAGTAGAGATTACACCACTATGGGTGGGAAGCCATTCTTGGGAACGAAGAGTGCCGTAGAAGCTCAAAATTGGTTGTTGCATTATGAGCAACTAATTACTGATTTGGGTTCAAATGATGGGCAAATGAGGAGGTTGACCTCTAGACAGTTGCAGGGGTCAGCATTGCATTGGTGGAATAGTGTCATTGCAGGGGTTTTGGAAGAGCAGTTAACTTGGAATGATTTTAAGATGAGAATTGAGCAGAAGTTTGTATCTAAATTTACTAAGTCTGAGCCGATTAGGAAATTTATGAATTTAGTACAAGGAGAGAAGTCAGTTGCGGAGTATGCTACTAAGTTTGAAGAGCTGTCTAGATATGGGTATGCTATTATTGATACTGACATCAAAAGGAATGAGAAGTTTATTCGGAGACTGAGGCCTGAGCTTGCTAGGATGACCATGACATATGTCTGCGATCCTTGCAATATAGTGGCGGAGATAGCTATTCCCCATGAGGAGTTGCTTGCTGATTTAGCTAAAGCGAAGCTAGTGGAAACCCAGGGCTCTCAGAGGAAGAAGAGGAAATTCTTTAAAAAGAAGGGGACCCAGTAGGGAGATACTGGCAAGAAGTCAAAGGCCGAGGTTGTTAACTATAAGTGTGATAAGAAGGATCACTTTGCCAATGAATGCCGGTTAGGGAACATGAAGAAGGTTGCAGTTAAGAAGAATGTGAAATGCTTCAACTATGATCAAGTTGGGGATTACAAGAATCAGTATCCCGAGCCAATTAGGGAGGACAAAGAAAAATCTTTTTCTATAGGACAAGTTTCGCCTACGGGAGCAGATAAGAGAAAGACTATGATGGAAGGTATGCTTTTGATTCAAAGTATTTCAGTTAAAGTACTTTTTGATATCAGTGCATCACATTCATTTATATCTTAGTGTTTGGTTGATAGCTTATGTCTAGAAGCCACCTACCTTGTTACTTCCTTAAGGATTGCAAATCCAATAGGACGATATGCAACTCAAGAGTTAAGATGTGACCAGTTAGAACTTGACTTATTAGGTCATAAGTTTGCATGCAGTCGTATGTTGTTGATTTCGTAGATTTTGGGATCATTTTGGGTATGGATTGGTTGAGTAGGTATGATGCTAGAATATTTTGTCTGGATAGAGAAATATCACTGAGATGCCCTGATAGTAATAATCGAGTGACATTCTTAGTAGAGAATACTGACTGGAGTGTTAGTGTTCTGCTTAATGCTATGGTGGTAGGAAATGAGCTAATTTAGGTTCGAGTAGCAAGATAATTTACAGATGTTTTTGAGACAGTCACTGGACTACCCTCGCAAAGGGCTGTTGAATTTAGAATAGATCTTATAATAGGAGCTAAACCTATAAGTAGACCACCTAGCAAGATGACACCAACTGAGATGAAGGAATTGAAAGGTGCAACTAGTGGATCTAGAAGAAAGGAGTTTTACTAGACCAAGCAGTTCACCTTAGGGAGCAGCCGCGATGTTCGTGAACAAACCAGATGGGTCACTGGGGATGTGTATTGACTATCCTAAGTTAAACGAAAGGAAAATTAAGAATAAGTATCCTTTACCAAGAATAGATGATATTTTTGATCTGTTGAGTGGAGCCAGAGTGTTTTTCCAGTTGGATTTGGCGACAGGTTTCCATTAGTTAAGAGTGGCGGGGGACAATATTCATTTGATAGCATTTCAAACTAGATATGGTTCATATGAGTGGTCGGTGATGCCTTTTGGATTGCAAATGAACCTGCTTTTTTCGTAGATTTGGTGAATCGAGTTTTCCAAGAGTACTTGGATAGGTTTGTACTGGTATTAATAGATGACATTCTAGTATACTTTAAGGATGAGAGAGAACACGAAGTTCATTTTAGAGTGGTGCTTGAGACGCTGAAGCGGAATTAGCTAAAGGCGAAGTTTACCAAGTGTCATTTCTTAAAGAAAGAGGTAAAGTTTCTTGGTTACATGGTTTCAGAGAAAGGATTGTTAGTCGATCCAGATAAGATCGAAGTTGTGAATAATTGGAATAGATAAGAGACGGTGATTGTGATCAGAAGTTTTCTTGGACTTGTTGGCTACTACTGGAGACTCACTAAGGATTTCTTGTAGACAGCAACACCCTTAACTAAGCTAACCAGAAAGGAAGCGAGATTTGTTTGGTCCGACAAATGTGAGGAGGGATTCCTTAAGTTAAAGCAGTTTTGAACAATGCACTAGTGTTAGTAGTTCTAGACAGAAACCAGGGTTTGGGTGTGTATATGAATGCATGAGGAACTGGATTAGGAGCGGTGTTAATGCAGAGTGGTAAAGTCATTACCTACGCATCTAGGCAGCTCAGACCGCATGAAGTTAGATATCCTACTTCAGATTTGGAGTTGGAAGCTATGATCTTCGCATTAAAGATTTCGAGCCATTATCTATTAGGGAAGAGATTTGAGTTACATACCAATCATAAGTCTTTACTGTATTTATTCCCTAAAATGGAGTTGAATACGAGACAGCAGAGGTGGTTGGAGTTTTTGGCTGCTTACGATTTTGGTATAGAGTATATACTAGGGAAGGGTAATATGGTGGCAGATTCCCTTAGCAGGAAACAACAGAATATGGTGTTAGCTATGTCAAGGTTTTAAATCTCGGATTTCGGTCATGTCTCGTCTTGAAGAATTTAGAGAACTTATCTCATATCGGGTGAGATCTCGAACGAGATGAGTGCATCTCGGTCATCCATATCGGATTTACATCTCGGTTTCTAAAATTCATTTCGGAGTTATCTCGGAGTATATGTCATGTCGAAAATTAGTTTTCATGCACCTAAATTTATAATACTAGTCACTGTATTTTGAAATGTATTCACTTTGGTATTAACTCATAACTGTATTTTGGGGAAATGGTAGAATAACCAGTTAGGTTGACCCAATAGTAAATATAACTTAACAGATGTTAAAAATTTAATTAAAGATATGGGCAGGGGCCAATAGGTTTACAGTGCAACGACCTAGAATTTCAGTCATTCGATTTTAGAATATTTAATTGATTTTATATATTGAAAAGTTAATTTCTGTAAGTTAAATAACTTATATTTCGAAAACAGTGATTTATTTGATAATTAAATTGTTTAATTTAATATATGGAATTGTTTAATAAATGAATCTAAATTTAAAATGAATGAAAATGATTTATAAAGTGGATTTAAATTTATTTAAATTAGAACCAAGTTAGTAGACTTTTAAATCATTTAAAAGTGAATAAAAAGAAATTGGAATTTATTTGATTTAATTAACATGTAAAAATAGTCATTTTTAACACTGCCTTGGATTTCGTCGAAACTAGTTTCATTGGATTCGTAATAGTGAATTATAGTATGCTGTCAAGTTTGGTAGCGATCGGACTTATCCTTTGACCATGCGAGCTTGAAACGCGTAAAAATTAACCAAGGGGATTTTAATTAAAATAATTCTAATTTGAAAAGCTATCTTTTGTATATGATGGAATTGGCTTTCGATACATATTTCATTGCGTTTGGAATAGGGGTATAACATATAGAATGCTAATCGGCACACTTCATTTAGAGTTTGAAATTTTCATGGATGAATAGTGCCAAGTGAAATCTTCTTCTATAAATAGCCCTCAACTCTTCTCATTTGCAAATCCTAATTCTCAGCCCCTATTCTAAACCTTCATTCGATGGCCATCATCGCTTGGAGCCGTCAGAGGCAAAATTAGCCTTTGTCTTCAACTAGGAAAATGTAGAGCACGATCATAACTTATTCAACGGATGGATCGTCAGATGGTAGGCCGAGGCGGCCGAAATCCCTCTTCGTTCGTCAATCTTTTATGGGTTTCTCAGGTGAGGTCACATGCATATACGCGGATACAGGGGCGAGGTTGGGTGGTCACGCGTTCGAGCAGGCGGTAGGCACTGTTGGGTGTTGATAGGAAGCAAGCGATGGTGGCGTCGTCTGGAGGTGCACGTGCGGTTTCAATCGAAAAAACAATAGTGCACGTGAAGGAAGAGAGTGGCTATAGCCTAGGGAAGAAGAAGGAAGCGAATGAGGTTTAAAATTTAATTTAATTTATTTTAAGCAAATTTAGTTTTAATTATCTCTAACGATTATTAATTCATAACTTGTTCGTACGAGGTCCGTTTCAAGCGCGACAAGTCGCATTGCGTTCGTATCAACGAGCACTACGCTATGGAGTTGGAGATGAATTCGAAGCTAGTTGGAATTTTGAGTTAAATTGGATGCCCATTCAATATTAATTTAATCCAGAGTACTTCGGCGACTTATGGCATTTTTGTGAGTTAACTCACTTCTCTGGTCTGCTTATACTTTTGTACAAGTGGGAATTTTTTGTATACATTGATTGATGTTTGTTTGGATGATACATATACATATACATATACATACACACACACACACACACATATATATATATATTAGTTGGTTTGGATATATTCACGCCTATTGGAGCGGATGAAACCCTATTGCATTCCCGTGTATGAGCGGATGACCCTTTGTATATGAATTCCACCTCGACGCGGTTGATTTTTATTATATGATTATATATTGTATTTGATGCAAGGTGTAACGACCCTGACTCGACCTTCGAAAATCGGCACCGAATACGACACTCGTATTCAAATGCCGCAGATCCAAACGTCGAACCTGGTTCGCCGGAGCTTATAACACAATAAGTACAACACAGCGGAAGAAATATGCATGATACATTTGATATACAACATTCGATACAATATCCGATACAACAGAATAAAATAGAATGGTACAATGGATAACAATACTATCAGAGATACAAGGAAATAGCAGCGGAAAGATAGTGTCTTCAATGCCAAACTCCAAGAACTCCATCTTCAATCCAAAGCTAGCTCGAACCCTCATCACGTTCACCTAGATGAGCGAGACTGGTGTGATGCTGAAGTGCAGCAAATGCGATCCACAAATCCAAAGAGCTTCGAAGGCTAACGAATCTATACCTATTACAGGATTACCTGAAAACCCAACTCTAGACTGCCCGTGTGGAAAATAGTGGGCACCCAGAGTTTAGGAAAGGAACAATAAACTCCAGGTCAGTCATGGGACTGGTGTGAGCAAACAAAACAATTTGGTCTTTTAAAACAACAAAAGAATTTAAATTTGAAATCCGCAATGCTTTTTAGAAAATGAAACTACCATAAGGCCTCCCGCCACACACACAATGCAAACGCAGAATTGGAGGAGATTTCTCCTTATGATAGTCAAACATGCTTAATACGAGAAAAATTCTTCGATATTATTACTATAAGTGCACAGTGTGGAAAAAACATTTCGAAAGTATAATATTAATCCTAGACAGCATAGACATTTCGAACTATGCCTACTATAGCTACCATCCAAACAGTGGGGCGCCACCATAAGTAGATGGCAGGTAATACAACTAAAACCGTACAAGGCGCGTATTGGATGAATGGATTTCCAACAAATGGTCAGGCTAAGGAACTTCCTATTGCCACATGGGAACGCCTCTGGCGGGACGTCCCGAGAACCTACCCGGATCTCTGCTAAACAAGGCCGGCTACCCCCTTCTCGGGGAATAAAACCTGAGATATGCCACCCCCGGTCCTTTGGGACCTTTATCCGAGGGCCCTCCAACAACAGCATCACACAGTAATAAATATACTAGTGTCCGCATGAGTAAGTATCTGGGCTCCATACCATGATACTACCCTTTTCCAGAAGGAATGGTCATACCCTAGGGGAGCTACCCCTGAAACCTTGCCGCATCTTTCCTATTTCGACCATTACCGATTTGTGAGGCTCGATGAGGTCTCGACCAAAAAGCTACGCATTTCACAAAGCCATGCTTTGATCAACAAATGATCAACAAATGATCATCAACATACAACAGCACTTAGCATGCCACACTACCAAATTGGGAGTATATCGCCGATAACCTTCAACTACATAACCTCTGAGCTCGTACGTCTCAGAGAAGGGTGTTAAGCTAAGAGAATAAATTCTCCGCCACCAACAGATATGTATTTGAAAGAAATCGGCTTTACATCTCAAAGTGTAGTGTCAGACACACAACCATACAAGTCTGTTCCAGGTTCGAACAGAATGGAAGGCACTTTCGAAGAAGCCCTTGCAAATCCGGGTATTCACAATCCCGATCGGACTTCCCATCACTTAGGAAATCTCTATACCGTAGCTACTCAGTGCAGAGACAATTGATAGGTCATCCTACCGTTCTCGCAAATGCCCGGTCTTCAAATGCTATCCATAACGACGTATCATTATTCGGAATGGGTTATATGACACAAGGTCCTCTCCCGGCTAAACCGAATAACGAGCGCAATATTTAAAAACATATGGATATGGGATTTTCAGTTAAGTCACAACTTATTATTCAAAACTTTCATTTAAATGGTTTAAGCCAAGTTACCATTTCAAATCTTTAAACAAAAGATTTATTTCACAAAGTTTAACCAGTTTCACAAAGATCCATTTACGGTTTCCAAAACAATATCCATTTTAATTGGATTAATTCATTTAATCTTTAAATCCAAGATTTTACTCATAGCTTCCAAACCCGTTTTCAATTATTCATTCACAACTTGGAAAACCATTTCAATTCAAAGTTGAAATTCCTTTTATACAAATTGGAAATTCATTTCTTATATGAAAGCCTTTATCATTTGAAAGCAAACAGTTTTCATTTTGGAAAAATCCGATTTCATTTATATAAGTTAAAATCTTTGGGTTAAATTTAATTCCCAAAACAACACTTTTAAAAATGGTTTGAAACCCATATAAGCTTCTATAACCTTTTTACATCTTAAATTCTCAAAATAGAATTCAATTTCAAATTTTTGAATTCAAATTTAAATCAGATTTCAAAACTAAATTAAGTTATTAAAAAATAACTTTTATCTTTGAAATTCATTTTTTCAAAGCTTTTTATTTTAAGCCCCATCCATTTCCAAAACCATTTAGATTTAAAAAATTAGATCTTAAAAATTATTTCAGAAATCTGTGACTTAACCGATTTCCACGTACAATCCATATTTGTGTGTGTATAGTGTAGTCCGGGGGTATTACACGATAGTGCACAACATCAATCATCACAGATATATCGATAAGCGGTATAACCCATAACGCTTATCTTCATCAACAGATTCATAGATAAAGTAAATTTATCAATCACAAAGGTTCACTGATATGATTCGATGTGGGTTTCGGATAACCAATTGAAATCCGACTCCCTGTCGCATCGAAGTTTAAATGCCGTTTCATGGGCAAAAGGGGTTTTACACACATATAGGAACAAATCACAAATCACAGTCCATCACAAAGCAATCACAACATCACAACAAAAATATCAATCCAATACAGAACAATTGATGATAGTTAATCATCTCTAATTAGGGTGAATATGATTAAGTGTGTTAACCACACAATTTATTTCATGAAATTTAAATCAACGATTAATTATTCTTAACTATAAATTGGTTCAAACGTAATTAACTTTATCAACTAACATTTCTTAATTAATTATCTTAAATCATAAATCCTTAATTTATAATTAAGTAAATCTTAATTACTTTCACCCTTTAATTAAATCAACTTTTAATTATAAAGTAATCACAAATTTTAATTGTTTAAAATCTTTATTTAATCAGTATAAAGAATTTTATCTTTAAGTTAAAATTTAAATAATTGATTTACTCCTAAGTATTTTATCAAGTTAAATTTTTAAACATTTTTTTTTTTAAAATCTAAGTTTTTGAAATACTTCATTTATATAAATCAATTTGGTTTTTAAATTAACATTTAAACATTTATTTTACTTTTTAAAATTTTTTGTTAAGTTAAACTTTAAAACAACTTTTATAAAATTATAAATTGAAATACCATTTATTTCATATGCTATTTATCATCATCATAAATTTATTCAGGAAATAAGTTTACTGGTGTTTTCAAAAATTTAGTTAAAACTGGAATTTTCTGTTTCACTGACCATCCCGAGGCTTGCTTCGGGTCGTACCCGAGGATAACCCCCCTACTTCGAGTTTTAGCCAAATCTACCCGGGTGGAAAATTTTCACAAAACATTTTCACAAAAAAATTTGTTAAAGTCCCAAATCAACATGATGCAACACCGAGACAACTCGAGTTGCTCTTCGAGTTCCCACGCGATTTCCCCGTGTCATGCTTCGAGACTCTAGTTCCTTCCCCCCAAAACCACATACTGATACAACAGCTCCCCTCGTGCACGTGCACCGGCACCGGAGGCGACTCCCACCACTGGCGAACATAGCCGCACGTCAACCACCAACCCAGCAACCATCTCCAGTCATCGAAGTGCCCCATCTCCCCTTAAACCAAAATCGAACTCTAAGCCTCGAACTGGAAATCAACGGCTCCACTAAAACCGCCCCGACCACGCGACGCCGACTACTTGGCCTCGCACCACCGCGACCACATCACCTCTGATCACCCACCAAGCTATCCCCAGAATCCCCTCAAACTCGATGCACCCGAGAATCATCAGCGACCCATTCTTCAACCAAGACTAAAACTAGGTTTAGGAACCTAAACCTATTCGCCACTGACGCCACGATGGTCAGGCACCTCTCTGACCATTTTTCCCTGTCTTCCCGATCGCCCCACCATCTCCAGAAGAAACCCAGACCTCCCCGATCACCTAGGTCGAACGGAATTTCCCAAAATTGATTTTTCAGCCATTCCTAAATTCCTACCTCAATACTAAATTAGAAATTTTGATTCCAGTTTTAAAAATCATGGTTTCCAAAATGAGTTCAAGTTAAAATCCTGAATCAATAAATTTTGATACTGGAAATTTATTATATTTGAGCCTTTTTCCTGTAATTCCCAGATTTCTTAAAGTCTTTGCTATGGTTTAACTTTAAATTATTTTTAGGGGTTGAATACTGTTAAAACAAACATCTTTTGTTTAGAAGATATTGTCTGATATGATTCAGAGAGGTGGGGAATGATTTTTAAACAAATGGAATGGCCTGTAAGCCTGGAAGTTCATCTTTTGTTTTGTTTTTACAGTCTCTAGAATAATGGAAACTTCAACTTTGCTTTTATTTAATTACTGAATCCTGGTCAAATTTCAAAACTTGTTTAGTTTTGTTACTGAAGCATGGTGTAAGCTTAAAGCACAAACTCCAACTTGTTTAATTTTTCAATTGCAACAGGAAAGAGAGACAGAGGGAAAGAGAAAAGAAAGGTTTGACATACTATAGTGTTTTTACTTACTATCCTGGGTTTACAGTAAAACAATTTGATGATTTAATTAGAGAATATATTTAAAACTTGGATATTGATTTCGTAAACATAATTTGTTTATATCCTGAGTTTTATCAGTTATTTAATTTAAAGGATGAGAATTTTGTTTGTAAATTTGGTCTGGAAGAAAACAAGAAACAGGGGCAACTTAATTTATACAGGCAGGCTTATATTTGAACTTCAACATTTATTCACAGGAAACCATTATGCAATCACAATCATATGCAAGCTCATTCACACACATTTACCAATACCAACTTCATGCAAACAAAAATATGTATAAGGTTAAGGGTTTGCTCACAATATTTTCCAGAAGAACAGGAATGTTTCCTGACAGTTTTCAAAAGAAAATGAAGTCTGCAACTTTCCTTCCTTTTCCTATTTTAAATTTGGAGTTTAGATCTGCAAATTTTTAAACACAGATCTGTGATTATTCTTGTTATATTCATTCACTTATTTCATTAATAACAATAGTTTTCATTTTACTTACAGTTGGGATTTATAACAGAAGCTTTTTTTTTGTTTTTCCTTCTGAGGCTACAAAACTGGAAATAGTTTTCAGTCTTTGATCTTATACTTTCCCGCAAATAAATTGATTGATTCAATTGGTTAAATTCCTGTTTCATTTATGTTTAACAAATTTAACTTAAAACCTTTAAAAAAAAGTAAATCCACTTGCCTTGTATTTATCTTAGAAATCACTGCACTGTTTTCTGTCTAGCCAAACTTGAAGCATTTCTAACCTGCAGTGAAATCCATTTATATTAAAACTTGATTTCCAAATCATAATTTCATTAAACAATAAAGTTTTAAACTACCTGAGAGATGGAATTATAGCTTGAACTAGTTTATATGGTTTCAGATCTTCAAACTTTGGAATGAAGAAGAAGAGGGCATTTTTTTTCTTTTCGTTTTGATGGTTTCTTTTTGAATTGAATGATGATGTTTAGATTTGAAAAATCATTGTGGTTGTATTTCAAAAGCTAGAGGCTTATAGTTTCGAAATTTCTTTGGAAACTGAAAAGTTTCTTTAATTTTTTATGTGAATATTTTATCTTTTTATAAGACAATTCATGCCATTTGTAAAAAGCAATGATGAGAGCAAGATTTTGTTCATCCCCTTACTCCACCTCTCATGTATATGTATTTATATGTATTTACATTTGTATATATATTTTCTTCCAGGTCAAAAAAATATTATTATTATTTTGTTTTTATTTTTATTTTATTTTTACATATACATTTTATAAATAAATACATCCTTTATCTATTTATTCCCATATATGGTTTATATATATGAAAGGTTAAAAGAAAAGTTTAACCAAATTTATATTACATATGTTACATCTTAATGATTTTACATGCTACTAATTTTTTTAAAACATTTATTTTAAATTTAAATTCAATTTTCAATCTCAACTTGAAATATAAACTTTCATGCCCATTTGTTATATCCACACTCACCTTGAACAAATTTAAATTAAATTTTAAATATGCATTCAATTTACTCAAATTTGTAATATACACATATATATAAGATTTTAAATTTAAATGGCTTTTAACAATATTTATTATTTCAATATTTTAATCTCAAAATAAAATTGGGATTTAATTATATATTACTATCACTCATTTTTATTTGTTAAGGATTTTTCTTCCAATTTAATTTGAAATTAAATTCCAAAAGTTTAAAACATATTATTTATTTAAATTGTTAACTTTGGGACGTTACTTTTTATCTATAAGATTTTAAATATATCAAATTCAAAATCTCAATTAAAATTTTAAAATCAATACTCAAATAAACAAATATCCCATTTAATTTGAAAAATTCAAATTAATTTACAATTTTATTCAAAAATTTATTTTCATTATCAATTTAATTTTAATTAAAAATCAGGATCGCTACAGATTTCCCCCCTTAAAATAAATTTCGTCCTCGAAATTTGCAAGGAAGACGACAAGGAATAGATGAAAGATAGAGAAATAACTTTCCAAATCAAACTGGATAACAATTCTGTATTTGGCTTAACAAATCAGAATATCAACAATATGAGAATAAACTCATACAATTATTTCATAAGATACTCAGGTTTATCCGGTCTACAAATATGCAAAGGCATTGATTAGTTCGAAGGGATAACTAATCGTTCGTAGAATATATCGGATCCCATAGAATAGATAGATAGATTCAATCTTCTACAATTTCTCAAATACTAGTTATGGATACCAACTTAGGTCGGAATATCCCAAAGTATACATCAACTTGTCCCTCTTCGGACTTCAATCAACACAAGGAATTACAATAGAATTTCAAATTTGGTTTTAATCGAAATTGTTTTATCGATACAAATTATTTAACTTCATATTTTAGTTAACCAATTTATCAAATTTAAATTTTGCTAAGGTTAATAACGAAAAGCTGATAGAAATTTGACCAAAAGAATACAAAATTGAGACTTATCTACGATTCGTAGGGCCACCATCACACCGAAGCTTCTTTCTTGAGCTGCTACAAAGTAATCAAAAGAATTGGAAGGATGAATCAAAGGAGATTGACAAAGAAGGTTATTTCCGTTGTTGCAGGGCATTGACCACTTGTACTGGTATTTCCCTGTCCCCTATCTCGTTCTCTTCTTACACTCATACTTACTGTCAGTGGATAGTAAGAGAATTTACTGAGGCATTCGAATGGATATCTTAGGGATTATTCATTCTAGGGTATACTTCACCCTATCTCTAATAAATTACTTAATGTGTTATACTCCCGAGCTAAAGTTTTAACCCTCAGCTCTGATACCAAATGTAACGACCCTGACTCGACCTTCGAAACTCGGCACCGAATACGACTCGTATTCAAATGCCGCAGATCCAAACGTCGAACCTGGTTCGCCGGAGCTTATAACACAATAAGTACAACACAGCGGAAGAAATAAGCATGATACATTTGATATACAACATTTGATACAATATCTGATACAACAGAATAAAATAGAATGGTACAATGGATAACAATACTATCAGAGATATAAGGAAATAGCAGCGGAAAGATAGTGTCTTTAATGCCAAACTCCAAGAACTCCATCTTCAATCCAAAGCTAGCTCGAACCCTCATCACGTTAACCTAGATGAGCGAGACTGGTGTGATGCTGAAGTGCAGCAAATGCGATCCACAAATCCAAAGAGCTTCGAAGGCTAACGAATCTATACCTATTACAGGATTATCTGAAAACCCAACTCTAGACTGCCCGTGTGGAAAATAGTGGGCACCCAGAGTTTAAGAAAGGAACAATAAACTCCAGGTCAGTCATGGGACTGGTGTGAGCAAAAAAAACAATTTGATCTTTTAATACAACAAAAGAATTTAAATTTGAAATCCTCAATGCTTTTTAGAAAATGAAACTACCATAAGGCCTCCCGCCACACACACAATGCAAACGTAGAATTGGAGGAGACCTCTCCTTATGATAGTCAAACATGCTTAATACGAGAAAAATTCTTCGATATTATTACTATAAGTGCACAGTGTGGAAAAAACATTTCGAAAGTATAATATTAATCCTAGCCAGCATAGACATTTCGAAATATGCCTACTATAGCTACCATCCAAATAGTGGGGCGCCACCATAAGTAGATGGCAGGTAATACAACTAAAATCGTACAAGACGCGTATTGGATGAATGGATTTCCAACAAATGGTCAGGCTAAGGAACTTCCTATTGCCATATGGGAACGCCTCTGGCGGGACACCCCGAGAACCTACCCGGATCTTCGCTAAACAAGGCCGGCTACCCCCTTCCCGGGGAATAAAACCTGAGATATGCCACCCCCGGTCCTTTGGGACCTTTATTCGAGGGCCCTCCAACAACAACATCACACAGTAATAAATATACTAGTGTCCACATGAGTAAGTATCTGGGCTCCATACCATGATACTACCCTTTTCCAGAAGGAATGATCATACCCTAGGGGAGCTACCCCTGAAACCTTGCCGCATCTTTCCTGTTTCGACCATTACCGGTTTGTGAGGCTCAATGAGGTCTCGACCACAAAGCTACGCTTTTCACGAAGCCATGCTTTGATCAACAAATGATCATCAACATACAGCAGCACTTAGCATGCCACACTACCAAATTGGGAGTATATCGCTGATAACCTTCAACTACATAACCTCTGAGCTCGTACGTCTCAGAGAAGGGTGTTAAGCTAAGAGAATAAATTCTCCGCCACCAACAGATATGCATTTGAAAGAAATCGGCTTTACATCTCAAAGTGTAGTGTCAGACACACAACCATACAAGTCTGTTCCGGGTTCAAACAGAACGGAAGGCACTTCCAAAGAAGCCCTTGAAAATCCGGGTATTCACAATCCCGATCGGACTTCCCATCACTTAGGAATTCTCTATACCGTAGCTACTCAGTGCAGAGACAATCGATAGGTCATCGTACCGTTCTCGCAAATTCCCGGTCTTCACCACCGGTCTTCAAATGCTATCCATAACGACGTATCATTATTCGAAATGGGTTATATGACGCAAGGTCCTCTCCCGGCTAAACCGAATAACGAGCGTAATATTTAAAAACATATGGATATGGGATTTTCACTTAAGTCACAACTTATTATTCAAAACTTTCATTTAAATGGTTTAAGCCAAGTTACCATTTCAAATCTTTAAACAAAAGATTTATTTCACAAAGTTTAACCAGTTTCACAAAGATCCATTTACGGTTTCCAAAACAATATCCATTTTAATTGGATTAATTCATTTAATCTTTAAATCCAAGATTTTACTCATAGCTTCCTCATAAAATCTTGGATTTAAAGATTAAATGAATTTATCCAATTAAAATGGATATTGTTTTGGAAACCGTAAATGGATCTTTGTGAAACTGGTTAAACTTTGTGAAATAAATCTTTTGTTTAAAGATTTGAAATGGTAACTTGGCTTAAACCATTTAAATGAAAGTTTTGAATAATAAGTTGTGACTTAACTGAAAATCCCATATCCATATGTTTTTAAATATTGCGCTCGTTATTCGGTTTAGCCGGGAGAGGAACTTGCGTCATATAACCCATTCCGAATAATGATACGTCGTTATGGATAGCATTTGAAGACCGGTGGTGAAGACCGGGCATTTGCGAGAACGGTAGGATGACCTATCGATTGTCTCTGCACTGAGTAGCTACGGTATAGAGATTTCCTAAGTGATGGGAAGTCGATCGGGATTGTGAATACCCGAATTTGCAAGGGCTTCTTCGGAAGTGCCTTCCGTTCTGTTCAAACCAGAATAGACTTGTATGGTTGTGTGTCTGACACTACACTTTGAGATTTAAAGCCGATTTCTTTCAAATACATATCTGTTGGTGGCGGAGAATTTATTCTCTTAGCTTAACACCCTTCTCTGAGACGTACGAGCTCAGAGGTTATGTAGTTGAAAGTTATCGGCGATATACTCCCAATTTGGTAGTGTGGCATGCTAAGTGCTGCTGTATGTTGATGATCATTTGTTGATCATTTGTTGATCAAAGCATGGCTTTGTGAAAAGTGTAGCTTTATGGTCGAGACATCATCGAGCCTCACAAACCGGTAATGGTCGAAACAGGAAAGATGCGGCAAGGTTTCAGGGGTAGCTCCCCTAGGGTATGACCATTCCTTCTGGAAAAGGGTAGTATCATGGTATGGAGCCTAGATACTTACTCATGTGGACACTAGTATATTTATTACTGTGTGATGTTGTTGTTGGAGGGCCCTCGGATAAAGGTCCCAAAGGACCGGGGGTGGCATATCTCAGGTTTTATTCCCCGGGAAGGGGGTAGCCGGCCTTGCTTAGCAGAATCCGGGTAGGTTCTCGGGGCGTCCCGCCAGAGGCGTTCCCATGTGGCAATAGGAAGTTCCTTAGCCTGACCATTTGTTGGAAATCCATTCATCCAATACGCGCCTTGTACGGTTTTAGTTGTATTAACTGCCATCTTCTTATGGTGGCGCCCCACTGTTTGGATGGTAGCTATAGTAGGCATAGTTCGAAATGTCTATGCTGGCTAGGATTAATATTATACTTTCGAAATGTTTTTTTCCACACTGTGCACTTATAGTAATTATATCGAAGAATTTTTCTCGTATTAAGCATGTTTGACTATCATAAGGAGAAATCTCCACCAATTCTGCGTTTGTATTGTGTGTGTGGCGGGAGGCCTTATGGTAGTTTCATTTTCTAAAAAGCATTGCGGATTTCAAATTTAAATTCTTTTGTTGTTTTAAAAGACCAAATTGTTTTGTTTGCTCACACCAGTCCCATGACTGACCTGGAGTTTATTGTTCCTTTCCTAAACTCTGGGTGCCCACTATTTTCCACACGGGCAGTCTAGAGTTGGGTTTTCAGATAATCCTGTAATAGGTATAGATTCGTTAGCCTTCGAAGCTCTTTGGATTTGTGGATCGCATTTGCTGCACTTCAGCATCACACCAGGCTCGCTCATCTAGGTGAACGTGATGAGGGTTCGAGCTAGTTTTGGATTGAAGATGGAGTTCTTGGAGTTTGGCATTGAAGACACTATCTTTCCGCTGCTATTTCCTTGCATCTCTGATAGTATTGCTATCCATTGTACCATTCTATTTTATTCTGTTGTATCAGATATTGTATCAAATGTTGTATGTCAAATGTATCATGCATATTTCTTCCTTTGTGTTGTACTTATTGTGTTATAAGCTCCGGCGAACCAGGTTCGACGTTTGGATCTGCGGCATTTGAATACGAGTGTCGTATTCGGTGCCGATTTTCGAAGGTCGAGTCAGGGTCGTTACACAAGGGGACAGGTTGGAGTGATCCAATTGGATTCCTCACCACTGTAGATTTATTTTCATATATATTATGATATACGATTATTTGGATGTCATGACGATGTTATTGATGTGATTTGACTTATTTAGTGCTATGGTAGCATTGGGCTTTATTGTCGATATTTTAAAACATTGAAAAAGATGATTTTTATTTGAAATGGATAATGAAGTGATTTTGGGAAGTATATATATGTTTTATGATTTTTAATTTATTAAAAGGACTAAATTTATTTTTAAATAAAAGTTTTGATTTTTGATGTTTTAAAAATATAGTTTTGAGAAATACTTTGATTTGGGATTTTTGAATAAATTTATATAAAAGATTTATAAAGGTTATACTTTTATAAATAAAGAAGTTGATTTATAATTATAATTTATATATGTTAGCAAATGGTTTTGAAGTTGATTTGGTAAATGGATTTTATTAGAAAATTAGTTTTATATAAGAAATGGATTTATAAATAGAATTTTGTAAGCAAAGGAAATTCTATAAATAGAAGTTTTTATAAAAGAGAAAGAAGATTTATAAAAATAGTTTTATAGATATGGAAATGTTTTATAATGTAAATATGGATTTTTATTTGAAGAGGCTTTGAAAGTGAGTATTTTGACAGAGTTAAATGTTTTAAAAGTAATTTGTCTTCTGGGAAGAATGGTTTTAAATGGATTTAATAGTTTTGGAAATGATTTAAAATATGATATGGTGTAGAAACATAGATTTCAACATTTATTGTTGTAATAGACATTTTCAAAGAAGTAAGGAAGGCATGGACTATAACACTATTGTTATAGTAATTGATTTTCGTAAGGAAATGTTTTATATAGTACATTGGATTTATCTATATATTTATTTATCGAATCCCTATACTAATGTTTTTAGGTTGTCATAACGATGTTTTATGTAACATTCGTTTTGATCCAACAAATTATGTTTTGACCTTCCAGCATGAAATACACGAATTGTTCTTATGATTGTACTAAAGGCTTGTAGGAGCATTGCTTCCTATACTTAACACTAGTCCGAAAGCATATGAACTTTAGAGTTATACGTTATAAAAATCGATTTGCCGTGTCTCCAAGTGGTAGTGTCATTAAATATGCTTATACCGTTGATATAAGTATATGAAGATATTTTTTAAGTGTTGGAAATAAATTGATTAGTCAATATACTTATACCGTTGATGTAAGCATATGGAAATCTTTTTCCAATATTGAAAGTTTGAAATGGTTTTGAAGATATATCTTTCTAAAGATAATTTGAAGTAAATATTTAGAAAATGATTTAATTAATGAAAGATTTATTAAATGGCCTAGTGACTGCTTATGGTGCTGGATGTTATTGTTGCTTTGATGGTTAAATAACCGACTATCAGATATTGGCCTTTTTATCGTTATTGATTCGAAGAGATGGTGCAAAATTTATCTGAGAACCACTTTGGACCAAATTTATGCGTTTGAAAATTTAGGTTTATGATTATGACTTTGAAGACGGAAACCTTCATGACACAGGGCTACTTGGCACTGGTCCCTTGAGGTGAAATTTACCATATCATATATTTATGGTGGCAGTAGTGATTCGTTATGAAAATCTACGATATGCAAAGACTTCTCGCTACTAATTCTAGGGGTAATTCCCGACAGGATGTGGTAGTAGAGTGCCTTCGGTTTGTCTTGTTCCTAAACAACTTGTATGGATGGATGTGTGAGATTACATTTTTGAGATTGTTCATTGACTTTTATAAACGTACATCTGTTTAGTAGTGGAGAAGACAACTTCTGTTAGCTTAACACCCTTCTCCACGACGTACGATCTCGAAGGGTATATATTTGTGAAATTCAATAGTGATCGAAGGAATGACAATGTGGCATTCAAAGTAGAATGTGCTATGTGAAAGGTAATCGTGACCTTAAGCCTCATCACTCGGAAATGACAGAAACATGGTGGAAGCGGCAGGGCTATGTGGGTCGCTCCCATAAGGATATGGTCATCACCTTTCTAGATTACCCTATATATATTCGTGTATTTGTATATTGTGGCCACGGATAGGTCGCGAACGACCGGGGTGATGTCATATTTGGTACTATCCAATAGAGAGGTACGCCGGTTCTGTGTTGGTTTAGGCATTCAGTATCTGGACGCTAGGTACATTTTTCTAGAGGTGTATTGTAGGGAAGATAGTCCCTTACCTTGTCATTTGTATGGAATCCATTCTCTACTACGTGGCTGCCATTTTGTTTGTAGATCCTAGTATGATGGAATTTAATAATGATAATAATTTTGGCTATTTTAATTATTATTTGTATACTAGACACTAATATAATGCAACATTATTTGGTATGAAATGTTTTGATTATCGTAAGGTGAAAACCTATCCGCGTTTATGTGTGGGAATGTCTTACGAGATACCTTTGATTTGATAAAGAAAAGTTTTGATAACTTTAAAATAAATTTGAGATATGTTTTCTCACGCTGGTTTACCAGACTGATCCGGGTGTTCTTCCCTTTCAATGCTTGGGTCAGACAGAGTATATTTACAAATTTGGATTTGGATGCTTTGGAGCTTCAACATACGAGCTGGAAGTATTCGGGTCATATTCCACGTATACGTTTATTTTCCGCTATGTTATTGTTTGAATTATCAGCATTTGTGAGGCATGATATTATAACCATCTAGGCTGATGATTTTGATTTGATTGTTTTTATATGATTGATGTATGTATATTATATTACAGTTTCTGTTTTGTAAAGATCATGGATATGATATTATATGTTTCTACGCTACGATTGTGAGATTCTGTAATTTTTTTAGTTTCTTCTATTTTGTCTTCTTCTTCTCTTTTTTCTTTCCTTTCTCTTCTTCTCTTCTTCTTTTCTCGCTTCTCTTTTATTTCTTTTTTCCCCATAAACATCCAGTTTTCCATTTAGTTTTAGGCTGGATATGCGCGGTTTATTGTTAGTTTGAACTTGGTGGATTTTTAGGCCTTTACATAAAGTAAGCCCATGAAAACTATATGATGATGGAAGGGGCCAATATGTTCATAGTCAACCCATGAAAACTATGACTTGATACTGGCAGAGGCTAGTAGGTTTATAGTTATCCCATGAAAAATATATTCGAATTAAGATATTGGCAGTCAGCCAGTCGGTTCCTGCTTAGCCCATGAAAATTAAGATAAGAAATAAGATATTGGTAGTGATCCCATGAAAATTAAGTAATTGGACATATAGTCCTTAACATTTAACATGTTAATAGTAACTTTGGAAATTATAATTGAGACAGATAGTTGGAATAAATGGAGATGAGAAATCCGGAATTAATGTAATTGTTTTGCATATCATCATAATGTTTTGAAATACTATGTATTTAACCATTGTGGATGCAGGAGCACAACATATGGTTTTATATATGTTTTAGGACACTAGTGAGGGGAAAACCCGTTCTGTTAAGTGGTGTGGTCTCACTAGATACCAAAATGGGTTGAGATGATAAATTATTATTCATTCTAGCCTGTATGTCCGACTTGAAGCTTTTGTTTTTCCCTTAAACTCTCAAGTACTCAATTGATTTTAAGTAGATTGGGATTTAAGGTTTACAGGTGTCCTTCTAGCCGGATAAAGCTTCCGAGGATGTGTAGGAGGCAAACTTGTTATTAGAGTTCTTTTTATTTCCGCTATGCTTTTTGTTTGTAAAGGCAAATTGTTTTTTTGCCTATATTTGAACTCTCATCTACCAAGGGGCATCTTCATATGTCGCTATTGGCATATTTTGTAATAATTATATGTTGTATGAATGCGGCCAGCGAATTGGAATTATGTAATCAATTTGAAATATTTCGAAATCGAACGTGGAATTTGTTTTACTGTCTAATTTTTTTCCATATTCTTTTGTTTCTGTGTATCAATGTATCTAATATCGATGTGTTTGGTCATCGAGGATTAATAACTATGGATGACTGCAGCATCCGTAGCCATTAGCTTTAGGCCTTCAAACAAGGGGATGTTAGAAGTTGTTGATGCCAATTTAATGGTTTAGATCCGTCACTCTTAGCATTTTCTATTGTAGATGTGTTGGGGTAGGGGAGTTGTTGAGGAACAATGTCCTTGGCAACAACATACTCAAAGGTGGTTGTTGCTATAGTTGTTTCTGTCAGAAGGAGTGCCACAACTGTTTCTTTTGTCAGACACACCATTGTAGTCATTTATGTATCAGAACCTCAAAGAGTACCGGACTTCGCATATGACTAAATGGATGAGCATTGACATGTCAAGACCTCTTCTGAGGGGAAAACCCGTTCCGTTAAGTTAAGTGGTGTGGCCTCACTAGATATCAAAATGGGTTGAGATGATAAATTATTATTCGTACCAGCCTTCATGTCCGACTCAAATTTTTTGTTTTCCCCTTAAACTCTCAAGGACTCAATTGATTTTGAGTAGGTTGAGAGTTAAGGTTAACAGGTGTTCTTCTAGCCGAATAAAGCTTCTGAGGATATGCAGGAGGCAAACTTGTTATTAGAATTTTTTTTTATTTCTGCTGCGCGTTTTGTTTGTAAAGGCCAATTGTTTTCTTGCCTATCTTTATACTCTCATCCACCAAAGGGCATCTTCATACGTCGCTATTAGCGTATTTTGTAATAATTACATGTTATATGAATGTGGCCTGCGAATTGGAATTATATAATCAATTTGAAACATTTTAAAATAGAATGTGGAATTTGTTTTACTGTTTAATTTTTTTTCCGTATTCTTGGGTTTCTGTGTAATCTAATATCGCCGTGTTTGGTCATTAAGGATTAATAACTATGGATACTGCAGCATTCATAGCCATTTGTTTTGGGCCTCCAAATAAGGGGACGTTACAAGTTATTGAAGCCAATTTAATGGTTTAGATCTGTCACTCTTAGCATTTTCTATTATAGATGTGTTGAGGTAGGGGAGTTGTTGAGGAGCAATGTCCTTGGCCACAACATTCTCAAAGGTGGTTGTTGCTATAGTTGTTTCTGTCAGAAGGAGTGCCACAACTGTTTCTTTTGTCAGACACACCACTGTAGTCATTTATGTATCAGAACTTCAAAGAGCACGGGACTTCACATATGACTAAATGGGTGACCATTGACATGCCGAGGGATCTTTTGAGTATCTAACTAAGTTACCTCGGCCCCTATTAATATCAAACATGCACCAAGCGGGCGATACTTTGAATGATGGGATCCGGTTTGGTATGAAAGATAAACATAGTTTGCTTGCAAGAGGACATAGAGAATGGTGAGCCTTAGATTGATTAATGTGGTTGTGTCCGATAGTTGCAATGATGATCTGGAGCAGTATTGTTGTTATGATTTTGGTCGCGTACAACCTAACGAAGGATAAAACTATTGTGGAATCCTATCCTAGAATCTTATATCATCCAAGTATAAAGAGATATTATTGAACGAAAATAATAATATTTGAAGTTAAATAATAACGAAGATAGATCTAAAACACAAAGAAATCAAGAGAGCAATACACAAGATTCCACCCAACAACCATTTATATTGATTCTCCAAAATAATTGTTTATAATTAACCTACCAAATAAAAGTAAATAAAACAAACAATTTGATCAAGAAAGACTCTTAATCTCTACAATAATGGCTTCTTAGTGTTTAGAGAAGAAGAAAAAAGATGGAAGAAAGAAATGGAAAATACTTTTCCACTCTCTCTTCTAGGCTCTATTTATAACAACAATTACTTAATACATAAGTTAATATTATATGGAAAATAAATAAATCGATTAGCCAATTAGAAGAGAAATAAACATAACAAAATATGCCTATTAATTAGGGGAAACAAATTTTTATCTTTCTTTCTTTTGCATATTTGTTTCCTTCTATTTATGATTTTATATCATTAAAATTTAACACTCTACCTAAAATCACATATCTCCAACACATCACCAATCTTCACCTTCAATGAAATCGTCTTTTCAAAGAGAAAAGTAAGAAAGTGGCTCCACCAAATAAGCGCACAAGACTACCATTTTTAGATCAATCACCACTTCTTTCTTCTTAATTATACCAAATCACCAGCTACTACACCACCTAAAAGTGATGCATCCCCTACCATGAGATACACCACACAATTTGGCATCAAAAGCATTTGTGATATAACAAAGACCTCCAAAAAGTCTTCGTGAACTTTCCAACTCAATACCGTCTACCACTTGACCGGAGCTCTCCACACGATCACCCTTGATACCTCGAGCATCATCAAAATGATGATTCCTGTCGAAAATATGACTACCAGCACGTCCATCAAAAGCAGGACATACATTCACCTCTTCACCTACCTATGGACTAGGCCCTTGAACTATCACTAGCTTCCTATTTGACCACACAATCAACTAATTTATAAAAGTTTGCATCATTTAATATCCCTCTCATCACAATATGGCCATCATTCTTCACTCTCAAAGCTCCATCTCGAGTATCATAAGTGCATCCATGGTAGTCCAACTGACTAAGAGAAACGAGATTATGCAAACTTGTAGGAACATGCCTCATGCCCAAGACTTCTCTAACCACACCATCATGGATACAAAACCAGATATATCCAATACCACAAATTGATTGCTCTACTCCATTTGGCGGTCCTAGTCATGTCGATAGTCTTCTTATAAGAAGGAAAATACCCCACGCCACTACATATGTGAAAACTAGCATCCAGATCCATCTTCAAGGCTTAGCATCACTAATGAGGACATCATAAGAAGTATCACTATCGCTACCATCAGCTATGTCCATTCATGTATCTCTACCACTGTCACAATGTATAGCCTTCTTTTGATCCCTTTTATACGCTTCATACCGGTTGCGCATATGACCTTCTTATGAAAAAAATAAAAAAAGATACTTTTTGACATGCATTTTCCATTAGCGGCCTTTTTCTTCAGTTTTGTTTCCCACTTTGAGTCCCTTGCTACCATAGCCTCATCTTTAACTGATTTTAAGATGGACCCTTTCCTTCCAAATTCTTCATTCAAGAGACTATTCTGGACAATAACCAATGAGATAGTTCAATCAGCATTGGAGTTACTTAAAAACACAACCATTGTTTTCCAACTTTCTAAAGGCAAATTCATCAACAAAAGAGCTTGTAGTTAATTGTCAAATTTAACATCCATACTTGAAAATTGATTTACTACATCTTTAAGTTCGTTCAAATGCCCTGCTACAAACTTCTCGCCATCCAATCTCAACTGAACCAATTTTCGAACAACAAAAAGTCTTACTTGTAGCACTTTTTGATTCATATAAAGATACCAACTTGTCCTACAAAGCCTTTTCAGATTTACAATTAACCACATGGTGGAAAATTAAACCATCAAGATACTAACGAATCAAAGAAACCGCTTTCTTGTCCATCTTCTTCCAACCCTCCTTTATATTTGAGGATCTCTTCTCATCATCGTCAATTGACTCATGAATATCATTGAGAAATAAAACATATTTCATCTTAGGTTTTGAAATACCTTAATTTTTTCCACTTGGAAGAGAAATCTTCGAGAAGGAAACTAAATATGATATCTCAACGATTATATAAATCCAAAATTACCCTTAGCCTTGCGATGATCTAGCTTTGATATCAATTTGTTAGAATTTTTATTGCGCAAAACCTAACAAAGGATAAAATTGTTATGGAAGTCTATCCCAAAATCTTATATCATCCAAGTACAGAGGGATAATATTGGATGAAAATTATAATATTCGAAGATAAACAATGGCGAAGACAGTTCTAAAACACAAAGCAATCAAGAGAGAAACACACAAGATTCCACCAAACAACCATTTATATTGATCCTCAAAAAATAATTGTTTACAATTAAGCCACTAAATAAAAGTAAACAAAACAAAAATAGAATTAATAACCTAATTGAGAAGGAGTCTTAATCTCTATAACAATAGTTCCTTAGTGTTTGGAAAAGAAGAATAAAAATGGAAGAAGAGAAAATACCAAATACTTTTTCATAATTTTCCACTCTCTTCTAGGCTCTATTTATAACATCAATTACCCAATGCCCAAAGTAATATTATATGACAAAAAATAAATTGATTAGCCAATTAAAAAGAGAAATAAACATAACCAAATATGCCTATTAATTGAGGGAAGCAAAATTTTCTCTTTTTTGCTTCTGTATATTTATTTCCTTCTATTTGTGATTTTTATTACCAAAATTTAACAATAATGACATACGAGGGAATTGTCGAATGACTTAGGGTTCCCTATCCCATGTTGGGCACTTCAAGGTCGGTTTACCTAGATCGTTGTTGTAGTGGGTCGTGCTGTTTCGAGTTAGGAATCATGGTTGGATTTGCAGCGAACTCTTAGTTGGACATTAAATTCTTTGCAAGGGAAAATTCGTGGAATGTGTATATGAATAAAAAATACTAACTCATCAACTTTTGGATTTGTTTTCAAGGTAATATTATACCTCATTTCAGGATTTTGGACGTCATAGATGTTAAACACGTCCATACCTTTTCGTGTAATCATATTGGCAATTCCTTGCATCATTTATCACAATCATTATTTGTCATAATCACACTTAAACTTCACGTAACAAGTGATCTTTCCAAAATGTTGTGGGTGCCAATGTCCATTGTCATATCTGACATTATTTTGATTCTATACAACTTATTGACGAGTTCAAGGTTATACTAAGGCCCCATTTTTTACGAAATGAAGGTGGCATTTGAACGGAGTATTCGAGTTGGAAAGTTGGTTAAATGGGAAATGCGTTTGGTGATGCAAACGAGGTATTTAAGTGAAGTATTTTAAATTTTAAATGTGATTTTAATTTAATTGATTCATAGTTAATTAGTTTTTTGTTTTCATTTTGTGGTATGCGTTTAGTAATTACACATGATAAGAAACAAATTACACAATTTCATTATAATAAACTAATACATTTTTAATTCAAATACATTTGAAAAACAAACTAAACTACTGACGATGATCACGACCACACAACAATTATAATTCTTATAATATAAAACTCGATACTTCTGCATCACCTAGTTTTCCAATGATTTCAAAGATTGTGGGTCGTTACGAAAAATTAACATAAGCTCCCACCATTCAACAACCAAAATAGGTGCCAGTAAAACATAACAACGTTGCACGACATTGTAGAAACGATCTGTACGCAAGATCGACCTTCCACCATTATACTTGCTCGAACTAGCATGGTTGGTATGCCTTCTGCAACTAGGTTGCCAAGTAAATGGAGTGTCGCTAGCTAACCAATCAGAGTAGTAACCCGTATTGGCAGCAGTAAAAGCCCGAGCGGGTGGTTAAGATGTATCGAATATTTGCAAGTCCTTTTTCCTATGCAGCCTTCAAAAGTTGATCCAGCTGTCTGAATTTGAAAACGATCTCTTTTCTGAATCTTTTGAATTTTTGTGCAGCTGTATTCCACCACTCCTTAAGATATCCATACCCTGAAATCCAAATCCGTCCTTTAAGCTACAATATTCTGTCCTACTTAATCAAAGTACGTTTAGAGTTGTCACATTTTTTTTATTTGTGCATGAGACCAGCTCAGATCCAATGGTCATTAAATGCGTTTGTGACTATCGCAAAAACGAGCTGACAGAACTCCTTCTTTTCGTTAAGAAATCCACACACAAGTCTACGAAGAGTTCATTCTTTTCGAACGTTCATAAAGCAATCGGCGGAGAGGAAGCAGAAGCATCAGATTTGCATGACATTTTGAAAAATGAAAAATTATAAAAATAAAAAAACATATGTTATATATAGAACAAAATAAACATGAAATCGTAAAAATTTAGCCGAGATGATGAGTGGTTTGTTATGTAGATTGAAGAAAATTTGGTTTTGGGGTGCAGAGATGGAAGAGAGGAGGATGGAATAAAGAGAAGTAAGGAGGTTGGGAAAAAGTGGAAGCCCTTATTAGAAAATGGCATGAAGCACCCGAAGATGTTTGATTTTCCACCTATTCTTTCAATGGTCCAAATACCCAGTTTGAAAAGTTGGGACATGATCAGACATGGCCGACGCATAGTTAACGTTGACGGGACATATTCCAGCCTTCTTTATAAGGATCCGAACAAAGTAGTTATGTTCATATATGAAATAACGTCTTTACATTCATATACGTTTCAAATTATTCCTACCCGAACATATTTTTAATAATAGTTGTAATACCTTTGGTGTTACACTTTTTTGGTATCAATATGAACTGCAAAAAATACCCTTTTATAAATATTATTAATATTAATATCACTCAAAAATTGAATCTAACATATAATTTTCTTTTTCCAATTCAAAACGCTCATCTAGATATTATTAAAATTTGAATATTACTTAAAAATAGGATCTAACAAATAAACTTTTGTTTCAAAGTCGTTCTTTATTAATTTGACTAAATATTTATGCAAATCATATTTTTCCAAATGGTTTAAAATATAAAATTTGTAAAAAAACAATTTGCGCACGAAGTGCATACCATCATCAAGTGCGAAGCACGTGCCGCAACACTTCTTTGATAATAGTTATAACAGCTTCGGTGTCATGATTTTTTGGTATCAGTCTGAACTACCAAAAATGCCCTATATATATGTAATCAAATTTAATCACTTAAAAATAGGATCTAATGTTAAACTTCTTTTACAAATTCAAACGTCCATAAAAGTAGGATCTAACAATAAAACATGTTTTACAAATTCAAAACGCTTCTAAACATATTATCTAAAATTAAAATTCCTTTATAAATGCAGAATACTTCTTTACATATACACAAATCTTGATATCCGTTGAAAATAAAAAATCATTTTTGACCGATTTAAACAAATATACAATTTATATGGAAAATAATTCACTCGCATAGCGCGTGCCATGACACAAGTCATCAAACTACTCTACTTTCATATGGCACATTTGATGTCAATGTCGGTAACACTACAAGAACGACACCTGATAACGACGGCTTTTAGCCGTCGTCGGCCGTCGCTAAAAGCCGTCGCTAAAAGCCGTCGCTAAAATCCGCTTCTATTTACCTCGTCGTCCAATAGAATTGCGACGGCTTTAGCGACGTCTTCGTCACATAAATAGCGATGGCTCGCGACTGCAATTGTGCCATGTGGAAATTTTCCAACGTCCAAATGCCGTCGCTAGCCGTCGCTAATCTGAACAAAATAGCCGTCGCTAGCCGTCGCTAATCTGAACAAAATGGCCGTCGCTAATCTGAACATAATGACCGTCGCCAACCGTCGCTATACTGAACAAATTTCTGTGCACTTGCACACCCCATATACACTTCAAACAATAACCATTAAATACCATCATCATAGCCACTATACACTATATTCATCAACTATAACCATCATATATCCATCATATAACATCACTATACATTCAACCTATATAAAATTCAACAAAACCAAACAAAATCATGTACAATACCAACAACAATACATATCATTCAACCAATATAGTTCATCAAAATGTGTACATAGTTTCCCAACCAAAATGTGTGCATAGTTCTCCAACCACAACTACAAACCGTTAACCCAAACAAACCGTTAACACAACTACAAGTCATCAAAATATGTACATAATATCCCAAAATATATATACACCAAACCAACCAAAGTATGTATATACTAAACTGAAACATGAGCAAACAAGCATACCTACTCCTCACCATCGCTGCCATCCTCTCCAGGCATCCTCCCATGCTGTTGCAAATAACCTGCAATCCGCTCATCCAGCTGTTGCTCGAAGAAACTCTTCCTCCAATCATTTATTTCATCCACTGTTTGCCTCAATTGAGCAATCTCCTCTTCTTGCTGGGACCTCCTGTATGCACTCTGCAATCTCATCGCCTGTAAAATAGTTCATAATTATTTATATATTAGTACATATATATAATATTATAAAAAATATTTAACTATTCATATGCATGTGTAAATTTATATATTAGTACATGTCAAAATTTACCTCCAGATTTACATAGCTATACCGCACATTGGTCCGAGAAGGCGGGTCAATAATAGCATCCCAGATATTGTTCGCCTCCTCCAGCGTAAGCTCTTCCCGACCAGTGGACTGTGCTACCCGAGCCCGCTCAGCTTCGTACCTCTCCTGCGATTACAAACAATTGTTTTACACGATAAAAACTGCATTTCAAGTTTTTGAAAATAAAATAAGACAAAATATTGTTATTAACAATAAATTAGTTTACCATTACGGATTGGGATTTGTCATCCGTCCACTCGTACGAAACATTGCATTCTTCATCAGTCCTCTCCACTGCATGCATTACCTTGAACAACTCGGCCATAGTGGGCTCGCGGTCTGAAAATATATAAATATTAATGCTACTCTGATTAAAAAATATTTTAATAAAATGTAAACACAGTTTATAAATTTAACTACCAGCTCTCTCTTATGCTCCTGGAAAGATTTGGAGCCACCACGGTGCAATGCTGGATTTTTATTCCTGTTAGCCCGGTTCCGCGCAGATAATTTCTACAAATTAATATAAATTATCACGTATATATCTTACGAGATTTATATTAGATTTAAATAACAAAACAAACATATGTTACTTACTTTTGCTGGCGGAGTGTCCCACAGCCGAAGAAATTCAGCCCATACACGGTCACCCATCCAGTTCGGCTTTTCGCCTGAATTCTTAGCCTTGGACAATGTATCCCTGTAATTTTTCCTCATTCTTTTGTTCCAGTGATTTAAGAAAACGTCCATGTCATCAGGGTCAACGCGGAATGCAGCCTGTAAATTAAAATTATTTTATGTTATATATATTATATTAGTTTACATCTGAAATTCAAACTACTACTTACAAGTAAATCGGCCTGTATTGCGTTCTTGACATGAATGGGGATGTCGTCCCAGCGAGGCCAACAACCATCCATCCGGCTCTGAAAAGCCTTCCTCGAAACCTGTAGAATATAATCTGCTGGCTCCACCTCAAAGCCCCTGCAAAAGTTATGATATACATGTTTAGTGGATTTTAAAACTTATACTTTAAATAAAATTGATACTTACCCGGCACTTTTCAGAACAACTTCTGCCATCGGACGTAAGTCCGGTGTAGTGCCACTACCACCTGCACCGGGAGATGGTTGTGGCATGCCTGTCATACTTCATCTCCTGCCAGACATATCTACTATAGAAAAACAATATCTTCACAGAACAATTATAGAAATTCACTACTACATAGCATGTTTCAATCACTTTCACCGAAACAATTATAAAAATTTACTAGTACAAAACATGAATAAAAATTAAATAAATGATCATCACAGAACAATAATAGAAATTCACTACTACATAGCATGTTTCAATCACTTCCACAGAACAATTATAAAAAATTACTAGTACAAAACATGGATAAAAATTAACTAAATGATCATCACAGAACAATTACAGAAATTTACTATTACATAGCCTGTTTCAATCACTATCACATAACAATTATATCAATAACGATCAGTCTTCATCGTTTTCTGATTCAGACTCAGTCTCGTATTCTATCTCATTTTCTTCGGTACTTTCGAATGCATAAAATAAGACGTTCAATTCATCATTCAAAGGCCCTACATCAATATCATCAGTTATTATTATTTCTGTATTTGGTTCAAGATTGGCTTGACATGCTGCTTCATCTGCAATATTATTTCCATCAAACGTAAACCTTGGTTTTATTTTGAAAACAGCAGACCAATCCGCTTTATCTCTTTTCAAAGATGGATACAGAGCAAAATAAACTTGTAACGCTTGCTTGCCTAATACAAAAGGATCGTGCTTATAGTAGTGTGATGTATGCCTTATTTCAATAAGTTTATACTCTTTATGCACGTTGATTCCGGAACCAGGAACGTTACTGAACCAGTTGCACTTAAATAAAAAAACCTTTTCTAAAGGTTCAGCATAATATGTCAACTCTAGAATCTGTGTTAAGACGCCGTAAATTTTTTTAAAATGCTCATCTGGATCATCACTGCCTTTGATAAATACCCCACTTTTATGTGTTAATTTTCCAGCCCCGTAATCTTTCGTGTTGAACTTAAACCCATGGACGAAGAATATTGGATAAGTCTTCACATTTCTTTTCGGTCCAATCGCAAGATGTCTTAAGCCTTCATCAACGACACAGTTTCTTAGCTCATAAACATAGTTCAAAAACCATTTGGCAAATTCTTTACTGAGATCGCCAGATGGATACTGTGATTCATAGATACTGCATATATGTAATATGTGTTATAATTATTATGTACGTATAAGTAAATTACAAGTGAATTAATTATTACCTGACAAATGGTGCGACTTCGACACAACTTAAAAGAACATACGTGTGTGCTACATGGTGGTCTCTATCGTCCAACCATATTTCCACACATTTTCCACCAGGTCTACCATATTGTCTAAGAACAGATAACATTGTTTGAGAAGAATTTTGTTCAATGACTTCCTCATTTCGAGGAACAGTTACAAACGATAAGTTCACATCGTCCTTGAAGTAGTGAGAGAAAAAATGAGGCTTCTTCTTCAAGATACGATTTGCATATCGAACCCTCAACTCGGGCTTTTTGTCGAATCTTCTTCTTCAGATGATTCAAGTACCTATTAAGATATTTATTACATATTTAGATATACAAATTTGAATTTGAAATTGACATGAACATTGCACATGTTAATTTACCTCTCAAACGGATACATCCATCCATATTGCACAGGACCTCGAAGAAGTGCTTGGGATGGAAGATGAATAGGTAAATGCTCCATTACGTTAAAGAAACCAGACGGTAGTATTTTCTCCAGTTTGCATAGCAATATGGGTATTTCTACTTCAAGTTTACGTATACGATCCACCTTTAATGTTGTCGAACAAAGCTGTTTATAAAACAAACATAACTCTGTTATAATGTTCCATACTTTTACGGGCAACAGTTCTTTGAAAGCCACGGGTAGTAAATATTCCATCATGATATGACAATCGAGACTTTTCATCCCACTCAGTTTACTATTTTTGAACTCAACACATCTACGAAGATTGGAAGAAATCCCATCGGAAAATCTTAATTCTTCCACCCACTTTAGCACGAGTTTTACTTGCTTATTGTCTAGCTCATAGATGCTTTCGGTTTTTTATTGTCATTAGGCTTCATATGAAGTTTCGGGCGCTTACAATAGTTTGCTGTTTCAAGCCTTGAATTCAAATCGTCCTTGGTTTTGCCCTTTACATTCAAAATTGTATTAAACAGATTATCAAACACGTTCTTTTCGTTGTGCATCACGTCAATATTATGTCAGAGTAAGAGATCTTTCCAATATGGTAACTCCCAAAATATACTTTGTTTGCACCAATTATGAATGTCTGACTTTCCTGGGATTTCAGTCTGGACTGCAGTTTTATGTATTTTTGGATAGTCCCTTACAATTTCGTATATTTCCTCGCCTGACCAAATCTTGGGTGGTTTCAAATTCTCTTCTCTGTTAGCTATGAAAATTTTCTTATCTCTTCTAAAGGTATGATTGGGATGAAGAAAACACCGATGACAATCAAAGCACGAAACTTTCTTCCCATATCGTAACGAAAATGCTTGTGTTTCTTCTATACAATAAGGGCATGCTAGATGACCGGCCGTACTCCAACCAGAAAGCATCCCGTATGCAGGAAAATCATTAATATTCCATAACAAAGAAGCAAATAACCGATTTTTTTTTCGTTGATACATCGTAAGTTTCGACTCATTCATTCCACAGTTTCTTCAACTCTTCGATCAATGGTTGTAAATAAACATCAATTCCTTGGGTTGGATCATGAGGGCCGGGAACGACGGTGGTGAGAAACATATATGGTGTCTTCAAACATATCCATGGAGGTAAATTATACGGAGTAACGATAATTGGCCAGGATGAATATTTACTACCAAACTGTGAAAATGGTGAAAATCCATCCGTACATAAACCAAGTCTGACATTACGGCTTTCCGCAGCAAATGCGGGATAAGTCTTATCGAAATATTTCCATACTTTCTCATTGAATGGATGTATCAAAGTTCCTTCTTCCGCTTTTCTCATACTATGCCATCGCATATGACAGGCCGTAGCAGAAGATGCATATAACCTTTGAAGTCTGGGAGTGATGGGTAAATAATGCATTCTCCTGTACGGGACTTCTTTCCCTTTCTTCTTTCTTGGTTTGTATCTTTCTTCGTTACATATTTTGCATTTTCTGAGGTCAACGTCGTCTTTCTAATACAACATGCAACCTTTCACACATGCATTTGTCTTCTCGTACGGTAGACCGAAAGCGGACATCAATTTTTTTACTTTATAATGACTATCGCACATCAGATTATTGGGTGGCATGTGCCGTTTTGCAGCTTGTACAACTGCTGTAAATGCAACTTCCGTAAAGTTGAATTTTGATTTTATAGTTATGTATTCGGCGGTTACTGAAAGTTCGGTTTCGCTTTTACATCCGTCCCACAACGGCCTCTTAGCAGAATCCAACAAATCGTATATTTTTTAGCTCCCGCTGTCGGTTCTTCTTCGACATTTTCGTCTTCATCGACAGCTTCAGTTGTAGGAAACATTGATTGTGCTGCATCATCCACCATATTTTCTATAGGATTCGTCATCATATTAGCGTCCTCTAACACTTCAGTAATAGGTGTAGGTTCAACAAGTTCTCCATGACGATCCCAGAAATAATAATCAGACACGAAACCATATTGGTACAAATGTACTTCAACTATATCTGGTTTCCAATGCTTCAAATGTTGGCACTTACTACACGGACAATGAATTTCTGTGCTGTTTCAGTTATTAGATTTAGCAAATCTAATAAATTCGTGTACACCGTTGTAGAAATCTTGCTTTATTGATCCCTTCTTTCCAGTTCTGACTTCATACATCCAAGTACGGTCGAGAAAATAATTGAACATTTTTCCTGATTTGAAAATTATGTTAGACAATTTAAATCATTAATTTTCAACCATTCTCCATTGTAAACAGTTCATCATTGCAGAAAATTCCAAATAAAAACTTCACTTTATTTTTTTATTTTTTGGTATTTTGGTTTTTACTTCGGTGGTTAGTCATCCTACTTCCCATTACAAACACAATAATGTAATTACATTTTATAAATCATTTCAGATTAAACGGTTCAACAAAATTTCGGCAGCACTTCCCTTCTGTTCCCTGTATCGTACACAAATGCGTGTACACAGGGAACGTAAAGGAAGTGCTGTTGAAATTTTGTAACCGTTTAAAATGAAATGATTTATAATATGTAATTACTTTATTGTGTTTGTAACTTGTCCAATATAGGGACAAATTTGACAAATATTGTATCAGATGAATATAAATGTCCGTTTTGCTACAAAATGAACATCCATATAACGATCATATACAACACTTGCCAGATGGGGCCAATGCCAATCTAAGGGATAAAAAAATTTCTTTAAATTTTATCAAATATTGTTGTTCTTTTCAAATTTTGACAATGTTTCAACTATTTAAATTTTATTTCAACATTCAGTTAACAATTTTAGTTCAATATTCATTTCTTTATTTTTTTACGACATAGATTTTAGCAGAATATTTTTTGTTGTTACATTCGTTTCTTAATTTATTTACAAAATCGATTTTAGTACAACATCAGTTGTGTTTAAAGTCATTTCCTATTTTTTTTTTTTAAAATTAGATGTTTGCAGAATTTTTAATGTGTTCTCATATTCATTTATTAATTTTTTGTATAAACTTTATTTTTGAACAATATATACAACCTTTTGCATTTTGTCCGTCGCTAGCCGTCGCTAGCCATCGCTAAAATTATTAAAATGGCCGTCCCTAGCCGTCGCTAAATCAACAAGATAAATAGAAGAATTATCAATGAAAATAATTATAAAACAACAAAATCTAATTATTAAATAGATAATTAAAAAACAATAAAAATCTAATTATTAAATAAAAATTTGTCAATTTAAATTCACTTAACAACTTAAATTTGTAACTTATCAATTTCATAAACTATGAAATACTTTCAGGTAAATTTATCAATAACCAAGTTAATCATTAATATACACTAATTTTTCATCTAACACAACTAACCATGTTAATCGCCAACACAAATTATCTACATCAACCATTTATTCAACTTCATGATAAACTAATTAATCTAATACATGATTTAACTTCATGATAATAAACTAATTAATCTACCAAATCAACATACAACACTACAAATACCTAATTTAACAACAAATGCTAATTTAATTAAGGTTTAAACTAAACCTAAAAACATCAAATTTACATTCAAACTAGATATTAGAAGCATACCTAGGCGAATTTGGGTGATTTGGAGGCGACGGAAGGCGGGGCGTCAGTTGTGGTGAGGGGGGGGGGTCGGTGGATTGGGAAGGAGGGTTTATTTTTTGGTAGGATGAATGAAAGTTCTGCTCGCGGGAAGAGGATCTATATATTTCGTATAGCGACGACTAGCGAAGGCCGCATTTTTTAGCCGTCGCTAGGTTCCATCGCTATCTTAGCCGTTTCTAACAGTGTAACATTAAAACAAGAAGACCCATTTAACCCCAATGTTGGTATCATTAAACCTGATAGCAAATACAAGTCAAGAACTTAAAAATAGTATCAATATATTTATGTTCTGGCTAATCATAAAATTGTACAACAATATAACGGTGGAAAACGACCGTATAATTACAAAATTTATGAAAAAAAATAATATGGTTAAATTACTTTTTCTATGATTAGTTAAATATCACATGATAACAAGTTAAAAATTAATAAAAATGAAGAAATTTAAAAAGAAATTTGTAGAGAAAACATAGTATATCGCTAGAGAGATTTAAAACGATGTGTTAAAATTATATTTCTTATTTATTTTGCTTCACACAATTTGATTTAGCAAACCCATAGTAGATAAACTTTTATAATAGTCGGTTTCTATTCAGCTTATGTGTTAGTGCATTTCTATTGTATTTGCTTTCAGACTCTAATATGTTGTATTTTTTTTGAGACTACGTGTGTAGTAGCTTTATGAACTACCATGGTTATTTTATTTCTGCTGCGAGTTATTCTGATATTCTATGTCTGTGATTCTGTGATTGGTTTTATTTACTTCAAATTATATTAACAATCTGTTGATATTCTATGTCTGTGATTCTTGATTGGTTTTATTTGCTTCAAATTATATTAACAATCTGTTGTTTTGAATTATTCAAGTCCGATATGTGTGGTTTTATTATCAATTTAAATGGTCTAAAATAGTGGGTCGTTACATGTTTTATAATTAGCTTTCGAAGAAGGTTGTCATGTTGGGCTAAAGTGTTTGCCATCGAAGGAGTACGTTTGTCTTTTAAATAATTTCTTCCGAAAGGAAAGGTTCCCCTCTGTCGAAACCATGCCGCTAATCTCCATTTCAACTGCATTGAAATCATCTGTATTGTCGAAGGGGTTATTTCTATTTAAATTAAGCCTTTTTCCTGAATGCTTTCGAAGGGGTTGAGGGTTTCGAAGGTGATGAAGTTGAAAGGGCGTTTTGACTCTGTCCTTCGAAGTATTGATTTTCTAAAGTCTTTTGCTTTCGACTAAGATGGTTCCAAAACCATCAATTTTTTCCATAAACTAATTTATGTTGGTTTCGAAAGAGATACTTTTATATATACGTATGTTGACGCAAATGATTTTTAAAGAGTAAACCCAATGCTTTTGAAAGGGGTACTTTCATTTGTTTCGAAGCTCTATATTTTTAAAAGATGATTTGATGCCAATATAATAGGTTTCGAAAGAGAATGTTTGTTAAGGGCTTCAAAAGGTATGTGTTCAATGTTTTGAAAAGAGATCTTTGCTTTCGAAAGGAGGCTATTTAGAGGATTCAAAAGAGATGTTTTTGATTTCAAGACATAAACTCAATCTCAATTTAAAGTAATAATCATGGCATAAATAAAGATTTTAAAATGTTATTCACTTTGTTATCAACCCATAACTATATTTTGATGAAAATGCAGAATAACCAGTTAGGTTGACCCAGTAGGGAATATAACTTGAGAGATGTTAAATTTTTTATTAAAGATATTGGAAGTGGCCAATAGGTTCATAGTCGCCCATGAAAACTATGACATTAACAGGGGCCAATAGGTACATAGTAAGCCCATGAAAACTATGATTTGATACTGGTAGGGGCTAGTTGGTTTGTAAGTAGCTCATGAAAACTATATCCGGATTAAGATATTGACAGTCAGCCATTTAGTTCATAGTTAGCCCACGAAAATTAGGATAGGTAATAAGATGTTGGAGTTACCAATAAGTTCTTAGTGATCCCATGAAAACTATTAATTGGATAGATAGTCCTTGACATTTAACAGGTTAATAGTAACCCTAGAAACTATAATTGAGACAGATAGTCAGAATGTATGAGAAGAGAAATCCAGAATTGATTTAATTGTTTTGCATATCATCATAAATTTTAAATATTATGTTTTTAACCATTGTAGATGCAGGAGCACAATATATGGTTTTATTTATATTTTAGGATACTAGTGAGGGAAAACCCATTCTGCTAAGCAGCATGGTCTCACTATATATCAAAATGGGTTGAAATGGTAAATTATTATTCGTACTAGGCTTTTTGTCTGACTTGAAGTTTTTGTTTTCCCCTTAAACTCTCGGGTACTCAATTGATTTTGAATAGGCTAAGAGTTAAGGTTTCCAGGTTTTCTTTTAGCCAAATATAGCTTCCAAGGATATATAGGAGGCAAACTTGTTATTACAGTTTTTTTTATTTCCGTTGTGTATTTTGTTTGTAATGGTAAATTGTTTTCTTGCCTATCTGTATACTCTGATCTACCAAGGGGGCATTTTTATATGTCGCTCTTGCCGTATTTTGTATTAACTATATGTTATATGAACGTGGTTTATGAATTGGGATTATGTAATCAATTTGGAATATTTTAAAATGGAATGTGGAATTTGTTTTGCTGTTTAATTTTTTTTCCATATCTTGTGTTTATGTGTATCAATGTATCTAATATCGCCGTGTTTTGTCGCTGAGGATTAATATCTATGGATGACTGTAGCATCCATAGTCATTAGTTTTAGGCTTCCAAATATAGAGATGTTACAAGTTGGTATTATAGCATTGGTTTATGAGACTTTAAAAGAAACTTAAACCTAAAAGATTTTCCAAACATAATCCAATAAATTAGATAATAAGATTGGGGTTTGGGTTAATGCAATAGTAACGTACTTTTATTTTCTATATATATAATTATAATATAAGTACGTATACCCCACTCTCTTATACCGTTCTTATGTATTTTACTAAGGCTCATATGTAGATTTACGAGAAAGGAGATATGGAAGCCGGAAACAGAAGAGGAAATCTCGGTGGAGGAAGCAACACAACAATGGGAATGCTCGACCCACTATCAGGAGATAGGTCGACCCGCTAATGCTAGTAACCAAAATGCTTATGCCAATATGGGTTTTGGAAATCCACCAGTAGACATGGGAGCGATCTATCATTTCTTGACCAGTTTGGTGCAAGATGGTGCTACCGCTGGAGTTGCTGGAAATGGAGGAGGAGCTTATCATATGGCCCCAATTGGGGATATTTCTTTTTTGAGTAGAGATTACACCAGTTTGGGTGAAAACGACGAGTGCCGTTGAATCTCAGAATTGGTTGTTGCATTATAAGCATATAATTACCGATTTAGGTTCGAATGATGGGCAAATGAGGAGATTGACCTCTAGTCAGTTGTAGGGGTCAGCACATCATTGGTGGAATAGTGTCATTGCTGGGGTTCTGAAAGAGCAGTTAACTTGGAATGATTTTAAGATGAGATTTGAGGAGAAGTTTGTATCTGAGTTTGCTAAGTCTAAGCCGATGAGGAAATTTACGAATTTCGTACAAGGAGAGATGTGAGTTGTGGAGTATGCTACTAAGTTTGAAGAGCTGTCTAGATATGGTTATGCTATTATAGATACTGACATCAAAAGGAATGAGAAGTTTATTCGGAGTCTGAGGCCTGAGCTTGCTAGGATGACCATGACATATGTCTACGATCCTTGCAATATTGTGGTAGAGATAGCTATTCGCCATGAGGAGTTGCTTGATGATTTAGCTAAAGAGAAGTCGGTGGAAACCCAGGGCTCTCAAGGAAAGAAGAGGAAATTCTTTAGAAATAAAGGGAACCAGAAGGGAGATACTGCCAAGAAGTCAAAGGCTGAGGTTGTTTGCTGTAAGTGTGATACGAAGGGTCACTTTGCTAATGAATGCCGGTCAGGAAATGAAAGGAATGTTGCAGTTAAGAAGAATGTGAAATGCTTCAACTATGATCAAGTTGGGGATTACAAGAATTAGTATCCAGAGCCGGTTAGGGAGGACAAAGCAATTTTTTTCTGTAGGACTTGTTAGGACTACTAAAGCAGATAAGGCAAAGACTATGATGGAAAGTATGCTTTTGATTCAAAGTATTTCAGTTAGAGTACTTTTTGATATCAGTGCATCACGTTCATTTATATCTTAGTGTTTGGTTAATAGATTATGTCTAGAAGCCACCTACCTTGTTACTTCCTTAAGGGTTGTGAATCCAATAGGAGGATATGCAACTCAAGGGTTAAGATGTGATCAGTTAAAACTTGTCTTATTAGGTCATAAGTTTGCATGGAGTCGTATGTTGTTGATTTCGTAGATTTTGGGATCATTTTGGGTATGGATTGGTTGAGTAGGTATGAGGCTAGAATATTTTGTCTGGATAGAGAAATATGACTGAGACGCCCAGATAGTCATAATCGAGTGATATTCTTAGTAGAGAATACTGACCGGAGTGTTAGTGTTATGCTTAATGCTATAGTGGTAGGAAATGAGCTAATTCAGGTTCGAGTAGCAAGATAATTTATAGATGTTTTTGAGACAGTCACTGGA
This sequence comes from Allium cepa, assembly GCA_030765085.1. Taxonomy (NCBI): domain Eukaryota; kingdom Viridiplantae; phylum Streptophyta; class Magnoliopsida; order Asparagales; family Amaryllidaceae; genus Allium; species Allium cepa. The sequence continues at coordinate 563,018,241 of CM060932.1, forward strand.
CTACCCCCGAAAAGTGCTGTTGAGTTTTGAGTAGATCTTATGACAGAAGCTAAACCTATAAGCAGACCACATATGTAACAACCAGGTATTTTCAACCATTCGCATCCATTATAAGTGCATAGGTAGACACTCATGCCAGAATTGAATTGCTCAAAATACCGCGTTGCAAATAAAATTTTGGCAAACCTCAGAATATACAGTAAATAAAATCACAGATCACAGACACAGAGTATATAATAATGCAGCGGAAGTAAAAGAGGAGATAGTAGTTCATGAAGCTACTATATAAATTATAAGATACATCAGAGTTAAATAAGATACAACAGAAGAGTAACAGGATACATCAGGTACAAATCAGATGCATCACTGAACCACTGGATACTGAAACAAATAGATGGCTGGATCTTCAAGGAAAGCTCCGACGCCGAAGGTGAATCTTGAATGCTAACTCAATCAGTCTGACCCGAGCGTAAAGCAAAACACAAAACCCTCAAGTCAGGACATAAATACTTATAAACTTTAAATCAACTCAAGTGAACAGTAACAAAATGCATCAGTAACTTAAAGGATGCTTGGGACCGCCCATCCTCTAAGGATCCGTTAAACTATTTACTATGTAGTAATATACGCTATATATGGTAGTGTCTAATCAGTAAAGTATAATCATATAGAAAATAGCGTTAAGGAGATGGTGAACCTTAACGCGGTCGGATCTTTAAAACCAAAATCGTAGTGGGCTCGATATAAGGATATGACACGGCACGCAAGGAAATGCCAGGGTGGACACACCGTTTGCACTCCCGGACCGGTGGTGACGGCAAGCCAGCAGCTTCCGCCCACCTTGAACAATACCCCCGAATCAAAATGGCGCCACCGAATCGAATCACAACAATAATAGAATAATTTCCGATGGAGCATGCTCGATGAAAGGGTGCGACCCTTTGTGTAGCCCGGTGTAGCTCCTGTTTTAGTCATATATGCCAACTCACGGGAGTTGGGTCCACGTAACATACCTCGAGAACGTCGCCACCATCCTACTTCAATCTGGAATCTCCACCGCGTACACGGTTGTTAAAGTGGTTTTCGGTATTTTCCGGCTATAAGACAATATCCGATCCCGATCTCTTTAACAACCAATCGTTATTATAACCCATGGATATTTATTTAAAATAATTTATACTTTCAAGACCAAAATATCATACTCATTTCAAAACAGTATCACAATTGTATCATTTCCATTTCAAAAATAATTCAATATTATATCATTCAAATAAAACCCAAATTTTCAAATCATTGAATATTTCTTTAAATTTAATAAACTTGAAATATTCCTTTAAATTATCATAGCATTTTGGAAATGTTACCTTAAGGAATCATAGCATTTTTGGAATGTACTACTTTCCACTTTACATTGTATATAATTCAAAGTATTGATAAGCTTAAAATTTTAACATGTCAATTTATCATAGCCTTATAGTTAAATAAACTTTCTTACTGTAATATACAATTTAAACCGAAATTCTTATGTTAAGTTAAAAGCACCTTATTAACTTACATTATTATTAAAATAAAGAAAATTTATTATTTTAATCATTTAAAGTATGCCATTCACATAAATTAAAACTTGCTTATCAAATGTACGTTATCAACTTACATTTTATTATTACAGTAAGTAACATTTATCATTTTAATCAATTTAAAATACACCATTACATTGATTAAATCTACGTGTCAAATGTACGTTTTAAATTTTATATTCCTATTACAATAATGAACATTTATTAATTAAATCAATACCACACTACTTAAAACTTTACATGTTTCTTTCTTAATTAAAACTTTACATGTTCTTACATTAATTAAAACTTTCATGTTCTCTCATTAATTAGGACTTTACACGTTTCTTTCATTAATTAAAAACTTTTACGTTTCTTTTATAAATTAAAACTTATACCTTTCTTTCATTAATTAGGAATTTACATGTTCCTAGCATTAATTAGAACATCATACGTTCTTTCATTAATTAAAACCTATACGTTTCTTTCATAAATTAAAACCTATACGTTTCTTTCATAAATTAAAACCTATACGTTTCTTTCATAAATTAAAACCTATACGTTTCTTTCATTAATTAAAACCTAACATTTCAGATTTATATTACCATTTCACAAATTTAACTAAACTTCCAGTTTATTTAATTAACCTATACGTTTCTTTCATAAATTAAAACCTATACGTTTCTTTCATTAATTAAAACCTAACATTTCAGATTTATATTACCATTTCACAAATTTAACTAAACTTCCAGTTTATTTAATTAATTTTAACATTTTAGTTAAAACTCAAATTTCACATTTTCAAGTCAAGTTATATTTTAAAATTTCATTTTCAACAGTCATTTATTCAACCACTTAAATTTATAGAAAATCAATAATTCTTTAATAAATCACTTAAATTCAAATATAAATCAATTTATCATATTTGACATTTTCCAAATAAAATTAAAGTCCATTTTATTCATGTAACTTAAATATCATTTTTAGTCAAAATTCCAAATTTCAAACATAAGGTATATTTCAAAATCCAGTTAATCCATTCATAAATTACATTTTAACACATAGAAAAATCATAATTTATTTATTTTAAAACCTTTCAAAATCTATTTAAATCAAATTTCATAATTTTATATTTTTAAAATACTTAAAATATTCAAAGCACTTTATAGAATAACCACGGGTCTGTATATAGTTTTCTAACCTAGGTCAAGTGATACAGATATGTATCATTTCAATCCGCAGTTTAAAAGGTAAAAATCCGGGTTCTATCATTTCAAACCCGCAATCCCAAGTTTAAATAAATAAATAAAATAACTCAGGCCTATCATTTCAGCCCATAATGATTTTTATCCTAACAGGGAACTTGCAGTGCGATCATATATAGAAATAATATAAACAATGTCAATATCACAATATACAGTCATGTATCAGATGTCAGGTGAAAATTAACAGTTTTAACATGATAATAACATGGTAATAACACGGCATAGCATATCATATGATCATCATTAACTTGCATAAACATTTTACATTACTAAACACTTGTCATCAATCCACTTTTCATAAGTATAAATGTCAGAGTGAGAAAGACTCACTTTTTCAAGCTGAAGACCAAAACAACAAACACAAGTGCGATTCCAAAAGCACGACAAGCACGATATAGCATGACTTTTGATTTGAATGAATGGAGAGCCTTGATATTTGTCTTGTAAACAATAACCAAAACAAGACAATATACACATAAATATTCAACGCAAAACAATGTTGAAACAATGAAAATACGAAGCAACAAAGGAATAGATTACTTGACCTTGCTTTAACCATTCAAATGCTTGGCCTAGGAGGTTCTTGGGTTCCGCCACGATGATGATATAGCTCAGGTTTGGCACCATAACTCACGGCTAGAAGGAGTATGGAGTGGTAGGGTTATAACATGAAGCATACAATTGATCAAGGCAACATATATGAAGTTTTTGAGCACAACAAGGCTCGGCCTTGGGTCAAGTGGGGCTTGGCCATACTTTTACAGGTTTGGATAGTAGATGGAGGGGTGTGGGGAGGTCTGGAAAAGGTGGTGGTGGGGCCTATGGTGGTGGCCAAGGTTAAGTATGAAGGTGGTGAAGTAATAGCGGTGGCTAGGGCATTGTTTTGGACATTATTTGCAATTTTGTGGAGTTTTGTCACCAAGGGAGGTGTGGCCATGGATGGATCTGAAATGATGGCTGGAGATGATGCCAAGGAAGAGTGGTAGGGGATGGTGGAGAGTATGGTGGTGATGGTGGGTGGTAGAGGCCAAGCAATACACATGAGAAAACAAGGCAAAATATAAGAAAACAATGGAAAAAGAAGAGCAAAAAGAAGAGGAAAAGATGAGCCATTACCAAACCTTTCTAGCCATGAAAAATGAAGTGGAGAGGAATGTTTTCACGTGAAAATGAGGTAAGAAATGCACAGCTACAATAAAGAAAGGAACGGTCAAAGGAAATTAAATCTATTAATTGGAAAAGAAACGAAAGAAGAAACGTTAAAACGGTTTTACGTTTCTTTTCTTTCAAACCTTTTAAACTTCCTATATATATTCATATACATCTTAAATAACTGAAAACACTTATAAATTTTAGTTAGAATTCGAAAATATAACAGATAAACAAAATATTAATAATTAATTATTAATTTGATATGATTAAAATAAGAAAAATGGCATAGAAAAATGAAAACTAGACTTAGGAATTAGAAATAACTTCAATACACTTTGGAAAAAATTTCTTAAATTTAAATACATGTAAAATGAATAAAATAAAGTAAAACACAGCAAATAAAAGTGAGTGCATAAAATAAAAAAATAAATTTTAATTATATATAATTAAAATAAGAAAATGGCTTAAAATTGTAGACTAGGCTTTAAAATTAGAAATAAATCCAAATGAACTTTAGAAAATCTTCATGGACTTGTAAAATATTTATAACAAATAAAATTAAAAAAAATAAAAGTGCATTCACAAAAAAAAAATTTTTTTATTAAATATAATTTATATGAAGAAAATGGCAGAAAATTAGAAAACAGCCTTTAAAAATAGGAAATAAATACAGTAAATTTTGGAAAAATTCTATTATCATTTAAAAATATTTAAAAGTCAGAATATACATAGTAAAACATATTGTCACATATTAAAATAAAATATAACCAAGAAGAAGTAATTTATACAATTTAAAATAGTCATTGTTAAATAACCCTATATACGCACAATATTGTAAAGGGTATAACTTTCACAATTTACATCCAATTTCAACGAAACGAAAAGTGGTGTTCATAGAATTTTATGTACTTTCATAATAAAAGAAAAAAAATTTAAACTTTTAAAATTTTAAGTTGAAAGTCACAGTTTGACTAACTTGACCAAAATCAGCATTTCATGCAAATATTCAACTTACACAAGTTTGGAATTATAACTCATATAAAGATCAAGATTATATTTAAATAATAAATTTAATCATTTCAAATAAGTAAAATAAGTTTTTAAATCAAAATTTTACATTAAAAATAATTAAAATATACAATAAAATAATTACAAAATACAGGGTTGTTACACTCTCCCCCACTCAAAACTTTTCGTCCCCGAAAAGGAATGAGGTATGGAAGGGCACAGAAAAGATAGAGTGAAATATGATTAAGATAAGATGACAAGAAGATTGAAGTTATACCTGATAACTGTTGTTATAGGTAATTTTTACAAGGTGGAGGTGATCTTTCCAAGATTCTCCAAAATTAAGAACACAAGCACGAAAAGGTGGATTCAAAATGATTACCAAAGATCTATCAAAGATTATAGAAAGATGCCCATACCAATCTATAGCAGGATAAGGATGATATGGACAACCAAAAGATAGTTTGGAAAACAAAATAAGGAATTAGATTTGAAAGCATGGAAATTTCAACTTAAATAGAGAATAAATCTTTACACAAGTTAAATAAATCTTAACTACACCAAATTTCATTATCTTATTATCCAATCATCTTAAATTAACAATTTTTAAAACCATGGGTTTGAAAAATAATCATTTATTACACTCATATTGTACTTAATAAGTTTAATTCTTCTTTATTCCTAATTAAACTTAAATTTATTCCTCTCAATATATTCATCACTGATGTTAAATATACTTACACTTATTATAACTGCTTTATTTTATTCTTAGTTCTTCTAACGTTGTTTTATTGTAAGTTATTCAATTACCCTTTATTATTCTTTAACTCTTTTAATCGTTTTATAACTTAAAATTTAAGTGTATAGCATTTATTATAACCACTCAAATTTTATTTATACATCTTTTTTATATTGTATATTATCCAATTACATTTTTAACTTCTGAAATTTTGGTAAGTTATATTTGAATGCAATTGTATTATACAAATAAACCTTCCAATTAAATCATTTCATGCTTGATATTCATCCAAAATTTTGATAGACTGATTTTTTTTTTGGAATTATTCTTTGAAATAAAATTTAAGAATTAAATTTCCGATTTCTTCAAACCATTTAGAGACAAGTAATAGTATATATACATGTATAATATGTCAAATCAAATTTCAATCATATATCTATCTATATATATATTATAAATCAAGTCATATTTTAGAAATTCAAATCAATTTAATTTCCTAAAACAAAGCTGTAGCAAGACTACAGAACAGTCTCCTAACTTCGAAACTCGAAAATGAACGTCGATGATGTCGCGATCATCACCGAAGTTATTTTCCAGCGACAAAGAGAAAAGCACTAATTTTAAGCCTTTAAAAATTCTTTGAAAACAAATTCTATTCAAAATACTTTAAATAATATAACCTTTTAAAACTTTAAAACAAAGTTCAAAATAATCGGGATTTAAATCCTCAAATTCTTGTTTTAAATTCATTTCATTAAGTTCCATAAATTTACTTATATATCAAAATTTATTTCATTAACCAAATTTTTTTTTTATAAATATATTGTGTCCGTTTGTTCTGTCAAAGTGTTTTGGAAATCTTATCGATAGCGCTGATCAGACGTATCGATCAGAAACCCAACTCAACATCAACAACTCAAACAACACAATATATAAAACATTTTAAATTTTAAATACTAGTTTACAAATACACTATACATGAATAGATTTTCAAAGAAGGATAGAGATTCAATTTTTTTTTTTTGATTAACACAAATCAAAGGAGATTATGATTTAAAAATAAGTTGGAAACAAGGATGACATGATTAAATAACAGAATAGGAAGATGGATAAGCTTATATAAATCACGGGCAACCTTAACCGGGTCAACCGTGACTTAAAGAATAAGATCAATGTTGATTTTTCTAGGGTAAATCTGCATTCGACCTCAAGAGTTAGAGTTTGAAATAACAAAAGATATTAGCATCTAAACCAAGGATAGATAAGAATCTCTGGTGAATCGATGCTAATTGTAAAGCAGTTTTCCCCTTTTTTCAATTCAATTTGAAATTGGCGTAACCACCGACTCACTAGAAAGATCATTCGAAGCGGAGTTATGGAATGCTCTAGAGTCAAAAGAAGATGAATAGTCAGGGATACAAATGGATTTTGGAACTGTAGGGAATGTTCCAAAATTCAAAGGAATCGAGTCAAAAGGAAAAGATTCAACTCGAATGAAAGTGATTCTGTAATTACATCTACTCCATATGCTGAGTTTTGCCTAGAGCTACCAAAGCTCTGATACCAACTGTAACGACCAGGTATTTTCAACCATTTGCATCCATTATAAGTGCATAGGTAGACACTCATGCCAGAATTGAATTGCTCAAAATACCGCGTTGTAAATAAAATTTTGGCAAACCTCAAAATGTACAGTAAATAAAATCACAGATCACAGACACAGAGTATATAATAATGCAGCGGAAGTAAAAGAGGAGATAGTAGTTCATGAAGCTACTATATAAATTATAAGATACATCAGAGTTAAATAAGATACAACAGAAGAGTAACAGGATACATCAGGTACAAATCAGATGCATCACTGAACCACTGGATACTGAAACAAATAGATGGCTAGATCTTCAAGGAAAGCTCCAACGCCGAAGGTGAATCTTGAATGCTAACTCAATCAGTCTGACCCGAGCGTAAAGCAAAACACAAAACCCTCGAGTCGGGACATAAATACTTATAAACTGTAAATCAACTCAAGTGAACAGTAACAAAATGCATCAGTAACTTAAAGGTTGCTTGGGACCGCCCATCCTCTAAGGATCCATTAAACTATTTACTATGTAGTAATATACGCTATATACGGTAGTGTCTAATCAGTAAAGTATAATCATATAGAAAATAGCGTTAAGGGGATGGTGAACCTTAACACGGTCGGATCTTTAAAACCAAAATCGTAGTGGGCTCGATATAAGGATATGACACGACACGCAAGGAAATGCCAGGGTGGATACACCGTTTGCACTCCTGGACCGGTGGTGACGGCAAGCCAGCAGCTTCCGCCCACCTCGAACAATACCCCCGAATCAAAGTGGCGCCACCGAATCGAATCACAATAGTAATAGAATAGTTTTTGATGGAGTATGCTCGATGAAAGGGTGCGACCCTTTGTGTAGCCCGGTATAGCTCCTGTTTTAGTCATATATGCCAACTCACGGGAGTTGGGTCCACGTAACATACCTCGAGAACGTCGCCACCATCCTACTTCATTCTGGAATCTCCACCGCGTACACAGTTGTTAAAGTGGTTTTCGGTATTGTCCAGCTATAAGACAATATCTGATCCCGGTCTCTTTAACAACCAATCGTTATTATAACCCATGGATATTTATTTCAAATAATTTATACTTTCAAGACCAAAATATCATACTCATTTCAAAACAATATCACAATTGTATCATTTCCATTTCAAAAATAATTCAATATTATATCATTCAAATAAAACCCAAATTTTCAAATCATTGAATATTTCTTTAAATTTATTAAACTTGAAATATTCCTTTAAATTATCATAGCATTTTGGAAATGTTACCTTAAGGAATCATAGCATTTTTGGAATGTACTACCTTCCACTTTACATTGTATATAATTCAAAGTATTGATAAGCTTAAAATTTTAACATGTCAATTTATCATAGCCTTATAGTTAAATAAACTTTCTTACTGTAATATACAATTTAAACCGAAATTCTTATGTTAAGTTAAAAGCACCTTATTAACTTACATTATTATTACAATAAAGAAACTTTATTATTTTAATCATTTAAAGTATGCCATTCACATAAATTAAAACTTGCTTATCAAATGTAGGTTATCAACTTACATTTTATTATTACAGTAAGTAATATTTATTATTTTAATCAATTTAAAATACACCATTACATTGATTAAAATCTACGTGTCAAATGTACGTTTTAAATTTTATATTCCTATTACAATAATGAACATTTATTAATTAAATCAATACCACACTTCTTAAAACTTTACATGTTTCTTTCTTAATTAAAACTTTACATGTTCTTACATTAATTAAAACTTTCATGTTCTCTCATTAATTAGGACTTTACACGTTTCTTTCATTAATTAAAAACTTATACGTTTCTTTTATTAATTAAAACTTATACCTTTCTTTCATTAATTAGGAATTTACATGTTCCTATCATTAATTAGAACATCATACGTTTCTTTCATAAATTAAAACCTATACGTTTCTTTCATAAATTAAAACCTATACGTTTCTTTCATAAATTAAAACCTATACGTTTCTTTCATAAATTAAAACCTATACGTTTCTTTTATTAGATAAAACCTAACATTTCAGATTTATATTACCATTTCACAAATTTAACTAAACTTCCAGTTTATTTAATTGATTTTAACATCTTTAGTTAAAATTCAAATTTCACATTTTCAAGTCAAGTTATATTATAAAATTTCATTTTCAACAGTCATTTATTCAACCACTTAAATTTATAGAAAATCAATAATTCTTTAATAAATCACTTAAATTCAAATATAAATCAATTTATCATATTTACCATTTTCCAAATAAAATTAAAGTCCATTTTATTCATGTAACTTAAATATCATTTTTAGTCAAAATTCCATATTTCAAACATAAGTTATATTTCAAAATCCAGTTAATCCATTCATAAATTACATTTTAACACATAGAAAAATCATAATTTATTTATTTTAAAACCTTTCAAAATCTATTTAAATCAAATTTCATAATTTTATATTTTTAAAATACTTAAAATATTCAAAGCACTTTATAGAATAACCACGGGTCTGTATATAGTTTTCTAACCTAGGTCAAGTGATACAGATATGTATCATTTCAATCCGCAGTTTAAAAGGTAAAAATCTGGATTCTATCATTTCAAACCCACAATCCCAAGTTTAAATAAATAAATAAAATAACTCAGGCCTATCATTTCAGCCCATAATGATTTTTATCCTAACAGGGAACTTGCAGTGCGATCATATACAGAAATAATATAAACAATGTCAATATCACAATATACAGTCATGTATCAGATGTCAGGTGAAAATTAACAGTTTTAACATGATAATAACATGGTAATAACACGGCATAGCATATCATATGATCATCATTAACTTGCATAAACATTTTACATTACTAAACACTTGTCATCAATCCACTTTTCATAAGTATAAATGTCAGAGTGAGAAAGACTCACTTTTTCAAGCTGAAGACCAAAACAACAAACACAAGTGCGATTCCAAAAGCACGACAAGCACGATATAGCATGACTTTTGATTTGAATGAATGGAGATCCTTGATATTTGTCTTGTAAACAATAACCAAAACAAGACAATATACACATAAATATTCAACGCAAAACAATGTTGAAACAATGAAAATACGAAGCAACAAAGGAATAGATTACTTGACCTTGCTTTAACCATTCAAATGCTTGGCCTAGAAGGTTCTTGGGTCCAGCCACGATGAAGATATAGCTCAGGTTTGGCACCATAACTCACGGCTAGAAGGAGTATGGAGTGGTAGGGTTATAACATGAAGCATACAATTGATCAAGGCAACATATATGAAGTTTTTGAGCACAACAAGGCTCGGCCTTGGGTCAAGTGGGGCTTGGCCATACTTGTACAGGTTTGGAAATTAGATGGAGGGGTGTGGGGAGGTCTGGAAAAGGTGGTGATGGGGCCTATGGTGGTGGCCAAGGTTAAGTATGAAGGTGGTGAAGTAATAGTGGTGGCTAGGGCATTGTTTTGGACATTATTTGCAATTTTATGGAGTTTTGTCACCAAGGGAGGTGTGGCCATGGATGGATCTGAAATGATGGCTAGAGATGATCCAAGGAAGAGTGGTAGGGGATGGTGGAGAGTATGGTGGTGATGGTGGGTGGTAGAGGCCAAGCAATACACATGAGAAAACAAGGCAAAATATAAGAAAACAATGGAAAAAGAAGAGCAAAAAGAAGAGGAAAAGAGGAGCCGTTACCAAACCTTTCTAGCCGTGAAAAATGAAGTGGAGAGGAATGTTTTCACGTGAAAATGAGGTAAGAAATGCACAGCTACAATAAAGAAAGGAACGGTCAAAGGAAATTAAATCTATTAATTGGAAAAGAAACGGAAGAAGAAACGTTAAAACGGTTTTACGTTTCTTTTCTTTCAAACCTTTTAAACTTCCTATATATATTCATATACATCTTAAATAACTGAAAACACTTATAAATATTAGCTAGAATTCGAAAATATAACAGATAAACAAAATATTAATAATTAATTGTTAATTAGATATGATTAAAATAAGAAAAATGGCATAGAAAAATGAAAACTAGACTTAGGAATTAGAAATAACTTCAATACACTTTGGAAAAAATTTCTTAAATTTAAATACATGTAAAATGAATAAAATAAAGTAAAACACAGCAAATAAAAGTGAGTGCATAAAATAAAAAAATAAATTTTAATTATATATAATTAAAATAAGAAAATGGCTTAAAATTGTAGACTAGGCTTTAAAATTAGAAATAAATCCAAATGAACTTTAGAAAATCTTCATGGACTTGTAAAATATTTATAACAAATAAAATAACAAAAAATAAAAGTGCATTCAAAAAAAAAATTATTAAATATAATTTATATGAAGAAAATGGCAGAAAATTAGAAAACAGCCTTTAAAAATAGGAAATAAATACAGTAAATTTTGGAAAAATTCTATTATCATTTAAAAATATTAAAAGTCAAAATATACATAGTAAAACATATTATCACATATTAAAATAAAATATAACCAAGAAGAAGTAATTTATACAATTTAAAATAGTCATTGTTAAATAACCCTATATACGCACAATATTGTAAAGGGTATAACTTTCACAATTTACATCCAATTTCAACGAAACGAAAAGTGGTGTACTTAGAATTTTATGTACTTTCATAATAAAAGAAAAAAAAATTTAAACTTTTAAAATTTTAAGTTGAGAGTCACAGTTTGACTAACTTGACCAAAATCAGCATTTCGTGCAAATATTCAACTTACACAAGTTTGGAATTATAACTCATATAAAGATCAAGATTATATTTAAATAATAAATTTAATCATTTCAAATAAGTAAAATAAGTTTTTAAATCAAAATCTTACATTAAAAATAATTAAAATATACAATAAAATAATTACAAAATACAGGGTTGTTACAACATAGCAAGATGACACCAACTAATATGAAGGAATTGAAGGCGCAACTGGTGGATCTAGAAGGAAGGAGTTTTATTAGACCAAGCAGTTCGTCTTAGGGAGCAGCCACGATGTTCGTGAACAAACCAGATGGGTCACTAAGGATGTATATTAACTATCCTAAGTTAAGCGAAAGGACAATTAAGAATAAGTATCCTTTACCAAGAATAGATGATATTTTTGATCAGTTGAGTAGAGCCAGAGTGTTTTTCCAGTTGGATTTGGCAACAGGTTTCCATTAGTTAAGAGTGGCTGGGGACAATATTCATTTGACCGCATTTCAAACTAGATATGGTTCATATAAGTGGTTGGTGATGCCTTTTGGATTGCAAATGCACCTGCTTTTTACGTAGATTTGATGAACCGAGTTTTCCAAGAGTACTTGGATAGGTTTGTACTAGTATTTATAGATGACATTCTAGTATACTCTAAGGACGAGAGAGAACACGAAGTTCATCTTAGAGTGGTGCTTGAGACGCTAAAGCGGAATCAGCTAAAGGCGAAGTTTACCAAGTGTCATTTCTGAAAGAAAGAGGCAAAGTTTCTTGGTCACATGGTTTCAGAGAAAGGATTGTCAGTCGATCCAGATAAGATCGAAACTGTGAATAATTGGAAGAGACAAGAGACGGTGACTGTGATCAGGTGTTTTCTTGGACTTGCTGGCTACCACTCGAGACTCACTAAGGACCTTTCGTAGACAGCAACACCCTTAACTAAGCTAACCAAAAAGGAAGCGAGAATTGTTTGGTCGACAAATATGAGGTGGCATTCCTTGTGTTAAAGAATTTTTGACCAATGCACTAGTGTTAGTAGTTCCAGACGGAAACCAAGGTTGGTAGTGTATACAGATGTATGTGGAACTGGATTAAGAGCGGTATTAATGTAGAGTGGTATAGTCATTACCTACGCATCTAGGCAGCTCAGATTGCATGAAGTTAGATAACCTACTTCTGATTTGGAGTTGGCAGTTGTGATCTTCACATTGAAGATTTGGAGACATTAGCTCTTAGGGAAGAGATTTGAGTTATATACCAACCATAAGTCTTTACGGTATTTATTCCCTCAAAAGGAGTCAAATATGACATAGCAGAGGTGGTTGGAGTTTTTGGCTGCTTACGATTTTGGTATAGAGTATATACTAAGGAAGGTAAATAAGGTAGCAGATTCCCTTAGCAGGAAATATCATAATATGGTGTTAGCTATGTTGGTAAAGTGGAGAGATTTAGAAGCTTTAGTCAGTTGTAATGTGCAGTTAAGATCGATGCTGGTTCTAGCCAGAGTACCTCCAGGTTGTATTGTTTAGAAGCTCGACCTGTATTGATTGAGAAAATTTCTTTTAAACAGAAGGAGGATCTAGTATTAGCTTAAAGGATCAGAAGATTTGAGGTTGGAAAGGAGACCGATGATTTAAAGAATTTTAGCCTTGGATAGAGAGGATGGCTAAGAAAGAAGGAACGGTTGTGTGTTCCAAATGTTGAAGGCTTAAGGAATGAAGTTCTTGGAGAATGCGATCAATTCAAGTTTATGATTCATCCTGGAGGAACCAATATGTATCAGGATATGAAAACGAGCTTCTATTAGGAAGGCATGAAGAGGGATGTTGGCTTATGGCTTAGACTATGTGCAAACTGTCAACAAGTAAAAGCTGAATATTAGAAACCAAGTGGCTTACTACAGCCTTTTGAGATTTCAGTTTGGAAATGAGTTTCGATATCTATGGATTTTATAAACAGGTTGTCAAGGTCAAATAGAAGAAATGAAAGTATATGGGTTATATTAGACAGATTGAACAAGAGTTCCCATTTCATTTTGGTTAAGTCAACTAGAACGACACTTGTTTTAACTAAGTTTTTCTTAAAGAACATAGCTAGACTACGTGGAGTTCCTAGTAGTATAGTCGGTGACAGAGATGCTGTGTTCACTAGTGAATTCTGGAAAAGTCTACGGGAAGTATTGGGTACGAAGATTAATATGAGTACTCCATATCACCCTTAGGCAGATGGGCAGACAGAGAGGGTCAATATGGTACTCGAAGATTTATTGAGAGCTTGCGTATTAGACTTTGGTGGATCTTGGGAATATCACCTACATTTGGTTGAGTTTTTCTATAATAACAGTAATCAGACTAGTATAGCAATGGTTCCGTTTGAAGCTTTATATGGAAGACCATGCGAATCACCAGCATGTTGGTTAGAGACTAGAGACATATTAGTCTTAGGTCTAGATTTGGTTGGACAGGCTTTAGAAAAGATTGAGTTAATCCGAGGTAGGATGAAGGAAGCTCAGTCCAGATAGGAGAGTTATGCAGATAAGAGGCGTAAGGACTTAGAATTCTCAGTTGGAGATAACGTTTTCATCAAGGTATCACCTATGAAGATTGTGGTGGGATTTGGAAAATCAGGGAAGTTAGCCCTAAGATATGTAGGTCCATTTCAGGTTATAGAGTGGATTGGAAAGCTCGCATACAGAATAGAGTTGCCGAGCAGTTTGGTAGGTGTCCATAATGTGTTTCATGTATCTCATCTTCGTAAGTATGTGCATGATCCAGAGACTACCATTCCAACAGGATTGGATGACTTAGTGGTACAGCCTAATTTGACTTTTGTTAGATAACCAGTTTAGGTTGTAGCTAGTGATGAGAAATGATTAAGGAACGAGACAGTCATGTTGGTGAAAGTTCAATGAAGCAACAACAAGAAGGACCATACTTGGTAGAATGGAGGACAAGATTAGAGATACTTATCATAATCTGCTTTGAGGATATGTCTATATTTGGTTTATATAGATAGTAGCTAGTTACTTAGACTAGTATGGTCGTAAGAACATATAACAGATGATTGCTATGTTTAGTATTTAGTCCTTACTAAATTTCAAGGACAAAACTCCTTAAGAAGGGAGCCTGTGACATCCCTAATTTTTGATAATATTATTCGAAAAATTTAATTAGATAAATAAACCAAAATATCGATGATAATGAGATTGAGATTTGAATAAATACATAGTAGGGCCATGCTTATTAACAAAGCAAATGGGCTTTAAATTGGTTTAAATGTAATTTAATTTACATATGGGCATATTAGTAAATTAGCCAATTAATTATACACGGCTATAACTTCTTATTTTGTCCATTCATGTTCATTTCATTTCTCAAATAAAAATAAATGAAAAACCCTAATAGAGCCGACCATTAACAAAGGAGAAGAGGAATTTTAATCAAAAGCATGAGATCAAAAGATAGGGAGGATTAATCAACAACAAATCTTAAATTCTTTATCAAGTTAAGGTGAATAATAATCTTCTACCATCTATATTTTATTCTATAATTGTAAGGTTTCGGGTTTATGATTTAAATTCGTTTTTTGTAAAATGATTGATGATATGCTTGAGTTATATTATGATGATTTGTTTTAATTCATAAAACATGAATTTTGTACGATTTTAGTATAAAATCGAGATTATATGGTTTTAAAATTGCCATGGAAATTTTCTATGTTAAGTAAAACATGATTTTGGAGTTAAATTTTAATTTTTCATAATTTTCCAAGCTATATAAATTTTATTATGAATTTTTAATAAAAGATATGACATAATTGGGTTTAAAATTTATTTTGAGAATTTCAGGAAGAAATTGGGTCTAAAGTTTTAATATGTTTGGCTACATGATGAAATCGATTTTCTATAATTTTTGAGGATTTTTCCCAATTGATTTACTAGGGCAAATGAATTATTTTGATGGAAGAGATTTTTAGCAAATGCTGATTTTTGGTTACATGGAAAGGTTTTAACGTCAATTTCCTTTATTTTGGATCTGAATTAATGCTGCTGTTTTAATAGTAAAGTATTTCAAAAGTTTTTATGACAACCAATCAATAATCTACAAATAGGCAAGTTGTTAGAAAGTAATCACTAAAAGTGCTATAATTCAGCCTTTAAACCAGAAAAAGGTGTTCCACCCCTATTAGTAAGGACCTACCGACTCCTTTGATTCTGCCTAATCCCAGTTGAAACCAACATAGTCGAAACTAACGTAGTCGAAACCCATGAAGTCGAAACCAATACACAAGATATCACTTAGATGGTATGCAGTGGATTGGAAGGAAGGCGGAAGCCATGATGTCAAAAGGGGTAGCTTTCGATGGGGTTGAAACTCTACTTTTTTTTCAAAAGTTAAAGTCTTTCCTAGTTTTACCAAAAGCTTTCGACATAGTTGAAAGTTATGCTTTTGAAAAGGTTTTATAATTGGCTGTTGAAGAATATTGTCGTATTGGGCTAAAGTGTTTGTTTTTGAAAGAGTACCCTTTTGTTTTAAATAATTCCTTCCGAAAGGGAAGCTTTTGCCTCATTCAAAATCAAGCCACTAATCTCCCTTTTGACTGCATTGAAGTCATCTATGTTGTTGAAGGGGTTACTTTTGTTTTAACTTAAACCTTTTTCGTGAATGCTTTCGAAGGGGTTGAGGGTTTCGAAGGTGATGAAGTCGAAAGTGGTTTTCGACTCCGTCCTTCGACGTTTTGATTTTCCAAAGTCTTTTCTTTTTACTAAAATGGTTCTAACACCATCAATTTTTTCCTCAAACTTAGTTATGTTGGTTTCGAAAGAGATACTTTCGTATATAACCATTTTGACGCAAATGATTTTTACAGAGTAAACCCAATGCTTTCGAAAGGGGTACTTCCGTTTGTTTTGAAGCTCTATATTTTTAAAAGATGATTTGATACCATCGAAAATTATAGTAGGTATCGAAAGATAATGTTTATTAAGGGATTCGAAAGGTATATGTTCATTGTTTTGAAAAGAGATCTTTGCTTTCGGAAGGAGGATATCTAGAGGTTTCGAAAGAGATGTTTTTGGTTTCAAAAGATAGATCCAATCTCAATTTAAAGTAATAACCGCGACATAAATAATGATTTTGAAATGATATTCACTTTGGTATTAACTCATAACTGTATTTTGGGGAAACGGTAGAATAACGAGTTAGGTTGACCCAGTAGCGAATATAACTTAACAGATGGAATTTAATTAAAGATATCGGCAAGGGCCAATAGGTTTACAGTATAATGACCTAGAATTTCAGTCATTTGATTTTATAATATTTGATTGATTTTATATATTGAAAAGTTAATTTTTGTAAGTTAAATAACTTATATTTCGAATACAGTGATTTATTTGATAATTAAATTGTTTAATGAATGAATCTTGAATTTAAAATGAATGAAAATGATTTATAAAGTGGATTTAAATTTTATTTAAATTAGAACCAAGTTAGTAGACTTTTAAATCATTTAAAAGTGAATAAATATAAATTGGAATTTATTTGATTTAATTAACGTGTAAAATAGTCATTTTTGACACTGCCTTGGATTTCGTCGAAACCAGTTTCATTGGATTCGTAATAGTGAATTATAGTATGCTGTCAAGTTTCGTAGTGATCGGACTTATTCTTTGACCATGCGAGCTTGAAACGCGTAAAAATTAACTAAGGGGATTTTAATTAAAATAATTCTATTTTGAAAAGCTATCTTCTGTATATGATGGAATTGGCTTTCGATACATATTTTATTGCGTTTGGAATAGAGGTATAACATATAGAATGCTAATCGACACACTTCGTTTGGAGTTCAAAATTTTCACAGATGAATAGTGCAAAGCGAAATCTTCTTCTATAAATAGCCCTCAACTCTTCTCACTTGCAAATCCTAATTCTCAGCCCCCATTTTAAACCTTCATTCGATGGCCATCATCGCTCGGAGCCGCTAGAGGCAAAATTAGCCTTTGTCTTCAACTAGGCAAATGTAGAGCACGACCATATGAACTTATTCAACGGATGGATCGTCAGATGGTGGGACAAGGTGGCCGAAATCCCTCTCTGTTCGTCAATGTTTTTTGGGTTTCTCAAGTGAGGATACATGCATGTATGCGGACGTAGGGGCGAGGTTGGGTGGTCATGCGTTCGAGCAGGCGGTAGGCGCGGTTGGGTGTTGATAGGAAGAGAGCAATGGTGGCGTCGTCTGGAGGTGCATGTGCGGTTTCAATCGAAAAAAACAACAGTGCATGCGAAGGAAGAGAGTGGCTGTAGCCTAGGGAAGAAGAAGGAAACGAATGAGGTTTAAAATTTAATTTAATTTATATTAAGTGAATTTAATTTTAATTATCTTGAATGATTTTTAATGCATAACTTGTTCGTACGAGGTCCGTTGCAAGCGCGACAAGTTGCATTGCGTTCGTATCAACGGGCACTACGCAATGGAGTTGGAGATGAATTCGAAGCTAGTTGGAATTTTGAGTTAAATTGAATGCCCATTCAATATTAATTTAATCCAGAGCGCTTCGGCGACTTATGGCATTTTTGTGAGTTAACTCACTTCTCTGGCCTGCTTATACTTTTGTACAAGTGGGAATTTTTTGTATACATTGATTGATGTTTGTTTGGATTATATATATATATATATATATATATATATATATATATATATATATATATATTAGTTGGTTTGGTTATATTCACGCCTATTGGAGCGGATGAAACCCTATTGCACTCCCTTGTATGAGTGGATGACCCTTTGTATACGAATCCCACCTTGACGTGGTTGATTTTTATTATATGATTATATATTATATTTGATGCAAGGGGACAGGTTGGAGTGATCCAACATGATTTCTCACCACTATTTATTTATTTTCATATATATTATGATATACGATGATTTGGATGTCATGACGATGTTATTGATGTGATTTGACTTATTTAGTGCTATGGTAGCATTAGGCTTTATTATCGATATTTTAAAACATTGAAAATGATATTTTTATTTGAAATGGATAATGAAGTGATTTTGGGAAGCATATATATGTGTAATGATTTTTAATTTATTAAAAGGACTAAATTTGTTTTTAAATAAAAGTTTTGATTTTTGATGTTATAAAAATATAGTTTTGAGAAATACTTTGATTTGGGATTTTTGAATAAATTTATATAAAAGATTTATAAAGGTTTTGAAGTTGATTTGGTAAATGGATTTTATTAGAAAATTAGTTTTATATAAGAAATGGATTTATAAATAGAATTTTGTAAACAAAGGAATGTTTACAAATAGAAGTTTTTATAAAAGAGAAAGACGATTTATAAAAATAGGTTTATAGATATGGAAATGTTTTATAATGTAAATATGGATTTTTATTTGAAGGATCTTTGAAAGTAAATATTTTGACAGAGTTAAATGTTTTAAAAGTAATTTGTCTTCTGGAAAGAATGGTTTTAAATGGATTTAATGGTTTTGGAAATGATTTAAAATATGATATGGAGTAGAAACATAGATTTCAACATTTATTTTTGTAATAGACATTTTCAAAGAAGTAATGAAGGCATGGACTATAACACTATTTTATAGTAAATGATTTCCGAAAGGAAATGTTTTATATACTACATGGAATTTATCTATATATTTATTTATCAAATCCTTATACTAATGTTTTTAGGTTGTCATAACGATGTTTTACGTAACATTCGTTTTGATTCAATAAATTATGTTTTGACCTTCCAGCGTGAAATACGCGAATCAGTTCTTATGATTGTACTAAAGGCTTGGTGGTGTAGGAGCGTTGCTTCCTATACTTAACACTAGTCCGAAGGCATATGAACTTTAGAGTTATACGATTATAAAAATCTGTTTGCCGTGTCTCCAAGTTGTAGTGTTATTAAATATGTTATACCGTTGATATAGGTATATGAAGATATTTTCTAAGTGTTGGAAATAAATTGATTTGTCAATATACTTATACCACTGATGTAAGCATATGGAAATGCTTTTCCAATATTGAATGTTTGAAATGGTTTTGAAGATAAATCTTTCTAAAGATAATTTGAAGTAAATATTTAGAAAATGATTAATTAATGAAAGATTAATTAAATGGACTAATGACTGCTTATGGTGTTGGATGTTATTATTGCTTTGATGGTTAAATAACCGACTATCAAATATTGGCCTTTTTATCGTTATTGATTCGAAGAGATGGTGTCAAATTTATCCGAGAACCACTTTTGACAAAATTTGTGCGTTTGAAAATTTAGGTTTATGATTATGACTTTGAAGACAGATATCTTCATGACACAGGGCTACTTGCCACTAGTCCCTTGAGGTGAAATTTACCATATCATATATTTATGGTGGTAGTAGTGATTCGTTACAAAAATCTACGATATGCAAGGACTTCTCGCTACTAATTCTAGGGGTAGTTACCGACAGGATGTGGTAGGAGGTACCTACGGTTTGTCTTATTCCTAAATAACTTGTATGGATGGATGTGTGAGATTGCATTTTTGAGATTGTTCATTGACTTTTATAAACGTACTCTGTTTGGTAGTGGAGAAGACAACTTCTCTTAGCTTAACACCCTTCTCTAGACGTATGAGCTCGAAGGTTATATGTTTGTGAAATTCAATAGTGATCAAAGGAATGACAATATGGCATTCAGAGTGGAATGTGCTATGTGAAAGGCAATCATGACCTTATGCCTCATCACCCGGAAATGGCAGAAACATAGTGGAAGCGGTAGGACTATGTGGGTCGCTCCCATAAGGATATGGTCATCACCTTTCTAGATAACCTAATATATTCGTGTATTTGTATATTGTGGCTACGGATAGGTCGGGAACGACCGGGATGATGTCATATTCGGTACTATCCAGTGGAGAGGTAGGCCGGTTCTGTGTTGGTTTAGGCATTCAGTATCTGGACGCTAGGTACATTTTTCTAGAGACGTATTGTAGGAAAGATAGTCTCTTACCTTGTCATTTGCATGGAATCCATTCTCCACTACGTGCCTGCCATTTTGTTTGTAGAGCCTAGTATGCCGGAATTTAATAATGATAATAGTTTTGGCTATTTTAATTATTATTTGTATACTAGACACTAGTATAATGCAACATGATTTGGTATGAAATGTTTTGATTATCGTAAGGTAAAAACCTATCTGTGTTTATGTGTGGGAATGTCTTACGAGGTACCTTTGATTTGATAAAGAAAAGTTTAGATAACTTTAAAATAAATTTGAGATATGTTTTCTCACGCTGGTTCACTAGACTGATCCGGGTGTTTTTCCCTTTCAATGCTCGGGTCAGACCGAGTATATTTACAAATTTGGATTTGGATACTTTGGAGCTTCAACAGACGAGCTGGAAGTCTTCAGATCATATTCCACGTATACATTTATTTTCCGCTATGTTATTGTTTGAATTATCAGCATTTGTGAGGACAGAATATTATAACCGTCCAGGCTGATGATTTTGATTTGATTGTTATACTGCGACTGATGTATGTATATTATATTACAGTTTCTATTTTGTAAAGATCATGGATATGATATTATATGTTTTTCCGCTACGATTGTGAGATTCTGTAATTTTTTTAGTTTCTTCTATTTTGTATTCTTCTTTTCTTTCTTCTTTCCTTTCTCTTCTTATCTTCTTCTTTTCTCTCTTGTCTTTTCTTTCTTTTTTTCCCCATAAACATCCAGTTTTCCATTTATTTTTTGGCTGGATATGGCCGGTTTATTGTTAGTTTGAACTTGGTGGATTTTCAGGCCTTTACATAAAGTAAGCCCATGAAAACTATATGATGATGGTAGGGGCCAATATGTTCATAGTCAACCCATGAAAACTATGATTTGATACTGGCAGAGGCTAGTTGGTTTGTAGTTAGCCCATGAAAAATATATTCGAATTAAGATATTGGCAGTCAGCCAGTATGTTCCTGCTTGGCCCATGAAAATTAAGATACGAAATAAGATATTGGTAGTGATCCCATGAAAATTAAGTAATTGGACATATAGTCCTTGACATTTAAAATGTTAATGGTAACCTTGGAAACTATAATTGAGACAGATAATCGGAATAAATAGGGATGAGAAATCCATAATTAATGTAATTGTTTTGCATATCATCATAATGTTTTGAAATACTATGTTTTTAACCATCGTGGATGCAGGAGCACAACATATGGTTTTATATATGTTTTAGGATACTAGTGAGGGGAAAACCCGTTCCGTTAAGTGGTGCGGTCTCACTAGATATCAAAATTGGTGAGATGATAAATTATTATTTGTACCAGCCTTTATGTCCGACTCAAAGTTTTTGTTTTCCCCTTAAACTCTCGAGGACTCAATTGATTTTGAGTAGGTTGAGAGTTAAGCTTAACAGGTGTTCTTCTAGCTAAATAAAGCTTCTGAGGATGTGCATGAGGCAAACTCCTTATTAGAGTTCTTTTTATTTCTGCTGCGCGTTGTGTTTGTAAAGGCCAATTGTTTTCTTGCTTATCTTTATACTCTCATCTACCAAGGGCATCTTCATACGTCGCTATTGACATATTTTGTAATAATTGTATGTTATATGAATGTGGCCTGCGAATTGGAATTATGTAATCAATTTGAAATATTTTGAAATGGAATGTAGAATTTGTTTTACTGTTTAATTTTATTTTTTTCCATATTCTTGGGTTTTTGTGTATCAATGTATCTAATATCGCCGTGTTTGGTCATTGAGGATTAATAACTATGGATACTGCCGCATTCGTAGCCATTAGTTTTGGGCCTCCAAATAAGGGGATGTTACAAGTTATTGAAGCCAATTTAATGGTTTAGATCTGTCACTCTTAGCATTTTCTATTATAGATGTGTTGAGGTAGGGGAATTGTTGAGGAACAATGTCCTTGGCCACAACACACTCAAAGGTGGTTGTTTCTATAGTTGTTTCTGTCAAAAGGAGTGACACAACTGTTTCTTTTGTCAAACACACCATTGTAGTTATTTATGTATCAGAACTTCAAATTGCACGAGACTTCGCATATGACTAAATTGTTGACCATTGACATGCCGAGGCCTCTTTTGAGTATCTAACTAAGTTACTTCGGCCCTTATTAATATCAAAAATGCACCAAGCGGGCGATACTTTGGATGATGGGATCCGGTTTGGTATGAAAAATAAACATAGTTTGCTTGCAAGAGGACATAGAGAATGGTGAGCCTTAGATTGATTAATGTGGTTGTGTCCGATAGTTGCAATGATGATTTGGAGCAGTATTGTTGTTATGATTTTTGTTGTGTAAAACCTAACAAAGGATAAAACTATTGTGGAATCCCATCCTAGAATCTTATATCATCCAAGTATAAAGAGATATTATTGAATGAAAATAATTATATTTGAAGTTAAATAATGACGAAGATAGATCTAAAACACAAAGAAATCAAGAGAGCAATACACAAGATTCCACCCAACAACCATTTATGTTGATTCTCCAAAAACAATTGTTCATAATCAACCCACCAAATAAAAGTAAATAAAACAAACAATTTGATTCAGAAAGACTCTTAATCTCTAAAACAATGGCTTCTTAGTGTTTAGAGAAGAAGAAAAAAGATGGAAGAAAGAAATGGAAAATACTTTTCCATACTTTTCCACTCTCTCTTCTAGGCTCTATTTATAACATCAATTACTTAATACCTAAGTTAATATTATATGGAAAAAAATAAATTGATCAGCCAACTAGAAGAGAAATAAACATAACCAAATATGCCTATTAATTAGGGGAAATAAATTTTTATCTTTCTTTCTTTTGCATATTTGTTTCCTTCTATTTGTGATTTTATGTCACCAAAATTTAACACTCTACCTAAAATCACATATCTCCAACACATCATGAATCTTCACCTTCAATCAAATCGTTTTTTCAAAGAGAAAAGTAAGAAAGTGGCTCCACCAAATAAGCACACAAGACTACCATTTTTAGATCAATCACCTCTTCTTTCTTCTTAATTATACCAAATCACCAACTACTACACCACCTAAAAGTGATGCATCCCCTACCATGAGATACACTACACAATTTGGCCTCAAAAGCATTTGTAATACAACAAAGACCTCCAAAAAGTCTTCGTGAACTTTCCAACTCAACACCGTCTACCACTTGACCGGAGCTCTCCACACGATCACCCTTGATACCTCGAGCATCATAAAAATGATGATTCCTGTCGAAAATATGACTATCAGCACGTCCATCAAAAGCAGGGCATACATTCACCTCTTCACCTACCTATGGACTAGGCCCTTCAACTATCACTTGCTTCCTATTTGACCACACAATCAACTAATTTATAAAAGTTTCCATCATTTAATATCCCTCTCATCACAATATGGCCATCATTCTTCACTCTCAAAGCTCCATCTCGAGTCTCATAAGTGCATCCACAGTAGTCCAACTGACCAAGAGAAATGAGATTATGCAAACTTGTATGAACATGCCTCATGCCCAAGACTTCTCTAACCACACCATCATGGATACAAAACCAGATAGATCCAATACTACAAACTGGTAGCTCTACTCCATTGGCAGTTCTAGTCATGTCGATAGTCTTCTTATAAGAAAAAAAATACCCCACGCCACTACATATGTGAAAACTAGCATCTAGATCCATCTTCAAGGCTTAGCATCACTAATGAGGACATCACAAGAAGTATCACTATCGCTACCATCAGCTATGTCCATTCATGTATCTCTACCATTGTCACAATGTATAGCCTTCTTTTGATCCCTTTTATATGCTTCATAGTGGTTGTGCATATGACCTTCTTATGACAATAATAACAAAAGATACTTTTCGACATACATTTGCCATTAGCGACCTTTTTCTTCAGTTTTGTATCCCACTTTGATTCCCTTGCCACAATAGCCTCATCTTCAACTGATTTTAAGATTGACCCTTTCCTTCCAAGTTATTCATTCAAGAGACTTTTTTTGACAATATCAATGAGATAGTTCAATTAGCATTGGAGTTACTTAAAAACACAACCATTATTTTCCAACTTTCTAAAAGCAAACTCATCAACAAAAGAGCTTGTAATTAATCGTCAAATTTAACATCCATACTTGAAAATTGATTTATTACATCTTTAAGTTCGTTCAAATGCCCTGCTGTCTTCAAAAGTTAATCCAGCTGTTTGAATTTGAAAACGATCTCTTTTCTGAATCTTTTGAATTTTTGTGCAGCTGTATTCCACCACTCCTCAAGATATCCATACCGTGAAATCCAAATCCATCCTTTAAGCTACAGTATTCTGTCCTACTCAATCAAAGTACGTTTCGAGTTGTCACATTTTTTTTATTTACGCATGAGACCAACTCAGATCCAATGGTCATTAAATGCGTTTGTGACTATCGCAAAAACAAGCTGACAGAACTCCTTCTTTTCGTTGAGAAATCCACACACAAGTCTATGAAAAGTTCATTCTTTTCGAACGTCCATAAAGCAATCGGCGGAGAGGAAGCAGAAGCAGCAGATTTGTGCGACATTTTGAAAAATGAAAAATTATGAAAATGAAAAACATATGTTATAGATAGAACAAAATAAACACGAAATCGTAAAAATTTAGCCGAGACGATAAGTGGTTTGTTATGTAGATTGAAGAAAATTTGGTTTTGGGGTATAGAGATGGAAGAGAGGAGGATGGAATAAAGAAAAGTAAGGAGGTTGGGAAAAAGCGGGAGCCCTTAGTTGAAAGCGCATGAAGCATCCGAAGATGTTTGATTTTCCACCTATTCTTTCAGTGGTCCAAATACCCAGTTTGAAAAGTTGGGACATGATCAGACGTGGCTGACGCATAATTAACGTTGACAAGACATATTCCAGCCTTTTTATAAGGATCCGAACAAAGTAGTTATGTTCATATATGAAATAACGTCTTTACATTCATATACGTTTCAAATTATTCCTACCCGAACATATTTTTAATAATAGTTGTACACTTTTTTGGTATCAACATGAACTGCCAAAAATACCCTTTTATAAATATTATTAAATATTAATATCACTCAAAAACTGGATCTAACATATAAGTTTCTTTTTCCAATTCAAAACGCTCATCTACAAATATTATTAAAATTTGAATATTACTTAAAAACAGGATCTAACAAATAAACTTTCGTTTCAAAGTCGTTCTTTATTAATTAATAATAGAAATAAAAATTCGAACTAATAAAAAATTGAATTATTCTTTATTAATTAGCAACAAAAATGAAAATTCAAACTAACAAAAAATGAGATGTTGTAATTTAGAAAGAACAATTAAAACTAACTGCATATCGTTTCATTACAAAAAATGAGTAAATATTTATGCAAATCATATTTTTCCAAACATGTGAAGCATATAAAATTTGTAAAAAACAATTTGCACACGAAGTGCATACCATCATCACGTGCGAAGCACGTACCGCAACACTCTTTGATAATAGCTATAACAGCTTCGGTGTCATGCTTTTTTGGTATCGGTGTTAGCCACCAAATATGCCCTATATATGTAATCAAATTTTAATCTCTTAAAAATAGGATCTAATGTTAAACTTCTTTTACAAATTCAAACGCCCATAAAAGCAGGATCTAACAATTTAACATGTTTTACAAATTCAAAACGCTTCTAAAAATATTATTTAAAATTAAACTTCCTTTATAATAATGCAGAATACTTCTTTACATATACACAAATCTTGATATCTCTTGAAAATAAAAAATCATTTTTTGACTGATTTAAACATATATACAATTTATATGGAAAATAATTCACGCGCAAAGCGCGTGGAATGACACAAGTCATCAAACAACTCTACTTTCATACGGCACATTTGATCTCAATGTCGGTAACACTGAAACAAGAAGACCCATTTAACCCCAATGTTGGTATCATTAAACCTAATAGCAAATACAAGTCAAGAACTTAAAAAGAGTAACAACATATTTATGTTCTGGCTAATCATAAAATTGCACAACAATATAACGGTGGAAAACGACCGTATAATTACAAAATTTATGAAAAAAAAATAACATGCTTAAATTACTTTTTCTATGATTAGTTAAATATCACATGATAACAAGTTAAAAATTAATAAAAATGAAGAAATTTAAAAAGAAATTTGTAGAGAAAACATAGTATATCGCTAGAGAGATTTAAAACGATGTGTTAAAATTATATTTCTTATTTATTTTGCTTCACACAATTTGATTTAGCAAATGCATAGTAAACAAACTTTATAACAGTCGGTTTGATGAAAAACTGCAACATAATTTATACTACAATTAACCATCTGCAAATACCCACTAAATTGTTCCATTTTACTTGAGAAATCACTTCTAGACGTTGATACAAAAATATACCCCAGCCCCACGGTAGCTAATTTAAATTTTTTAAGTCAAGAAAAAATTTGAGATAATACATGGATGATGTTGCTAGTGCCGTTCAATCATAACATGCGTGGCTTCCGTACCCTTCCAAACCTTTTCTTTTACAGTTACTCATTATCAACTCAGACGAAATCATAAGTACCGTTTGTGTCCTCCTTTGCATTTCGTTCTTCGTTTCCCAACTGCTCCAACAAAATCTTAATAATATCCTTGATCTGAGTATCACAACCATCATCATCTTTAAACAGGCATCCATATAGTGGCTAAATCCATTAATGTATAGGAATGTGTTATTTATTGGTATAGTTAGTAAAGACGAGCACTGTCCCAGATCATGGAAGAAGGCATTTTCCAATACTTGTCCATGTCCATATGGAGGGGAAACTTAGAACACAGTTTATCGTTGAAGGTGCATTCCCATCTTTAGTTTATCTTGTTCCATTTCTGACTAGATACACTTATCGCAAGTGCAATTGTTCCATACGTACATGGCAGTTATCTTTGGTCATTCCTCTTCATTGCATGCTGTTGAGCAATCTTGGCAAATGCAATCATTAAAAAAGTCCTCACTATATCTGCAATCTTTAACGCACCTTCCACACTTAACGCACCTCTCTATGCACTTAACACATGCCCTGCACTCTTCACCGCCTTTTCTTTTGCATATTTCTCTAGGACAATCGAAAACCAGTGTGCACTTTTGACACCTTGGGCACAACTCAATGTCAAGGGCACGACCCTCCACATTGTTGCATGCAATACTTGTGGATGCGCCTAAATGATAAAACCTGGGCCGCCACCCCTTTGACTTCTTTCCTTCATCTCCACCTACTAGTGATTTTAGCACTTCATATTGCTTTGATGAGCCACAGCTGCCAACCTTTAGCTTCTTTATTCCACTGCCATTTAAGTTTTTTAAAGCCTTCAGATTGTTGATTAACCCATCCATGCTTACTTTAGTACAGCCAACCACACTTAACTGCATAACCCAAAAAAAAAAAGAGAAGATTTTACAACGATTTCTGCAAATATTTAAAGAAACAAATATTTTAAAAGAGGTGCACAAAAGTGCAAGAAATGCTCAGAGCTTATCCTTTATACCTAATACATAAATAACCTATAAAAATCTGAAATTGATATAGCTTGCCTAATGTCGTCATGAACTGCTTTCCATTGACAACATGTATGTATGACTTTTTGTTTTTAGGCTAACTTGTATAAAAATATCTTAGAATAAATTTAAAAAAGGCACTTTTTTTTTGTTCCCTACAAATTATATGCTCATAATCCAAGTCACAGTACAATACCACTACATTAACAATGATACGTGCAAAGAAAAAAATAAAAAATTCACACAAGTTAATCATTACCGACCTTCTGAAGCTTAGGGTTATCTTGGATGACGTTCCTAAGTCCATCATCGGTGATATTCCAACAACCATTCAAACTCAAACATTCCAAACGGCCTTGAGCATTCAAACAAAGCCTCTGAAGAGCATCATCATGGATTTTCATGTTTAATGGAGGAAGAATATGTATGCATCTCCACAACATCGGGTCGTCATGCACTTCAAAATGAAGAGTTTTGCATACCCTAGAAACAGATAGCAAATCCTCAACACCCAAATAGTCAAGTGAGAGTATCAAACCATCATGTGGAATCCCTTTATCCTCTTCCTTTTCACCAGTCAAATCATAACCCTCGCTGATAACCATCTTTTTAAAATCTCTAATGCTACTAGCAATTGACGTCGCTGAACCAGAACCTGGCTCCATGTCAAAGGGGTCGATGGGCAATAAATCTATAGGATCGGTATGATATTCTTCACTGCCTTTTCTACGTGGAAGTTTTCTTCCCTAACAACTAGATTTGATTTTAAAAGAAGATAAAAGAAGAGGCTGAAGAAGGAAAAAAATGATCTTTTTTCATATAAGAAGGAAAAAAAAAGGATCTTTTTTCATAAAAGAAAAGACTCTATTCTCACGCAACTCATTAAAATCCTATTCGATCTCCATTGCCGAATAACGTATAAACAATTAAGAACTTCACTGAGCACTTAGAACATGCTTATAACTTAATTTTTATATTGGAAATCATTTACAGTAATAAGCGTTTAATGACATTAGTCATTTTCTACAGTCTAAGTTAATAGAATTTCTAATAATAATTGCAACAAATTTGAAGTCAGGTGAACTAACAAAAACGTTCATTTATATATATATTATCATATCTTATCTTAATATCCCTTGAAAATAGGTTCAAACAATTAAAGTTGCTTTACAAATTCAAAATGCACTACAATATTATCAAATCTTAATATCATTGAAAAGCAGGATCTAACAAATAAACTTTTTTTTATAAATTCATTCTTATTATTTAGTAATATAAATAAAATGTCAAACTAACAAATAGTTCAAGGTTACAATTTAGATTTAAAATTCAAACTAACTACACATGCTCTCAAATGAAAAAAATATGTCTAAATATTTGTGCATACCAAACATGTTGAATATATACAATCTGTACAAAAATAATTCATATACCAAGCATGTGCTTTGATGCTCATGAATATAAATACTAAAAGTAATATACCTTAAATTTTGTAAGTAAAATATTCTAAATAATACATTTGTTAAATTATTATTTGTCCTGGTTTTCCCTTTAACCATCATCATTTACCTCACAAAAATATTCAATAGGAACGATAAATGCATACAATATACCCAACCCAATGTTATAACTATTTTGAATCAGAGCGGACTATACCCTGATTACCACTATAAACAATGATCAACACAATTCTAGACTATGAAATCTCAACAAGAGACATGAGGCAAACCCAATTCTATGCCAAAAATGCATCGACCACTTAGTCAACGACTGAATTCTAGCTCTAGTTTCTCTTACTCCTAATTTTATCAGTCATGCTTAAGAGTAAAATAAGTTTGGCCGGATATATTTAGAAATCAACAATAAGGACTTCAATATGGATACATTAAAAATTCAAAGCCTATTCTTGAAACGAAAATTGCTTCTTGATTAAAATAGTAAGATTTTATTTTTAAAGGATATGTTTTAAAGAAACTTTAATTTGTAGGCTATAACATTGTTTGAACTAAAAATTGGCACAAACAGTCAATAGAGATTTTAGAGAAATTAGTGAAGAATATAAAATAAAAATAGAGGAAACAAGCAACTGAATAACAGAAGATCAAAGCAATAATGAGAATACAACGATTTATAGTGGTTTGGCGTTGTTTGCCTACGTCCACTTTGAATAAATTGCTTTATTAGTCACTTTGTAAACGGAGTACAATAGAGGTCGGATGGAAATCCTTAGTTACAATAGAGTACAAAGCGACCAGCAACGTAAAGTTCCTGAAAATGAATAATCAAGCCTGTATTTATAGAGAAAGATAGTGAAATATCTCTCTGAAAATTCGACAACGGCGCCTCCAAAACTATGCGGGTCCACATGAGGGATCACATGACTCAAATCCTAAGAAATATGGACCGGCTCGATCCCTATTTTGGAGGAATTTGAGAGTGCATTTCCTATGGGAGCTTCTCCATGTTATAATATGTTTAGCCTTCAAGTTTAATGCCAATTAGGTTAGTATTACTTGAGTTATTGCTCCATCATTATTGCAACATGTTATCTATCCTTATTCCGGCCAACCCCTATTGAGGGAATAAGACCGATCCATCTTGGTTAATCCTTTTAAGGTGCGATCCCTAGGTTAGGCTCTCTAGGGTCCTCATATCTTTTTTCCAAAGTTTCATATGTATTGGACTTATCAATCCCGAGCTATTGATTGTTTTTCATTGAGTTGCACTTGTTTTGCTGAAATAGGCCAATCCCTATGATTGAGAGGAATTATAGCCGATCCTTTTTCAACACTGAGTTATATTCTATACTTATTACATTCTGTATAGCATATCTCTTGATTCTGTTCGATCAAGGCTTCATATTAACATCTGTACTTGACTTCTGAATCCCACAATTATCGCTCTGGACTTACTGGCCTTGAAGAAAGTCGAATTTAACTTGTCCAATCAGTTCGGATATATCCGAGTCAAAAATGTTAGATAACACCTGCCTTTCTAAAGTACGTCTTATGATGAACATGATATGCTTTGATCAAAGCAAGTTAGAGTCATCGATAAGAAATCCATCCAATTTTCTGAACCGTTCCTATTCTTCCATCGAATTATTTTCCTAAGGTGTCATATCTCTCCTTGATCGTCATGACACTTGGTCGATTCCCAATAGTATAAGTTCAAAATTATATTCCATTAGTTGTCTATGTAAGCTTTGGCTATCTGATCCAGTCTCGACCTTGAAAACTTCAGGTTTGAATTCAATTTCCATCGGTTTCAAAATTTTAACTTTTAGAATATACACATGCACGTTTAGATACACATTCTTATCATTGGCGTCCGGATGAATAGGCACGCTCACGGGTCATTGCCAATTTTGGTTGAATTAGATGCAATTCCATTGCATTTTATATTTATTTATTTTATAAATTTTTTAGGTATATGTTTGTATGTACATAGGGTTCATAAACGATCCCTTCTCTCCCTCTCTTTCTTCTATGTTTATAAGGATCGACATCTTTCTTCTATGTTTATAGGGATCGATATTTTTTTAGTCGATTCCCCTTTTCTTTTCTCCTTTTTCTTATAATAGAGATCAGAATTCTCCTTAGTCGATCCCTTTCTCTCCCAACTTTTTTTTATATAGGGATGAGATTGGATCCCCAAGTGCTATAATAAGTGTATAGTTTTGGAGGTGTTAAAACTTGGGACAAATGGATATTAATTTAAAGGTATAATAGCATTGAACTTAAATGATTTTAAAATGTATATGTTTTATTTGAAAGGATAAACCATTTGAAATAAATAACCATGAGTTATAATAACGATTGGTTGTTAAAGAGACTGAGATTGGAAGTTTCCATACTTTCTGCCAACTCCAAAAACCACTTTAACAACTGTATACGCGGTGGAGATTCCAGAATGAAGTAGGATGGTGGCGATGATCCTATATGAGGTATATTACGGAGACCCGACTCCTGTGAGTTAGCATAAGGTGGTTAAAACAGGAGCAATTCTCGGACCTATGAGGTAGCTCCGCTGATCGGACACACTCCTTCGATACCATTCTTTTACTTTGTGATTGATTGGGTGCACCCTTTGATTTTTGGGAGTGTGGCTCCATGTGGGCGGTAGTGGCTGCTATGCGTTACCACCAGCCCGGATGCGTAACCAGTATATCTACACTAGCATTGCCTAGTTGTGCCGTGTCACCTACCCTAGCGCGCCTTGTACGAGTTTGATTTGTGTCGTACCTATGGAGTATTTATGGTAGTCTCCCGATCTAGAGGTACAATGGTGCTGTATAGACTATTGGGACTATATACGTGTTAAGGTGGAAAATGTAAAGCCTTAACGCTATTCTTAAGTAAGTTTATTTTACTTTAGATATTATTATAATAGCATATATTACTACATAGTAGATAGTTTAACGGATCCTTAAAGGATGGGCGATCCCAAGCATCCTTTAAGTTATTTGTGCATTTCTATTTCATTTCACTTGAGTTGACTTACATTATATAAGTATGTATGTCCAGACTCGAGTGTTTTGTGTTTTGATTTACGCTCGGGTGAGCCTTAGTATCAGCTTCGGATTTCATCTTCTGGAGCTAGAGGATTTGCTGGAGATTATCTATCTATCTAGTTACCTATCTATTTCTATTTTTAGTTGTTTCTATTCAGCTTACGTGTTAGTGCATTTCTATTGTATTTGCTTTCAGACTCTAGTATGTTGTATTTTTTTTGAGACTACGTGTGTAGTAGTGTAGCGACCCTGAACCGACCTTCAAAAATCGGCACCGAATACGACACTCATATTCAAATGCCGCTGATCCAAACGTCGAATCTGGTTCGCCGTAGCTTATAACACATTAAATATAACAACACAGCGGAAGAAACAGAATGAATATCATATACAACTCCAATGAATACAATATCCAAATATGGAACAACACCGATACAATATGATACAAGAATATCAGAGACCATAAACAGCAGTAGAAAACGTATAGCAAAAGAGATAACTTCAATATCAAACTACAACACCAATCCAATGTTCCAAAGCTGAAACTCCAAAACACTAGCTCGAACTACCATCACTTTGCACAAAGATAAGCAAGTATCGTCCATGAATCCAAAGACTCCAATATCCAAGATCTCCAAAGAATACCAAAGAGAAATGTAAAAGCTACTAAATCGATATCTACTATATGAAAAACCCAACTCTGGACTGCCCGTGTGAAAAATTGTGGGCACCCAGAGTTTAGGAAAGGAACAATAAACTCCGGATCAGTCATGGGACTGGTATGAGCAAACGAAAATATTTTTATCTTTAAAACAAATAAAAAAGAATTTTTAAACATTGAAATCCGCAATGCTTTTTGGAAAATGAAACTGCCATAAGGCCTCCCGGCACACACGCAATGCAATCGCACACATGGGGGAGATTTCTCCTTATGATAGTCAAACATGCTTACTACGCAATTTTTTTTTTAATTTTGTTATTATGAGTGCATAGTGAAAAATATTTCGAAAGTATAATGTTAATCTTAGCCAGCATACGCACCATTATAGTATGCCTACTATAGCTACCATGTTAGATGGCATGTTTTACAACTAAAACCGTACAAGGCACGTATTGGATGATTGGATTTCCAACAAATGGTCAGGCTAAGGACTTCCTGGGCCACATGGGTACGCCTCTGGAGGAACTCCCCGAGAACCTAACCAGATCTCTACCAACACAAGGCCGGGTTACCTCTGCAAAAATAGGTAACTACTACACGAGTATGTCATCCCCCGGTTGTAAACAACCTTTATCCGAGGCCCCAACAACAACAATCACAAAGTAATATATATATATATATATATATATATATATTTGCGATATCCACATAAGTTAAGTATATGGGCTCCATACCATGATACCACTTCTATCCAAAAGGAAATGCACATACCCTAAGGGGCGCTACTCCCTATAACCTTGCTGCATTCTTCCTGTTTCGACCATTCCGTGTTGTGAGGTTCGACAAAGTCTCGTCCACAAAGCTATGATTTTCACAAAATCCATGCTTTGATCAACAAATGATCAGCAACACTTTGTATGCCACATTACCAAATTGGGAATGTATCACCATTAACCATCAACTACATAATCTCTGAGCTCGTACGTCTCAGAGAAGGGTGTTAAGCTAAGAGAATAAATCTCCGCCACCAAACAGAAATGTATTTGATAGAAACCTGCATTACATCTCAAAGTGTAATGTCAGACACACATCCATACAAGTCCGTTCCGGGTTCGAACAGAACAGAAGGCACTTCCAAAGAAGCCCTTGCAATCCGGATAATTTCTAATGACATCCTGACTCCCCATCACAAAGGGTGTTCAAATCTCTATACCGGGGACCAGTCGGTGCAGAGACATTCGACAGGTCATCCTTTCTCTTTTGAAAGTATCCGGTCTTCACCACCAGTCTTTAAATGCTATCCATATCGTCGTATCATTATTCGGAATGGGTTATATGACACAACGTCCTCTCCCGGCTAAACCGAATAATGAGCGCAATATTTAAAAACATATGGAAAATTGGATTTTAGTTAAGTCACAACTTTAAAACCAAAAACTTTTCTTTCAAATGGTTTAAACAAATTACCATTTACAAATCTTTTAAACAAAAAGATTTACTTCCAGAAACCTTTCAATGGTTTAAACAATTTCCACATTTTAATCTTTTAAACAAAAGATTCACTTTTAAAACCCCTTTTTAATTTAAAACAAAGGTTCACAAATCTTTAACAAAGATTCATTTATAACCTTTCAAAACAATTCCATCTCAAGTTGGATTAACTCATCCGGTCTTTAAGTTAAAGACTCATTTTATAGCTTTCAAAACCATTTCCAAAGATTCATTCATAACTTTCAAAACAATTCCCGTTTCAAATCTTTTATATGTAAAAGATAAACCATTTAAAAATTCTCTTCAATTTCAAAATAGGGTTCAACTATCTTTCACAAAGATTCAATTATAGCTTTCAAAACCATTCAATTTCAATTTTGAAATCTTTTTATCGTAATTTTGGAAATTCTTTCCTTATATAAAAGCTATTATTATTTGAAACCATTTGTTTCTGTTTCGAAAAAACCCAATTATATTTGTATGAGTTAAGGCCTTTCAAATATATACTTGGGTTAAATTCAAATTATCAAAACCATACTTTTAAAATGGTTTTAAAAAAACCCATATAAATACCTTTTATAACTTATATAATCTTTTTAAACCAAAATTTCCAAATCATTGAATCCAATTTCAAATATTGAATTCAAACTCAAATCGAAATATTTCAAATTTCAAACTAAATCAAGTTATTTAATATAACTTTTATCTTCAAAACTCCTTTTCAAATACTTTCAAATTTAACCCAATTTCATTTCCAAAATTATTTGGATTCAAAATTCAAACTTTAAAATCATTTCAAAATATTAAATTCAAATATCTGTGACTTAACTGATTTCCTTGTGAAATCCATATTTGTGTGTGTATAGTGTGGTCCAGGGGTTTTACACACAATAGTGCAACAACATCAACCATTACAGATTCAAACACAGAAATATCGATAAGCGGTATAATCTGTAGCGCTTATCTTCATTTACAGATCATGGATGAATAATATAAGTTCATCGTAGATAATAAATTACATCACGGATAAATAAATTACATCACAGATCACAACAAAATTCAGGATAATTCATAACGCAAAGCATCATATATCAGGGATATCAACAATTAAATCATCCAATCCAAACATCCATAAGTAATATCAATTAAGTATATGATTAATTTAAATCAGATTAGTCACAAATCTTGGTTAATAAATGTTAATTAACTACAAACCATTTAATTAATTATTCTTAATTAATTACAAAAATTAATTAACTCTTAATCAAAAATCATCCCTTAATCACCTTCATTAATTAACTTTTAATTAATTTATCACATTAATTAATTACCCTTAATTAATTATAATAAGTGATCATTCTTAATCACTTATTCATCATTAACTATAAATTAACTAGCAATTAATTTACCTTAATTAATTACCTTAATAAATTAGAAATTAATCCACCTTTAATTATTAATTTATTAATTAGCCTTTAATTAAATTCTTTAATTGATTAACCTTAATTAATTATTCTCAATTTAATTACCTTAATTAACTAATCACATAAACTAATTATTCTTTAATTAATTATTATTTTTATCACTTGATTAATCAACCCTTATGATGTGCATGTAAATGTGCATATTTTTACCACCATATTTATTCTATTTAAATTAAATAAATGATCATATTGGGTATTTTAACTTGTTTTAACCAAAATTCATATTAATTCCAAATTTTCACATATTCATCTTCATATAGGGGCAAAATGGTCATTTTTGTGCATTTATTAAATTGAGAAAATTTACTTAGAATTTTCTATGTTTTTTATAGGAAATTTGGTGACTTTTACAAGTGGTTTCATGAAGATAAACATGCACAAAATCAATACAAAAGAATGAAGATGGAAATAATTCAAAGTGAAGATCATGGAGGACCCCACCTACCCACCTACCTTAATGTACAAATTAAAGGCTAATGCACATGCTTTTGGACTTAATGGCTTCATGTACACTTAATGGGTGATTAAGACATGTTAATGATTACTTGGCCTCCACACTTCCTAAGGGGCATTTTGGGCATTCTCCATAAAGTGAATTAGGATTTTAAAACTTGTATATATACCCCTTATGTTTCATGTAGATCTTCCTCTTAGTTAGTTAGTTTTAGTTTAGAAAATAAATCAAATCTCTCTTTCTTTCCATGGCTACTTAGCCATGTCTTCTCTTATGTAATTCTTTTTTTTTATGCAACTTCAATATATTTTCTTTTTCTTTTCATGGTTATTTACTTTCATGTTGTAGTGTAGATCTCTTCTCTTTTATGCAAGTAGAATAATTTTTCCTTTCATTTTGCTCACTTTTTCCTCTTCTTTTTATTCAATGTTGTTTGCTACATTTGTTCATATGATGACAAATATGAGAGGCTAAACCCCTTCAATTTAGGGGTAATGAAGCTCTCTAATCATGTAGCATCAACTTAATTTGATGTTTATGCTCTCTTTTTGTGCTTAATGAGAATGATTGAAGTGGTTTAATGATGTTGTTTAGCTTTGAATTTGATAGTCTATGTTGTTCATAACAAATAGGCTATACTTAAGCAAACAAAATACAAATTGCCTCTTCATCTACATATGATTATGGCAAAGAAGTGATTGTTGAAATTAAAATTTGATGGCTTATATTTCTAATTAATAGTTAATAGGCCATGCTTAAAATAGATTTTGCTTTCAGCTTTGTTGTCATATTTTATGAGATTTAAAAGTGTATTGGTGGTTGTGTTATAATTTGATGGTTTATATTGGGCTAATTATTAGCACAAATATATCATACTTATGATAAACACATCAACTAATTACACTAATGAAAAGAAAAGAGAGATCATAACTTCATTTTGTTGATTTATATGATCTATAGAGTGGATTCATCTCTAAATTGTTCTTTTGACTCTCATATTTTTATCATTTTCTTTTGCTAGTTTTTGTTAGTTTCTTACATTTTTATCTAATCACACTTTCAACTTTGGTTAATTTGATTGAATAAAATTTTAAAATCATCAATTCCCTGCGGATCGACCCGTATTCGCCGCGTGCTACATTCGTACACCGTGCACTTGCGGTTATTTTTTTTAATTTAAATTAGTTCGACGGCTTTCTAAACCGATAGAATTTCCGTCGACGAACAAGTTTTTGGCGCCGTTGCCGAGGAGTTGTTTTGATTTTGATTTTCTATTCTTCGAATTATTTTCGTTTTATTTTTGTTTGTTTTTGTTTTGTGTGTGTGCATTTAAAAAAAAAATTGTCGTGTGTTGTTTGATTTTTGTTTGTGTGTTGTTATTGTTTTTGGGTTGTTTCTTCATTTGCATTTCATATCAAAAACAAAAGAAAGAAAAAAATTAATTTACGATTTGCATTCTCAGTTTACATTGTACAGTTTGCATTTTATATTTCTCTGTTTTTTCTGTCATTTACAACTTCATACTCACCTTCTCTGCACACTACAACTTCATACTCAATCACCTCCAACATTCCTTCCTGCAGTGTGCACATCTGTGCACTACAATCTCCTTCCCTGTCATAACTGTCACTGACCCAAAACCAAGTACAACCTCTCACCAAATTCTTCCTCGACCTGACTGGCACCCACTACCCTGCTTCTCTTCAACCACTTCTGCTCAAATAAGCACACCCTTCCTACAGCACAGTGCACGCTACGGCCAATTTTTTTTACTACCATCAACCAGAAACTGTCACAACTCCCCCTTCTTACTTCTCCAGACACATCACAAGACAAATCACAATCCACTGTGCATATTGGCCTGTACTTCATACATTTCAGCCTGCTACCGCTCCACTTGCTTCATCCCTCAACTAACATTGTCGACACAATTCACTCACCTTCAACCGCCCCGCCATCTAACTGCCTGCCACATTCACTACACAGCAACAGCATCACCATTACTTCATTCACTGCCTCCCCACCCCCTACAACATCCACACCTTCAAACAGTTCACTTCTTCACCAATCGCTCGTCCACCAAACATCACAACAAACCTTCGACTGCACTTCATACAAAAAAAAATTCCACCATCATCCATATGGCCTGACTGCGCCACATCCATCCAAACTCATCATCAAACCATAACATATCAACCATCCCCTCCTTCTCTATCATACACAGCTTCGTGCATCACTATTGCCACTCGATCCTCCTCACTAGACTGCAAACAACTCAACAATTTCTCTTCCTCAATCACGTATTTCGTCTGCTGCTACTTGCCTCCAATTGAGCATCACTTCAAACCGACCTTGTTTCGACCACCTCGTTCCTCAAACCCAATTCAAACACCACAATCGCCAAACTCGAAGTTCGATTCCATTTCAAAATCGCGTCCAATTACTACCCGAACTCCCCAAACCACCGAAGTCACCTCAGCCATCGTCATAGAACTGAAACAGCAACCGTTATCAAGCCCTAACCTCCAGCCTCCATCAATCGACAATAACAGAAACTCGAAACGCCTGTTAACAAAAAGAAACAGCAGCAGATAATCAATTCGAACTGCGACCAACCTCATCACCTTCAACTCAAGTCACCACGCACCTTCCTCGTGTCCAAATTGAAGTCACTGCCCAAATTGAACCGCCTTCATTCAACAGCCAACCCCGAGCTTAGTAGCTAGAAACCCGCTACCATCTTCTCAAATCAACCACCACCCCCAATTCCATCGCGACTCCACAGTCTCGACCTCTGAACCACCCTCGAAACTATCACTCGCGATTTCAAACAGCCACTCAGCACTTCAGCAACCTCCTCGAAATCGCCTCCTCAACTCGACTTCCTTTTCAAATTTTTTTAATCGAATCTGTGAATTTGTGAAGTGAAGTTGAAATTTCTTTTTTTTAGAACAGTGAAGTGAAAGTAAGATTGAGAAAGGGGATTAGTATACGAGTAAAAGGGAAATGAGAAATTGGGCTTATGGACCAGTTTAATCTTGGTTAAGCTCTTTATTTTATTTTATTTTTCTTTCTTTCTTTATTAATTTGTGTTATCCTTTTGTTGAAAAAAAAACAAAAACAAAACAAAACAGAAATACTTGCTTTAGTTTATGATGGTTTTGTGAATTGATTTTTGGTACACTTGTTTTAGTTTCTTACATAAAAAAAAACAAAAAACAAATAAGTTTCTTTCTTTTCTTTTGTTTTTGTTACTTTCTTTCATTTGTTTTGAATTTTTTTTTCTTCCTCTGTTTTAGTCTCTCCTTTGATATATTAAGAATTTTTTTTAAGTAAAACCCTAATTTTAAGTTTCCTTTCAAAAAAAAACCAAAAAAAATATATTGTATATATCTTAGTTTTTAATTTTCAGGTTGGCAAAGCAGGAAATAAAGTAAGAATAGCTTGTTGAAAATTGCTTCCTTAGTTAGCCAAAATAAATTGCTCTACTTGCTAAAAAATTCTGCTTTCGTTTCTTTTGAATTGAATTGTTGGTTGCTTGCATTTGCATTTTAAAAAATAAAAAAAAATCATTCGTAGTTGCATTGTTAATACACGTTTAGTTTCTGTTCTGCATTTCATCTTAGATTTTGATTAATAATAACGGTTAGACATCGATAACACTTAATTGTATATTGACAATTTGTCTTTTTTGAACAATTTAATTTCTTGGTGTCTAGGCTACGGCAGAGTAATAACCATTTATAAATATTACGGTGATTCGTAAATATTATAGTGGTTGTTTCTCTGAAGGTACTTAAACCTTCAGCTGCATTGCTATGGTGATTCGTGGTGCACCGATAAATCCTGCCCGTTACCTGGCTGAGAACTATCTTGTTTATCTAAGACAATTTGTGAATATACAATTTTGGGTTAACTTAGGATAAATCATTTGTAATTAACCCTTGCATTCACTTAGTTTTCCAAAAATCCAAAAAAAATTAAAATCAAAAATCCAAAAAAATCTTTTCAAAAAAAAAATAAAATTGAAATCCAAAAACAAAAATCAAATTCCATTTTGAAAAATAAATTCTACTTGTAAATATTTTTCTTTATAAAAAAAACCAAAAAAAAAAAAATCTTGAAAATGTCCGAGTTTCCTTTTTCTTACTCACTTGATTTTAGTTGTGAAAATCAATATAATCCATATGAGTTCACTCCAAATTCGTATGGATATTTTAACAACTATTGTGTAAATAATTCAAATTTCGAACAACAAAATTTTCAAAATGATGACCAACGTTCGACTCTTGAAAATAGCATTGAAATGATTTCATCTTTACTCGAACTTTCTACACGACAAACTCAAGAGATAAATGATTTATGTAATTCTGATTTGTGTAATAACTCGAGTCAAGGATTTCAAAATTTGAATTCAATTCAAAATTCAAACGATCACGATTATAACCCATGCCAATTTAATTTCGAACTCCAAAATGAATTCCAAACTCAACATGAAAATGGGAACAACTTTTCAAATGAATTTGGCAATGAGAATAATCTTAACCATGTTACGAGTGAAAATTTTTGTTCTCAACAAATCCAAATCGAAAATTCTCAATTTAATAACTACAAATTGGATTTTGTTGAACAAATGAATGAAATTTATGATGATCACACGGATTTGTTGTTTGAAACTTATATGAAACAACGTGAACAACAAAATCAAATCTCAACGTGTGATGAGTCAAGTGATAATCCATCTTTTACCATAATTGACGATTATCAAACAACAACTTTTGAAACTAAAAATAACAATCTTAATAAAGTTGTTGAAAACACGGTAATTGAATTGGATTTCAATTCTTTTGAGGGTGAGAAACTCGATTTAAATTTCGATCTTCTTTTTTCTGAAAATTTGAATACAACAACTTTGGATTTTGAAATGGATATATGCGATGAAGTTGTTGATAATTAACAAAGGAAGACAAATTTAATGAACATGAATTCCTTGGACTTTTCGAAAATGAGTTGTTAAATTATGAAGGAGAAGATTTACATCACCATTTTGATTTTGAAATCAATAATTTTGAAGAATTTTTCAATGACAAACTTGAATTTCAATTTGGTGAAAATAAACTTGAATTTCAATCACTTGTTTTATCTGTCCCAAAAATCATCGAAAACAAAACAACTCATTCAACTTTCAATAAAACGACATTCGTTTTTCCAAATCAACATTCAACTTCAAAATCTTTTATGGTTTGGTTTTTCGAGCTTAAGCTGTGTCTCGTATACTCGACGTGACAAATGAATCGGTTTTTGGAAGACCGTTTCATTTACTTTTTGACAATATACTTTCTGATCTCGTGTAAATACCGTTCGTTTTCATGTAAATAATAATAAACATCCCTTTCACTTGGGTTGACTGTGGGGACAGAGTCAAAATCAAGTGTGGGGGGGAGAATCATCTTCTTCTTGATTTTTCAGGATTAATTTTTCATTTTTCTTCCAAAAACTCAAAAACAAAAAAATCCAAAAACAAAAGAAGAATTTATTTTTAGTGTTCTTGATTTATTTTTAAAGAAACACAATAGGATAAATATATGGTTTTGGTTTATTAAATTGAAATTATTGAAAATTTATTTGTCTTAACAAAAATAAAAATGAAGTTTGATTATAAATAACAATGGTTTAACTAGTATATAGGAAGATTCATACGTGTTAATTATGAAATACATCATAATTGAAAATCTTTGTTTTAAAAGTGGTGAATTTAAAGTAAAGGATATAACATTTTTTTTGTCTTCTAAGTTAAATAGTGCTAAGATGATTTTGCAAAACTCTCTCTCTCTTAAAAAATTTTTTTATTATAAAATAATAATAATAATAATAATACATCCAAAGTATTCACTTTCATTTAAAAGTCCTCACGGTTATGCATGGGTGGATTACTTGGAATTTTTGATTATGTGCTTTCATACTCATTTAAAAGTCCTCACGGTTATGATGTATGGAACACATGTAAAAAAAAAGACTTAATAAAAACCACCTACGGTCGATAGTGTATGCATGAAAGTGTGTGCACTCGTCATGCTCTGTACTCCCCTCACATAAGCCCGAAAGGCAGTGCATGGGTGGTATATCTGGCCTCAGTTTACCTGAGCTAGGTGTGTAATTTTTCTTGCAAATAATGAGAGAGCAAGCAATTGAAATCCTAGCACTATTTTTACTTATTTGATTTGATGTGTTATTGAAAAGAAATGAAAATACCACTTTGATAAACTTTGATAATCAACTAAGGATCC
Organism: Allium cepa; assembly: GCA_030765085.1. Taxonomy (NCBI): domain Eukaryota; kingdom Viridiplantae; phylum Streptophyta; class Magnoliopsida; order Asparagales; family Amaryllidaceae; genus Allium; species Allium cepa. The sequence continues at coordinate 563,061,738 of CM060932.1, forward strand.
ATTTTATAATTACACTTTGTTATCAACCGAAACAACAAATTAAACTATTGTCTATTTGTTATGATAACTTGATTTTTGTTGAAAATTTTGACGAGTAAATGACATAAATTTTCAAGATAATAACCAAAACCTATATTTAACTTATTTGTGTCAATTTAAAAATAAATCCTTCATTTGTAACTATTTTCAAAAATTTGCATTCATCTCTTTGTAAATAAATCTTATATTTTGTAAATATTTTCATCCTGCATGTGGATTTTGTGGGTAGTATCGGCTGAAAACCCTCACGAGACAACACTCGTCCTACTAGGGACACCCAGAGGTTTAACGGCTTGTTGCATACGCTCAATGCAATCGTGCTCCCTATGAAAATGGATTTATCTTAATTTTAATTTATTCGAGGACGAATAAAAAGATAAGTGTAGGGGTATTTGATGTGCATGTAAATATGCATATTTTTACCACCATATTTATTCTATTTAAATTAAATAAATGATCATATTGGGTATTTTAACTTGTTTTAACCAAAATTCATATTAATTCCAAATTTTCACATATTCATCTTCATATAGGGGCAAAATGGTCATTTTTGTGCATTTATTAAATTGAGAAAATTTACTTAGAATTTTCTATGTTTTTTGTAGGAAATTTGGTGACTTTTACAAGTGGTTTCATGAAGATATACATGCATAAAATCAATACAAAGGAATGAAGATGGAAATAATTCAAAGTGAAGATCATGGAGGACCCCACCTACCCACCTACCTTAATGTACAAATTAAAGGCTAATGCACATGCTTTTGGACTTAATGGCTTCATGTACACTTAATGGGGGATTAAGACATGTTAATGATTACTTGGCCTCCACACTTCCTAAGGGGCATTTTGGGCATTCTCCAAAAAGTGAATTAGGGTTTTAAAACTTGTATATATACCCCTTATGTCTCATGTAGATCTTCCTCTTAGTTAGTTAGTTTTAGTTTAGAAAATAAATCAAATCTCTCTTTCTTTCCATGGCTACTTAGCCATGTCTTCTCTTATGTAATTCTTTTTTTTTATGCAACTTCAATATATGTTCTTTTTCTTTTCATGCTTATTTACTTTCATGTTGTAGTGTAGATCTCTTCTCTTTTATGCAAGTAGAATAATTTTTTCTTTCATTTTGCTCACTTTTTCCTCTTCTTTTTATTCAATGTTGTTTGCTACATTTGTTCATATGATGACAAATATGAGAGGCTAAACCCCTTCAATTTAGGGGTAATGAAGCTTTCTAATCATGTAGCTTCAACTTAATTTGATGTTTATGCTCTCTTTTTGTGCTTAATGAGAATGATTGAAGTGGTTTAATGATGTTGTTTAGCTTTGAATTTGATAGTCTATGTTGTTCATAACAAATAGGCTATACTTAAGCAAACAAAACACAAATTGCCTCTTCATCTACATATGATTATGGCAAAGAAGTGATTGTTGAAATTAAAATTTGATGGCTTATATTTCTAATTAATAGTTAATAGGCCATGCTTAAAATAGATTTTGCTTTCAACTTTGTTGTCATATTTTATGAGATTTAAAAGTGTATTGGTGGTTGTGTTATAATTTGATGGTTTATATTGGGCTAATTATTAGCACAAATATATCATACTTATGATAAACACATCAACTAATTACACTAATGAAAAGAAAAGAGAGATCATAACTTCATTTTGTTGATTTATATGATCTAGAGAGTGGATTCATCTCTAAATTGTTCTTTTGACTCTCATATTTTTATCATTTTCTTTTGCTAGTTTTTGTTAGTTTCTTACATTTTTATCTAATCACACTTTCAACTTTGGTTAATTTGATTGAATAGAATTTTAAAATCATCAATTCCCTGCGGATCGACCCGTATTCGCCGCGTGCTACATTCGTACACCGTGCGCTTGCGGTTATTTTTTTAATTTAAATTCGTTCGACGGTTTTCTAGACCGATAGAATTTCCGTCGACGAACACCTTAGTCATTTAATTAATTATCATCAATTACTTTCATCAAGTAATTATCTTTAAGTAAGTAATTCCCCTTTAATCACTTAAATTAATTAATTCACTTTTATTTACTTAAGACTTTAATTATTAATTATTTCCTTAATTAATCTTTAATTTTAAAAAAATTAATCTTTAAGTAATCAACCCTTAATTATTTTCGTTAAGTAATTAATTACATTAATCTATTTGATTAACCTGAAATTAATCACGATGATTAACTTCCTTTAATTTCTTTTATCAATTTCTATTTGAAAACACTTAAGAAAATAATTATCCAAAACTCCAAAAAACAATTTTAAAAATGTTTTTAATTTAAAATCAAATCTTTGAAAAACTTGACTTAAACTTGTTTATAATTTAAATTCAAAAACTTGGTTTATTTTACTTTAAAACTTATTTATTTTTATATACTTTAAAGTTTAACATTTTAAAAAAAAAACTTACTTTACCTTCAAAACTTCAATACTTTATTTTGTTTTTGAAACCTTAAAGAAAACCCGAGTCATTCCCACAAAACAATCGAGCAACACAAATTCAAATTTTCTTCGAGTTTCCCTTTCTTCCTCTCTTTAACCTTGTTTTCCATTTTTAAATTAAAAAAAACTACTGCATATACTAAAACTGGCAAACGACACGACAGCATACTCGAGCAACACCCTAGAATTCTCGAGTTCATCTTCGAATTCCGCCCTCTGTTCTCTCATGCTCGAACGCGAGCCATCTTCTTCCCCCAAATCGGACACTTGCCAGGCATTTACTAATACACGATGCACATGTACATTTGATCGAGTCGCCGCCGACTATTCCCAAAACCTCCGGAACGTCGCCAACAACATCTACGACAAACCCAAACATCCAATTCGACGACATCTTCATGAATTCAAAATCAAGCTATCGAGCTCAACCTGAAACCCAAACTTCATCGTAAAAACCTCCGTCGCCGACGATCCCAATCATCTGCATCCACGCCATTGCGTCCACACATTCACCAGAGCTTCCCCCTCCTTTTCCCCCAGGTCCGATCACCATAATTGCGTTGACAACGACGAATCTCCTCCATGAACTTCATCGGCAAAACAGGGTTATTAAACCCTAAATCTATGTCGACCCATCCCTCTGATCAACAAAAAAATATTCTAGTATTTTTCCAACAATCTCCAGCACACAAGCTATCATCCATGAAATTCTCGAAACTCATCATCTCTCTGTTCATTAGATATTGATAAAAGTACCAATTTTAATAAATTCGACAATTCCCATTATATACGGACTTAAAAATCTAGAAACCATCGCCTATATTCATCATTTTACAATACAATCTAGTTTATGAATTCCAAATTCAAAATTAAAATGATTGAATTTTGTCATTTCCAAAGGTGTTTCCTGTATATTCTAAGTTCCCAGTTAATTACTTAATAAAACTACTTGAAATTATTTTTAAAACTTAAGTCAAGTAATTATCAATATTTTTCTTGTAAAGGTCATTACCTAAATTCCTTTTGATTCCGAGATATAAAAATTTTCTTGAATTTAGTTAACCTGCTTCTAAACAGAGGAATATCCAGACATATACAGGCATGCACAAATACTTGCAAATACATGCAGAACACATTTACCAATATTCAATCATAAGTCATCACATCAATTCAGAGATTAGATCAAGAGTAAGTTTGCTCACTTGGAAGTATGAAGGCAGAGGAGCAGATTTTGATTTTGAAACTGGAAACTAGTTTTGTACTTGAACTTTGAATTTGCTATTTGATTTGCTTTAAATTTTTTTTCTTTGCTCTGGTCACTGCCTTAAATTTCTTGAAGCTTCAAACCTGATGTTGATCTGCTATTTGATTTGCATTGAACTCTGATTTTTTACTTGATTACAGGTTATCTGGTTGCTTCAGTTTGATTTCCAGGTTTCCCCTTTTTTTACTAACTTGCTTGCTCGATTTTTTTTCCATTTTTTGATCTACACTTGATCCATGAATTGCTTTCAGATTTGAAGTTGCTTTGTTTTCCAGATCTTTTGAATGTTTGTTTCAGGTTTTCATTTGATCTGAGGCATTTTGATTCAGTTTTTCGCATGAAAGAAAACAGGCGTGTTTTCTTTTTTTGGTCAATATTTATTTACATTATTAAAATTTTAAAGAATAAGATCGCCACTTGTTATTTTGTATTGACACTTGTAAACACTCATTTTCAAAGATTACAAATGTCATTTTGTGATAAATTTATGTTTAGACCTTGTTTCTAATATATTTACAAGTTATGCTTTAAACCTTAATTTATTTTATATTTACAAACTTATATTAGGAATCATATTTTAAAATGGTTTAATTCCTGTTTATACTAATTATAGACTCAAATGTTACGTACTTATAAATTCATATATATATATATATATATATATATATATGAATACAACCCATTTACATATATATGGTTTCTTATTAATTTCCAAAGATAGGTACATTTTAAAACTCTTATTAATTCCTGTTTTATCTTTTATTAACTTTAAAGTTTTCAAATTCACTTATTTTTATTTTACAAATCATGTTCATGTTTTCTTATTTTTTTGCTAAAAGGTGTGTGTGTATATATATATATATATTAAACTTTGTATTAATTCTTTTACATAAATATACACCTTATCTAATTTTCTCATTTCAAGTTTTATTTTCAATCTATTTTATAAAACACATATTTTATTTTCAAGTATATAAGACAAAAGCATTTTAAATCTTTTATTTAACCTTGTTTGAATTCAATTTATAAAACATATTATCTATTTTATTTCCTTACACCCAATATGTGTACAAATTTAATTCAAACAAATTTAAAAGAAGGTATGTAAACTCTTAATTTAATTCTTATTGATTTTCAAGAGATATGTATATTAAATTATATGAAATTTAGTTTTAACAACTCTTACTATATTAATTTAAAAATATAACTTTCCAATAGATCATATATTAAAATTAGAAAACAATTTTATTCATCTCAAAGCTTAGAGTATTCAAATCAAATTTAAATTAATAAATACTTATTCTTAAATTCCAAATCAAATTCTATTTATAATCCAAAAATTTATTTATTCTAAAAAATTTCTAATTAATTCATAATTAAATTCACAATTTAACTTTTAAAAAATTAAATTAATTATCAAATTATCTTAACTAAAATTTCAGGGATGTTACAGATTCCCCCTTAGAAAATTTCGTCCTCGAAATTTGAAAGTAGGGAGACTACAAAAGAATATAGAGAGATGAATTACCAGACCAAACTGAATATTTATTCTGCATTTGGCTTACCAAATCAGAATATCACTAATAATTATGAGAAAGAACTCATTCAATACAAGACACTCGGGTCACCAGATCTATGAATATACAGGGGTATTGATTATTTCAAAGGACAACTAACCCCTCGTAGAATATATCGAGACCCAAAAGAATAGACAGATATATGGATATAATCCCAAAAATTTTAGTTTAAACAACCAAAATATACCTATCAAACATAGCAACAAAAGCAAACAATTCATCCAAACAAACGATTCTGACCCATCTGGAGTTTATGTCTCATGCAAATATATCAAAGCTTCTTCCTGGAGCTGCCAGGAATCATCAAAGAATTGAAAAGACGAATCAAAGGAGATTGATAGAGAAAGTTGTTTCCGCTATTGCAGGGTACTGACCATTTGTAGTCGTACTCCCCTGTCCCCCATCTCGTCCTCTTCTTGTACTTATACTCACTATCAATGGATAGTAAGAGAATTTACTGAGGCATTCAGACGGATATCTTAGGGATATACTCATTCTACTATATATTTCACCCTATCTCTAATGAGTTACTTAATGTGTTATACTCCTGAGCTAAAGTTTCAACCTTCATCTCTGATACCAAATGTAGCGACCCTGACTTGACCTTCGAAATTCGGAACCGAATACGACACTCATATTCAAATGGCGCAGATCCAAACGTCGAATCTGGTTCGCCGGAGCTTATAACACATCAAGTATAACAACACAGCGGAAGAAATAGAATGAATATCATATACAACTCCAATGAATACAATATCCAAATATGGTACAACATCGATACAATATGATACTAGAATATCAGAGACCATAAACAGCAGCGGAAAACGAATAGCAAAAGAGATAACTTCAATATCAAACTGCAACACCAATCCAATGTTCCAAAGCCAAAACTCCAAACCACTAGCTCGAACCACCATCACGTTGCACAAAGATAAGCAAGTCTCGTCCATGAATCCAAAGACTCCAATATTCAAGATCTCCAAAGAATAACAAAGAGAAAGCTAAAAGCTACTAAATCGATATCTACTTTCTGAAAAACCCAACACTAGACTGCCCGTGTGGAAAATTGTGGGCACCAAGAATTTAGGAAAGGAACAATAAACTCCGGGTCAGTCATGCGACTGGTATGAGCAAACGAAAATAGTTTTATCTTTAAAACAAACAACAAAGAATTTAAAACATTGAAATCCGCAATGCTTTTTGGAAAATGAAACTGCCATAAGGCCTCCAGCACACACGCAATGCAATCGCACACATGGGGGAGATTTCACCTTATGATAGTCAAACATGCTTACTACACAATTTTTATTATTTTATTATTATTAGTCCATAGTGAAAAATATTTCGAAAGTATAATATTAATCTTAGCCGGCATACGTACCATTATAGTATGCCTACTATAGCTACCATGTTAGATGGCAGGTTCTACAACTAAAACCGTACAAGGCGCGTATTGGATGATTGGATTTCCAACAAATGGTTAGGCTAAGGAACTTCCTGGGCCACATGGATACGCCTCTGGAGGGACGCCTTGAGAACCTAATTGGATCTCTACCAACACAAGGCCGGGTTACCTCTGCAAAAATAGGTAACTACTACACGAGTATGTCATCCCTCGGTTGTAAACAACCTTTTGTCCGGGGCCCCAACAACAACAACCACAAAGTAATATATATATATTTGCGATATCCACATAAGTTAAGTATCTGGGCTCCATACCATGATACCACTTCTGTCCAGAAGGAAACGCTACTCCCTATAACCTTGCTGCATTCTTCCTGTTTCGACCATTCCGGGTTGTGAGGTTCGACAAAGTCTCGTCCATAAAGCTACTCTTTTCACAAAAGCCATGCTTTGATCAAAAAATGATCAGTAGCACTTTGTATGCCACATTACCAAATTGGGAATGTATCACCAGTAACCATCAACTACATAACCTCTGAGCTCGTACGTCTCAGAGAAGGGTGTTAAGCTAAGAGAATAAATCTCCGCCACCAAACAGAAATGTATTTGATAGAAACTGGCATTACATCTCAAAGTGTAACGTCCGACACACATCCATATAAGTCTGTTTCGGGGTTCGAACAGAACCGAAGGAACTTCCAAAGAAGCCTTTGCGATCCGGATAATTACTAATCACGTCGGTACTCCCCATCATAAAGGGTGATCAAATCTCTATACGGGGGACCAGTCGGTGCAGAGACATTCGAAAGGTCATCCTTTCGCTTTCGAAAGTATCCGGTCTTCACCACCGGTCTTCAAATGCTATCCATATCGTCGTATCATTATTCGGAATGGGTTATATGACACATGGTCCTCTCCCAGTTAAACCGAATAATGAGCGCAATATTTAAAAACATATGGATAATGGGATTTTAGTTAAGTCACAACATTAAAACCCAAAACTTTTCTTTCAAATGGTTTAAACAAACTGCCATTTACAAATCTTTTAAAAAAATATATTTACTTCCAGAAACCTTTCAATGGTTCAAACAATTTCCACACTTTAATCTTTTAAACAAGATGCACTTTTAAAACCCCTTTTTAATTTAAAAACAAGGTTCACAAATCTTTAACAAAGATTCATTTATAACATTTCAAAACAATTCCATTTCAAGTTGTTTTAACTCATCCGGTCTTTAAATTAAAGACTCATTTTATAGCTTTCAAAACCATTTTCAAAGATTCATTCATAACTTTCAAAATAATTCCCGTTTCAAATCTTTTATATATAAAAGATACACCATTTAAAAATCCTCTTCAATTTCAAAATAGGGTTCAACATCTTTCACAAAGATTCAATTATAGCTTTCAAAACCATTCAATTTCAAATTTGAAATCTTTTCATCACAATTTTGGAAATTCTTTCCTTATATAAAAGCTATTATTATTTGAAACCACTTGTTTCTGTTTCGAAAAAATCAATTATATTTGTATGAGTTAAGGCCTTTCAAATATAAACTTGGGTTAAATTCAAATTCTCAAAACCATACTTTTAAAATGGTTTAAAAAAACCCATCTAAATACCTTTTATAACTTTTATAATGTTTTTAAACCATAATTTCCAAATCATTGAATTCAATTTCAAATATTGAATTCAAACTCAAATCAAAATGTTTCAAATTTCAAACTAAATCAAGTTATTTAATTTAACTTTTATCTTCAAAAATCTTTTCAAATTCTTTAAAATTTGACCCAATTTTATTTCCAAAATCATTTGGATTCAAAATTCAAACTTTAAAACCATTTCAAAATATTAAATTCAAATATCTGTGACTTAACTGATTTCCTCGTGAAATCCATATTTGTGTGTGTATAGAGTGGTCCAAGGGTTTTACATAAAATAGTGCAACAACATCAACCATTACAGATTCAAACGCAGAATTATCGATAAGCGGTATAATCTATAATGCTTATCTTCATTTACAGATCATGGATGAATAATATAAGTTCATCGTAGATAATAAATTACATCACAGATAAATAAATTACATCACAGATCACAGCATAAATCAAGATAATTCAGAACGCAAAGCATCATATATTAGGGATATCAAAAATTAAATCATCCAATCCAAACATCCATAAGTAATATCAATTAATTATCTGATTAATTTAAATCAGATTAGTCACAAATTTTGGTTAATAAATGTTAATTGACTACAAACCATTTAATTAATTATTCTTAATTAATTACAAAAATTAATTAACTCTTATTCAAAAATCATCTCTTAATCACCTTCATTAATTAACTTTTAATTAATTTATCACATTAATTAATTACCCTTAATTAATTATAATAAGTGATCATTCTTAATCACTTAGTCATTATTAACTATAAATTAACTAGCAATTAATTTACCTTAATTAATTACCTTAATAAATTAGAAGTTAATCCACATTTATTTATTATTTATTAATTAGCCTTTAATTAAATTCTTTAATTAATTAACCTTGATTAATTAATTATTCTCAAATTAACTACCTTAACTAACTAATCACATAAACTAATTATTCTTTAACTAATTATTATTTTTATCACTTGATTAATCAAGCCTTAGTTGTTTATTTAATTATCATCAATTACTTTCATCAAGTAATTATCTTTAAGTAAGTAATTCCCCTTTAATCACTTAAATTAATTAATTCACTTTTATTTACTTAATACTTAAATTATTAATTAATTCCTTAATTTATCTTTAATTTAAAAAAATATTTTCATTGAGTAATTAATTACATTAATCTATTTGATTAACCTGAAATTAGTCACGATGATTAATTTCCTTTAATTTATTTTATCAATTTCTATTTGAAAACACTTAAGAAAAATAATTATCCAAAACTCAAAAAAACAATTTTAAACATGTTTTTAACTTAAAATCAAATCTTTGAAAAACTTGACTCAAACATGTTTATAATTTAAATTCAAAAACATAGTTTGTTTAACTTTAAAACTTATTTATTTTTATATACTTTAAAGTTTAACTTTTTTTTCAAACTTACTTTACCTTCAAAACTTTAATACTTTATTTTGTTTTTGAAACCTTAAAGAAAACCCGAGTCATCCCCATAAAACACTCGAGCAACGCAAATTCAAATTTTCTTCGAGTTTCGCTTTCTTCCTCTCTTTAACCTTGTTTTCCATTTTTAAATTAAAAAAAACTACTGCATATACTAAAACTGGCAAACGATACGACAGTATACTCGAGCAACACCCTAGAATTCTCGAGTTCATCTTCGAGTTCCGCCCTCTACCGATACACGGTGCACGTGTACACTTGATCGAGTCGCCGTCGACGATTCCCAAAACCTCCGGCACGTCGCCAACAACATCTACGACAAACCTAAACATCCAATTCGATGACATCTTCATGAATTCAAAATCGAGCTATCGAGCTCAACCTGAAACCCAAACTTCATCGTAAAAACCTCCATTGCCGACGATCCCAATCATCTGCATCCACGACATCGCGTCCACACATTCACCAGAGCTTCCCCCTCCTTTCCCCCAGGTCCGATCACCATAATTGCGTTGACAACGACGAATCTCCTCCATGAACTTCATCGGCAAAACTGGGTTATCAAACCCTAAATCTATGTCGACCCATCCCTCTGATCAACAAAAAAATATTCTAGTATTTTTCAAACAATCTCCAACACACAAGCTACCATCCATGAAATTCTCGAAACCCATCATCTCTCCGTTCATCAAATACTAATAAAAGTACCAATTTTAATAAATTCGACAATTCCCATTATATACGAACTTAAAAATATGGAAACCATCGCCTAAATTCATCATTTTACAATACAATCTAGTTTATGAATTCCAAATTCAAAATTAAAATGATTTAATTTTATCATTTCCAAAGGCGTTTCCTGTATATTCTAAGTTCCCAGTTAATTAGTTGATAAAACTACTTGAAATTATTTTTAAAACTTAAGTCAAGTAATTATCAATATTTTTCTTTTAAAGGTCATTACCTAAATTCTTTTGATTCTGAGATATAAAAATTTTCTTGAATTTAGTTAACCTGCTTCTAAACAGAGGAATATCCAGACATATACAGGCATGCACAAATACTTGCGAATACATTCGTATACATGCTGAACACATTTACCAATATTCAATCTTAAATCATCACATCAATTCAGAGATTAGATCAAGAGTAAGTTTGCTCACCTGGAAGTATGAAGGTAGAGGAGCAGATTTTGATTTTGAAACTGGAAACTAGTTTTGTACTTGGACTTTGAATTTGCTATTTGATTTGTTTTAATTTTTTTGCTTTGCTCTGGTCACTACATTGTCTTAAATTTCCTGAAGCATCAAATCTGACGTTGATCTGCTATTTGATTTGCATTGAACTCTGATCTTTTACTTGATTACAGGTTATCTGGTTGCTTCTGTTTGATTTCCAGGTTTCCTTTTTTTTTACTAACTTGCTTGCTCAATTTTTTTTCCAGTTTTTGATCTACACTTGATCCATGAATTGCTTTCAGATTTGAAGTTGCTTTGTTTTCCAGATCTTTTGAATGTTTGTTTCAGGTTTTCATTTGATCTGAAGCATTTTGATTAGTTTTTCACATGAAAGAAAATAGGCCATTTTTTTCATCAATATTTATTTACATTACTAAAATTTTAAAGAATAAGATTGCCACTTGTTGTTTTGTACTAACACTTCTAACCACTCATTTTCAAAGATTACAAATGTCATTTTTTGATAAATTTATGTTTAGACCTTGTTTCTAATATATTTACAAGTTATGCTTTAAACCTTAATTTATTTTTATTTACAAACTTATATTAGGAATCATATTTTAAAATGGTTTAATTCGAATTTATACTAATTATGGGTTTAAATGTTATGTACTTATAAATTCATATGTATATATATATATATATATATATATATATATATATATATATGAATACAACCCATTTACATATATATGGTTTCTTATTAATCTCCAAAGATAGGTACATTTTAAAACTCTTACTAATTCCTGTTTTATCTTTTATTAACTTTAAAGTTGTCAAATTCACTTATTTTTATTTTACAAATCATGTTCATGTTTTCTTATTTATTTCCTAAAAGATATATATATATATATATATATATAAAACTTTGTATTAATTCTTTTACATAAATATACACCTTATCTAATTTTGGATCTAAATTTCAAGTTTTATTTTCAATCTATTTTATAAAACACATATTTTGTTTTCAACTATATAAGACAAAAGCATTTTAAATCTTTTATTTAACCTCGTTTGAATTCAATTTATAAAACATATTTATCTACTTTATTTCTTTACACTCAATATATATACAAATTTAGTTCAAACAAATTTAAAAGAAGGTATGTAAACTCTTAATTTAATTCTTATTGATTTTCAAGATATATGTATATTAAATAATATGAAATTTATTTTTAAACAACTCTTACTATATTAATTTAAAAATATAAATTCCAATATATCATATATTAAAATTAGAAAACAATTTTATTCATCTTAAAACTTAGAGTATTCAAATCAAATTTAAATTAATAAATACTTATTCTTGAATTCCAAATCAAATTTTATTTATAATCCAAAAATTTATTTATTCTAAAAATTTGCTAATTAATTCATAATCAAATTCACAATTTAACTTTCAAAAAATTAAATTAATTATCAAATTATATTAAGTAAAATTTCAGGGATGTTACAAGTAGCTTTATGAACTACTATGGTTATTTTATCTGCGCTGTGAGTTATTCTGATATTCTATGTCTGTGATTCTGTGATTGGTTTTATTTGCTTCAAATTATATTAACAATATGTTGTTTTGAATTATTCAAGTCCGACATGTGTGGTTTTATTGTCGATTTGAATGGTCTAACATAGTGGGTCGTTTCATGTTTTATAATTAGCTTTCGAAGAAGATTGTCATGTTGGGCTAAAGTGTTTGCCATCAAAGGAGTACGTTTGTCTTTTAAATAATTTCTTCCGAAAGGGAAGGTTTGCCCTCAGTCGAAACCAAGCCGCTAATCTCCATTTCGACTGCATTGAAATCATCTATGTTGTCGAAGGGGTTACTTCTATTTGAATTAAGCCTTTTTCCTGAATTCTTTCGAAGGGGTTGAGGGTTTCGAAGCTGATGAAGTCGAAAGGGCTTTTTGACTCTGTCCTTCGAAGTTTTGTATTTTCTGAAGTCTTTTGCTTTCGACTAAGATGGTTCCAAAACCATCAAATTTTTCCCCAAACTAATTTATGTTGGTTTCGAAAGAGATACTTTTGTATATAACCATTTTGACGCAAATGATTTTTAAAGAGTAAACCCAATGCTTTCGAAAGGGGTACTTTCATTTGTTTCGAAGCCCTATATTTTTAAAAGATGATTTGATGCAAATATAATAGGTTTCGAAAGAGAATGTTTATTAAGGGCTTCAAAAGGTATGTGCTCAATGTTTTGAAAAGAGATCTTTGCTTTCGAAAAGAGGCTATTTAGAGGTTTCAAAAGAGATGTTTTTGGTTTCAAGACATAAACTCAATCTCAATTTAAGGTAATAACCATGGCATAAATAAAGTTTAAAATGTCATTCACTTTGTTATTAACCCATAACTGTATAAATGTAGAATAAACAGTTAGGTTGACCTAGTAGTGAATATAAATTAACATATGTTAGATTTTTTATTAAAGATATTGGCAGGGGCCAATAGGTTCATAGTCGTCCATGAAAACTATGATATTAACAGGGGCCAATAGGTTCATAGTCAGCCCATGAAAACTATGATTTGATACTGGTAGGGGCTAGTTGGTTTGTAAGTAACCCATAAAAACTATATCCGGATTAAAATATTGACAGTCAGCCAATTAGTTCATAGTTAGCCCACGAAAATTAAGATAGGTAATAAGATGTTGGAGTTACCAATAGATTCTTAGTGATCCCATGAAAACTATTAATTGGACAGATAGTCCTTGACATTTAACAGGTTAATAGTAACCCTAGAAACTATAATTGAGACAAATAGTCAGAATGGATGGGATTAGAAATCCAGAATTGATTTAATTGTTTTGCATATCATCATAAATTTGAAATATTATGTTTTTAACCATTTTAGATGCAGAGCACAATATATGGTTTTATTTATATTTTAGGATACTAGTGAGGGAAAACCCATTTTGCTAAGCGGCATGGTCTCACTAGATAACAAAATGGGTTGAGATGGTAAATTATTATTCATACCAGGCTTTATGTCTGACTGAGAGTTTTTGTTTTCCCCTTAACTCTCGGGTACTCAATAGATTTTGAGTAGGCTAAGAGTTAAGGTTTCCAGGTGTTCTTTTAGCTAAATATAGCTTCCAAGGACGTACAAGAGGCAAACTTGTTATTAGAGTTCTTTTTATTTTCACTGTATGTTTTGTTTGTAAAGGCAAATTGTTTTCTTGCCTATCTATATACTCTGATCTACCAAGGGGGCATTTTTATATGTCGATCTTGGCGTATTTTGTATTAATTATATGTTATATGAACGTGGTTTGCGAATTAGGATTATGTAATCAATTTGGAATATTTTAAAATGGAACGTGGAATTTATTTTGCTGTTTAATTTTTTTCCATATCTTGTGTTTATGTGTATCAATGTATCTAATATCACCGTGTTTTGTCGCTGAGGATTAAAATATCTATGGATGACTGCAGCATCCGTAACCATTAGTTTTGGGTTTCCATATATGGATGTAACAAGCCGCATATTTTATGATTGAATATTTAAATATTTTATTTAAATATTTTATCGTTAGTCGGATTTTAGTTCGAAAAGTTACTTTTTGCATACGGTCGAATTAGGACTCGGAACCACTCCCATTGAGTTCAAAACACCGTTTGCGATCTTTTTGAGTGTAAACTTTGATACGTTTGGAGTTAGTGGAATTTTGTTACTTTTTCACTTTGGGTTTTGGGCTTGGTTTAGACCATTTGCCTAAACTATTTACTCTAGCTCAACCTCCCTTCCCTTCATAACTTTGCTTTCATTTCCCAGCACTCAAGCTTCATCAAAAATGGGGGAAGTAATAGAAAATTAAAACTCCAAGCTCAAGATCATTTGCAATTCCAACATGCAACTCCAAATTCAAAGAGAAGACATTAATTCAAGCTTCTTCTTCATAACTTTTGTGTAAAGGTGAGATTTTTATCTCACATCTTTGTCTATAACTATCATTGATTGTTGGATATGAATTTCTAACAATTTTACATATGCATTTGCCATTTATTTGGATTGAATTGGTGAAAATACCAATTTTTAGGGTTTTGGGTTCAAATCTTTAAAAAAAATCCAATCTTTGATGTTTAAACACGTTTATGGTGATGCACCGAGGAGCCAATACGACCGCGTAGCCTACGGGCATAATCCCCTATTGTCCGTGCTCGATCGGTTGCAAATTGGGCGAGTTTTGCACTCTAAAACAGTTAGGTCGCTCAGCCTGCACAATGGTGACTTTCGGCCTGCAGTTAGCTCATTCGGTTTTAAGTCGTTCGTTTTATAGGTCACTAGGCTGCTCAGCCTACTCATATTCATTAGGTCGTTAGGTCGCGACCATGCTAGGTTGCTCCACCTTAGGTCGTTGTCCGACCTTGTTTTTCCCTTTAAGTTGTTAGGTCGCTCGGCTTTTCCCCCTTGGGTCTTAACTCCCTAGGTCGCTCGGCGTTCTGCTGTTAGGTCGCTCACCCATTTCCTTAGGCCGTTAGCTCCTTAAGTCACTCGGCTGTTAGGTCGTGGATGCTAGGTCGTCCCCCTTTAGGTCGCTTGGCCTATTATGCCGCTTGCAACGCTTAGGTCGCGTACCCCTTAGGTTGCACTACCTAAGCCGCTTCCCCCTTAGGTCGTGCCATGCTTTTGTCCCACCTTGCTGTTAGGTCGCTCGACCATGTTAGGTCACACATTTCCTTAGGTCATTCGGCCTGCACTTATGCCGCTACTCCTTAGGTCGTTCCACTGCTAGGTCGTGCCGTGATTGAGTCGCTAGGCTATTTCCACTTTGATGAATTTGGAATCGTATTCTTTGGATTATATTCACGTCTTCGTATGTGAATTTCTGTGATTGATCGTTTCTACGATCATTTTTGATTTGTCATTTTAACAATATACAAACCTTTACTTCACTCGTACGAGAAATCTAATTAAACGGCTTCAAAAAACAAGTGGTATGAAATGCTTGCGTTTACTTCGTCGGTTAATTCTTGGACTTGTTCGATTGAATCTCTTATGACAATTTTCTAGTGGAAATCTACAATTTGTTCATAAATATTTAAATTAAGCTAGTGGTTATGGGACATGAGGCTAAGCTCATATATTTACCAGCTTATTCTAATTGACACTTCTTGATGATCGATAATGATCATTTTTGTGATTATGACTAGCGATATGCTTTGTTTCTTTGTCCACGTAGGGGACGGTACCTCGTTTTATTGAGTTTCGCCTCATTTTTTATTATAGGCTAACGACCTATTTATTTCTTGGGGTTTCGACCCAATTTTGTGGGCTAGCGACCCACGTTTTTATGGAGTTCGGGTCTTCGGGCGTACCGTTGTACTACGTTGTTGTTCCAAATTTTACGAGTTTCAGGTTCCTCGGGCGTACCGTTGTACTAGTCGTTGCACCGGCTCTATGGTTAGCGACCATGGGACAGCGTTCCGTTTGTGATACACGTGTTGGTGAGTTTTCATGCTCCCATTTTGTGATAGGCCTCCCCTTTTTGTGATTTTTGGATTTCAATTGATGATTTCTAGAATTTGTGTTTCACCAATTTTCGTGATTTTCATTGATATGCGTTATCAATATTTGTGCATTGGTGAATTTGTGTGTCATTAACTTTTTGTGAATGAAGATATTGAGTATGGCATTCCTTTTGATCTTAGAGAAGATTCTGGTGACATTGATTAATCTCAAGTTGATTTTCAATTTCATACTTATCATAGTATGGTTTTATGGTTATCATATGTTATGTCATATCTCTTATTCTATATCATGTTATCTGATATTAATAGCTAGACTGATCCGTTTATTATTTTCTTATAAATAATACTCTGGTCAGACCGAGATGTTACAGGTGCTTCTGCTTGACTTCACTTCTGGGACTATCATCCTGACTTTTGGTTAAATACTTAGATTAGTAGTTTTTGTTGTATACCTTTGAGATATAGACTTCTAGATGTATACATATTCTTTTGTCTAGCACTTGTAACCATTCTTTTGTGATATTGTGAATCTTGTTTAACCACTACTCTGATGTACGCTTTCATGTGTTATATTCATATCTTTTTCCGCCTTTGTGATATGGATGTCAGTGACTGATTTGCGTTATGTTTATTTCTATGTTTGTGTCCGAAGTGTTTGCACAAAAAAGGGCAGACACCTCCAATTCGTATGATTTTGTTGATTATATGTTGTTCTTAACGATTTGGGTTACTCATGCAAATATATAAAATAGAAGGACTAAACTGTAAAAGACACTCAGATTTATAGTGGTTCGGCCAGAATGTGCCTACGTCCACTTTATATGTTATTCTCCTTTTCTGTTCAGATTACAGGTACAAAGCTTTGATTACAAGTATCTGAAAGTTGTTTGAAAGTTCTATCCGTGCTTGACCTCTCAAACTTGTTTGCCATTGTTGTACCCCTGCCCCTCTATTTATACAGTGAGGCTGGGGCATGGGTCTTGGATGGATATAGCTGCTGGTAGGTTTGGGGTCATGCAATCTGGCCTGGCAGTGTTGGTTCGGCAAGGCCTTGGTCCGGTGGAGAGTTGGTGTGGACTTGGTCCGGTTGTAGAGGGTTGAGGTTGGTTCGGCTGGGTATTGGAAGTAGGTTGGTTCGGTAGCAGGGCGTTTGGCAGCAGGTGGTTCAGTAGTGACTGGTATGGGGACTTGGTTCGGCGGCGAAAGGAATTGGACCGATGGTAGGTGGTTCGGTGGTACGTGGAGTGGCTTTGGTTCTGCAGGCATGGGAAGGTGCTGGTTCGGTGAGACATTGGTTCGGTGGTAGGAGCATGGTTGAAACACATCCAACACTTGCCCCCCAAAGCACGCCATGTGCATGCACATGGCGTGCTTTGTTTTCTCGCGGTTTGGATAGCTTCGGTCGCAAGTGCCGAACCGTTTGGTCCGGTCTCCTTGTGCTCTTCTATAAGTACGGTACTTATGCTTCCGTCACTCCTTACCAACTGAGATAGCCGAACCAGATTTCCTGCCGAATCAATCAATTACCGAATCACTCTCGTTTACCGAATCAGGTGATCGCCGAATAACTTTCGTGTTTCGAACAACCGAATGAACCTTCGTGCCTTGATCCGTCGAATGAACCTTCGAGCCTTGTACTTCCGAATGAGTTTGGGAAGTACGAGGCCGAATGGACTTTAGTCTCAAACTACTGAACGGTCTTTTATGTGTTGAATTGCGAACGAGATTCCATGCTGCATGTATTTGTTTGTTTATATCCCTATACTCCTTGTTCTAACAATATGTTTTTTCGATGTTCCAGATAAATGTCTCATAAAGTGGAAACTCGATCAGATAAAAAGAAATCTATGGACAGAAGAGAGTCCCCCGTTGTGCCCCCAGCCCAGCAAGGACCGGGACGACAGGGACCCACCCCGAGATCACTAGTGGATGGATATGGCCCTCAAGAGCTCTTGAACTCTCCTCCTGACTGCTTTCCTAGCTCCCTCAAAGAGGAGCATCTTGATGTTATATCCCGTTCTTTCGGGATTGATAGAGCACACATGGTGCTGCCAGGGAATGGAGTTATGCCGTATGACCCTCCTGAAGGATATTTTTTTACAGCAGGCACCATTGTATGTGTGAGGCCATTCCCCTGATCAATGCTTGGATAGTCAGCTTCATCACCTACCTAAAGGTGGCCCCTTTCCAGCTTCAGCCCAACTCTTACACTATCCTGGTGAGCCTATTCATCATTTTTCAGAGAAAATACGGGCGTCCCCCTTCCAACCGAGAGATCCAATATTTGTACAACTTGAGAGGCTACAAGAAGAGGTCTCCATACATCAGCTTGGAATCGGCCGTGTCCTTCAAGCCGGTCCTGGACTTATATTCAAAGTTCAGCATGTTCAAGAAAGAATGGTTTTTTGTCAAGGATGACTCCGTTTCTATCCGTCGCTTCACCTCCGGCTGTAAGTTGAAGCTTATTTATAACTTCCGTTCTGATTGCAATGCTCCTTCTTATGTTTTTTTATTTCTTGCTAGCGACAGGTGGCTTTGCGGTCATGGAGAACGATCGCCTGGTTCAGATGGCTATGGAAATAGAAGCCATTTCGGGAAGGAAGAGGTCGGCTTCTTACCTGATCAGGAATGCTACTCTTTTGCAGCTCAACTTGATTCTACCACGTCAGTCTGTGGTCAAGCAGAGAGACACAGCTGAGGAGAGGGCTGCGAAAGCTAAAGGAGGGGCCACGACGAAGAGCAGCAAGAGGAAACCCTTCTCGATACCTCCAGTCGTCGGGGGGAAGAAGTTCAAGAAATCCGATGGACCGTCCCCTAGCACTTGTCTAGATGTTCCGAAGGAGGAAAATGTAGAGGAGGAAAGAGGCGAGGAGGAGAGCGGAGATGATGGAGAAGGTGATGGTGGCGAAGGACAGAGCGATGATGGCGCCGAGGCTTTGTCTTCTAGGCAAGCAGGGGAGATCCAAGAGTGGGCAGATGATGCTTTCCGCTAGGCTTTTGAGGGGTTGGAGGAAGCATCGACCTTGGTGGGGAAGACGAAGAAAGCTGACAAGGCCGGAACTGGTGCCGATCCATCTTCTAAGAGCGTTGCAGCTAGGGCAACTCCCGCGATTCAAGGTGAATTTTTGACTCCTGCGGACTCCATTTATGATAAGTATTTTAGGAATATTTCATGGCCATCTCCCGTCTCTTTTCACTTGATATATTTCTTCAATTATTATTCAATGCATGTTCATCACACTTGGTTTTTACTCCAGGAGCGGGTAAGGTGGCCAAGACATCAGACATTCGACACCGTCTTGAACAATTCAAACTCCTTAAAGCTTCTGCTAAGCCAAAGCCTCCAACCAACCGTTCCGGGGATGTAGTCGGCTACCGTCCTCTTCTCGGAGTTGTTGAAGAGGATATTCAAAAGAAAAGGAGGAGACGCTCCATGTTCGAACCTTCACCTGGACCTTAGCCCCCGATCCAGCCTATTCATGATATCACGGGGGAGGATACTGAGTTCATACCCTCTCCGCATCCATCAGAGAATCCTACCGTTACTCATATTGATCGTCCCAGCTTGGCTCGTAATCCATTTACGGGTCATCCAGATTTGGATCCGGGTTCTCATGATATTTCCTTTGACGAGGTTATTGGTGAGCACCTTCTCCCTTGCAATCCTATGGTAAGGGTGCTTGATGAGGCCAAGTCCTTGGACCTTGATTTTCTTACTACTTGGATTGTAACTATGGGGGATGAAGCCTAGGCAAATATCGACCGGGTTGCTGAGGAAACTAGGAAGTTGATGGGGCATCACGCCCGACTGGTCAAGGCCGGGGAGGAAATTGGGAGTGCCAACATAAGATTGCGGCTAGTGGTTTCCGACCAGGCCAAGCAACTCGTCGATCAGGCCATCCAGATCTCTCAGCACGAGGCTGCCTCCAGACGGCTAAAGAAAATTATGGAAGAGGCTAGCAGAGCCGAGATGTGGAAAATGGAAGCCATCTGCAAGGAACAGATCGATATGGCCATTGCAAACGGTGGATGAGGTTCGAAAAGCGGATCTCGAGCGGGTAGAGGAGTTATCTGGGAAGCTTGAAGCCATGGAGCTTGCTCAAGCCAAGCTGAAGGAGGAGATGGAGGCGATGAAGAAATCCCTTCAGGCTGACCGCTCGCGATACCGATCAGAGAGGAATGCTGCCGTTGCAAAGCTGTCGGCTTCTGAGGTCCGAATGAGCGAGTTTGAGGAGAATGAGGGGATGATGGATGAGATGCTCCAGGATATATATTTCCGTACTTGGAAGCAAGGCAACTTGTCCTGGATGTATGATTATCCCCGGATCATGGCCAGGATCTATCTCCGGGCTCTGGAGGAGGCCAAGGCTGATGCGGATAAGGAGGGTGGCATGGCCTTCAGAATGGATGTGGTTACGGCCCAATTCACTAAGGAGGAGAATGTGGCGGTGAAGGAGGGCATGCGGTTGCTTTCTGCTGAGGAGGTAGGCGTGCAGTTGGGGGATGATGATCAAGGAACAGATGTTGGTAAGTCTTCCCTTTTAGCCTTTTCATAGCTTGGTTGCTTATTGTTCATTCAATGAATTCTTCTCTTGAATTGGATAGGTGGGACCTCTGAAGCGCCAACTACCTCTGGTCAGCATGCTGGGAGTTCTGATCCGGCGGTTAAGTAGACCTCGGAGGGCCAGCAGGATAGAGGCGAAGCCCCGATGCAGTCGGCTCCTTGGCTTGATCTGAACATTTTTCAGTTTACTTGACATTGCTGTCTATGTTAGTTTTAAAACATTAATGTAATTTTCAAGCTGTGATTATGTAACGAACAACTTGATTTTGGCATGTAACTTTATAACATAAGCTGATTTTGTCATGTTTGAATGCTGTCGTTATTTCGATGTGTAGCATAAAATATAGCTGTGCATGTGTTAGTAATTCAATTGTGTTTGACGCTAAGTTCTTGCTTAAAATATAATTCCATGTCTTGCAATGTTAGTGTGATGTGTGAACAAATTATAGTTACATATTTATGTACAAGAGAAGAAAGTACCGCCCTTCAAGTTTTAGCTGTAGACGGTAGCTTTGAATGCCTTGTGTTGAATATGGAATGCAGCTGAGTGACCTGCCATTCAGCTGTGAGTTCTTATTCCCATTAGCGAGTGCCTCCCATTTTGTGTCCTGTACTTTAGCGATCGTTATAGAGGATAGGAGGAAAGTTTTTATAAATAAAATGGAAATATAAGAAATAGTAAAACTTCCAATCACGGAAGGCCTTCGACGTGCTTAAGTTCGTGGCAAACGGGCTTTGTAGTCACTTTCCCTAGCTGTGGGTCTTGGAGACATTTGTCACCCATCTTACGCCTCCGCGGGGAGTTTTCTTTTTTACCACAGCCGTACTTAAGACACATTGGAGCCGAGATCGCACACGGTAACTACCCGGGCCATTATGGCCCATAATCGTGGGTATTATTCGATTTACCGTGGCCGGCTAGCGCGGGTGCCGATCGTCAACTGTGAACTGCCCCTGGCTGGCCACACCTTATGTTGGGGCTTATAATCGGTTCACAGTTGCCGGCGAGCCGAACGCCGTAGTGAGCTGCCTAGGCTATTTTCGGCCTCCTCGGTGGCTTATAATCGGCTCATTACAGTTGGCTTTGAGGGCCATGGCGAGCAATGAGTTAACCCGCAACAGAGGGATGCTGGAGCAAAAGTGTCTCATTGGCGAGGGCATAGATTCGTATAGTACCTGTTAGGTCTTGTCCAGGTGAGGTTGCGCCGTGAAGTGTCTAAAATGGAAATGCCATTACACAGGATTTTGTTCAACAGAAAAGGATAAAGCTTAACAAGCAGCCAAGATATAAAGGAACAAGTTAAAAAGAGACAAGACTTTTAAAGTAGTTCGGCACGAAAATGCCTACGCCCACTGATTCTCTTTGTTAATCCACTTTATATGGGCAGTACAAGTTAGGAAAAGTATCGACGATGGTGTTGGATGTTCCATGCCCTTTGGAACACCTCTCCGTCCACTGTTGACAAAATATAAGCTCCGTTGTGGAGATCTTTATGAATTACATATGGTCCGTCCCAGATGGGATCTAGCGCTCCGGGGCACGGGAAGATTCGCTTGAGGACAATATCTCCTTCTTGTAAGCTGCAATGCTTGACTTTGGAGTTGTACTGTGCTGCCACTTTTTGCTTGTGAGCTGCTGCTTTGAGTGCTGCATCATTTCTTCTTTCTTAAATTAGATCCAAAGACATGTGGAGGAGTTCTTTGTTCTCTTCTGGGTTGTAGTGGATCCTACGGTGGGATGGCACTACAGTTTCAACTGGGAGCATGGCCTCCGATCCATATGCCAAAGAGAAAGGAGTATGCCCTGTTGATGTTCTGAAAGACGTGCGGTAGGCCCAAAGTGCCGTAGGAAGTTCATCCACCCAAGCGCCTTTTGACTTTTCAAGCTTCTTCTTGATTAGAGTTTTAAGAATTTTGTTGACAGCTTCGACTTGTCCATTTGCCTGGGGATAAGCCACAGATGAGAAGCTTTTGTGAATTCCGTGCTCTTAGCACCAGTCGGCGAACTCCTCGATGTCAAACTGAAATCCATTGTCCGATATGATTTTGAGTGGAACCCCATACCTGCATAGAACATTTTTGATCAAGAAGTTAATAACTTTTGCCGAAGATATTTTATTTAGAGGTTCCACTTCCACCCATTTGGTGAAATAGTCGACTGCTACTATAGCGTATTTGGCTCCGCCTCGGCCCATCGGCAGTTCGCCAATCAAGTCAATTCCCCATACTGTAAAGGGCCAAGGGCTGGTCATTTGAGTAATCTCATTTATTGGTAGTCGAGGAATCTTAGCAAATTTCTGACATCTGTCGCATCTTTTGACGAAGTCTAAAGCGTCTTTGTTTAAAGTGGGCCAGTCGGAGCGTCTTCTTGGCCAGAGTCTGCCCACCAGTGTGATCTCCGCAGCTCCCTTGATGGATGTTGGATAAGATTTTCTTGGCTTCCTTTCCAGCAACACACCTTAATAAGGGGTTGGAGAAGCCGCGCCGATAGAGGATGCCTTCTTGTATTGTGTAGCGGGAAGCTCTCCTCAAAATTTTCCTGCCTTCGTTACGCTCGTTGGGTAGTGTGCCATCTTGTAAGTATTTCCGGATAGGAGTCATCCAGGTTTCTTCTTCGATTGTAGCTATCAGATCTTCTTGTTCGAAACTTGGGGCTAGTTGTTTCGAGATGGCTACTGTTCCAGAAATGGTGTTGTTCTTCATGCTAGCTTGCTTTGCGAGCTCATCGGCCTCTCGATTCTCTTCTCGAGGAATGTGTTTGATTAAATAGTGATCCAATTGATCGAGCAACAGCTTGGTCTTCTTTAGATATGCTGTGAGTCGTTCTCCTCGAGTCTGAAACTCTCCTAGTACTTGGTTTATGATAAGTTGAGAATCACTATGAAGACATAAAGAACTGACTCCAATTTCTAAGGCAAGTTCTAATCCTGCTATTACTGCTTCATATTCGGCATCGTTGTTGGTGGCGGCGAATTCCAACCTTAGGGCATAGTGCAGCTTCCTTCCCCTGGGGTTGATTATCACAATACCTACCCCCGAGCCCTGTTCGTTTGATGATCCATCTACAAAGAGATTCCACTTGATATCTCCTGTTATTTCAGATTGCTCCTTACCTTCGTTGGTAGTGAATTCGGCAATGAAATCGGCCATGGTTTGTCCCTTGATGGCGGTGCGAGGATGGTAAGTGATATCATATTGACTCGGTTCAATGCACCATTTAAGTAGTCGTCCAGAAGTGTCGGGGCGATGGAGTACCTGCCTTAGTGGTTGATCGGTTAAAACTCTGATGGAATGATATTGGAAATAGTGTCGCAGTTTCCATGACGTGATTAGCAAACAGTATGCTGGCTTCTCAAGTTTGGGGTATCTGGCTTCTACCCCCGTAAATCTCTTGCTTACAAAGTATACGGGCCGTTGCACGCAGTTGTCTTCTCTCACCAAAGCGGCGCTTAGGGCATAGGATGATACAGTAAGGTATAGCTGTAGTTCTTCGCCTTCATTTGGAGTTGAGAGTACTGGTGGTCTCTGGAGGTGTTCGATTAGGTTAAGGAAGGCTGTTGAGCATTCGTTAGTCTATTCGAACTTTCCTTTGTCTTTCTTTAGAGCTTCGAAGAAAGGGATGCATTTGTCGGTTGCTTTAGAGATGAATCTGCTTAGGGCGGCCACTTTCCCGTTTAGGTTTTACATCTCTCTTCGAGTGGATGGTATCTTGATATCTTGTAAAGCCCAGACTTGTTCGGGGTTTGCTTCAATCCCTCTGGCATGGACGATGAATCCCAAGAACTTTCCCAACGATACTCCGAAGGAGCACTTTAGAGGATTCAACTTCATTCCATATTGGCTGATTACTTGAAACATCTCGTCCATGTGGCTTACATGATCGTTGGCTTTCCTCGATTTTACCAGCATGTCATCCACATAAACTTCCATAGTTCGTCCTATTAGTTCCGCAAACATCTTGTTGACGAGGCGCTGATAGGTAGCTCCGGCATTTTTAAGTCCAAAAGGCATTACTCTGTAGCAGCACAATCTCCGGTCAGTGATGAAACTAGTGTGGTCTTGATCGGGGGTGTGCATAGGAATCTGGTTATATCCTGAGTATGCATCCATAAAAGATAAGAGTTCGTGCCCGGCCGTGCTGTCCACGAGTTGATCAATTCGGGGGAGAGGGAAACAATCCTTCGGGCAAGCGTCATTTAAGTTGGAGAAGTCAATGCATGTTCGCCACTTCCCGTTATTCTTCTTTACCAGTACAGGGTTGGCGATCCATTCTGGGTAGATGGCTTCTCGTATGAAGTTATTGGCAAATAGGTTCTTTACTTCTTCCTCGAGGGCTGCTGATCGTTCTGCCCCCATACTTCTCTTTTTCTGCTTCACTGGCACCTTGGTGGGATCGATGTTCAGTACGTGGCACGCTACGTCTGGGGAGATTCCAGTCATGTCAGCGTGCGTCCATGCAAATACATCCAATTTGTGGCGAAGAAAATCGACGAGTTGATCCTTCAACTCTGCTCTTAACCGAGACCCGACTCTCAGTAGTCTACTTGGGTCGTGTTTGTCTACTGATACAAATTCCATGGCCTCTACAGGCTCGGCGGTGGCCTCCTCCTCTTTGTCCCTGGGGTTTAGTTCATTGAAAGGATCACTGGTATATCGAAGAGGATGGGCCTACTTTAGTTGCTATGCTTCCAAGTTTTTCTTCCAGAGAGTAGTCTCTGCATCCTTCCCTTTATCATTCCTGCAGTTATTGCGAAGTTCAGTTACGTAGCAGTCTCGAGCAGCGTCTTGATCTCCCTCTACTTCTCCTATTCCATTGTCTGTTGGGAATTTCATCTTCAGGCACCACGGGGCCAGGACAATTTGGAAGTCGGACAAGGCTGGTCTTCCCAAAAGGCGTTGTAGGCCGAGTGGTTTTCTATTAGCACAAATGTTTGTTTTCGCACAACGGAGCGGGGATGACTTCCTATTTCAACAAAGAGGTCCAGTTGCCCGAGGGGCATCTTCGCGTCTCCAGTGAAACCATATAATGGTTTGTTGCAGTGAGACACATCCTTCATCGATGGCTTCATTTTGTCGAAAGCATGCTTAAATAGGATATTTACTGAGCTTCCAGTGTCTACTAGAATTCGGAAAACTTTGGATGGACCGAACCAGGCGGAGATGACCATAGGATCCATGTGAGGGTACTGCCTTCCTTCTAGGTCACGCCTACCAAATGTGATGTCATTGTTCTCTTTCCGCTTTGGGTGGCGTTCTTCTATCACGGAATCAATGTAGTCTTCATTGTTTCTAAGTGACTTTCCATATTTTTCAATCACTGCCCAGCTTCTGTCGGCGATGTGTGGTCCTCCCGATATGGTATGAACCACTATCTTCTCTTGATTGGAGCCGTTGGTGTTGCGATTTCCTCTGCCTACTTCCGGGGGTGATAGCCTCGGGCTTTCATTGGCAGGAGCTGGAGTCCTGTTCTGGACTTTTACATAGCGTTCCAGTCTCTTCCTTCTGATATGTTCTTAATCAAGTCCCGTAGATGATGGCATTCATTGGTATCATGTTCATGAGATTCGTGGAAATGGTAGAACTTTCCAGATTTAATTGCGTTATCTGATTCTTTCTTGTACGGGGGTCGTTTGTATTTAAGCTCGTCTTGGGTGGCCAGGAAGATATTTTCGACTATTTCATTCAAAGGAGTGTAAGCGTCAAATCTTGGTCCTGACCGATATAGGCGTTTTTCTCCCTTTATGCCCCCAGCATTGTCTCGAGAGTCATTTCTTCCGACGCCCTTTGCTGTAGCGGGTGCGTTGCCATGAACTGCCTTGGCTTGTTGCCCTGTCTGCCTTACGGTGGCAGCGTCTTCAAGCCTCATGTACTTTCCGGCTTCATGGAAGAAGTTGGGCAAGGTAGTTGGTTTTTCTTTCGTTAATCTTCTAGCAAACTTGGTATCCGGATGTACGCCACTACAAAGAGCCATTAGGATAAGTTTTTCATCGGCATCTTGGACTGCGGCCGCTGCGACGTTGAATTGGATTAGATATTGTTGCACTGTCTCTCCGGGCTTCCGTTTGATATTAAATAGGGAATAAGCGTCCTTGGTTTTTCCACATGAATGCAGAACTGGCTGATGAACTTTTCTTTCAACATTTCCCATGAGCTAATGGATCCTTGGATTAGATGGCAGAACCATGAGGTAGCTAGGTCTGCCAAGAATAGTGGGAAGCATTTACACAACACTCCCTCTGTTGCCCCGCTCATGAGAATATGTTGTGTGTATCTCTGCAAGTGTACAACAGGGTCGAAGGTTCCCTTGTAAGGTTCCATTATTGGCATTTTCCATTCCCGGGGGGTGATGGCAGTTTCGTTTTTGCGGGTGAAGGGGCTGGTTACCCTAGCACCTATCCCCCGATCTCTTTGGTCCCATTGGACGCACTCTCTGAACAACCGTGCCATCCTTTCATCAGAACTTGGAGCGGATAGAAATTAGTTTGGTTCTTCTCTGCGAGATTGATTCCGTCCAGATAACCTGTAGGGATGGTATCGTCTATTACTCTTATCATTTCCCGGTGGCTATCTTCGGTCTTCTGGGAGCATGTTGGGGTCAGCCACAGTTGGCCCTTGCCTCGATCTTCCCCTGCTGGGCTCTATTCTAAGCATTCCCTCGGGCCGAACTTCGGGCTGGATTCCAGCTCGGCCCCGTCCATTGGTGTTCCCATGGTTCGGTAGCATGACAGGCTCAGCCATATCCGACCCCTGTCTGGTACCTCCTTCGTTGGGTTCGGTTCCAAGTGTTTCCCCGGGTCGGAATTCGGACCGAGTCTGGGCTTGGCTCCTACCATTGCTGTTTCTATTGTTAGCCTCTTCGAAGCAGAAAGATCTTTGTCGCCTCCCAGATCCTTCATACTGGGACTCACCCCATGATTCGGTGTTGCGGTTGGATTCTTCAGCATCCCTTAAGCGTGACATGAGTTGGTCCACCAAGGCTTCTTGTTGAGATGTGAAGCGGTTAGTTACTTCAGCCACAACCCTGTCCAGATCTGCCCTAGTAATTGGTTGCTTCGTGGTCGGGGCTGTCGGATTTTCCTGATTTCCATTTGCTGTTGGAACGGAACAATTCCCTTGATCTGTGATTACTGGATCCGGAATACTGCTAGTTGCGATGTTTTTTCCTTTTTTAGCATCTTTCTTCTGCCTGGGAGGCATGTTTTCCAAGCAATGAGCGAAGCTGTTAGGAAGAAGGTTGAGGGGGAGAAGCTGGAGCTCCTAGCTCAAGCTCTCAGTGAAAGCACCAAAAATGTTTGCACAAAAAAATGGGAAAACACCTCCAAGTCGTATGATTTTGTTGATTATATGTTGTTCTTAACGATTTGGGTGATTCATGCAAATATATAAAATAGATGGACTAAACTGTAAAAGACACACAGATTTATAGTGGTTCGGCCAGAATGGGCCTACGTCCACTTTATATGTTATTCTCTTTTTCTGTTCAGATTACAAGTACAAAGCTTTGATTACAAGTATCTGAAAGTTGTTTGAAAGTTCTATCCGTCCTTGAGCTCTTAAACTTGTCTGCCATTGTTGTGCCCCTGCCCCTCTATTTATAGAGTGAGGCTGGGGCAGGGGTCTTGGATGGATATAGCTGCTGGTGGGCCTGGGCTCATGCAATCTGGCCTGGCAGTGTTGGTTCGGCAAGGCCTTGGTCCGGTGGAGAGTTGGTGTGGACTTGGTCCGGTTATAGAGGGTTGAGGTTGGTTCGGCTGGGTATTGGAAGTAGGTTGGTTCGTTAGTAGGGGGTTTGGCAGCAGGTGGTTCGGTAGTGAGTGGTATGGGGACTTGGTTCGGTGGCAAAAGGAATTGGACCAGTGGTAGGTGGTCCGATGGCGATTGGTTCGGTGGTACGTGGAGTGGCTTTGGTTCGGCAGGCATTGGAAGGAGCTGGTTCGGTGAGACATTGGTTCGGTGGTAGGAGCATGGTTGAAACACACCCAACACGAAGAATATATATATAGCCACTGTGTAGTAGCCTTGAGTTTGTATCGGCATGTCGGACTTCCTTGTATTATCTGACATATTGGTGCTCGCACAAAGCAATTACACGGATGGTCGCTCCTCAACAGCCTTATTCTCCGTGCTAGTTGACAGCATTACACCGTAATGTTCTTGGCTAGCGTGGGTATAGTGGTGGGGCGTCACAGCCTGGTATCAGAGCCAATTTTCGGAACAATGTAGAATAATCTAGCAAGGATCATCGTTCTAAGTCCATCTTAGGAATCATGCATTAGGATTTAATTCGAGTCTTCGTACCGATTCATCCTATTTTCTTTATGATCCTTGTTTATCTATCAAGATTGCTTAATATTCGTTTGGTAAATAACCTTGTCCTTCTTCTTTGTTTGTTTCAAAAGGAAGAGAAATGGTTAGATCTGGCCGTCCCAGCGCCAGTCAATCTCGTGCTACTCCCCAGGATGGAGTATTTATGTCTGCCCAACAGCTTCTTGACCTAGTGAGGAATGCTCAAGCAGCCGGATCTAATCCGGAGTCTACTCACCCTAGGTCTGGATTTGCACGTTTGTCAAGCGATTACACCAATTTGGATGGGAAGCCATTCAAAGGTTCTGAGACTATTATCGAAGCCCGGGCTTGGCTGAGATCGTGCGATCGAATCTTTTCTCGCATGAATCTTATTGATCTTCATCGTGTTCAGGTGGCCTCTAGTATGCTCCAAGAAAGAGCATTAGATTGGCATGAGCTTCTTATTTCTGAAATAGTTGAAGCAGATCTTACTTGGGAGAAATTCCGAGAACGATTCGAGTTAAAATTTGTACCAGAAGCTGAGAAGGTGACATTAGCTCGTCGTTTCATAGACCTTACTCAAGGTGAATCCTCCGTGACAGACTATGTCGCATCTTTCGAATCTCTTTCTAAGTACGGGGTTGAATACATTAATACCCCATTGAAGAAAAATCAGAGATTCGTCTATGGCTTGAATAAAAATCTCAAGAAGCCATTACTTCTAAAGTTAGAAGTTTCTTCTGATCAACTTGTTGATATCGCTCTTCGACTTGAAGAGGCGGATAAAGAGAGTGATACTGATGTTGTGGGTGCCAAACCAAAATTCAACAACAATAAGAAAAGGCATATTAAGTTCAAAGGGTCTTATCCCAACAAGAAAGGGAAACAAGCAATTCCGGTAGCAAAGGCTTCTTCCCTTAGTAGTGGACAATGCTACAGTTGTGGTTCTAAAGACCATTATGCCAATAGATGTCCGAAACCTCTCTTTTGTCGCTATTGAAAAAGTCGGATCATTATTTATCTTCTTGTCCCAAACTTCAAAACAGAAAGGAGGGAAAGCTTAATGTTGCTCAAGCCCCTGGCAACACATCTCGTGGTAAAGGTATTTCTCATTCTATCCTTGATGGCATTATTTTATTTCGTGATCATCCTATTCGAGTTCTTTTTGATACGGGTGCGTCCCATTCGTTTATATCAAAAGAACTTGTTGATACTTTTTCTTGGATGTTTTGTGTTTAATGACTTCACTGAGAATTGCGAATCCGGTTGGTGGATCCGCAACAATCAGTTTATTGTGTAAAGATGTCGAGATTATTTTGTGTGATCTTTCTTTCCGAGCCGATTTGCATGTTATGCGCTACTTAGGCTTTGGAATGATTTTGGAAATGGATTGGCTTAACCGTTATGAAGCTCAAATCCTATGTCCTGAACGGACTATTCATCTTCGACATCCTCAATCTGTTAAGCAGATATCTATTGATCTTAAAAATTCGGATTCCAGCTTGGTTGCATCTTTATATTCTTTAAATCCTCATGATGACGATAATGATGATGAGAAAGATATTATTTCTCTTATTCACGTTGTTCGTGAATTTTCCGACATATTTGAGCCCGTTTTAGGATTACCACCTAAGCGAGCAATTGAGTTCAGAATTAATCTCATCCCTGGAGCTCAACCTATCACTCATCCTTCTTATCGTATGTCCAATAAAGAAAATGAGGAGATGCGCAAACAATCATCCGAATTGGAGACGAAGCAATTTATTCGCTATAGTTGCTCTCCTTGGGGAGCTTCGGCTATTTTTGTGAAAAAATCTGATGGTACACTTAGGCTTTGCGTTGACTACCGCAAGCTTAATGATCTTACTATCAAGAACAAATATCCTTTACCTCGGATTGATGATCTATTCGATCAACTTAGTGGTGCTAAAGTCTTTTCACAATTAGACTTAGCTACCGGTTTCCATCAGCTTCGTATTGTAGAGGATAGCATTCCTTTGACATCGTTCCGTACTCGTTATGGATCTTATGAGTGGCTTGTTATGCCATTTGGTTTAACGAATGCTCCGGCTTATTTCGTTGACCTTATGTATCGAGTTTTCAAAGACTTCCTCGATCGGTTTGTTCTCATCTTTATTGATGATATTCTAGTGTATTCTAAAACCGAGGAGGAGCATGAAAAACATCTTCGGATTGTGTTGGAAACTCTTAGGAGAAATCAATAGAAAGCAAAATTTTCTAAATGCCACTTTTGGCAATCTCGTGTGAGTTTCTCGGTCATATTATTTCCAAATCCAGAATTTTCGTGGATCCTTCAAAGATTGAAGCGATTCAAAATTGAAAGAGACCGAAGAGTGTGATGGAATTTCGTAGTTTCCTTGGATTGGCCGGTTATTACCGCGTTTCATAAAGGAGTTTTCCAAAATTTTCATGCCTCTTACTAGTTTGACAAAGAAAGGTGTTAAATACATTTGGTAAGACAAATGTGAAGCCTCTTTTTAGAAATTAAAAGAACTCCTTTCGGATGCTCTATTCTTGTTATTCTCGAGGGGAATCAAGATTTTGTTGTTTACACCGATGCTAGTCGCGTTGGTTTGCATGTTGTTCCTATGCAAATAGAACGTGTTATTGCTTATGCTTCTAGGCAATTGAAGCCTGCCGAGACTAGATATGCCATTCATGATTTAGAGCTCGCAGCTATTGTTTTCGCCCTTCGTATTTGGCGTCATTATATATTGGGAGAAAAGTATATTCTTTACACCGACCATAAAATTTTGAAGTATCTTTTTTCTCAAAAGGAACTAAATTTGCATCAACAACGTTGGCTCGAATTTCTTGCAGCATATGATCTTGATATTCTTTATACTCCCGGAAAGGGTAATCGTGTTGCCAATGCACTTAGTCGTAAGCAACAAGCGGTTGTTTCTATGATGATATCCGAATGGAATGATCTCGGAATTCTATCCACTTGTGAGATTCGAGATCGTGTTTCCGATTTATGTTCATCTCTTGCTTTATGTAGCCTTGAGGTTCATCCTTCTCTTTTAGACCGCATTCTTGAAGCTCAAAAGCTAGATCCCGAATTGGCTCTTCTTGGCCAAAATTTTAAGGATAAAATTGATATTGAAGGTTTGAAAGACTTCGATATTGATTCTCGTGGCGGCATTCGAAAATTTGATAGACTTGTCGTGCCAAATATTAGTAATCTTTGTAAAGACATTTTAGAAGATTCACATCTTTCTAAATTTACCATTCATCCCGGTAGTAGTAAAATGTACGCGGATATGAAGCGACTTTATTATTGGGAGGGAATGAAATCTGATATTGCTAACTTTGTTTAGTGTTGCATGACTTGCCAACTCATTAAGGCCGAACATCAAAGGCCCGGTGGGTTATTACAACCTTTAGAAATTCCAATTTGGAAGTGGAATCAAATTTCCATGGATTTTATAGACGGCCTTCCCCGTTCTCGTTTGGGTCATGATAGCTTATGGGTGATAGTTGATAGACTTACTAAATCCACCCATTTTATCCTTGTTCGGTCCAATCGAACCGTTCCTCCCTTGGCCAAACTCTTTATCAAAGAAATTGTTAAATTGCATGGAGTTCCTACTTCTATTGTTAGTGATCGTGATCCATTGTTTACTAGTGGATTTTGGAAGAGTCTTCAGAAAGCTTTGGGAACGAAGCTTAATTTTAGCACCGCTTATCATCCTCAGTCTGATGGACAAACTGAGCGTGTGAATCAAACCCTTGAAGATCTTCTTCGTGCATGTGTTCTTGATTTTGGTGGAAGTTGAGAAGATCATATTTCTCTTGTTGAGTTTTCCTATAATAATAGCTTCCAATCTAGTATTGGCATGGCACCTTTCGAGGAACTCTATGGAAGGCCATGCCGATCTCCTTCTTGTTGGCTTGAGGCCGGTGAGAAGCTGGTTTTAGGTCCAGATTTTATTCGTGATTGCACAGAAAAGATTGATCTTATTCGTCATAGGATGAAATGATCCCAAAGTAGACAAAAATCCTATGCCGATAACCGGAGAAGGAAATTAGAATTTTCTGTTGGAGATCTTGCGTTTATTCGTGTTTCACCTATGAAGGGTGTTGTACGTTTCAGTCGATCGGGAAAACTAGTGCCTCGATATATTGGGCCATTTCCTATCACCGGACGTATTGGTTCCGTGGCTTATCGCCTTATATTACCGGCCCAGTTTTCTGCTATTCATGACGTGTTTCACATTTCTCAATTACGAAAATGCCTTCGAGCTTTCGATTCTATTCTTGAGCCCGGTGTTGTGGAAGAAATTGAAGTTTCGCATAATTAAACTTATGAGCAACATCCTATTTGTATTATTGCTTCGGAGGTCAAGCGCTTTCCAAATAAAGATGTTCCGCTTGTTAAAGTTCAATGGTCCTCAAATCCGAAGGATTGCTCTTAAGAATCTAGAGAATTCATCGAGCGAACACATCCGGACTTACTTTCTCGTGCTCTTTGAGGTGAATTTCTTGCTTCAAATTTCTTTTGTGTTGATATGCTTTTATGGTTGTTACTATATATTTTCTTCTTAATTATTTCGAGGACGCAATTTCTTTAAGGAGGGGAGTCTGTAACAACCCGCATATTTTACGATTGAATATTTAAATATTTTATTTAAATATTTTATCGTTAGTCGGATTTTAGTCCGAAAAGTTATTTTTGCATACGGTCGAATTAGGACTCGGAACCACTCTCATTGTGTTCAAAACACCGTTTGCGATCTTTTTGAGTGTAAACTTTGATATGTTTGGAGTTAGAGGAATTTTGTTACTTTTTCACTTTGGGTTTTGGGCTTGGTTTAGCCCATTTGCCTAAACTATTTACTCTAGCTCAACCCCCCTTCCCTTCATAACTTTGCTTTCATTTCCTAACACTCAAGCTTCATTAAAAATGGGGGAAGGAATGGGAAATTAAAACTCCAAGCTCAAGATCATTTGCAAATTCAACATCCAACTCCAAATTCAAAGAGAAGACATTGATTCAAGCTTCTTGGGTTGATTCTTCCTTGCTTTCAAGCTTATTCTTCATATATTTTGTGTAAAGGTGAGATTTTTATCTCACATCTTTGTCTATAACTATCATTGATTGTTGGATATGAATTCCTCACACTTTTACATATGCATTTGCCATTTATTTGGATTGAATTGGTGAAAATACCAATTTTTAGGGTTTTGGGTTCAAATCTTTAAAAAAAATCCAATCTTTGATGTTTAAACACGTTTTTGGTGATGCACCGAGGAGCCAATACGACCGGACAGCCTATGCGCATAATCCCCCAGCGTACGTGCTCGATCGGTTGCAAATTGGGCGAGTTTTGCACTCCAAAACAGTTAGGTCGCTCAGGCTGCACAATGGTGACTTTCGGCCTGCAGTTAGCTCGTTCGGTTTTAGGTCGTTCGTTCCATAGGTCGCTAGGTCGCTCGGCCTACTCATATTCATTAGGTCGTTAGGTCGCGACCATGCTAGGTCGCTCCACCTTAGGTCGTTGTTCGACCTTGTTTTTCCCTTTAAGTTGTTAGGTCGCTCGGCTTTGCCCCCTTGGGTCTTAACTCCCTAGGTCACTCGGCCTTCTGCTGCTAGGTCGCTCACCCATTTTCTTAGGCCGTTAGCTCCTTAAGTCGCTCGGCTGTTAGGTCATGGATGCTAGGTCATCCCCCTTTAGGTCGCTTGGCCTATTATGGTGCTTGCAACGCTTAGGTCCGTACCCCTTAGGTCGCACTACCTAAGCCGCTTGCCCCTTAGGTCGCGCCATGCTTTTGTCCCACCTTGTTGTTAGGTCGCTCGGCCATGTTAGGTCGCACATTTCCTTAGGTCGTTCGGCCTGCACTTATGCCGCTACTCCTTAGGTCGTTCCACTGCTAGGTCGTGCCGTGATTGAGTCGCTGGGCTATTTCAACTTTGATGGATTTAGAATCGTATTCTTTTGATTTTATTCACGTCTTCGTATGTGAATTTCTGTGGTTGATCGTTTCTACGATCATTTTTGATTTTTCATTTTAAAAATATACAAACCTTTATTTCACTCGTACGAGAAATCTAATTAAACAGCTCTGTAAAACAAGTGGTATGAAACGCTTGCGTTTACTTCGTCGGTTAATTTTTGGACTTGTTCGATTAAATCTCTTATGACAATTTTCTAGTGGAAATCCACAATTTGTTCGTAAATATTTAAGTTAAGCTAGTGGTTATGGAACATGAGGCTAAGCTCATATATTTACCAGCTTATTGTAATTGACACTTCTTGATGATCGATGATGATCATTTTTGTGATTATGACTAGCGATATGCTATGTTTCTTTGTCCACATAAGGGACGGTACCTCGTTTTATTGAGTATCATCTCATTTTTTATTTTAGGCTAACGACCTATTTATTTTTTGGGGTTTCGACCCAATTTTTGTGAGCTAGCGACCAACATTTTTATGGAGTTCGTATCTTCGGGCGTACCATTGTACTACGTTGTTGTTTCGAATTTTACGAGTTTCTGGTTCCTCGGGCATACCGTTGTACTACGTCGTTGCACCGGCTCTATGGTTAGCGACCATGGGATAGCGTCC
Organism: Allium cepa; assembly: GCA_030765085.1. Classification (NCBI taxonomy): domain Eukaryota; kingdom Viridiplantae; phylum Streptophyta; class Magnoliopsida; order Asparagales; family Amaryllidaceae; genus Allium; species Allium cepa. The sequence goes on from CM060932.1 coordinate 563,097,750, forward strand.
CGTTTATGATACACGTGTTGGTTAGTTTTCGTGCTCCCGTTTTGTGATAGGCCTCCCCCTTTTGTGATTTTTGGATTTCAATTGATGATTTCTAGAATTTATGTTTCAGCAATTTTCGTGATTTTCATTGATATGCGTTATCAATATTTGTGCATTGGTGAATTTTTGTGTCATTAACTTTTTGTGAATGAAGATATTGAGTATGACATTCCTTTTGATCTTTGAGAAGATTCTGGTGATATTGATTAATCTCTTGTTGATTTTCAATTTCATACTTATCACAGTATGGCTTTATGGTTATCATATGTTAAGTCATATCTCTTATTCTATATCATTTTATCTGATATTTATAGCTAGACTGATCCGTTTATTATTTTCCTATAAATAATACTCGGGTCAGACCGAGATGTTACAGGTGCTTCTGCTTGGACTTCACTTCTGAGATTATCATCCTGACTTTTGGCTAACTACTTAGATTAGTACTTTTTGTTGTATATCTTTGAGATATAGACTCCTAGATGTATACATATTCTTTTGTCTAGCACTTGTAACCATTCTTTTGTGATATTGTGGATCTTGTTTGACCACTACTCTGATGTACGCTTTCATGTGTTATATTCATATCTTTTTCCGCCTTTGTGATATGGATGTCTGTGACTGATTTGCGTTATGTTTATTTCTATGTTTGTGTCCGAAGAATATGTATATAGCCACTGTGTAGTAGCCTTGAGTTTGTATCGGCATGTCGAACTTCCTTGTATTATCTGACATATTGGTGCTCGCACAAAGCAATTACATGGATGGTCGCTCCTCAACAGCCTTACTCTCCGTGCTAGTTGACAGCATTACACCGTAATGTTCTTGGCTAGCGTGGGTATAGAGGTGAGACATCACAATGGAGATGTTACAAGTTGGTATCAGAGCATTGGTTTATGAGACTTCAAAAGAAACTTAAACCCAAAAGATTTTCTAAACATAATCCAATAAGTAGATAATAAGATTGGGGTCTGGGTTAACGCTATAGTGACGCACTTTTATTTTCTATATATGTAATTATAATATAAGTACGTAACTGATGTGCACGTAAACATGCATATTTTTACCACCATATTTATTTTTTTAAAATTAAATAAATGATCATATTGGGTATTTTAACTTGTTTTAACCAAAATCCATATTAATCCCAAATTGTCACATATCCATCTTCATATAGGGGCAAAACGGTCATTTGTGTGCATATATTTATTTGAGAAAAATTAATTGGAAATTTATATATTTTTGTAGGAATTTGGTCTCAAATAGGAGTGGTATCATGAAGACACATGCATGCACAACATGAATATAAAGGAATGAAGATGGAAAAAATTCAAAGTGAAGATCATGGAGGACCCCACCTACCCACATACCTTAATGTACAAATTAGAGGCTAATGCACATGCTTATGGAATTAATGGCTTCATGTACACTTAAATGATGATTAGTAGAAGCTAATGATTACTTGGCCTCCACACTTTCTTAAGGGTAGTTTGGTCATTCCCCAAATTATAGATTAGGGTTTCATGCTTGTATAAATAACCTCTTATGTTTCATGTAACTCCTCTCTTCCTCTTCATTAGTTTTAGGATCAGAATAATCAAAGCTCTTCTCTTACTTTTTTAATGCTACTTAGCCATTTTTATTCCCATGTAATTTCTTTTTTTATGCAATTTAATACATGATCTTTTCCTTTCTTTGTTTATTTCCTTTCATGTTGTAGTGTAGTTCTCCTTTTCTTTTATGCAAATAGAATAGATCTCTTTTCCATTAGCTTTCATTTTTCTTTCTTTTTTGTTTTCGTGTTGCATGCTACTTGTGTTGATATGATAACACAAATGAGAGGCTAATTCCTTCAATTTTGGGGTAATGAAGCCTCTAATCATGTAGCTTCAACATTTTGATGTTTTATACTCTCTTTTTGTGCTTTAATGAGAATGTATGAAGTGGTTAACTTGTTGTTTTTGCTTTGAATTTGATAGCCTATATTGTTGACACCAAATAGGCTATACTTAAACAATCACTAACACAAATTACCTCTTCATCTACATATGATGATGGTAATGAAGTGAATGTTGAGATTAAAATTTGATGGTCTATATTTTAATTAATAATTAATAGGCCATACTTAAAATAGATTTTTCTTTCAACTTTGTTATCATTTTTCATGTGAGTTAGTAAATGGTTTAAGGGGTGTGCTATAGTTTGATGGCTTATGTTGAGCTAATTAATAGCACAAATAGGCCATACGTATGATAATCACATCAATTAAGCTAACTAATGACAAAGAAAAGAGAGATCATAACTACGTTTTGTTGATTTATATGATCTAGAGAGTGGAATTTGCCTCTAAATTGTCTTAACACTCTCATATTTTTATCTATTTTCTTTTGTCATTTTTCTCCTTTTTTTGTTAATCACTCTTTCAACTTTGGTTAATTTGATTGAGTAGAATTTTAAAATCATCAATTCTCTACGGATCGACCCGTATTCGCCACGTGCTACATTCGTACACTGTGCGCTTGCGGTTATTTTTATTTCTAAATTCATTCGACGGTTTTCTAAACCGATAGAATTTTCGTCGACGAACAAGTTTTTGGCGCCGTTGTCGGGGATTTGTCTTGATTTTAATTCTCTATTCTTCGAATTATTTTTCTTTGATTTTTGTGTGTTTTTTTATTTTGTTTGTGTTTGCATTTTTAAAAAAAATTGTGTTTGTTTTTTATTTGATTTTTGTTTACAATTTGTTGTGTGCTTGTAGTTATGTTTGGCATTTGCATTCTCTTAAAAAAACTGTTGCATTGTATTCTCTGTTCACTGTTTACATTTTCTTTTGCATTCTCTGTTTTCTGTTCACTGCCCTCTGCATTTGTTGCCTTGTGCATTCTCTGTTCATTTGCATCCACAATTGTTAGCCCAGTGCATATCTTCCACTACCTACAAACCACAAAGCATCCCACAATCCACTTCAATCCATTAACTGCCTTGCTACCATCTGCCCCCTCCACTTCAACACTAAATTCAAACTGTCATCACCTCTACCTGCTTCGAGCTACTGCTACCATCCTCTCCTCCAACATCACAACAGCTTGAACCACCACACAACATAATTGGCTGCCTATGCACCTATTTCTGCCTTTGTCTATTATCCTGTAAGAACCCATCAACTTGCGTGACCATCTCCCACTGTTTCTCTGCCACCTACATACCACCAACCACACTTCTCTAACCTTCTACCAAACTCCTCCTGCCCTTCTGCAGACCCATTTGCTCACAAACAAACACTCTTCAACACAACTCCAACACAACCTCACCGCCTACTATTTCACTACCCCCTCCCTGATTGTCTGCCAAACAGTAGCCACAATCAACTTCTAAACCATACAACTTCATCTAATCACCAACATCCACTCAACTGCACTTGCCACCATACACCTGAACAACACACAGTCCTACAGCCACCAAGCATCATACTTCCTCCAGCTGCTTAGCAATACAGAGCCCATTTTCCACTTCAAACACCCTTGAATCCACATACAACCTAATCATCAAGACCTTCTCATCATTCAGTCACTTCAAACAACGCATGAACCCCTAAACAAGTTTCGACTTCGAATAACAACTGCTCCTCCTCTATTCACTGATATCCACCTCCTCAACTCCATCAACGATCTCAAAGTCGAATTGAATTGCCTGCGCCTCAACAACGCCGAGTCGCCGCTACCCCCAATCACCGAAACTCCAACTACCTCGACCTGATATCACCCAAATTATAAGCGCGACCTCTGAACAAACCGCAGCTAGACTTGAATCGCGATCGCCTAAAACTAGCAAACAATACAAACAAGTTTGTGGAATTTGAGGAATTGGTTTTCGACATTGGTTTGTGAATTGATTCGTGAATTAAGATTTTTTTTTTAAAAGGGGAGAAAGAAGTTTTTCTGATAATGTAACTAAAGAAGCATGGTTTAATAGTCAGAGTGGACCATGATACATTGTCCGAGTTGATTAGTTTATTTTTATTTTATTTTTATTCTAAACCTTGTTGTTTTCTTTTATTTAAATATCTTCTTGTTAATAATTTTTTTTAATAAATAAATAAATAAATTTTGTTTCAATTTGTTTTAGCTTCATTTGTTTGGGTTGAGTTTCATTTGTTTTGTTTTTCACTAGTTTTGTTTTCTTCTTTAATAAACATATAAAAAAATCCAAAAGAAAAAAGAAGAAAAACAATTGTACATATATATTGCTTTCATTTTCAGGTTGCCAGAGCAGGAAACTGCAAAGAAGAACTGGTTAGCTTGCTTGCCAAAAAAGAATTCCGCTTTAAAATAATTGCTAATAAATTCTGAAAGCTCTGCTGTTGTGTTCTAATCTCTAGCTCTAATCTGCATAGTTGGTTGCTTGTATTTTAAAAAAAATTCAAAAACAAAAACAAAAAATTCATTTGTAGTTGCATTGTTAATACACGTTTAATTTCTGTTTTGCATTTCATCTTAGAATCTTGATTAATAATAACGATAACTCTTAATTGTATATTGAAAGTTGTCTTCCTTGAACAATTTAATTTCTTGGTGTCTAGGCTACGGCAAAGTAATAACCATTTATACATATTATGGTGATTCGTAAATATTATAGTGGTTGTTCCTCTGAGGGTACTTAAACCTTCGGCTGCATTGCTACGGTGATTCGTGGTGTACCGATAAATCCTGCCCGTTACCTGGCTGAGAACTATCTTGTTTATCTAAGACAATTCGTGATCATACAATTTTGGGCTAACTTAGGATAAATCATTTGTAATTAAAACCTTGTATTCATTTAGTTGCATTAGTTTATGCATATTTAAAAAAAACAAAAACAAAAAAAATTCAAAATCCAAAACCAAAAAAAAAAATTGTAAATATTTCTTAACTTAGTTTTTTTTTCACCTCCTTTTCCTTTGAAACTTTTCAAATCAATATTCCAAACAAAAAATTAAAATCAAAAATCCAAAAAAATATCTTTTCAAAAAAAAAAAAATTGAAAATCCAAAATACAAAACAAAAATCAATTTTTCATTTTAAAAAATAATTCCTCTTTGTAAATATTTTTTCTTTATAAAAAAAAATCTTGAAAATGTCCGAGTTTCCTTTTTCTTACTCGCTTGAATTTAGTTGTGAAAATCAGTATAATCCATATGAGTTCACTCCAAATTCGTATGGATATCTTAACAACTTTTTTTAGACAATTCTAATTTTGAACCACAAAATTTCCAAAATAATGTTCAACTCTTGAAAATAGCATTTCGTCGTTATTTGAACTCTCTACGCAACAAATCAAGAGATAAACGAGTTATGCAATTCATATTTGTGCTATAACTCAAATCAAAGTTTTCAAAATAATCAAAATTTTAATTCACTTCAAAATTCAAATGGTTTTGAGTGTAACCCATGCCAATTCAATTTCGAGCTTCAAAATGAATTTCAAAATAAAGATGAAAATGTGAACCAATTTTTAAATAATTTTGGCAATGGGAAAAGTTTCAATAACGATACGATTGAAAATTTTGGTTGTCAACAAATTCAAAATGAAAATTTTCAAACTAATAATCATGAATTTGATTTTGTTAACCAAATGAAAAAAGATAACGGGGATTTATTACTTGAAAAATGCAAAACTTTTCGTGAAAATCATAATCAAATCTCAACCCACGAAGAATCAAATAATAATCCGCCGTTTATCGAAATTGACAATTCTTGTTCTCAACAAGTCCAAATCGAAAATTTTCAATTTAATAATTACAAATTTGACTTTGTTGAGCAAATGAATGAAATTTATGATGATAACACGAATTTGTTGATTAAAACATTGGAAAATTTTCGTGAGAAACAAAATCAAATTTCAATGTGTGACGAGTCAAACGATAATCCATCTTTTACCCAAATCGATGATTTTCAAATAATAACTTTTGAAATTGATAATGACGATCTTAATCAAGTTGTTGAAAATACGATAATTAAGTTGGATTTCAATTCTTTCGAGGGTGCGAAATTCGATTTAAACTTCGATCTTCCTTTTTCTGAAAACTTGAATACGACAACTTTGAATTTTAAACTCCATTTACACGATGAAGTTGTTGATAATCCAACAAAGGAAGTCGAATTTGACAAACATGAGTTTTATGGACTTTTTGAAAATGAGTTGTTGAATTCTGAAGGGGAAAATTTTGATCACCGTTTTGATTTTGAAATCGATAATATTGAAGAAGTTTTCAACGATAAGTTTGAACTTCAATTTGGTGAAAATAAACTTGAATTTCAATCAATTGTTTTATCAACCCCAAAAATGATCGAAAATAAAACAACTTGTACGATTTTCAATAAAACGACTTTCGTGTTTCCAAATCCACATTCAACTTCGAAATCTTTTACGATTTGGTTTTTCGTGCTTAAACGGTGTCTCACACATTTGACGAGACAAATGAATCGGTCTTAGAAGACCGTTTCATTTACTTTTTGACTGTATACTTTCTCATCTCTTGTAAATAATAATCTTTCATGTAAATATTGGATTTTTATTGTATTTTTCTCCTTCCACTTGGGTTGACTGTGGGAACACAGTAAAAATCAAGTGTGGGGGAGAGACTCATCTTCAATTTTTTTTTCATGGTTCATTTTTGCTTTAAAATTTCAAAAAAAAATCACAAAAACAAATTTTCTTTTGATTTATTTTTAAAAGAAACACTAAGATAAATATATGGTTTTGGTTTATTAAATTGAAATTTTGAAAATTTATTTGTCTTAACAAAAATAAAAATGAAGTTTGATTACATATAATAATGGTTTAACTAGTATATAGGAAGATTCATACGTGTTAATTATGAAGTACATCCTAATTGGAAATCTTTGTTTTAAAAAGTGGTTGATTTAAAGTAAAGGATATAATATTTTTTTTGCGTTCTAAGTTAAATGGTGCTAAGATGATTTTGCAAAACTCTCTCTCTCTCTTTTAAAAAAATATAAAAATAAAAAATAATAACATCCAAGTATTCACTCTCATTTAAAAGTCATCGCGGTTATGCATGGGTGAATTACTTGGAATCTTTGATTATGTGTTTTCATACTCATTTAAAAGTCCTTACGGTTATGCATGTATGGAACACATGTAAAAAAATAGACTTAATAAAAACCATCTACGGTCGATAGGTGTATGCATGAAATTGTGTGCACTCGCCATACTCTGTACTCCCCTCACATAAGCCCGAAAGGAAGTGCATGGGTGGTATATCTGGCCTCAATTTACCTGAGCTAGGTGTGTAATTTTTCTTGCAAATAATGAGAGAGCAAGCAATTGAAATCCTAGCACTATTTTTACTTAGTTGATTTGATTTGTTATTGAAAAGAAATGAAAATACCACTTTGATAAACTTTGATAATCAACTAAGGATCCATTTCATAGTTACACTTTGTTATTAACCAAAATAACGAGTTAAACTATAGTCTATTTGTTATGATAACTTGATTTTTGTTGGAAAATTTGACAAGCAAATGACATGAATTTTCAAGATAATAGCCAAAACCTATGGTTAACTTATTCGTGTCGATTTAAAAATAAATCCTTCATTTGTAAATATTTTCAAAAACTTGCATTCATCTCTTTGTAAATAAATCTTGAATTTTGTAAATATTTTCATCCTGCATCTGGATTTTATGGGTAGTATCCGCTGAAAACCCTAACGAGACAACACTCGTCCTACTGGGGACACCCAGAGGTTTAACGGCTAGTTGCATACGCTCAATGCAATCGTGCTCCCTACGAAAACGGATTTATCTTAGTTTTCCTTTATTCGAGGACGAATAAAAAGATAAGTGTGGGGGTATTTGATGTGCTCGTAAATATGCATATTTTTACCACCATATTTATTCTTTTTAAATTAAATAAATGATCATATTGGGTATTTTAACTTGTTTTAACCAAAATCCATATTAATTCCAAATTGTCACATATCCATCTTCATATAGGGGCAAAACGGTCATTTGTATGCATATATTTATTTGAGAAAAATTTATTGGAAATTTATATATTTTTGTACGAATTTGGTCTCAAATAGGAGTGGTTTCATGAAGACACATGCATGCACAACATGAATATAAAGGAATGAAGATGGAAATAATTCAAAGTGAAGATCATGGAGGACCCCACCTACCCACCTACCTTAATGTACAAATTAAAGGCTAATGCACATGCTTATGGAATTAATGGCTTCATGTACACTTAAATGATGATTAGTAGAAGCTAATGATTACTTGGCTTCCACACTTTCTCAAGGGTATTTGGTCATTCCTCAAATTATGGATTAGGGTTTCATGCTTGTATAAATAACCTCTTATGTTTCATGTAACTCCTCTCTTCCTCTTCATTAGTTTTAGGATCAAAATAATCAAAGCTCCTCTCTTTCTTTTATCATGGATACTTAGCCATTTTTATTCTCATGTAATTTCTTTTTTTTATGCAATTTAATACATGATCTTTTCCTTTCTTTGTTTATTTCCTTTCATGCTGTAGTGCAGATCTCTTTTTCTTTTATGCAAATAGAATAGATCTCTTTTCCATTAGCCTTCATTTTTCTTTCCTTTTGTTTTCGTGTTGCATGCTACTTGTGTTGATATGATAACACAAATGAGAGGCTAATCCCTTCAATTTAGGGGTAATGAAGCCTCTAATCATGTAGCTTCAACATTTTGATGTTTTATACTCTCTTTTTGTGCTTTAATGAGAATGTATGAAGTGGTTAACTTGTTGTTTTTTCTTTGAATTTGATAGCCTATATTGTTGACACCAAATAGGCTATACTTAAACAATCACTAACACAAATTACCTCTTCATCTACATATGATGATGGTAATGAAGTGAATGTTGAGATTAAAATTTGATGGTCTATATTTCTAATTAATAATTAATAGGCCATACTTAAAATAGATTTTGCTTTCAACTTTGTTATCATTTTTCATGTGAGTTAGTAAATGGTTTAAGGGGTGTGCTATAGTTTGATGGCTTATGTTGAGCTAATTAATAATACAAATAGGCCATACTTATGATAAGCACATCAATTAAGCTAACTAATGACAAAGAAAAGAGAGATCATAACTTTATTTTGTTGATTTATGTGATCTAAAGAGTGGAAGTTGCCTCTAAATTGTCTTAACACTCTCTTATTTTTATCTATTTTCTTTTGTCGTTTTTTCCCTTTTTTTAATTAATCACTCTTTCAACTTTGGTTAATTTGATTGAGTAGAATTTTAAAATCATCAATTCCCTGCGGATCGACCCGTATTCGCCACGTGCTACATTCGTACACCGTGCGCTTGCGGTTATTTTTATTTCTAAATTCGTTCGACGGTGTTCTAAACCGATAGAATTTTCGTCGACGAACAGTAACCCCCGCTCACTTATACCGTTCTTCTCTATTTTACTAAGGCTCATATGTAGATTTACGAGAAAGGAGATATAGAAGCCAGAAACAGAAGAGGAAATCTCGGTGGAGGAAGCAACATAACTAATGGGAATGATCGACCCACTATCAAGAGATAGGTCGACCCACTAATGCTAGTAACCAAAATGCTTAAGCCAATGTGGGTTTTGGAAATCCACTAGTAGACATGGGAGCGATCTATCATTTCTTGGCCAGTTTGGTGCAAGATGGTGCTACCGCTGGAGTTGTTGGAAATGGAGGAGGAGCTAATCATGTGGCCCAAGTTGGAGATATTTCTTTGTTGAGTAGAGATTACACCAGTATGGGTGGGAACGAAGAGTGTCGTAGAAGCTTGAAATTGGTTGTTGCATTGTGAGCATATAATTAATGATTTAGGTTCGAATGATGGGCAAATGAGGAGGTTGACCTCTAGACAGTTGTAGGGGTCAGCACAGCATTGGTGGAATAGTGTCATTGCCGGGGTTCTGGAGGAGCAATTAACTTGGAATGATTTTAAGATGAGATTTGAGCAGAAATTTGTATCCGAGTTTGCTAAGTCTGAGCCGATGAGGAAATTTATGAATTTCGTACAAGGAGAAATGTCAGTTGTGGAGTATGCTACTTAGTTTGAAAAGCTGTTTAGATACGGATATGCTATTATAGATACCGATATCAAAAGGAATGAGAAGTTTATTCGGAGACTGAGGCTGAGCTTGCTAGGATGACCATGACATATGTCTGGGATCCTTGCAATATTATGGCAGAGATAGCTATTCGCCATGAGGAGTTGCTTGCTGATTTAGCTAAAGAGAAGTCGGTGGAAACCCAGGGCTCTCAAGGAAAGAAGAGGAAATTCTTTAAAAAGAAAGGGAAACGGAAGGGAGATACTGCCAAGAAGTCAAAGGCTGAGGTTGTTTACGACAAGTGTGATAAGAAGGTTCACTTTGCTAATGAATGCCGGTCAGGAAATGAAAGGAAGGTTGCAGTTAAGAAAAATGTGAAATGCTTCAACTATGATCAAGTTGGGGATTACAAGAATTGGTATCCAGAGCCAGTTAGGGAGGATAGAGCAAAAAATTTTCTCTAGGACCTACTAGGACTACTGAAGCAGATAAGGGAAAGATTATGATGGAAGGTATGCTTTTGATTCAAAGTATTTCAGTAAGAGTACTTTTTGACATCAGTGCAACACGTTCATTTATATCTTAGTGTTTGGTTAATAGATTATGTCTAGAAGCCACCTACCTTGTTACTTCCTTAAGGGTTGCGAATCCAATAGGAGGATATGCAACTCAAGAGTTAAGATGTGACCAGTTAGAACTTGACTTATTAGGTCATAAGTTTGCATGGAGTGGTACGTTGTTGATTTCGTAGATTTTGGGTATGCATTGTTGAGTAGGTATGAGGCTAGAATATTTTGTCAGGATAGAGAAATATCACTGAGACGCCCTGATAGTCATAATCGAGTGATATTCTTAGTAGAGAATACTGACCGGAGTGTTAGTGTTATGCTTAATGCTATAGAGGTAGGAAATGAGCTATTCAGGTTCGAGTAGCAAGATAATTTATAGATGTTTTTGTGACAGTCACTGGACTATCCCCGAAAAGAGCTGTTGAGTTTAGAATAGATCTTATGACAGAAGCTAAACCTATAAGTGGATCACATAGCAAGATGACACCAACTGATATGAAGGAATTGAAGGTGCAACTAGTGGATCTAGAAGGAAGGAGTTTTATTAGACCAAGTAGTTCGTCTTAGGGAGAAGCTACGATGTTCGTGTAACGACCCAGTATTTTCAACCATTCGCATCCGCACATGTCGGACTTGAATTGTTCAAAATACTGCGTTGTATAATAAATTTGACAAAACTCAGAATATACAGTAAATAAATCACAGAATCACATACACAAATATCAGAATCTCGCAGCGGAATATAAAATGATACAGTGGTTCATGAAGCCACTTAAACTTTTCCAAACAGAATTACATTTTTAGTCTTTAATACAATTTAAACATACACAGATATAGAGTCTTCAAATGCCTTGAATTTCATAAAGATAATGATGGAAAGCTTCCAACAGCAGGAATGATTTACGAGTGTCCTAGCTCTGGAGGGAAAGCTGAACTGCAACTCAGGCTGACCCGAGCGTACAATAAAACAAAACACTCGAGTCAGGACATACATACTTATATAATGTAAGCTAAATCAAGTGTATTGTAATATATAGCAAGTAACTCAAAGGATGCTTGGGACCGCCCATCCTCTAAGGATCCGTTAAACTATTTACTATGTAGTATATTGCGCTATTATAATAGTGTCTATTTATAAAGTAAACATACTTCTTTCTTAGCATTAAGGGGTTACCCATATAGCCCTTAACACGTAATAGTCCCAGTAGTCCATCCAATATCATAGCTCCTCCTACTCGGGAAGCAACTAGAGGATACCACACGGGCTACGGGAGAAAACCAAACTCGTACAAGGCTCGATATGGTAGGTGACACGGCACAATTAGGCAATGCCAGGGTAGATATACCAATTGCTATCCGGACCGGTGGTAACGCGAAGCCGCAGCAACCGCCCACCTCGAACAACACTCCCAAATCAAGGGTGCACCCAAACAATCACATAAGCAATAGAATGGTATACGAAGAAGTGCGTTCGATCAGAGGAGCTACCTCATTAATCCGAGAATCGCTCCTGTTTTAGCCACCTTATGCCAACTCACGGGAGTCGGGTCCACGTATATACCTTTCAGGAAACCGTCACCACCAACCTACTTCATTCTGGAATCTCCACCGCGTACACGGTTAGTCAAAGTGGTTTTCGGTATCGACAGAGAGTATGTCCATATCCGATCCCGGTCTCTTTGCCAACCCATCGTTATTATAACCCGTGGTTATTTAAAACAGTTTATACTTTGAAACCAGAATAAACATTTCCATTTCAAAACTATAGATACGATATCATTTTAAAAACTCAAAACAATATGATATCGTTATATTCAAATAAAATTCCTTTCCAAAGCCATACTGTTTAAAATTTATAATATATGGACCAAATATTTGAATTATACCTTCAAAGCATAATATTTTTGGAGATTTTACTTTAAAATCCATAACTCCCAAACACAATGGTTTGGATATTTAACGGTATATAGAATAAATGGGTTAACTTTATGGTTACTTTGTAAAGAAAAGAATTTTCATAGCTTTACAAATAATTTCTCTATTTAAGATTTAAACCATAAATTAAATATCATTTTATATCCCCAAAACATTACAATTCCCATATATATTGGAGTATTTACTATTCAAACTAAGTTTGGGTTTATTCTTTCACAAATCAATGGTTTATTATTTAGTCTAGAAATAAGACTCCAAATTTTTAACCATTAAATTTTTCCAAAATTTACTTAATACCAGAATATTTATCTTTAATTTATTTAGGAAAATACAGTCATAAATATTATGTCTTAAGCTTTTCCAAAACTTAAGATAAAATAAAATTTATCAAATTCCATAAGTTTTAGAGCAATCAAATTCTAGATTCCATAGCACTTAGGAAATGCTACCTAAAGTTATGGGTAAACCTAGTCCAATTTCAAAAGAGACAGCATTTAAATGCTGTAATAGATTGTTTAACTTAATAAATATTTCCAAATATAACTTATTTATTTATATATTTCTTAACTGAAAACTTATTCTTTCAAAAATCCAGACTTTCCAAAATAAGTTATATTCCATAATTATATTCAATTATTTATTTATCTTTATTTATAACTTATTAAAAATTAATATAAATTCCTTTAAAGATATAAATCAAATATTTAACTTCCAAATTAGTTTTAAATATTTCAGAAAATATTATAAGGACCACGGGCCTGTATATAGTTTTCTATCCTAGGTCAAGTGATACGGATTTATATCATTTCAATCCGTAATTTACAAATATCCCGGGTTCTATCATTTCAAACCCGCAATCCCAAGTTAATTTATAGCAGTTAACAGAATAGATGAACAATAATAATCAATTAGGCCTATCATTTCAGCCCGTAACAATGTATATTTAACAGGGAACTTGCAGTGTGATTTAAGCAGTAAATAGACAATAACATAATATAACTGCAGATATAATACAACATATAAATAACTGATGAGGTGTCAGTTAAATGGGGTCCATCATGCTATATTACACTACAGACAGATAATAGTGAAATACAATTTTACACATACACTTGCAATAATTTACTAAAATATAAATACGTATGTCTGGTGAGAAATACTCACCTGAAAGCTGCAGAAAATTTTGAATTCAAAATGGCTATTCACCGGTAAAGAACGATAGAGAATAACGATCAAAATTGCTCGGATGTCGCCTAGATTCAGATCTAGAACAAAATTCAAATATTGAAAATGCGACTTGAGAATTTTACGGTCAAAGAAAAATTAAAGATAGAACGATAATTTTGTTTGCTTTGCTCGACCACTCCACCGTGTAACGTGACCAAAATATTCCTAAATAAGTGAATCGTGCCAACACAAAACTTTACGACAAAATCTTTCCTAAAACCACTGTGGCAAAATGTTGAATACACTCGTGCACAAAATATCTCTTTCTTTTCCTCATGTACGATGACATGGATACGTGCATGCACGCATATCACCTCACTGCTGCCTAACATCTTCAATCTTAGATTCACATTTTCCAGACTCAAGCTTGCATGCACACTCCCTATCTTCCAGTTTCACAATATTTTTCAGCTGCTTGAGTTTAGTCCCTTTTTAAATCTGGACTTAGCTTCATCTATCCAAACCAATTTCAGCCTATACCCAGACCTTGCCTGACATGCACATGCTTCATTGAATCAAAAACTCTTCTTTCTTTCTATCAAAAATCAGTGCATTCATTCCTAAGTACATATGCAGACTCACTTCAGTCTAACTTCCAGGCAAAACTTTACCAAGCAAAAGAAACTCAACTACCCGAGTCACCACCCAAATCTCCCCGAGCCATCTTCATCAATGCTTCGAGTCAGTTACGAAATAACTTCGGGAAATTATGGAAACACTGAAACTTCACCCCACTTTTACTTCCCACCTGACTACTTCTATCATCAGTCATGCACCCTACTCATATCAGTTTCTACATGCACACTTGATAACACTATGTACAACTTATTGCAAGTCTGGATATGCACAGACTTCTTTAGAATACAAATGCAAGCTGACATTTTCTACCAGCTCACACTACCTTATACAACACCACCTGCCTAACATCCCTCTGCCAAATCTAGTCCCATTCCCATTACAGTTCAATCTTATACTAATGTGCATAAATTCCCAACTACTTCCACTAAGCACTGCATCTCTTAAACAACCACTACTCTCCTACAATATATTAGATATCCTATGCAAAAGTAATTCATGAAATTTCCAGACCATCCCTACCTAAGCCCCTATATATGTTTACACATAGTTTACATCATGGCTTTACAAAAATGCAGAAGTCCCTATCCTACCTTTACTACCCTGAGTCACGAACATGCTTTCCCTCATCACCACACTTATACCCCTCACTTCCTTCGGCCACTTCAGTCTTAATAAGTCAATCAGGTCTGGGCTTGATTATCATATCCAAAAAGGCAAGTCTTGCTGATAAGCACGTGCACAGGTGCACAGCTCCCAATATGCAACTACTCTGCAACATCCTCTGCTTTGAGCAACATTTACTAACCTACCTATATCAAGCCTTAACAACTCCAGCTTCTACTAAAACAATCCAGTCAGTGGTGAGATCTTCAGACTAGGCTCGGTCATCATAACAAATGTAAGCCCTCTGAAACAACCTGTGCACTAGTGGTATGTAAAACCACTTCCACTCACAGCCTTCCACTCTTAACAATGTATATATATCCACTTAAGTGTCCTAACTTAGTGCATGACAACTGATATGAATATGTACCCAGGTGTATCACCTAAAATATGCACAGTATTGTTCATGGACAGTCTATGTTTGGGAAAAGTACATGGATAAAATAAAAAGCTACTGTGCATCTAAAATTTGTCTATTATAAAAAGCAAAGAAATAAAATACTACTCTTTCCTATTTATGCCTATTACTTATGCATGCACGCACTATATTTGAACTGCCTATACCAAGAGGGTCTTTTAAAAAAATAGTTTACCATGTTTGCTTATTTGAAAGGAAAAACTAGAAACCAATATACATAAAATTTCTTCAACTGGAAATGCAGACTTTACCCTTAATTCATCTCACTAGACTTTCCTAGACATATATGTGAACTATTTTAGACCCAGATCTTCACTACTTGTATCCATCTCCTACTCACATCCCATACTCTCAGGTTCATGGCAAGCATGGTAAAATAAAATGGAATGGCCGAGCAAGGCATCTAGGAAAGGAAAACAAAGGGACTGAAGAAGAAAAAGGTATTTACCTGATCTGGAGCTCTGCAAAAGGAGATGGAAATGATGCAGAGAACATTTGATAGGCAAATGTATTTATAGGGAAAAGTTTCAGAAGGCCGAGAGACTACTCCTCTAATGGAGCACAGCAAATTGAAAGCACATTCATTCTCTTGAATGTAGGCTGGTATACGCGTGGTTAAAGCAAGCTCTTAATTTATTTTTATGTGCGTGATTAGAGGAAGATATAAAGAGAAGGCCGAGAGTTTCATATGTACAATGCACAAATGGAAATGAATGCTTCAGTTTCTTATTTTGTGAATTTTGCTAATTGCGTGATCAAAGGAAGAAAAGCAATGCCTAATTTAGTGTCAGTTTCACCATATAACCTGTTACCTGACATATATGAGATGCGTGATATATGCATAAGTTGATATGCAGAGGAAGGCAAACATCAAAAGGGTTTTAAACTATCAGTTTCAAAAGATTAAATTTCAAACGTAGACATTTATATACTGAAATGGATGAGTCAGAGGAAAAGTGAAAAGGAAAATCTATGTGATTAAATATGTTCGCAAATATATGTATTAACATGGTTTGCTTAGAATAGAAAGAGGGCAGCTTGAATTTGGGAATTTATGACTTGCGTTGATATATCTCCAGATATGCAAACTTTTGATATTTGTTGCAAACAAACAGTGTGATTTTTCTTTTCTAATATTATTAAATGAATGGTGAAAATTTATGTAGAGAAAACGTATACAAATTTAATTGAAATCATTTCGTCAGTTAAAACAACGTAACGGCTGTTATAAAACTCTGACTGATATTTTTCTTCAAATTTATTTGAAAACTTGATTTTTATACTATGTTAAACAGACGCAATCTCAAACATCAAAAATTTACATAAAAATAACATTTTAAAAACACATGTTTTATTACGTCACTTATACCCTAAAATTGACGCGTCTTTTAAACGCGAATGTTGACAGTTTTAACATAGCTTAAATTTCACAGTTATTATTTAATTTTATAGACATATACAATTTTCCAAAATATATCTCAAAATTTAATATTCAAACTATGTTATTAAACACAATTTATAAAATATATTATTTAAAAATTAAAATAAATTTAATAAAATAACTAGCTGAAACTAGGGTTGTTACACTCTCCCCCACTCAAGAACTTTTCGTCCTCGAAAAGGAACGAAAGAAAAAGAAGCAAATGAAGATAAGCTAGATAACAAGTACCGTAAACGAATAGTTCCGGTATTTGAAGCACGAAGAAGATCCACTAGAATCGGTTTGCCCTTTTCAGTTTGACCGTCGGCCTAGGGTGCTCAGGTCCTGATGAGTAACAAAGATTTCAAAGATTATAGAAAGATTTCTAAATAGACTGGTATAAGCAATAGCCTTCCCATTCTGTAGCAGATAGGAAAACCAAGGACACTCAAAGATAGTTTTTAAACAAAATAGGATAATAACTTTGAAATCATAATTCTTTTGAAATCATAATACTTTGAAAGTCATTAAATTTATAAATATTATCATTTGGAAAACATACTACTAAAATCATAACACCCTTAAAATATTTCATTTATTTAATTATAAATTTTCCAAAACATTTTATTTTTAGAACAGCAGCACTTATAATATGCTATAGTAGATATAATAGTATTTCCAATCAGTTCTATTTCTGAAATATTTATTTGGATATTATTTACTTATATTTTATAAAACAACTTTTATGCATGGAATGTCCAACTTCATTTATTAAGTCAAAGTTCCTTATTTTACTTAACTCTTAATTTTTAACAAATAACCTAACACTTTATTTAAAATTTTTTTTTTTTTTATATATAAATAAGATATTCCTTCTTAAAATTTCCATTTGAAACCAATTCTCAATTATCAATTTTAGTGATATTCAAATACATCCTAACTATTTAAATCATAATTATTCATTTAAGGAAATGACCTTTATTAAATTTCTCAGTTGGATTTAAGGTTCCATATTAAATCAACTTTGCTTATTAGGTTATTTAAATAAATTCCTTAAATTTCCTTTTCTTATTTACCTCTATTAATCCTTTATAACTAAAATTTAAGTATATAACATTTATTATAACCACTCAAATTTTATTTATAAAATCCCTTTTTATATTGTATATTACCCAATTATATTGTTAACTTTTGAAAAATCAAGGTAAGTTATATTGAAATGAGATTGGGTATTATACAACTAAAACTTCCAAATTTAATTATCTCAAGTTGAAATTATTCTTATTCAAGAATTTTATTTATTTTTTCCTTTTTATTTTATTGAAATTTTTCCTTAGGATAAATTTTAAGAATTGAATTTCTGATTCCCTTCAAACCATTTAGAGATAAAATATGTCAAATCAAATTTAAATTATATATCTATATATATTAAGTCATAATTTAGAAATTTAATCAATTAAAATCTCAAGGTACACTGTAGCCAGACTACATAATGGTCTTTTCACTTCGAAACTCGAAGATGAATGTCGATGATGTTGTAGTCATCACCGAAATTATTTTCCAGCGACAAAGAGAATAGCACTAAATTTTTAAAATTCTTTGGGAAACAAACTTCTATTTTGAAAATACTTTAAATAATATATACTTTTAAAATTTTAATCCCAAAGTTTGAAACCATCAGAAATTGAATTCTCAAGTTCTTGTTTTATATTCATTTCTGTTTCTAAATTAATTTATAACCATTGTTTATACTAAATCATTTATATTAGACAAAACACATGGCTATCAAAACCATAAAATCAAATTATTATCTCTTGACTACTGGTTAGATTAATTATAAAATTCTGAAAATTATACTTATATATATATATATTTTATTTTCAAATATAGAAATAAATTTTTCAAAACAAAGATAAAGATTCAAATTTTGATGAACTCAAATAATTCAAGATAAGTTGAAATCCGAAGATCTAATAATTATATACCCGAATAAGGGACTGGGTAAGTCTATATAAATCGCGGACAACCTTGACCGGGTCAACCGTGACTTAAAGAGTCAGATCGATGTGGTTGAGTAAATCTACATTTGATCTGAAGAGATAGAGTTCGAAATAACCAAAGATACTAGCATATAAACCGAGGATAGGTATAAATCTCCGGTGAATCAATGCTAATTGTAAAAGAGTTCCACCCTTTATTAGAGAAATGGCGAGGCCGCCGATTCACTAAAAGATCATCCGAAGTGGAGTTATGAGACACTCCAGAATCTATAGTAGATGGGAAAAGTGAGGGACACGAATGACTTTGGAACCACAGGGAATGTTCCAAAATTTGAAGAGGAAGAGATTCATGCTCGAATGAATGTGATTCTATAAATCAAATTTACCATACATTCTAAGTTATGCCTAGAGCCAAAGCTCTGATACCAAATGTAACGACCCAGTATTTTCAACCATTCGCATCCGCACATGTCGGACTTGAATTGTTCAAAATACTGCGTTGTATAATAAATTTGACAAAACTCAGAATATACAGTAAATAAATCACAGAATCACATACACAAATATCAGAATCTCGCAGCGGAATATAAAATGATACAGTGGTTCATGAAGCCACTTAAACTTTTCCAAACAGAATTACATTTTTAGTCTTTAATACAATTTAAACATACACAGATATAGAGTCTTCAAATGCCTTGAATTTCATAAAGATAATGATGGAAAGCTTCCAACAGCAGGAATGATTTACGAGTGTCCTAGCTCTGGAGGGAAAGCTGAACTGCAACTCAGGCTGACCCGAGCGTACAATAAAACAAAACACTCGAGTCAGGACATACATACTTATATAATGTAAGCTAAATCAAGTGTATTGTAATATATAGCAAGTAACTCAAAGGATGCTTGGGACCGCCCATCCTCTAAGGATCCGTTAAACTATTTACTATGTAGTATATTGCGCTATTATAATAGTGTCTATTTATAAAGTAAACATACTTCTTTCTTAGCATTAAGGGGTTACCCATATAGCCCTTAACACGTAATAGTCCCAGTAGTCCATCCAATATCATAGCTCCTCCTACTCGGGAAGCAACTAGAGGATACCACACGGGCTACGGGAGAAAACCAAACTCGTACAAGGCTCGATATGGTAGGTGACACGGCACAACTAGGCAATGCCAGGGTAGATATACCAATTGCTATCCGGACCGGTGGTAACGCGAAGCCGCAGCAACCGCCCACCTCGAACAACACTCCCAAATCAAGGGTGCACCCAAACAATCACATAAGCAATAGAATGGTATACGAAGAAGTGCGTTCGATCAGAGGAGCTACCTCATTAATCCGAGAATCGCTCCTGTTTTAGCCACCTTATGCCAACTCACGGGAGTCGGGTCCACGTATATACCTTTCAGGAAACCGTCACCACCAACCTACTTCATTCTGGAATCTCCACCGCGTACACGGTTAGTCAAAGTGGTTTTCGGTATCGACAGAGAGTATGTCCATATCCGATCCCGGTCTCTTTGCCAACCCATCGTTATTATAACCCGTGGTTATTTAAAACAGTTTATACTTTGAAACCAGAATAAACATTTCCATTTCAAAACTATAGATACGATATCATTTTAAAAACTCAAAACAATATGATATCGTTATATTCAAATAAAATTCCTTTCCAAAGCCATACTGTTTAAAATTTATAATATATGGACCAAATATTTGAATTATACCTTCAAAGCATAATATTTTTGGAGATTTTACTTTAAAATCCATAACTCCCAAACACAATGGTTTGGATATTTAACGGTATATAGAATAAATGGGTTAACTTTATGGTTACTTTGTAAAGAAAAGAATTTTCATAGCTTTACAAATAATTTCTCTATTTAAGATTTAAACCATAAATTAAATATCATTTTATATCCCCAAAACATTACAATTCCCATATATATTGGAGTATTTACTATTCAAACTAAGTTTGGGTTTATTCTTTCACAAATCAATGGTTTATTATTTAGTCTTGAAATAAGACTCCAAATTTTTAACCATTAAATTTTTCCAAAATTTACTTAATACCAGAATATTTATCTTTAATTTATTTAGGAAAATACAGTCATAAATATTATGTCTTAAGCTTTTCCAAAACTTAAGATAAAATAAAATTTATCAAATTCCATAAGTTTTAGAGCAATCAAATTCTAGATTCCATAGCACTTAGGAAATGCTACCTAAAGTTATGGGTAAACCTAGTCCAATTTCAAAAGAGACAGCATTTAAATGCTGTAATAGATTGTTTAACTTAATAAATATTTCCAAATATAACTTATTTATTTATATATTTCTTAACTGAAAACTTATTCTTTCAAAAATCCAGACTTTCCAAAATAAGTTATATTCCATAATTATATTCAATTATTTATTTATCTTTATTTATAACTTATTAAAAATTAATATAAATTCCTTTAAAGATATAAATCAAATATTTAACTTCCAAATTAGTTTTAAATATTTCAGAAAATATTATAAGGACCACGGGCCTGTATATAGTTTTCTATCCTAGGTCAAGTGATACGGATTTATATCATTTCAATCCGTAATTTACAAATATCCCGGGTTCTATCATTTCAAACCCGCAATCCCAAGTTAATTTATAGCAGTTAACAGAATAGATGAACAATAATAATCAATTAGGCCTATCATTTCAGCCCGTAACAATGTATATTTAACAGGGAACTTGCAGTGTGATTTAAGCAGTAAATAGACAATAACATAATATAACTGCAGATATAATACAACATATAAATAACTGATGAGGTGTCAGTTAAATGGGGTCCATCATGCTATATTACACTACAGACAGATAATAGTGAAATACAATTTTACACATACACTTGCAATAATTTACTAAAATATAAATACGTATGTCTGGTGAGAAATACTCACCTGAAAGCTGCAGAAAATTTTGAATTCAAAACGGCTATTCACCGGTAAAGAACGATAGAGAATAACGATCAAAATTGCTCGGATGTCGCCTAGATTCAGATCTAGAACAAAATTCAAATATTGAAAATGCGACTTGAGAATTTTATGGTCAAAGAAAAATTAAAGATAGAACGATAATTTTGTTTGCTTTGCTCGACCACTCCACCGTGTAACGTGACCAAAATATTCCTAAATAAGTGAATCGTGCCAACACAAAACTTTACGACAAAATCTTTCCTAAAACCACTGTGGCAAAATGTTGAATACACTCGTGCACAAAATATTTCTTTCTTTTCCTCATGTACGATGACATGGATACGTGCATGCACGCATATCACCTCACTGCTGCCTAACATCTTCAATCTTAGATTCACATTTTCCAGACTCAAGCTTGCATGCACACTCCCTATCTTCCAGTTTCACAATATTTTTCAGCTGCTTGAGTTTAGTCCCTTTTTAAATCTGGACTTAGCTTCATCTATCCAAACCAATTTCAGCCTATACCCAGACCTTGCCTGACATGCACATGCTTCATTGAATCAAAAACTCTTCTTTCTTTCTATCAAAAATCAGTGCATTCATTCCTAAGTACATATGCAGACTCACTTCAGTCTAACTTCCAGGCAAAACTTTACCAAGCAAAAGAAACTCAACTACCCGAGTCACCACCCAAATCTCCCCGAGCCATCTTCATCAATGCTTCGAGTCAGTTACGAAATAACTTCGGGAAATTATGGAAACACTGAAACTTCACCCCACTTTTACTTCCCACCTGACTACTTCTATCATCAGTCATGCACCCTACTCATATCAGTTTCTACATGCACACTTGATAACACTATGTACAGCTTATTGCAAGTCTGGATATGCACAGACTTCTTTAGAATACAAATGCAAGCTGACATTTTCTACCAGCTCACACTACCTTATACAACACCACCTGCCTAACATCCCTCTGCCAAATCTAGTCCCATTCCCATTACAGTTCAATCTTATACTAATGTGCATAAATTCCCAACTACTTCCACTAAGCACTGCATCTCTTAAACAACCACTACTCTCCTACAATATATTAGATATCCTATGCAAAAGTAATTCATGAAATTTCCAGACCATCCCTACCTAAGCCCCTATATATGTTTACACATAGTTTACATCATGGCTTTACAAAAATGCAGAAGTCCCTATCCTACCTTTACTACCCTGAGTCACGAACATGCTTTCCCTCATCACCACACTTATACCCCTCACTTCCTTCGGCCACTTCAGTCTTAATAAGTCAATCAGGTCTGGGCTTGATTATCATATCCAAAAAGGCAAGTCTTGCTGATAAGCACGTGCACAGGTGCACAGCTCCCAATATGCAACTACTCTGCAACATCCTCTGCTTTGAGCAACATTTACTAACCTACCTATATCAAGCCTTAACAACTCCAGCTTCTACTAAAACAATCCAGTCAGTGGTGAGATCTTCAGACTAGGCTCGGTCATCATAACAAATGTAAGCCCTCTGAAACAACCTGTGCACTAGTGGTATGTAAAACCACTTCCACTCACAGCCTTCCACTCTTAACAATGTATATATATCCACTTAAGTGTCCTAACTTAGTGCATGACAACTGATATGAATATGTACCCAGGTGTATCACCTAAAATATGCACATTATTGTTCATGGACAGTCTATGTTTGGGAAAAGTACATGGATAAAATAAAAAGCTATTGTGCATCTAAAATTTGTCTATTATAAAAAGCAAAGAAATAAAATACTACTCTTTCCTATTTATGCCTATTACTTATGCATGCACGCACTATATTTGAACTGCCTATACCAAGAGGGTCTTTTAAAAAAATAGTTTACCATGTTTGCTTATTTGAAAGGAAAAACTGGAAACCAATATACATAAAATTTCTTCAACTGGAAATGCAGACTTTACCCTTAATTCATCTCACTAGACTTTCCTAGACATATATGTGAACTATTTTAGACCCAGATCTTCACTACTTGTATCCATCTCCTACTCACATCCCATACTCTCAGGTTCATGGCAAGCATGGTAAAATAAAATGGAATGGCCGAGCAAGGCATCTAGGAAAGGAAAACAAAGGGACTGAAGAAGAAAAAGGTATTTACCTGATCTGGAGCTCTGCAAAAGGAGATGGAAATGATGCAGAGAACATTTGATAGGCAAATGTATTTATAGGGAAAAGTTTCAGAAGGCCGAGAGACTACTCCTCTAATGGAGCACAGCAAATTGAAAGCACATTCATTCTCTTGAATGTAGGCTGGTATACGCGTGGTTAAAGCAAGCTCTTAATTTATTTTTATGTGCGTGATTAGAGGAAGATATAAAGAGAAGGCCGAGAGTTTCATATGTACAATGCACAAATGGAAATGAATGCTTCAGTTTCTTATTTTGCGAATTTTGCTAATTGCGTGATCAAAGGAAGAAAAGCAATGCCTAATTTAGTGTCAGTTTCACCATATAACCTGTTACCTGACATATATGAGATGCGTGATATATGCATAAGTTGATATGCAGAGGAAGGCAAACATCAAAAGGGTTTTAAACTATCAGTTTCAAAAGATTAAATTTCAAACGTAGACATTTATATACTGAAATGGATGAGTCAGAGGAAAAGTGAAAAGGAAAATCTATGTGATTAAATATGTTCGCAAATATATGTATTAACATGGTTTGCTTAGAATAGAAAGAGGGCAGCTTGAATTTGGGAATTTATGACTTGCGTTGATATATCTCCAGATATGCAAACTTTTGATATTTGTTGCAAACAAACAGTGTGATTTTTCTTTTCTAATATTATTAAATGAATGGTGAAAATTTATGTAGAGAAAACGTATACAAATTTAATTGAAATC
Organism: Allium cepa; assembly: GCA_030765085.1. Classification (NCBI taxonomy): domain Eukaryota; kingdom Viridiplantae; phylum Streptophyta; class Magnoliopsida; order Asparagales; family Amaryllidaceae; genus Allium; species Allium cepa. Next base: position 563,122,529 of record CM060932.1, read on the forward strand.
ATTTCGTCAGTTAAAACAACGTAACGGCTGTTATAAAACTCTGACTGATATTTTTCTTCAAATTTATTTGAAAACTTGATTTTTATACTATGTTAAACAGACGCAATCTCAAACATCAAAAATTTACATAAAAATAACATTTTAAAAACACATGTTTTATTACGTCACTTATACCCTAAAATTGACGCGTCTTTTAAACGCGAATGTTGACAGTTTTAACATAGCTTAAATTTCACAGTTATTATTTAATTTTATAGACATATACAATTTTCCAAAATATATCTCAAAATTTAATATTCAAACTATGTTATTAAACACAATTTATAAAATATATTATTTAAAAATTAAAATAAATTTAATAAAATAACTAGCTGAAACTAGGGTTGTTACAGTTCGTTAACAAACCATATGGGTCATTGAGGATGTATGTTGACTATCCTAAGTTAAGCGAAAGGACAATTAAGAATAAGTATCCTTTACCAAGAATAGATGATATTTTTGATCAGCTGAGTGGAGCCAGAGTGTTTTTCCAGTTGGATTTGGCAACAGGTTTCCATTAGTTAAGAGTGGCGGGGGACAATATTCGTTTGACAACATTTTAAACTAGATATGGTTCATATGAGTGGTTGGTGATGCCTTTTGGATTGCAAATGCACCTGCTTTTTTCATAGATTTGATGAACCGAGTTTTCCAAGAGTACTTGGATAGGTTTGTACTAGTATTTATAGATGACATTCTAGTATACTCTAAGGGTGAGAGAGAACACGAAGTTCATCTTAGAGTGGTGCTTGAGATGCTGAAGCAGAATTAGCTAAAGGCGAAGTTTACCAAGTGTCATTTCTGAAAGAAAGAGGCAAAGTTTCTTGGTCATATGGTTTCAGAGATAGGATTGTCAGTCGATCCGGATAAAAGCTGTGAATAATTGGAAGAGACTAGAGATTGTGACTGTGATTAGGAGTTTTCTTGGACTTGCTGGCTACCACTGGAGACTCACTATGGACTTTTCGTAGACAGCAGCACCCTTAACTAAGCTAACCAAAAAGGAAGCGAGATTTGTTTGGCCCGACAAATGTGAGGAGGCATTCCTTAAGTTAAAGAATTTTTGACCAATGCACTAGTGTTATTAGTTCCAGATGGAAACCAAGGTTTTGTGATGTCCCGGAAATTTGGGCAATATTTATTTAATAATTTCATTTATAATTATTTTAAAATGTGAAATACTGATTTAATAATCCAATTCAAATATAATTTTCTTTTGAAAATTTATAATTATTTTGTTGATAAATGATATTCTTTTGAAAATTTATAATCATGATTTAATTTGAGAATCTTATTGTTTTAAAATGTTAAAAATATTTAAATGATAAAATTTCTTTTCTAAGTTAATTTAAAAATATTTATTTATAATGTATATATGTGTATACATTGTAAATAGGAGTTTTGATTTTAAATTTTAAATTTAAATTTAATAAAGGATCTTTTCAAATTTATAATATATATATAGGTGTATAATTTATGGATTGATTAAACTAAAATGAAAATAGTATTGAACTTTTCATAAGTCAATTTATAAATCTATCTTGTATTTTTAGAAGGAAATTATAATAAATATTTTGTTATAAATATATATAGTTAAAAATTGTATTTTTATAATAAAGTTTATTTTGTTTTATTTTAAAATTGTTTTGAAATAAATTTAGTTTATTTATATTTGAGTATAATATGAAATCTTTTGAATAAAATAAATTCAACATTGTTCTTTTCTTTTAAAAAAAAAAAGTTTCTTTTGTGAAATTGGTTTTAAATAATTTTTTTTAAGATATTCAAGCAAACATTTAAATATGTAAAGATAGTTCATTTGTAATTATTTAGAGAATAAATGTAAATAAACATATATAAACATCTTAAATTAAATTAGAAATGATTTTATCTTTAATTAAAACAATTGTAAAACAAAGAATTTATTTTTATATTAAAATCTCTTACATGTGTTACCTTCATATTTTAAAATTGACACTTGTAAATAAATCTTTACATTCAAATAACAAGTGGCATTCTAAAACCTATTTGAATTTATTTAGTTTAGATAAAACTTAACATATCTTTTGTTTTCAAACATTTTTATCTTCTACTAAATAAAAATTCAGATCTGAGAAAACTAAAATCCAATTCACTCTCAAAATCCCTCAACCCAAATTCAATAAGATCTGCAAACTCAATCTGCAAATCATATTTATTAAGATCTGCAAACACATTCTTTTAAACCCTGCAAAAGATTACATCTGAAATTCTGTAACTTGTGAAACAAAAGTCATCAACCTATGAATTCAAATCTGCATATCTGTAACCTGCAAACCATGTTCAAATATCTGCAACAAACCAAACTTCTCCAATCTGTAATAAATCAATGCAAGCAAGTTGAAATGGGAAGCATGCAGACCAAATCAACATCAAATGCAAATTCAAAAGGCCTGCAAGCATCAAGCAAATACCATCTCCAACTAGCATGCAAGCAAATTCAATCATGCATTGGAAATTTAGGCTGCAGGGATGACTTGCATATGAATTGCTCTCTGCCTTTTCTTTCTGAGGTGAGTAAATCAATGGTTTAAAAACAGTTTCTACTTTTAAAACCAAGCCATATGGATTTTTGCAGAAATTAAAGTTTAATTTGGAATGTGTTCAAACAAGAAGACCAAAACAGTGACTAGCAAAATATAAATAAATAATAACAACTACCCTGTTCTTTCTTTTTGGTAAGTAAACATCACTATTTATAGAATGTTTGAATTAATCTGTGCATGAGTTGAATAGGCTTGATAACTGTTGTGTGATGATATTCTGCATACTTTATAGAATATACAGTAGAGTGTGATGCAATTTGTATTAACAGTCATGCTTATGTTCTTAATTGGATTTAAATACAAATCCTTTTCCATATGATTGAATCATAGCTAGAGATTATTGTGTGAACAAATTATGTTGTTTAACATAGATTCGGGCCTGTAAAATTTTAGTTTAGAAAAGTGGAAACTGTTACTTGTGTAAATCAATAATAGTAGACAACAGTTTCATAAAATAAAACTTACCAAACATCTTTAATTTATTCAAATGAGTTAAAGCTTTAATTCATGTATTAAAACATGATTATAAAAACAAGCATCAGTCTTAAAGCTTCTGTGGGGTTAGTTATTTAGGACTGTGCAGTAAGGGTTGGTGTATTGGGGATATCAAATCATAAATTAAATTTTGGAAACTTGGAATCCATTTCTGGAGGTTGATTGATGACTGGAGAGAGTGGGAAGAATGAAGGGAAGATGGTCAGAGATTAAAGGTGATGACTGTGGGGTTTTCTTCAGGTTTGAATTCCTGTTTTTTTTAGTAGCAGAGGTCTTGAACTGCCGAACTTTGTGGAAGTTCGAGTGGTCTGTGGATTTGGGGTTTGGCAGTGGGTGTATAGGTGGAGCAAAGGGTGGAGTTGGAGGTCATGGAATGGCCGGAGTAGGTAGTTGTAATGATTGACAGGTTTGGTTGGTCTCTGGTGGAAATTTTGGTGCAGGGTTGGGTGACTCGGAGTCAGCCTCGGGAAGTTAGTGTGGCGACTCGAAGATGGAAGAGTTTTGCCCCGAAGTAATTTTAGTGTGGTCTCGGGTTTAGTTGTACAGGTTGAAAACCTGTGCAGTGTTGTTTTTTTTTAAAAATCTGAGGTAATTCATTTTTAAAAAGCAATAATTTAAATTAAGGTATAGTTTTGATTTAAATTCAAGTAAGTTATGAATTCAAGTTTAAAATGAAGAATTTAAATATTAAGTAAGAGATAAACTTAAATTGGAAACAGAGTAAATATAGTGCAGGTTATAACCTGAGTTTGTTTTTTTTAAATCTGGAAACTCAAGCATGTTTAAAAGCTATGATTAAATTCAAGTTCAGGTTTGAATTAAACTCAGGTAGGCTTTTAAATTCAAAATGATGAATTTAAATTTAAATTGAAGTTTAAATTCAAATCTGGAAAAAACAGTGCAAGTGTAGTTTTCAGGATTTAAATCCAGATTTTTATTAAAAACAGTTTTGGTTCTTTTTAATTTTTTTTAAAGGAATTCAATGTTTTAAAATTAAGATTTAAATTCAGGTTTGAATTTGAATTAGATTCAGGAATACTTTAAATTCAAAATGAAACATTTGAATGATAAGCAAGATTTAAAATTGGGTTTGAAATCAAATTAAATATGATTTCAGTTTTTACTTTAAAACCTGTTTAAATTCAAATCAAGTTTGAAAAGTTTTAAATATTTGACAGAAATGTTATTAAGTAGAATTCAAATATGAATTTGATTTCAAACAAAGGTTTAAATTTAAAGATTTCTTCTTTTAAGTATTAAATAAAATTATGATATGTTAACTTTAAATTGAAAGTTGAATTAAATTTTAGGAATTTATTATTTTAATACATTTTGAATATTAATTAAGTTATAAATAAGTAAATAAATTATTTTGAAAATAATTAAGGATTTACTTATTTATTTGATTTTTAAATAATAACTTGAATTAATTTATAATTAAAGATGATTAATGAATAATTAATTTAAGGTAATTATTCTTAAGTAAGGAATTAAATGAAATGTAGTTAATTATCTAAGGATAATTAATAATTAATTAATGTAATTAATTTTGATGGATTAATTAGATTAATTAATTTAAGATAATCAATTGTAATTTAAGTATAATTACTTTATAAAAGTAATTAAGGGATTAATTATTTATTGTAATTAATTCTGATAATGTATTTTGTTAAATTAATTAATTTAGTTTAATTAATTTAAGAATAATTTAATAATTAAATGATAATAATTACTTAATGTAATTTATGGAGCAGGATTTCTTAGAGAAGTTTTAATTGATAATTACTGGAATGTAATTAAGGAAAGGTGATTTATTTAAAAGTAATTTGGATAATTACTTTTGTAATTAATCAAGGATAAATTAAGATAGATAATTGATTATTGGATAATTAATTTATAAATGAGTAATTAAGGTAGTTAATTACTGGATTTAAATATTAATCAAGGTGATTAATAAATGTAATTAATTTTTAATTGAGTAATTAATTTAAATATTAATTAGAGATCATTAACTATTATAATTAATGATGTAATTAAGAATTGTTTAATTAAATATTAATTAATTAATTAAGTGATTAATTAATTGTAATTAATTAAGGGTGAATGTAATTAATTATAGTTAATTAATAAATTAAGTAATTAAATGTTAATTACTTATGATAAGGTTAATTAATTTTATGGAGTTAATTTAAGACTAATTACTTATTGTAATTAGTGAATGATTAATCAGAGATGTTTAATCAAGTTTAATACTTAATGATTAATTAACTAGGTTGATAAATCAATATATTTATAAGCAGGATTTATAGGTGAGTAATTAATTTAATTTATTTTAAATTAATTAAGGTTAGTTGTAATTAATTTAATTCATTTTAAATTAATTATAAATGATGGATAATATATCATTGCTTATGGATGATATTGATATACCTTTGGATGGTTGTGATCTCAGAAATGAGATGAGTAGTATCTATAGGATATGGATGCTTAGTTATAGTATGATGGATTATTTGGTTGTGATGGTTGTTGTTATGATGTTGACTGTTGTGATGATTATCTGTTATGATAATATTATGGGTTATCTGTTATGATGAATATGTGTAGTTTATCTATCTGTGTGAAATAGATAAAAATTAAATGAGTTAATTGTTTAAAACCCTTAAGTATTACTTGGACATTAAAATGGCGTTTGGTTTCGGTGAGACCGGGATCGGGTTTCCATATTTGGATATCCGAAAACCACATCGATTCCAATTAAACGTTAGGTCGTTAATCCAAGTGGAGCATGTGAAGACTCGAGGTGTAAGGGCTATACGTCAGTATAACTCTGTGGGTGATTCCGTAATGAGTTTGACGGAATAGTACTTATAGATTCGAGATGGTGGTTTAGAGTGCAAGGGTTATTGTCGTTAACTCTGAGGGTGATTCCAATACGAGTGTAACGAGATAATGCCTTCGGGTTCGTTCGAACCCGGAACGAACTTGTATGGATTGAATGCTTTCAGAACATCGTCAGGTGGACGATGAGCATTCTAAGATAGATGTGTTCTCTAAAGGTAATCGTAACCTCAAGCCTCATCAACCGGGAATGGCTAAAACAGGGGAGGTGCAGCAAGGCTTCGTGGGTAGCCCCCACTTGAGAGTGAGATTTACCCCTGTCTAGAGGTCCCTTTATATTTCGGCTGTGTGGACGGTTGAGAGCTCCAACCGTCGGGGTGGTCTTGTTCGGAACTGTTCAGTAAGGAACGGGTCCGGCCTTGTGTTGCAGGGGAGTTAGGGTGGCTCCTCGGTACGGTGATCTAGGCCACGTACTGTGACGGGCGGTACCCCAGTAGCCCTGCCATTGATGGAAACCCATTTTCCCTACGAGACCCTACGGTTTTGTTTGTATTACCCACTTTTGTGGCTAGTAGCTGGAATTTAATAGATGTAACAATTTCGGCTATTTCATATTTACTTGAAAACCCTAGACACTATTATAATATCACTGGATTTCCTATCAAATGTTTTGGTTAGCGTAAGGTAAAAACTTTTCCATGTTTATGTGTGGGAAGTCTTACGTGATACCTTTTGTTTTCAAAAGGATTTTCTAAAGTTAAGCAACTTTTAAACTATTTACTCACACCAGACCCCTGTCTGACCCGAGTGTTTATTTTCTGTTTTATTAAACTCTTGGGTACTCATATTATGTATGAGTAGTCAAGTGATTCAGGATTGCTTTGACGAGTTATGGAGGAGCAAATGGAGCAGGAGGCTTCTGCGTTGTAGTTATCTATTTTCCGCTGTGTTGATATCTCTGAGTCGTCTCTCTGAGTTGTTTCTTGTACTGTTTAGAGTTGTATAACTAGACAGGTGTTTATAACTGTCTAGTATGTGTTGTATTGGCTGTAAAACTCTGATGTATATGATACTATGTAAAGTAATTATGTGATATATTATATTTATTCGATTCCGCTGTGAGATTCTGATGTTGTCTGTTTCTTCTTTCTCTTTCTTTTCTTCTTCTATCCCTTTCTTTCTTCTTAGCGATGCAACTCCCTGGAGTATGGAAGTTGGGTCGTTACAGGTGGTATCAGAGCGTTAGGTTGAGTGAATACCTAGGCTCTGTAGTGGTGTCTTTCTTGAGAGAGCGTACTTGTAATTTTAAATATAAATATATTTAATTCTACCTATCTGTTGGGTTACTTGTTCAGGTTTTCCAATATAAGTAATAAAGGTAGATGGGGTAGTGGTGTGTGTAACACAACTACCAATGGTGAAGTTCCGAGTGATTGAGCTTGGAAGTGATCTGCTAGGGCAGTGTTGGGCATCTTGAGTAGTTTGGCAGTTTGGTGTGAAGGATTTTTCTGATCTTTGAAGGAAAATCTTTTCATGATTCGGAGTGTATCTTGGATGTTAAGCTAGATCTCACTCGTGTGAGTGGATTTTTCTTGAGTCTGGATCAGTTTGGAGTACTGAAGCTAGCAATGGTATTTTGGCAACCTTAGGAAGGAGATCTGTCTGTATTTGAGTTTGAGACTCAGTCTGACAGAGTGTTTTGTGCTTGGTTTGAAGTCGAGTTTCCTGAGGGATATCTGTCTTCTGAAGGCTCTTTTGTGGAAATGGATGGTGTAGCTTTGTGGTTCAATAAGTTTTTGGGTAAGGAAGTTTTTGGCAGCAGTAGCAGCAATGAGTGGCCTGTCTCTTCGATGGTTCTGAAGTCTCTGTGATTCTTTTGTCAGTAGGCCAGGCAGATGGTGAAGCTTGTCCATTTCTTCTGGAAGATCAGTTGGGTGTGATATTTGTGGTTGAAGGTGGACCACTGGTTTCTCTTTTGATTTGAAGGCTTTGGCTGTTCTGATTGTTGAAAAGAGAACAATCTGAACTGAGTAGAATCGCAAAAGTGACTTGCGATGATCCGGAGTTTCTGAGTAACCTTTGTTTGGATCGAAGCATCTCTAGAAGATGTTTGAGTTATCGAAGTGGTTTGATATTTTCTGGATGTCTTCGAAGGAGTTAAGTTTTGCATCCGCCTCAGGAGATTGAGTTCTGTTTCGACTTGATTTTTTTGAGATTTTATGGAATTTGATGAACAATGTTTTCGGGGTAAGTTGAGCAAGTTTGTACCTGTGTTCACCAACAGCATTCTCAAATCAGAGTTGCGCAGTGGAAGCATGGTGGCAGCTATTTCAGAATTAAAGCAACACCCTATTCATTGGGATTTGTGTTTTGTCTTGGATCAAAGAATTTCTACAGGAAATTCATCTTTAATCTGGAGATTTGGATGTCTTGTGCATCTGTTCTGTTTTCCGAATAAGTGTAGTTGTCTGAAGTCTTCTGGTATCTGTAGTAGAGTTTTTATAGTAGATTGGATTGATCTAGAAGTTGAAGGCAGCCCAGGATCGACAGGAAAGATTTGTGGATAAGAGATTGGACCTTTCTGTTTTTCTCTTAAGGGTTAAGTGATTGATCTACAGGATTGGATTGCCAGTTTGGATAACTGAGATTCGATGAGTTTCATGTATCTCTGAGGGAATACGTGTATGATCTATCTCTGGTTGTAGAACCAGCAGTTCTGGAATTTTGGTTGTTGAGTCAGACTCGTCTACAGTCTGATATCTTGTCTAGTGTGTAGATATAGTTGTATAGGAGTTTTGGAGCTTCTTAGTATTGATTGTTTGGATTCTCTTGAGCGAGTATCCCGGTATATATATACTTGGGGAAACTCGATAGAATCTTATCCAGAATTTGTCTGGATAATTAGATTTGTTTGATTGGTTGTTTTGATTGTTAGAATATGTTTGATATATGCTTGTGTTTTAAATAAATCTTTAAGGAGATTATTAAATTACCTTTGCTTTTAAATTTCGGGGACGAAATTCTTTTAAGGGGGGAGGAATGTGATGTCCCGGAAATTTGGGCAATATTTATTTAATAATTTCATTTATAATTATTTTAAAATGTGAAATACTGATTTAATAATCCAATTCAAATATAATTTTCTTTTGAAAATTTATAATTATTTTGTTGATAAATGATATTCTTTTGAAAATTTATAATCATGATTTAATTTGAGAATCTTATTGTTTTAAAATGTTAAAAATATTTAAATGATAAAATTTCTTTTCTAAGTTAATTTAAAAATATTTATTTATAATGTATATATGTGTATACATTGTAAATAGGAGTTTTGATTTTAAATTTTAAATTTAAATTTAATAAAGGATCTTTTCAAATTTATAATATATATATAGGTGTATAATTTATGGATTGATTAAACTAAAATGAAAATAGTATTGAACTTTTCATAAGTCAATTTATAAATCTATCTTGTATTTTTAGAAGGAAATTATAATAAATATTTTGTTATAAATATATATAGTTAAAAATTGTATTTTTATAATAAAGTTTATTTTGTTTTATTTTAAAATTATTTTGAAATAAATTTAGTTTATTTATATTTGAGTATAATATGAAATCTTTTGAATAAAATAAATTCAACATTGTTCTTTTCTTTTAAAAAAAAAAAAGTTTCTTTTGTGAAATTGGTTTTAAATAATTTTTTTTAAGATATTCAAGCAAACATTTAAATATGTAAAGATAGTTCATTTGTAATTATTTAGAGAATAAATGTAAATAAACATATATAAACATCTTAAATTAAATTAGAAATGATTTTATCTTTAATTAAAACAATTGTAAAACAAAGAATTTATTTTTATATTAAAATCTCTTACATGTGTTACCTTCATATTTTAAAATTGACACTTGTAAATAAATCTTTACATTCAAATAACAAGTGGCATTCTAAAACCTATTTGAATTTATTTAGTTTAGATAAAACTTAACATATCTTTTGTTTTCAAACATTTTTATCTTCTACTAAATAAAAATTCAGATCTGAGAAAACTAAAATCCAATTCACTCTCAAAATCCCTCAACCCAAATTCAATAAGATCTGCAAACTCAATCTGCAAATCATATTTATTAAGATCTGCAAACACATTCTTTTAAACCCTGCAAAAGATTACATCTGAAATTCTATAACTTGTGAAACAAAAGTCATCAACCTATGAATTCAAATCTGCATATCTGTAACCTGCAAACCATGTTCAAATATCTGCAACAAACCAAACTTCTCCAATCTGTAATAAATCAATGCAAGCAAGTTGAAATGGGAAGCATGCAGACCAAATCAACATCAAATGCAAATTCAAAAGGCCTGCAAGCATCAAGCAAATACCATCTCCAACTAGCATGCAAGCAAATTCAATCATGCATTGGAAATTTAGGCTGCAGGGATGACTTGCATATGAATTGCTCTCTGCCTTTTCTTTCTGAGGTGAGTAAATCAATGGTTTAAAAACAGTTTCTACTTTTAAAACCAAGCCATATGGATTTTTGCAGAAATTAAAGTTTAATTTGGAATGTGTTCAAACAAGAAGACCAAAACAGTGACTAGCAAAATATAAATAAATAATAACAACTACCCTGTTCTTTCTTTTTGGTAAGTAAACATCACTATTTATAGAATGTTTGAATTAATCTGTGCATGAGTTGAATAGGCTTGATAACTGTTGTGTGATGATATTCTGCATACTTTATAGAATATACAGTAGAGTGTGATGCAATTTGTATTAACAGTCATGCTTATGTTCTTAATTGGATTTAAATACAAATCCTTTTCCATATGATTGAATCATAGCTAGAGATTATTGTGTGAACAAATTATGTTGTTTAACATAGATTCGGGCCTGTAAAATTTTAGTTTAGAAAAGTGGAAACTGTTACTTGTGTAAATCAATAATAGTAGACAACAGTTTCATAAAATAAAACTTACCAAACATCTTTAATTTATTCAAATGAGTTAAAGCTTTAATTCATGTATTAAAACATGATTATAAAAACAAGCATCAGTCTTAAAGCTTCTGTGGGGTTAGTTATTTAGGACTGTGCAGTAAGGGTTGGTGTATTGGGGATATCAAATCATAAATTAAATTTTGGAAACTTGGAATCCATTTCTGGAGGTTGATTGATGACTGGAGAGAGTGGGAAGAATGAAGGGAAGATGGTCAGAGATTAAAGGTGATGACTGTGGGGTTTTCTTCAGGTTTGAATTCCTGTTTTTTTTTAGTAGCAGAGGTCTTGAACTGCCGAACTTTGTGGAAGTTCGAGTGGTCTGTGGATTTGGGGTTTGGCAGTGGGTGTATAGGTGGAGCAAAGGGTGGAGTTGGAGGTCATGGAATGGCCGGAGTAGGTAGTTGTAATGATTGACAGGTTTGGTTGGTCTCTGGTGGAAATTTTGGTGCAGGGTTGGGTGACTCGGAGTCAACCTCGGGAAGTTAGTGTGGCGACTCGAAGATGGAAGAGTTTTGCCCCGAAGTAATTTTAGTGTGGTCTCGGGTTTAGTTGTACAGGTTGAAAACCTGTGCAGTGTTGTTTTTTTTTAAAAATCTGAGGTAATTCATTTTTAAAAAGCAATAATTTAAATTAAGGTATAGTTTTGATTTAAATTCAAGTAAGTTATGAATTCAAGTTTAAAATGAAGAATTTAAATATTAAGTAAGAGATAAACTTAAATTGGAAACAGAGTAAATATAGTGCAGGTTATAACCTGAGTTTGTTTTTTTTAAATCTGGAAACTCAAGCATGTTTAAAAGCTATGATTAAATTCAAGTTCAGGTTTGAATTAAACTCAGGTAGGCTTTTAAATTCAAAATGATGAATTTAAATTTAAATTGAAGTTTAAATTCAAATCTGGAAAAAACAGTGCAAGTGTAGTTTTCAGGATTTAAATCCAGATTTTTAATAAAAACAGTTTTGGTTCTTTTTAATTTTTTTTAAAGGAATTCAATGTTTTAAAATTAAGATTTAAATTCAGGTTTGAATTTGAATTAGATTCAGGAATACTTTGAATTCAAAATGAAACATTTGAATGATAAGCAAGATTTAAAATTGGGTTTGAAATCAAATTAAATATGATTTCAGTTTTTACTTTAAAACCTGTTTAAATTCAAATCAAGTTTGAAAAGTTTTAAATATTTGACAGAAATGTTATTAAGTAGAATTCAAATATGAATTTGATTTCAAACAAAGGTTTAAATTTAAAGATTTCTTCTTTTAAGTATTAAATAAAATTATGATATGTTAACTTTAAATTGAAAGTTGAATTAAATTTTAGGAATTTATTATTTTAATACATTTTGAATATTAATTAAGTTATAAATAAGTAAATAAATTATTTTGAAAATAATTAAGGATTTACTTATTTATTTGATTTTTAAATAATAACTTGAATTAATTTATAATTAAAGATGATTAATGAATAATTAATTTAAGGTAATTATTCTTAAGTAAGGAATTAAATGAAATGTAGTTAATTATCTAAGGATAATTAATAATTAATTAATGTAATTAATTTTGATGGATTAATTAGATTAATTAATTTAAGATAATCAATTGTAATTTAAGTATAATTACTTTATAAAAGTAATTAAGGGATTAATTATTTATTGTAATTAATTCTGATAATGTATTTTGTTAAATTAATTAATTTAGTTTAATTAATTTAAGAATAATTTAATAATTAAATGATAATAATTACTTAATGTAATTTATGGAGCAGGATTTCTTAGAGAAGTTTTAATTGATAATTACTGGAATGTAATTAAGGAAAGGTGATTTATTTAAAAGTAATTTGGATAATTACTTTTGTAATTAATCAAGGATAAATTAAGATAGATAATTGATTATTGGATAATTAATTTATAAATGAGTAATTAAGGTAGTTAATTACTGGATTTAAATATTAATCAAGGTGATTAATAAATGTAATTAATTTTTAATTGAGTAATTAATTTAAATATTAATTAGAGATCATTAACTATTATAATTAATGATGTAATTAAGAATTGTTTAATTAAATATTAATTAATTAATTAAGTGATTAATTAATTGTAATTAATTAAGGGTGAATGTAATTAATTATAGTTAATTAATAAATTAAGTAATTAAATGTTAATTACTTATGATAAGGTTAATTAATTTTATGGAGTTAATTTAAGACTAATTACTTATTGTAATTAGTGAATGATTAATCAGAGATGTTTAATCAAGTTTAATACTTAATGATTAATTAACTAGGTTGATAAATCAATATATTTATAAGCAGGATTTATAGGTGAGTAATTAATTTAATTTATTTTAAATTAATTAAGGTTAGTTGTAATTAATTTAATTCATTTTAAATTAATTATAAATGATGGATAATATATCATTGCTTATGGATGATATTGATATACCTTTGGATGGTTGTGATCTCAGAAATGAGATGAGTAGTATCTATAGGATATGGATGCTTAGTTATAGTATGATGGATTATTTGGTTGTGATGGTTGTTGTTATGATGTTGACTGTTGTGATGATTATCTGTTATGATAATATTATGGGTTATCTGTTATGATGAATATGTGTAGTTTATCTATCTGTGTGAAATAGATAAAAATTAAATGAGTTAATTGTTTAAAACCCTTAAGTATTACTTGGACATTAAAATGGCGTTTGGTTTCGGTGAGACCGGGATCGGGTTTCCATATTTGGATATCCGAAAACCACATCGATTCCAATTAAACGTTAGGTCGTTAATCCAAGTGGAGCATGTGAAGACTCGAGGTGTAAGGGCTATACGTCAGTATAACTCTGTGGGTGATTCCGTAATGAGTTTGACGGAATAGTACTTATAGATTCGAGATGGTGGTTTAGAGTGCAAGGTTTATTGTCGTTAACTCTGAGGGTGATTCCAATACGAGTGTAACGAGATAATGCCTTCGGGTTCGTTCGAACCCGGAACGAACTTGTATGGATTGAATGCTTTCAGAACATCGTCAGGTGGACGATGAGCATTCTAAGATAGATGTGTTCTCTAAAGGTAATCGTAACCTCAAGCCTCATCAACCGGGAATGGCTAAAACAGGGGAGGTGCAGCAAGGCTTCGTGGGTAGCCCCCACTTGAGAGTGAGATTTACCCCTGTCTAGAGGTCCCTTTATATTTCGGCTGTGTGGACGGTTGAGAGCTCCAACCGTCGGGGTGGTCTTGTTCGGAACTGTTCAGTAAGGAACGGGTCCGGCCTTGTGTTGCAGGGGAGTTAGGGTGGCTCCTCGGTACGGTGATCTAGGCCACGTACTGTGACGGGCGGTACCCCAGTAGCCCTGCCATTGATGGAAACCCATTTTCCCTACGAGACCCTACGGTTTTGTTTGTATTACCCACTTTTGTGGCTAGTAGCTGGAATTTAATAGATGTAACAATTTCGGCTATTTCATATTTACTTGAAAACCCTAGACACTATTATAATATCACTGGATTTCCTATCAAATGTTTTGGTTAGCGTAAGGTAAAAACTTTTCCATGTTTATGTGTGGGAAGTCTTACGTGATACCTTTTGTTTTCAAAAGGATTTTCTAAAGTTAAGCAACTTTTAAACTATTTACTCACACCAGACCCCTGTCTGACCCGAGTGTTTATTTTCTGTTTTATTAAACTCTTGGGTACTCATATTATGTATGAGTAGTCAAGTGATTCAGGATTGCTTTGACGAGTTATGGAGGAGCAAATGGAGCAGGAGGCTTCTGCGTTGTAGTTATCTATTTTCCGCTGTGTTGATATCTCTGAGTCGTCTCTCTGAGTTGTTTCTTGTACTGTTTAGAGTTGTATAACTAGACAGGTGTTTATAACTGTCTAGTATGTGTTGTATTGGCTGTAAAACTCTGATGTATATGATACTATGTAAAGTAATTATGTGATATATTATATTTATTCGATTCCGCTGTGAGATTCTGATGTTGTCTGTTTCTTCTTTCTCTTTCTTTTCTTCTTCTATCCCTTTCTTTCTTCTTAGCGATGCAACTCCCTGGAGTATGGAAGTTGGGTCGTTACAGGTTTGGTAGTGTATACGGATGCATGTGGAACTAGATTAGGAGCGGTGTTAATGCAGAGTGGTAAAGTCATTACTTACGCATCTAGGTAGCTCAGACCGCATGAAGTTAGATAACCTACTTCTGATTTGGAGTTGGCAGCTATGATCTTCGCATTGAAGATTTGGAGACATTAACTCTTAGGGAAGAGATTTGAGTTATATACCAATCATAAGTCTTTACGGCATTTATTCCCTCAAAAGGAGTTGAATATGAGATAGCAGACATGGTTGGAGTTTTTGGCTGCTTACGATTTTGGTATATAGTATATACTAACGAAGGTTAATAAGGTGGTAGATTCCCTTAGCAGGAAACATCAGAATAGGGTGTTAGCTATGTTGGTAAAGTGGAGAGATTTAGAAGCTTTAGTCGGTTGTAATGTGAAGTTAAGATCGATCGCTGGTTCTAGCCAGAGTACCTCCAGGTTGTCTTGTTTAGAAGCTCGACCAATATTGATTGAGAAAATTGCTTTTAAACAAAAGGACGATCTAGTACTAGCCAAGAGGATCAGAAGACTTGAGGTTGGAAAGGAGATCGATGATTTAAAGGATTTTAGCCTTGGCTAGAGAGGATGGCTAAGAAAGAATGAATGGTTGTGTGTTCCAAATGTTGAAGGCTTAAGGAAAGAAGTTCTTGGAGAATTTGATCGATCCAAGTTTACGATTCATCCTGGAGGAACCAAGATGTATCAGGATATGAAAAGGAGCTTCTATTGGGAAGGCATGAAGAGGGATGTTGGCTTATAGGTTTGACTATGTGCAAACTGTCAACAACTAAAAGCTGAATATTAGAAACCAAGTGGTTTACTACAGCCTTTTGAGATTTCAATATGGAAATGAGTTTCGATATCCATGGATTTTATAAACGGGCTGCCAAGGTCAAATAGAGGAAATGAAAGTATATATGTTATATTAGACAGATTGAACAAGAGTACCCATTTCATTCTGGTTAAGTCAACTAGAACGACACTTGTTTTAACTAAGTTTTTCTTAAAGAACATAGCTAGACTATGTGGAGTTCCTAGTAGTATAGTCAGTGACAGAGATGCAGTGTTCACTAGTGAATTCTGGAGAAGTCTATAGGAAGTATTGGGTACGAAGCTTAATATGAGTACTCCATATCACCCTTAGACAGATGGGCAGACAGAGAGGGTCAATATGGTACTCGAAGATTTATTGAGAGCTTGCGTATTAGACTTTGGTGGATCTTGGGAAGATCACCTACATTTGGTTGAGTTTTTCTATATTAACAGTTATCAGACTAGTATAGGAATGGTGCCGTTTGAAGCTTTATCTGAAAGACCATGCAAATCACCAGCTTGTTGGTTAGAGACTAGAGACAGATTAGTCTTTGGTCTAAATTTGGTTGGACAGGCTTTAGAAAAGATTGAGTTAATCCGAGGTAGGATGAAGGAAGCTCAGACCAGATAGAAGAGTTATGCAAATAAGAGGCGTAAGGACTTAGAATTCTCAGTTGGAGATAGCGTTTTCATCAAGGTATCACCTATGAAGGGCGTGGCGGGATTTTAAAAATCGGGGAAGTTAGCCCCAAGATATGTTGGTCCATTTGAGGTTATAGAGAGGACTGGAAAGCTCGCATACAGAATAGAGTTGCCGAGCAATTTGGTGGGAGTCCATAATGTGTTTCATGTGTCTCATCTTCGCAAGTATGTACATGATCCAGAGACTACCATTCCAACAGGATTGGATGACTTAGTGGTAGAGTCTAATTTGACTTTTGTTAGATAACCAGTTTGGGTTGTAGCTAGTGATGAGAAATGATTAAGGAACGAGACAGTCATGTTAGTGAAAGTTCAATGAAGCAACAACGAGAAGGACCGCACTTGGTAAACAGAGGACAAGATTAGAGATACTTATCATAATCTGATTTGAAGGTATGTCAGTATTAGGTTTATATAGATAGTAGCTAGTTAATTAGACTAGTATGGTCGTAAGAACATATTACAGATGATTGCTATGTTTAGTATTTAGTCCTTACTAAATTTCGAGGACGAAATTCTTTAAGAAGGGAGCCTGTGACATCCCTAATTTTTGATAATATTATTCGAAAAATTTAATTAGATAAATAAAATAAAATATCGATGATAATGAGATTGAGATTTGAATAATACATAGTAGGGCCTTGCTTATTAACTAAGCAAATGGGCTTTAAATTGGTTTAAATGTTATTTAATTTACACATGGGCATATTAGTAAATTAGCCAATTAATTATACACGGCTATAACTTCTTATTTTGTCCAATCATGTTCATTTCATTTCTCAAATAAAAATAAATGAAAAACCCTAATAGAGCCGGCCATTAACAAAGGAGAAGAGGAATTTTAATCAAAAGCAAGAGACCAAATATAGGGAGGATTAATCAACAACAAATCTTAAATTCTTTATCAAGTTTAAGGTGAATAATAATCTTCTACCATCTATATTTTATTCTATAATTGTATGGTTTCGGATTTATGATTTAAATTCGTTTTTTTGTAAAATGAATGATGATATGCTTGAGTTATATTATGATGATTTGTTTCCATTCATAAACACATGAATTTTGTACGACTTTAGTATAAAATCGAGATTATATGGTTTAAAATTGCCATGGAAATTTTCTATGTTAAGTAAAATATGATTTGGGAGATAATTTTTAATTTTTCTTAATTTTCCAAGCTATATAAATTTTATTATGAATTTTTAATGAAAGATATGACATAATTGGGTTTAAAATTTATTTTGAGAATTTCAGAAAGAAATTGGGTCTAAAGTATTAATATGTTTGGCTACATGATGAAATCGATTTTCTATAATTATTGAGGATTTTTCCCAATTGATTTACTAGGGGAAATGAATTATTTTGATGGAAGAGATTTTAGCAAATGCTGATTTTTGGTTACATGGAAAGGTTTTAACGTCAATTTCCTTTAATTTGGATCTGAATTAATGCGGCTGTTTTAATAGTAAAGTATTTCAAAAGTTTTTATGACAACCAATCAATAATCTATAAATAGGCAAGTTGTTAGAAAGTAATCACTAAAAGTGCTATAATTCAGCCTTTAAACCAGAAAAGGTGTTTCACCCCTATTAGTAAGGACCTTCAGACTCCTTTGATTCCGTCTAATCCCAGTCGAAACCAACATAGTCGAAATCAACGTAATCGAAACCCATGAAGTCGAAACCAATACACAAGATATCACTTAGATGGTATGCGATGGATTGGAAGGAAGGCGGAAGCCATGATGTCAAAAGGGGTAGCTTTCGATGGGGTCGAAACCCTACTTTGTTCTTGAAAGTTAAAGTCTTGCCTAGTTTTACCAAAAGCTTTCGACACAGTTAAAGTTATGCTTTTGAAAAGGTTTCATAATTGGCTGTGGAAGAATATTTTCATATTGGGCTAAAGTGTTTGTTTTTGAAAGAGTACCCTTTTCTTTTAAATAATTCCACCCAAAAGGGAAGGTTTTGCCTCATTCGAAACCAAGCCACTAATTTCCCTTTCGACTGCATTGAAGTCATCTATGTTTTCGAAGGTGTTACTTTTGTTTTAACTTAAGCCTTTTTCATGAATCCTTTCGAAGGGGTTGAGGGTTTCGAAGGTGATGAAGTCGAAAGTGGTTTTCGACTGCGTCCATCGACGTTTTGATTTTCTAAAGTCTTTTCTTTTGACTAAAATGGTTCTAACACCATCAATTTTTTCCTCAAACTTAGTTATATTGGTTTCTAAAGAGATACTTTCGTATATAACCATTTTGACCTAAATGATTTTTAAAGAGTAAACCCAATGCTTTCGAAAGGGGTACTTCCGTTTGTTTCGAAGCTCTATATTTTTAAAAGATAATTTGATACCATCGAAAATTATAATACGTTTCGAAAGATAATGTTTATTAAGGGCTTCGAAAGGTATATGTTCATTGTTTTGAAAAGAGATCTTTGCTTTCAGAAGGAGGATATCTAGAGGTTTCGAAAGAGATGTTTTTGGTGTCAAAAGTTAAATCCAACCTCAATTTAAAGTAATAACCATGGCATAAATAAAGATTTTGAAATGTTATTCACTTTGGTATTAACTAATAACTGTATTTTGAGGAAATGGTAGAATAACCAGCTAGATTGACCCAGTAGTGAATATAACTTAATAGATGTTAAAATTTTAACTAAAGATATTGGCAGGGGCCAATAGGTTTATAGTGTAACGACCTAGAATTTCAGTCATTTGATTTTATAATATTTGATTGATTTTATATATTGAAAAGTTAATTTCTGTAAGTTAAATAACTTATATTTCGAATACAGTGATTTATTTGATAATTAAATTGTTTAATTTAATATATGGAATTGTTTAATAAATGAATCTTGAATTTAAAATGAATGAAAATGATTTATAAAGTGGATTTAAATTTTATTTAAATTAGAACCAAGTTAGTAGACTTTTAAATCATTTAAAAGTGAATAAATAGAAATTGGAATTTATTTGATTTAATTAACATGTAAAAATAGTCATTTTTGACACTGCCTTGGATTTCGTCGAAACCAGTTTCATTGGATTCGTAATAGTGAATTATAGTATGCTGTCAAGTTTCGTAGCGATTGGACTTATCCTTTGACCATGCGAGCTTGGAACGCGTAAAAATTATCTAAGGGGATTTTGATTAAAATAGTTCTATTTTGAAAAGCTATCTTCTGTATATGATGGAACTGGCTTTCGATACATATTTCATTGCGTTTGGAATAAGGGTATAACATATACAATGCTAATCGGCACACTTCGTTTGGAGTTCGAAATTTTCACGGATGAATAGTGCCAAGCGAAATCTTCTTCTATAAATAGCCCTCAACTCTTCTCATTTGCAAATCCTAATTCTCAGCCCCCATTCTAAACCTTCATTCGATGCCCATCATCGCTCGGAGCCGCTAAAGGCAAAATTAGCCTTTGTCTTCAACTAGGAAAATGTAGAGCACGACCATACGAACTTATTCGACGGATGGATCGTCAGATGGTGGGCCGAGGTGGCCGAAATCCCTCTTCGTTCGTCAACCTTTTTTGGGTTTCTCAGGTGAGGTCACATGCATGTACGTGGATGCAGGGCCAAGGTTGGGTGGTCACGCGTTCGAGCAGGCGGTAGGCGCGGTTGGGTGTTGATAGGAAGCGAGCGATGGTGGCGTCGTCTGGAGGTGCACGTGCGGTTTCAATTGAAAAAACAACAGTGCACGTGAAGGAAGGGAGTGGCTGTAGCCTAGGGAAGAAGAAGGAAACGAATGAGGTTTAAAATTTACTTTAATTTATATTAAGTGAATTTAGTTTTAATTATCTCGAATGATTATTAATCCATAACTTGTTCGTACGAGGTCCGTTTCAAGCGCGACAAGTTGCATCGCGTTCGTATCAACGAGCACTATGCTATGGAGTTGGAGATGAATTCGAAGCTAGTTAGAATTTTGAGTTAAATTGAATGCCCATTCAATAGTAATTTAATCCAGAGCGCTTCAGCGACTTATGGCATTTTTGTGAGTTAACTCACTTCTCTGGCCTGCTTATACTTTTGTACAAGTGGGACTTTTTGTATATATTGATTGATGTTTGTTTGGATGATCTATATATATATATATATATATATATATATATATATATATTAGTTGGTTTGGATATATTCACGCCTATTGGAGCGGATGAAACCCTATTGTATTCCCGTGTATGAGCGGATGAAACCCTATTGGAGTGGAGTGTATACGAATCCCACCTCGACGCGGTTGATTTTTATTATCTGATTATATATTGTATTTGATGCAAGGGGACAGGTTGGAGGGATCCAACAGGATTCCTCACCACTGTTGATTTATTTTCATATATATTATGATATACGATTATTTGGATGTCATGACGATGTTATTGATGTGATTTGACTTATTTAGTGCTAAGGTAGCTTGGGCTTCATTATCGATATTTTAAAACATTGAAAATGATGATTTTTATTTGAAATGGATAATTAAGTGATTTTGGGAAGTATATATATGTTTTATGATTTTTAATTTATTAAGAGGACTAAATTTGTTTTTAAATAAAAGTTTTGATTTTTGATGTTATAAAAATATAGTTTTGAGAAAAACTTTGATTTGGGATTTTTGAATAAATTTATATAAAAGATTTATAAAGGTTATATTTTTATAAATAAAGAAGTTGATTTATAATTATAATTTATAAATGCTAGCAAATGGTTTTGAAGTTGATTTGGTAAATGGATTTTATTAGAAAGTTAGTTTTATATAAGAAATGGATTTATAAATAGAATTCTGTAAACAAAGGAATTTTTATAAATAGAAGTTTTTATAAAAGAGAAAGAAGATTTATAAAAATAAGTTTATAGATATGGAAATGTTTTATAATGTGAATATGGACTTTTATTTGAAGGAGCATTGAAAGTGAATATTTTGACAGAGTTAAATGTTTTAAAAGTAATTGTCTTCTGGGAAGAATGGTTTTAAATGGATTTAATGGTTTTGGAAATGATTTAAAATATGATATGGAGTAGAAACATAGATTTCAACATTTATTGTTGTAATAGACATTTTCAAAGAAGAAAGGTAGGCATGGACTATAACACTACTGTTATAGTAAATGATTTCTGAAAGGAAATGTTTTATATAGTACATGGAATTTATCTATATATTTATTTATCGAATCCCTATACTAATGTTTTTAGGTTGTCTAGATAACATTCGTTTTGATCCAATAAATTTTGTTTTGCCTTCCAACGTGAAATACACGAATCAGTTCTTATGATTGTACTAAAGGCTTGGTGGTGTAGGAGCATTGCTTCCTATACTTAACACTAGTCCGAAGGCATATGAACTTTAGAGTTGTACGATTATAAAAATCTATTCGCCGTGTCTCCAAGTGGTAGTGTTATTAAATATGCTTATACCGTTGATATAAGTATATGCAGATATTTTCTAAGTGTTGGAAATAAATTGATTTGTCAATATACTTATACCGCTGATGTAAGCATATTGAAATGTTTTTCCAATATTGAAAGTTTGAAATGGTTTTGAATATATATCTTTCTAAAGATAATTTGAAGTAAATATATAGAAAATGATTTAATTAATGAAGGATTAATTAAATGGCCTAGTGACTGCTTATGGTGCTGGATGTTATTGTTGCTTTAATGGTTAAATAACCGACTATCAAATATTGTCCTTTTTATCGTTATTGATTCGAAGAGATGGTGTCAAATTTATCCGAGAACCACTACGGACCAAATTTGTGCATTTGAAAATTTAGGTTTATGATTATGACTTTGAAGACGGATATCTTCATGACACAGGGCTACTTGTCACTAGTCCCTTGAGGTGAAATTTACCATATCATATATTTATGGTGGTAGTAGTGATTCATTATGAAAATCAACGATATGCAAGGACTTCTCGCTACTAATTCTAAGGGTAATTCCCGACAGGATGTGGTAGGAGAGTGCCTTCGGTTTGTCTTGTTCCCAAACAACTTGTATGGATGGATGTGTGAGATTACATTTTTGAGATTGTTCATTGACTTTTATAAACGTAAATCTGTTTAGTAGTGGAGAAGACAACTTCTCTTAGCTTAACACCCTTCTCTAAGACATACGAGCTCGAAGGTTATATATTTGTGAAATTCAATAGTGATCGAAGGAATGAAAATGTGGCATTCAAAGTGGAATGTGCTATGTGAAAGTAATCGTGACCTTAAGCCTCATCACTCGGAAATGGCAGAAACATGGTGGAAGCGGCAGGGCTATATGGGTCTCTCCCGTAAGGATATGGTCATCAACTTTCTAGATTACCCTATATATTCGTGTATTTGTATATTGTGGCCACAGATAGGTCACGAACGACCGGGGTGATGTCATATTCGGTACCATCCAATAGAGAGGTAGGCCGGTTCTGTGTTGGTTTAGGCATTCAGTATCTGGACGCTAGGTACATTTTTCTAGAGGTGTATTGTTGGGAAGATAGTCCCTTACTTTGTCATTTGTATGGAATCCATTCTCCACTACGTGCCTGCCATTTTGTTTGTAGATCCTAGTATGCCAGAATTTAATAATGATAATAATTTTTGCTATTTTATTATTATTTGTATACTAGACACTAGTATAATGCAACATGATTTGGTATGAAATATTTTGATTTTTGTAAGGTAAAAACCAATCCAGTTTATGTGTGGGAATGTCTTACGAGATACCTTTGATTTAATAAAGAAAAGTTTTGATTACTTTAAAATAAATTTGAGATATGTTTTCTCACGATGGTTTACCAGACTGATCCGGGTGTTCTTCCTTTTCAATGTTTGGGCCAAACCGAGTATATTTACAAATTTGGATTTGGATGCTTTGGAGCTTCAACAGACGAGCTGGAAGTCTTCGGGTCATATTCCATGTATACGTTTATTTTCCGCTATGTTATTGTTTGAATTATCAGCATTTGTGAGGACAGAATATTATAACCGTCCAGGCTGATGATTTTGATTTGATTGTTATACTATGATTGATGTATGTATATTATATTACAGTTTCTGTTTTGTAAAGATCATGGATATGATATTATATGTTTTTTCGCTACGATTGTGATTTTCTGTAACTTTTTTAGTTTCTTCTATTTTGTCTTCTTCTTCTCTTTCTTCTTTCCTTTCTCTTCTCATCTTCTTCTTTTCTCTCTTCTCTTTTCTTTCTTTTTTTCCCCATAAACATCTAGTTTTCCATTTAGTTTTAGGAAAGATATGCGCGGTTTATTGTTAGTTTGAACTTGGTGGATTTTCAGGCCTTTACATAAAGTAAGCCCATGAAAACTGTATGATGATGGTAGGGGCCAATATGTTCATAGTCAACCCATGAAAACTATGATTTGATACTAGTAGAGGCCAGTAGGTTTGTAGTTAACCCATGAAAAATATATTCGAATTAAGATATTGGCAGTCAGCCAGTTGGTTCTTGCTTAGCCCATGAAAATTAAGATAAGAAATAAGATATTGGTAGTGATCCCATGAAAATTAAGTAATTGGACGTATAGTCCTTGACATTTAACATGTTAATAGTAACCCTGCAAATTATAATTGAGACAGATAGTCGGAATAAATGGGATGAGAAATCCAGAATTAATGTAATTGTTTTGCATATCATCATAATGTTTTGAAATACTATGTTTTTAATAATTGTGGATGCAGGAGCACAATATATGGTTTTATATATGTTTTAGGATACTAGTGAGGGAAAAACCCGTTCCGTTAAGTGGTATGGCCTCACTAGATATCAAAATGGGTTGATTTTTCGAGAGGGATCATTTGATTTTGAGTAGGTTGAGAGTTAAGGTTAACAGGTGTTCTTTTAGCCAAATAAAGCTTCTGAGGATGTGCAGGAGGCGAACTTGTTATTAGAGTTCCTTTTATTTCTGCTGTACGTTTTGTTTGTAAAGGCCAATTGTTTTCTTGCCTATCTTTATACTCTCATCTACCAAGGGGCATCTTCATACGTCACTATTGGCGTATTTTGTAATAATTATATGTTATATGAATGCGGCCTGCGAATTGGAATTATGTAATCAATTTGAAATATTTTGAAATGGAATGTGGAATTTGTTTTACTGTTTAATTTTTTTCCATATTCTTGGGTTTCTGTGTATCAATGTATCTAATATCGCCATGCTTGGTTATCGAGGATTAATAACTATGGATACTGCAGCATTCGTAGCCATTAGTTTTGGGCCTCCAAATAATGGGATGTTACAAGTTATTGAAGCCAATTTAATGGTTTAGATCTGTCACTCTTAGCATTTTCTATTATAGATGTGTTGAGGTAGGGGAGTTGTTGAGGAGCAATGTCCTTGGCCACAACATACTCAAAGGTGGTTGTTGCTATAGTTGTTTCTGTCAGAAGGAGTGCCACAACTGTTTCTTTTGTCAGACGCACCATTGTAGTCATTTATGTATCAGAACTTCAAAGAGCACGGGACTTCGCATATGACTAAATGGATGACCATTGACATGCCGAAGGCTCTTTTGAGTATGTAACTAAGTTACTTCGGCCCCTATTAATATCAAACATGTACCAAGAGGGTGATACTTTGGATGATGGGATCCGGTTTGGTATGAAAGATAAACATAGTTTGCTTGCAAGAGGACATAGAGAAGGTGAGCCTTAGATTGATTAATGTGGTTGTGTCCGATAGTTGCAATGATGATCTGGAGCAGTATTGTTGTTATATTTTTGTTGCGTAAAACCTAACAAAGGATAAAACTATTGTGGACTCCTATCCTAGAATCTTATATCATCCAAGTGTGAAGAGATATTATTGAACGAAAATAATAATATTTGAAGATAAACAATGGCGAAGACAGTTCTAAAACACAAAGCAATCAAGAGAGCAACGCACAAGATTCCACCAAACAACCATTTACATTGATCCTCAAAAAATAATTGTTTACAATTAAGCCACTAAATAAAAGTAAACAAAACAAAAATAGAATTAATAACCTAATTGAGAAGGAGTCTCGATCTCTATAACAATAGTTCCTTAGTGTTTGGAAAAGAAGAATAAAAATGGAAGAAGAGAGAAATACCAAATACTTTTTCATAATTTTTCACTCTCTCTTCTAGGCTTTATTTATAACATCAATTACTCAATGCCCAAAGTAGTATTATATGACAAAAAATAAATTGATTAACCAATTAAAAAGAGAAATAAACATAACCAAATATGCCTATTAATTGAGGAAAGCAAAATTTTCTCTTTTTTGCTTTTGTATATTTATTCCTTTGTATTTGTGATTTTTATTACCAAAATTTAACAACAATGACATACGAGGGAATTGTCGATTGACTTAGGGTTCCCTATCCCATGTTGGGCACTTCAAGGTCGATTTACCTAGATATTTGTTGTAGTGGGTCATGCTGTTTCGAGTTAGGAATCATGGTTGGATTTGCAGCGAACTCTTATATTGGACATTAAATTCTTTGCATGGGAAAATTCATGGAATGTATATATGAATAAAAAAATACTAACTCATCAACTTTTGGATTTGTTTTCAAGGTAATATTATACCTCATTTCAGGATTTTGGACGTCATAGATGTTAAACACGTCCATACCTTTTCGTGTAATCATATTGGCAATTCCTTGCATCATTTATCACAATCATTATTTATCATAATCACACTTAAACTTCACGTAACAAGTGATCTTGCCAAAATGTTGTGGGTGCCAATGTCGATTGTCATATCTTACATTATTTTAATTCTATACAACTTATTGACGAGTTCAAGGTTATACTAAGGCTCCATTTTTTACGAAGCGAAGGTGGCATTTGAACGAAGTATTCGAGTTGGAAAGTTGGTTAAATGGGAAATGCGTTTGGTGATGCAAACGAGGTATTTGAGTGAAGTATTTTAAATTTTAAATGTGATTTTAATTTAATTGATTCATAGTTAATTAGTTTTTTAATTTTATTTTTTGATATGCGTTTAATAATTAAACATGATAAGAAACAAATTGCGCAATTTCATTATAATAAACTAATACATTTTTAATTCAAATACATTCGAAAAACAAACTAAACTACTGACGATGATCATGACCACGCAACAATTATAATTATTACAATATAAAACTTGATACTTCTGCATCGCCTAGTTTTCCGACGATTTCAAAGATTGTGGGTCGTTACGAAAAATTAACATATGCTCCCACCATTCAACAAGCAAAATAGGTGCCAATAAAACATAACAGCGCTGCACGACATTGTTGAAACGATCTGTAAGCACGATCGACCTTCCACCATTATACTTGCTCGAACCAGCATGGTTGGTATGCCTACTGCACCTAGGTTGCCAAGTAAATGGAATGTCGCTAGCTAACCAATCAGAGTAGTAATCCGTATTGGCAGCGGTAAAAACCCGAGCATGTGGTTAAGATGTATCGAATATTTGCAAGTCCTTCTTCCTATGCAGCCTTCAAAAGTTGATCCAGCTGTCTGAATTTGAAAACAATATCTTTTCTGAATCTTTAGAATTTTTATGCAGCTGTATTCCACCAGTCCTCAAGATATCCATACCCTGAAATCCAAATCCGTCCTTTAAGCTACAGTATTCTGTCCTACTCAATCAAAGTACGTTTCGAGTTGTCACATTTTTTTTATTTGTGCATGAGACCAGCTCAGATCCAATGGTCATTAAATGCGTTTGTGACTATCGCAAAAACGAGCTGACAGAACTCCTTCTTTTCTTTAAGAAATCCACGCACAAGTCTACGAAAAGTTCATACTTTTCGAACGTCCATAAAGCAATCGGCGGAGAGGAAGCGGAAGCAGCAGATTTGTGCGACATTCTGAAAAATGAAAAATTATAAAAATAAAAAACATGTGTTATAGATAGAACAAAATAAACACGAAACGTAAAAATTTAGCCAAGACGATAAGTGGTTTGTTATGTAGATTGAAGAAAATTTGGTTTTGGGGTGTAGAGATGGAAGAGAGGAGGATGGAATAAAGAGAAGTAAGGAGGTTGGGAAAAAGCGGGAGCCCTTAGTAGAAAACGGCATGAAGCATCCGAAGATGTTTGATTTTCCACCTATTCTTTCAATGGTGCAAATACCCAGTTTGAAAAGTTGGGACATGATCAGACGTGGCCGACGCGTAGTTAACGTTGACGGGACATATTCCAGCCTTCTTTATAAGGATCCGAACAAAGTAGTTATGTTCATATATGAAATAACGTCTTTACATTCATATACATTTCAAATTATTCCTACCCAAACATATTTTAAATAATAGTTGTAATACCATTGGTGTCACATTTTTTTGGTATCAACGTGAACTGTCAAAAATGCCCTTTTATAAATATTGTTAAATTTTAATATCACTCAAAAATTGGATCTAACATATAAGTTTCTTTTACCAATTCAAAACATTCATCTACAAATATTATTAAAATTTGAATATTACTTAAAAATAGGATCTAACAAATAAACTTTCGTTTCAAAGTCGTTCTTTATTAATTAATAATAGAAATAAAAATCCAAAGTAATAAAAAATTGAATTATTCTTTATTAATTAGCAACAAAAATGAAAATTCAAACTAACAAAAAATTAGATATTGTAATTTAGAAAGAACAATTAAAACTAACTGCATATCGTTTCAACGCAAAAAATGACTAAATATTTATACGAATCATATTTTTCCAACCGAGTTAAAAATATAAAATTTGTAAAAAAAAACCAATTTGAGCACGAAGTGCATACCACCATCACGTGCGAAGCACGTGCCGCAACACTTCTTTGATAATAGTTACGAGTGTCACGGCACACGCTTCGCGCGTGAATTATTTTCCTTATAAATTGTATATGTTTAAATCAGTCAAATTTTTTATTTTTTTTATTTTCAAGTTATATTAATTTTGTATATTTCTAGAGAAGTATTTTAAATCTATAAAGGAAAATTTTAGATCCTACTTCTAGAAGCGTTTTGAATTTGTAAAACATGTTTAATGATTAGATCCTACTTTTAGGGGCGTTTGAATTTGTAAAAAATATGATCTAATGTTAAACTTCTTTTACAAATTCAAACGTCCATAAATGTAGGATCTAACAATTAAACATGTTTTACAAATTCAAAACGCTTCTAAAAATATTATCTAAAATTAAACTTCCTCTATAAATGCAGAATACTTGTTTACATATACACAAATCTTGATATCCCTTGAAAGTAAAAAATCATTTTTTTGACTGATTTAAACATATACACGATTTATATGGAAAATAGTTCAAGCACAAAGCACATGCCATGACACAAGTCATCAAACAACTCTACTTTCACACGACACATTTGATCTCAATGTCGGTAACATTGAAACAAGAATACCCATTTGACCCCAATGCTGGTAACATTAAACCTGATAGTCAATACAAGTCAAGAGCTTAAAAATAGTATCAACATATTTATGTTCTGGATAATCATAAACTTGTACAACCATATAGCGGTGAAAGACGACCGTATAATTACATAATTTTGAAAAAATAATAATATGCTTAAATTACCTTTTCTATGATTTTTGTTAAATATCACTTGATAACATGTTAAAAGTTAATAAATATGAAGAAATTTAAAAAGAAATTTGTAGAGAAAACATAGTATATCACTAGAGATATTTAAAACGACGTGTTAAAAATATATCTCTTATTTATTTTGCTTCACACAATTTAATTGAGCAAACGCATGGTAGACAAACTTTTATAACAGTCGGTTTGATAAAAAACTACAACATAATTTATACCATAATTAACCATCAACAGATGCAAATACCCACTAAATTGTTCGACTTTACTTGAAAAATCACTTGTAGACGTTGATGCAAAAGTATACCCCGCCGTATGGGAGCTAATTTAAATTTTGTAAGTCAAGAAAAAATTTGAGATAATACATGGATGACGTTGCAAGTGCCGTTCAATCATAACATGCGTGGCTTCCGTACTCTTCCAAACCTTTTCTTTTACAATTACTCATCATCAACTCAGACGAAATCATAAGTACCGTTTGTGTCCTCCTTTGCATTTCGTTCTTCGTTTCCCAACTGCTCCAACAAAATCTTAATAATATCCTTGATCTGAGTATCACAACCATCATCATCTTTAAACAGGCATCCATATAGTGGCTAAATCCATTAATGTATAGGAATGTGTTATTTATTGGTATAGTTAGTAAAGACGAGCACTGTCCCAGATCATGGAAGAAGGCATTTTCCAATACTTGTCCATGTCCATATGGAGGGGAAACTTAGAACACAGTTTATCGTTGAAGGTGCATTCCCATCTTTAGTTTATCTTGTTCCATTTCTGACTAGATACACTTATCGCAAGTGCAATTGTTCCATACGTACATGGCAGTTATCTTTGGTCATTCCTCTTCATTGCATGCTGTTGAGCAATCTTGGCAAATGCAATCATTAAAAAAGTCCTCACTATATCTGCAATCTTTAACGCACCTTCCACACTTAACGCACCTCTCTATGCACTTAACACATGCCCTGCACTCTTCACCGCCTTTTCTTTTGCATATTTCTCTAGGACAATCGAAAACCAGTGTGCACTTTTGACACCTTGGGCACAACTCAATGTCAAGGGCACGACCCTCCACATTGTTGCATGCAATACTTGTGGATGCGCCTAAATGATAAAACCTGGGCCGCCACCCCTTTGACTTCTTTCCTTCATCTCCACCTACTAGTGATTTTAGCACTTCATAATGCTTTGATGAGCCACAGCTGCCAACCTTTAGCTTCTTTATTCCACTGCCATTCAAGTTTTTTAAAGCCTTCAGACTGTTGATTAACCCATCCATGCTTACTTTAGTACAGCCAACTACACTTAACTGCATAACCCCAAAAAAAAAAAAAAAGATTTTACAACGATTTCTGCAAATATTTAAAGAAACAAATATTTTAAAAGAGGTGCAAAAAACAAGAAATGCTCAGAGCTTATCCTCTATACCTAATACATAAATAACCTATAAAAATCTGAAATTGATATTGCTTGCCTAACGTCGTCAAGAACTGCTTTCCATTGACAACATGTATGTATGACTTTTTGTTTTTAGGCTAACTTGTATAAAAATATCTTAGAATAAATTTAAAAAAGGCACTTTTTTTTTGTTCCCTACAAATTATATGCTCATAATCCAAGTCACAGTACAATACCACTACATTAACAATGATGCGTGCAAAGAAAAAAAATAAAAAATTCACACAAGTTAATCATTACCGACCTTCTGAAGCTTAGGGTTATCTTGGATGACGTTCCTAAGTCCATCATCGGTGATATTCCAACAACCATTCAAACTCAAACATTCCAAACGGCCTTGAGCATTCAAACAAAGCCTCTGAAGAGCATCATCATGGATTTTCATGTTTAATGGAGGAAGAATATGTATGCATCTCCACAACATCGGGTCGTCGTGCACTTCAAAATGAAGAGTTTTGCATACCCTAGAAACAGATAGCAAATCCTCAACACCCAAATAGTCAAGTGAGAGTATCAAACCATCATGTGGAATCCCTTTATCCTCTTCCCTTTCACCAGTCAAATCATAACCCTCGCTGATAACCATCTTTTTAAAATCTCTAATGCTACTAGCAATTGACGCCGCTGAACCAGAACCTGGCTCCATGTCAAAGGGGTTGATGGGCAATAAATCTATAGGATCGGTATGATCATCACTGCCTTTTTTACGTGGAAGTTTTCTTCCCTAACAACTAGATTCGATTTTAAAAGAAGATAAAAGAAGAGGCTGAAGAAGGAAAAAAATGATATTTTTTCATATAAGAAGGAAAAAAAGGATCTTTTTTCATAAAAGAAAAGACTCTATTCTCACGCAACTCATTAAAATCCTATTCGATCTCCATTGCCGAATAACGTATAAACAATTAAGAACTTCACTGAGCACTTAGAACATGCTTATAACTTAATTTTTATATTGGAAATCACTTACAGTAATAAGCGTTTAATGACATTAGTCATTTTCTACAGTCTAAGTTAATAGAATTTCTAATAATAATTGCAACAAATTTGAAGTCAGGTGAACTAACAAAAACGTCCATTTATATATATATATATATATATATATATATATATATATATATATATATATATATATATATAAAATCAAATCTTAATATCCCTTAAAAATAGGATCAAACAATTAAAGTTCCTTTACAAATTCAAAATGCACTACAATATTATCAAATATTAATATCACTTAAAAGTAGGATCTAACAAATAAACTTTTTTATAAATTCATTCTTATTATTTAGTAATATAAATAAAAATTCAAACTAACAAATAGTTCAAGGTTACAATTTAGATTTAAAATTCAAACTAACTACACATGCTTTCAATGCAAAAAATATGTCTAAATATTTGTGCAAACCAAACGTGTTGAATATATACAATCGGTAGAAAAATAATTCATGTACGAAGCTTGTGCTTTGATGCTCATGAATATAAATACTAAAAGTAATATACCTTAAATTTTGTAAGTAAAATATTCTAAATAATACATTTGTTAAATTATTTTTTGTCCTGGTTTTCCCTTTAACCATCATCATTTACCTCACAAAAATATTCAATAGGAACGATAAATGCATACAATATATCCAACCCAATGTTATAAACTATTTTGAATCAGAGCGGACAATACCGTGATTACCACAATAAACAATGATCAACACAATTCTAGACTATGAAATCTCAACAAAGGACATGAGGCAAACCCAATTCTATGCCAAAAATGCATCGACCACTTAGTCAACGACTAAATTCTAGCTCTAGTTTCTCTTACTCCTAATTTTATCAGTCATGCTTAAGAGTAAAATAAGTTTGGTTGGATATATTTAGAAATCGACAATAAAGACTTCAATATGGATACAATAAAAATTCAATGTGGACATAAACCTATTCTTCAAATGAAAATTGCTTCTTGATTAAAATAGTAAGATTTTATTTTTAAAGGACATGTTTTAAAGAAACTAGTTTGTAGGCTATAACATTGTTTGAACTAAAAATTGACACAAACACTAAATAGAGATTTTGTAGAGAAACTAGTGATGAATATAAAATAAAAATAGAGGAAACAAGCAACTAAATAACAGAAGATCAAAGCAATAATGAGAATACAACGATTTATATTGATTTGGCGTTGTTTGCCTACGTCCACTTTGAATAAATTGCTTTATTAGTCACTTTGTAAACGGAGTACAATAGAGGTCGGATGAAAATCCTTAGTTATAATAGAGTACAAAGCGACCAGCGATGTAAAGTTTCTGAAAATGAATAATCAAGCCTGTACTTATAGAGAAAGATGATGAAATATCTCCCTGAAAATTCGACAGAGGCGTCTCCAAAACCACGCGGGTCCACAAGGGGGATTGCATGACCCAAATCCTAAGAAATAGGGACCGGCGTCGATTCCTATTTTGGTGGAATTTGGGAGTGCATTTCTTATGGGAGCTTCTCAATGTTGTAATATTCTTAGCCTTTAAGTTTAATGCCAATTAGGTTAGTATAACTTGAGTTATTGCTCCATCATTATTGCAAAATGTTATCCATCCTGATTCTGGCCAAACCCTATGGAGGGAATAAGACCGATCCATCTTGGTTAATCCTTTTGAGGTGCGATCCCTAGGCTAGGCTCTCTAGGGTCCCCACGTATTTTTTCCAAAATTTCATATGTATTGGACTTATGGATCTCGTGCTATTGATTGTTTTTCATTGAGTTGCGCTTGTTTTGCTGAAATAGGCCAATCCCTATGATTGAGAGGAATTATAGCCGATCCCTTTTCTACATTGAATTATATTCTATACTTATTACATTCTGTATAGATATCTCTTGATTCTGTTCGATCAAGGCTTCATATTAACATCTGTACTTGACTTCTGAACCCTACAATTATCGCTCTGGACTTACTGGCCTTGATGATAGTCGAATTTAACTTGTCCAATCAGTTCGGATATATGCGGGTCAAAAATGTTAGATAACACCTTCCTCCCTAAAGTACATCTTATGATGAACATGATATGCTTTGAATCAAAGCAAGTTAGAGTCATCGATAAGAAATCCATCCAATTTTTTGAATAGTTCCTATTCTTCCATTGAATTATTTTCCTAAGGTGCCGTATCTCTCCTTGATCGTCATGGCACCTGGTCGATTCCCAATAGTATAAATTCAAAATTATATTCCATTAGTTGTCTATGTAAGATTTGGCTATTTGATCCAGTCTCGACCTTGAAAACTTCAGGTTTGAATTCAATTTCCATCGATTTCAAAAATTGAACTTTTAGAATATACGCATGCACGTTTAAGTACACATTCTTATTGTTGGCTTCCGGATGTATAGGCACGCTCACGGGTCATTGTCAATTTTCATTGAATTAGATGCAATTCCATTGCATTTTATATTTATTTATTTTATAAATTTTTTAGGTATATGTTTGTATGTACATAGGGTTCGTAACCAATCCCTTCTCTCCCTCTCTTTCTTCTATGTTTATAGGGATCGACATCTTTCTTCTATGTTTATAGGGATCAATGTTGTTTTAGTCGATTCCCCTTTTCTTTTCTCCTTTTTTTATAATAGGAGTCGGAATTCTCCTTTAGTCGATCCCTTTCTCTCCCAACTTCTCTCTTTTCTTTTTTTATATAGGGATCGGATTAGATCCCCAAGTCAAGGGATCGTAGCCGATCCCTTCTTATGTTGGGCATTTAATTTTTTTTGGCATCGTGGAGAGTGAAAAGGTGGGCTAATCCCTCAATCCCTATATATAATCTAACATTTGACTTCCCTTCCTCACTTATCTCATTTCCTCTTCTAAAAATAATTCGAACCCTCTCTTCCTCTTTTTTCTTCTCTTTAACAATCTTGAATCTATCAACGTGGGTAATAACTTCCGTCTCTACTCATCTAGATCATCATCAATTGCTCCACCGCCTCCATTAACCTTGCTCCATTCGTCGATTCCAACATTAAATTGAACCGTTATTTGCTTTCAATTTATCAATCAACATCACATATGTAGGTTTCATTGTATATGATTTTGGAAAAATGTCAGTGATGAGACGATGTGTTTGGTAATTTTAGGGGTTATGAAACTGCGCGTTTAGTTTGAATTTGAGAAGATGAAATGAAACTGTAAAATGGAGGGATCGATAGTGGATGATGGAGTAATACGTGGGTATGACTGATTGGTGTAATGGTCGAGATGATTATAAGGATCAGTTTGTGGTGGATGGAGAAAAGATCGGTTACTGAATGAGGGAGAGGGATCGGTTAGAAACGATGTTGAAGGATGTAAGAGGAGGGATCAGTTTAGTAATAACATGGTATAGGGATTGGTTAGTGTATCACGAAAGAGGGGTCGGGTGTTGGTGTACTCGGTTAAGGGATTGGTCGTATTGGTTTAGGCATAGAGATCGATGGTGGACTGTTTGAGGAGGGATCGGTTATAGATTTTTCGAGAGGGATCATTTATGGGCTATATGAGAGGGACTGGTTGTATAAAGGGATCGGCTATGGGAACTTACCTGATTCTAAGCTTTGAATTGAAGTTGAACACTTGAGTGGACCA
This sequence comes from Allium cepa, assembly GCA_030765085.1. Lineage (NCBI taxonomy): Eukaryota > Viridiplantae > Streptophyta > Magnoliopsida > Asparagales > Amaryllidaceae > Allium > Allium cepa. The sequence goes on from CM060932.1 coordinate 563,157,734, forward strand.
ATCCACATTCACTTGCATGAACAATTAGAACCAGTCCCATCTCAATAAACTTGAACTTATGACGATTATGAATAACAGGTTTTGCATATCCAACTTCGAATTTGAAATTGAACAACTAAACTGCCAGGGCTTGAACTTGAATTAAAACTTAACATATGGACTTCAATAATGGACTTCACACTTCAATATGTCGATGGTCGATCACAAAGCTTACACACCAGATCAATTTAAGCGCCAGTTGCGATGGTCAGCAATGATGGCCACTCTGGTCGGAATCCAAAGTCCGGTCACTTATTCTTGCTTGCTTTTAGTTTTGAACTATTTATCTCCGCACTTCATAACACTACACCATCTAGTTTACACTTCGCACGGAGAACATGTTAATTTTTATAATCTTAATTGTCTACTGAGTTTAGTTTATACGGGCTTCAAACGTTCAGGGCATTTAGCCGCAGTGTCTTCTGAATAACCTTCATAGCACAACAACCCCGGAGCTGACTCTAGTTCTTGCCACTGTATCTGGTATACTTTCCTCTGAACATCAAACTGAGCAATCAGAGATTTCTGGCCTGTTGGTCGACCTTTTTTCTGATGTTCCCATCCTTCCGATGAAAGAGATAAACCTTTCCCTTAGCACTATAGAGGGTGCTGTATTTTTGGATAACCCAATGGATTTTTAGACCTCCATAATTGGTGAGGCTGTTGTCCGTAGAATATACTCTAAAATGGGATTTCGTTTGGAGACGTTCTAGTCCCTTGAGTGAATGACAAGGCTTATTTGCCTCCAGAGGGATACTAAGCATGCAATAAATTCATATGCTGGGCTATATGTGTGCTTCCTTTTAATTATTTTATTTGAGAGATGCTAAATTATATAGGAATAGCTCCTGCTCAACTGCATACAAATAGCTATGCTTTTCTTCATGGCACTTTCTTGTTAGTTATGGATGTTCTATTCCATCCGTCATCTCCTGAAGACATCAAGTTTATCTACAATTTCAAACGATGAACGGAGAATCTTTCTTATACTTTACTTGAGCCTTCGCCCAACTGTCAAGTTCTGACTGGTGCTTGGAATAAGCTTGGTATCTTCAAATACAAAAGGTTCTATGTCCGTTGTCTACTTGTCTTTGCAAGGGATGGTTGGAAGGATGTAAGTGTTTCCTTTACTTTATTCCCAAATTCTTCAGCCCAATTCATATTCTAAACTAACTAATACTTTGAAAATTTATAGGTGTCCATCCACGTCTAGAAGGCGATAGTTTTTCAAGGTGGTTTCTACATTCCATGCCATACTAGTTGAGGACAGGAACATCAAATCCTTATAATTGATAAACGGTTATCTCCTTTTGGGCTGTTAGAAGAAGGTTGCAGCATCCAACTTCCAGGAAGCATAGCACAAGCAAGAAATATAGCAGAACAAGAAGGTGGAACTAATAGCCCTATAATGCCCCTAGTAATGGGGCTTAGGACGATGCCAAAGAGGTTGAAATTAGAGGTGATGAAGCAAACAAGCCTGGCGATGCTAATGCAGGTCCAGGCAATATGCCTATAGTCGGACCATTAAAAGGCGCGTAATCTCATATGCCATCGAGAAGAGGGAAAAGTCTCGCTTATAAACTCCATAGGAGAAAAACCGCTAAAGAGACCGAGTTCATAATTACCTCTATTGAAGAAGAGTCTTCCTCTCAACATTTAAAAAGTTCAATGGAAGGGTTCTCGAATCTCCCGATCCTTGATGATATCATGACCTATGACTTCCCTAAAAATAGTATTGGAGGACTCAGTTCTCTTACCAGAACTGGTGATGACATTCCTCCCACTAGCAAAGAGGAAAACACTCCTATGAGCAAGGATATAATAACTAGTCCGTCATGGGGACACTAGGACACTCATAGTCATACACACTTCATTGCACAATTTTTGTTTATCTTTTATTTGGTGGTCACTTAAATGCTCTTATTTTATTTGAAGGTTTCATGTCTCATTCTCATGTTTTCGATCACTTTTGGGGATCCTCGATACTGTATGGATTCAGTCACAGTCCAGACTCTGGCAGGCATCGAGAAATAGGTGACAACCGAGAAAGAGGTCATCGTTCAAGGCGGTCTTCATCTTCTAATCACAAGCCCCAATCTTAATCATCTCATCAGGAAGTTCAGTCCAATCTTCTTGCACATAGTGTCGATCTGACCTCTTCCCATGCTCCCCAAACTACTGTGCCCCCTGAGCCTTATTCAGCTTCATCTAGTTTTAGACAATCCCATGATCATAGGTTGAGCAAACACACAATTATTACCTCTGATTCAGTTTTGACTACCATAGCTCCTGAGTCCTCTACAACAGAAAGATTAACCGAACTTAAGGTCAATCTTCCAAAAATTTATTTTGATAGGCTAAAGTTTCTTCCTTCCATCCATACAATTCTAGAGAATGCTAAAGCGAGTTCACTTGCATGTGTCAATGATGTTTTCGTGCAGTATGAAGCATTCCAACATTTAGCCAAAAAAATCTCTGAGGTGTCTATGAGAGGCAGCATGAAATCGATAGCCTTAGGCTAGAGGCAATCCATGATAAAGACACAATTAAACACCAAGATGATGAGATCAGAGAGTTGACAGCAAAACTAGCCGTGGTAGAGAAGAGTGCTAAAGAAACATCCGAGGCATTTAATTATATGAAAACGGCTCATAAAAGTAGCTGGATGCTACCATCAACCATAGCGGTGTGCTTGCTTTAGAAAAGGATACACTGAAAAAATAAAAAAACACTCTAACATGCCATGTGGAGAACTCAAAGAACTCCTTAAGAAAGAGAAGGAAGAAAAACTCGAAGCTCAAGAGAAATCTCAAAGGTATTGTGAAGAGCCAGTCAAGGCTCGGGAGCTGAAAATTAAAATCGACGAGCAACTCGCTCAAATTGAAGTCCTTAAGGAAGAGGCAAAGGAGGTTGGAAGTAATAAGGTTAGAAAGCGGATCGAGGCCCAACTGGAGGATCCTAAAGAGGATGGCCGAAATGAGATTAAGGACATGTTCGATTCTTTAATTGTTGAATATGATGCTAAAGTCCTAATCCATCGTGATTTGAGTTTTCTTGAAGAGGGCTACCTTGAATCATTTGCCATGGCTTGGTAATATAATATTGAAATAAAGAAGAAAGCCTTTGACGAAGCTGATTTGAATGAGGAGAAAATGGTATGGGAGATCCTTCGTGGGAATGAATCTTTAGATCTTACTACTACAAGGCATTGATACCTAGATAGTTTAGCATCCTCCGACAAGGGGAAAACATTTTTGAAGCTTCGGAGGCTGATCTCAAAAGTCCCCTTTTGCTTTAAATAGTCGGAGCATTAGTTTTACTTGGCCTGGGATGGGATCTAAGCAACGATCTGGGCAGACCTAGTTATCAATCAAAGGTGCCGGCCCCTATTCAAGAGGGAAGCACTCCAACGACAACAAAAAGTCAGCCGGACATCGGTATCCCTCTTTACTCTCCATTATTCAAGATATTTCGTACCTCATGCCTAATAGTCATGGGCTTATTTTCTTATTCCCGCGAATCTACAGGTCTTTTGGGACCCAACCAAACTTCAGGAAGTGGTGCCGCTATGGAGCAACAACTAACATTTACTGAAATTTTAACGGCTGTCAACATTCTAAAGCCGATGTTTAAGTTATTGGAGCGCTTGATGATGAAAAAGTCGACATCCAACCTCTACCAAATAAATCAGATGACATTGTGATCACTGGTGCCTCTAAATACACTGACTGAAAGAGCGCATCAAGAGAAAGGAGTCATTAAAGAAAAAAGCTAAAGCTGAATTCGTTAATGTGGATGTCGATGATCCAAATCTCGTCCTTCCGCAAGTCATTCCACCTGGCGGGTTCCCGAAGAACTCCCTCCAACCTTTGAAATTTCTCCTGCCAAGGTGGAAACGGATCAAAGAGAAGGACAAGAGGAGGCTTAGGTAGTGCCACTCCTAAGAAATTCAAAAGAGAGAAGGGGCAAAAAGAAGTAGCCGTCACTTCGGCTTAGTTTGTATATAGCTTGTATAACTATTTTTCATTTTGATAGTTGTGATTATGCAGGTAAGGCTCCTGCTTCTTAATAAGCGTGTACCACAATTTTCAAGTTCAATGTGAAAATAAAAGTTCTTTACCTTTTGTTGATCTCTCATGTGAATTTTGTTTGAGTATTCGAGCTATTACTTTTCCATTCAATGTACTTAAAATTGTTTGCTCGTTGATTCAGATAATCATCCATTAATTTTTTACTCAAGGCCTCCATGTGGTCATCCCCTTAAGTTATACCAAACATTAGGCTCGAGCCCTAGTGTTACGCCACTGGATCTAGCGGCTTGAGTGATTATACTCGTACCCCTAGTCATGGGTTAGCAGTGTTAGATAGTGGATGGTCGAACTCAATACTTAGCGAATTTATAGTCCTCTTGTTCGTTTAAGGTCGAGTTTATGGAACAATGAGTGGTCGAACCACACTCATCTATTTGTTTATACCCATAACTATGGGAGTAAGAGTTAGTCGATGGGCGATCGGATCGAAGCCAAGTCGTGATTATACTCCAGTCCACACTCTGGGGACCTAGAGTAATTTCTGAAGACAGTCAAACCATACTGTCCTTAATTGATTGATTTTCCCTCAAGTCCGGGATTTAACTTAATGAACGATCGGTCGTATCACGATCGCTTTTGATTGATGTCTGTCCCATCGCTTGGTGGGATTAATTTGGCTATTGGATGGTCAAATCACATCCATTCCTTGTCAGGTACTCTATCCATAGGGTTGTGTGAGAAACATCAAATGAATAGTCAGATCGCGTTCATTTTGTTTAGTTCAACCATGAACTTATGCAATCGGATAGCCCCAAACTCTGGGAACCTACTCGAACATGTCAATATTTGATAGTCGGGCATCGTAACTAATATGTAATGCTCAACAATCACTGATATAAAGGAAATTTCATACTTTATTTGCCAAATGAAAAGAAATAACAAAATTTGTCACATTACAAATCTATAAAATCAAATGCCAAAGAAAACTCGAAAATTAAATACAACTGAATCAAAATGATAAACTAAGTGAAATAATAGTGTAACTTCTCGCTATTCCATGCTTTTAGGAGCGTGATGCCATCAACAGTTGCTAGCTTGAAAGTTCCCACTCCAAGCCTCTTTTCAATGACATATGGTCCTTTTCAAGTAGGATTCATGTGTGTTGTGGTAGAAAAACCCGTTTCAGGATGAGATCACTAATTTCAATGGTTCTAGGTCGGACTTCAGTGGTGTAATATCAGGCGACTTGATGTCGATGTACAGTTACCCTCAAATCAGCTTCTTCGCACTTCTCATCTACAAAGTCTAGAGATTCTATGAGGAGATTTCTATTCGTTCTAAGATTGTAGTATGTCACTCAATAAGAAAGGACTTCGAGTTCAACTGGAATGATGATATTGTAGCCCTAAGCAAGGGTGATAGAGTATGGCCAGTCGTGGACTCATGGGTGGTTCTGTAAGCCCATAATGCTATTAGGAATTCATCTACCACTTGCCTCTAGCCTTTTCCAAATGATTCTGCACATTGGATTTTATGATTTTGTTCACAGCTTCAACTTGTCCATTTGATTTAGGGTGTGCGACCACCGCAAATCACTTTTCAGTATGATGCAGATGGCAGAAGTCTTTGAATTCAGCTGTTGAACTGGGTTCCATTGTCAGTGATAGTGGTTTGTGGAAAGCAAAAAAGATAGATGATGTTCCTAACAATAAAGTTGATTATTTTATTTGTTGTGATCGTGGCTAAAGGTTTAATTCAACACATTTGGTGAAGTAATCAACTGCAAATATGGCGTATTTTGCACTACGTTTAGAGATAGTGCAAAACCGATAATATCTATGACTATATAGCAAATGGCCATGGACTGACCATTTGTGTGATTTCCGCAAGCGAAGCTCTCGGAATTTTTGCATACATCTTGCACTTGTCGTTTCGCTTAGCTTAATCACCAGCATCTTGGTTGACAGTCATCCAATATTACCCATAATAGAGTATTTTTTTTTTACTAGGGTTTCTCCCTAGTGTGATTGCCACGTTCCTCTTCATGAACTTCCTTTAGGACTCATTTTTATTCACCATGAGTGATACATCAGAGTAGGGGAATGGAGAAATCCTTTCTATACGTGACTCCTTCCTGAATGATAATGTGAAGCTTTGCAGAGGACTTGTCGCCTTTCATTCCTCTGTTTGGAAAGCACTCCCTACAACAAATAGTCTTCAATCGGAGTCATCCATGACTCCTTCTCAAGCATCATCTCTAGTACCCAATCGATTTTCATCTGGTTTATGCTTGGAGCGTCTAGTACTTCAACTGGGACCAAGCCCATCTGTTGTGTATCCCCGATGCTAGCAAACTTTGCTAATGGGTCGACCTCTTCGTTTTGATCCCGAGGAATGTGCATGATGTCATAATTCACAAAGTCAGTCAATAGCACTTGGATTTGGATAAGGTATGGAGTGAGTCATTATTCTTTAGCTTGGTGATCTCCCCTGACTTGGTATACAACCAACTGTGAATTGCAAAAAGATTTCAAGTGATTTTGCCCTTGCAAGTTTGAGTCTAGCAATGAGAGCTTCATACTCGGCTTCATTGTTTGTTGCAGGGAAGTCAAGGTTCAAAGCATAGCAAATTGATCGATCTTCCATGGTTACTAGCACGATTTTGGCTCTAGAGCAACAATCATTGGATGCTCCATCCGTATACAATTTCCATCAAATGGTAGGTGCTTCACAGTTCTTTGGTAGATCATCTTGTGCAGTGAATTCTACTATTAGGTCTGCAAATGCCTATCCCTGGATAGCTCAAAGCAGATAAGTGATGTCTAATTGGCTCAGCTCGATGTTCCGCTTGAGCAACCTTCCCGACGTCTCAAGTTACTATAGGACCTGTCGTAATAGCTAATCAATGTAAACATTAATGCGATGAGCTAGAAAATTAGAGCGGAGCTTTTGCGAAGCAATTAACAAGCAGTACGCCAATTTTTCTATCTTCAAGTAGTTCCTTTCAATTCCTGTTAATTGCTTGCTGTATAATAGACCGGTCTCTGGATTTGATTCTTCTCGTGAAGTAGCATGTCACTTATAGCATGTACCGACGTGACTAAGTAGATGTAAAAGTCTTCGTGATCCACAGCTTTGACAAGATACGAGACCTCTCTAAGTGGTTCACCAAAGCTTGGAATTCATCTTCACGATTTTGCATCCATTCGAGGTTTTTCCCTCTCCTAATCAAATTGAAGAAAGGAATGCATTTATCGGTAGCTCTGGAAATAAATCAACTAGTACTGTAACCTTCACATTTAATCTTTGTAGTTGTTTGATGGTCTTTGGTGCCTAAATGTTGTGAATTGCTCGAATCTTCTCTGGATTAGCTTAGATTTCACGAGCATTGACGATGAAATCCAAGACCTTTACTGATGTAACACCAAAAGAAAGTTTCAAAGGATTATTTTTCATTCTGTAATATCAAAAGATGTCGAACATTTATGCCAAGTCTTTAATGTGCTCACTTGATCATCACGACTTCACAAGCATATCATCCACATTACCTCTATCATCTTTCCAGTCTGATCTTTAAGCATTCAGTCGATTAGGCACTGATAAGTTTCTCCAGCATTCTTCAATCCTAATGGCGTTACCACATAGCAATATAAACCTACGCCAGTAATAAAGTTGGTGTGCTCCTAATTAGGAATGTACATTAGGATTTGATTATATCCAGAGTACACATCTATGAAAGATAGCAACGCGTGTCCTACGGCTGAGTCTACCAGCTGGTCGATCTTTGGAAGGGGAAAACTATCTTTTGGACACCCCTTGTTTAAGTTCAAGTAATAAATGCATGCCTGCCATTTTCCATTCGCCTTTCTCATAAATACAACATTAGATACCCATTTAGGGTAAAGGGCATCGTGAATAAACCCATTGCTTTTGAGCCTATCCGCCTTCTCCTTAAGAGCAGCAAATGTCTTCGAATCCATGCCATGCCTTTTCTATTACAGCGGGACATGCCTTAAGTCAATATTTAATGCGTGGCTTGCAATAACAGGTGAGATTACACACATCATAACGAGTCTAAGAAAATACATCAAGATTCGCTCAGAGAAAACCAGCAAGTTATTTTATCATCGTGGGGCTGAGCTGTGATCCGATCTTTAGGACCATTGACTAGTCATCGTGGCTGACCGTTATGTCAATCGTCAGCTTAGCCGGTTCAATGTTGGTCTCTTTGGGCTCCTCCTCATCATCCCTCGGATCTATGTCTTTATAGAACCGACTGTAGCGGCCGAGCCAAGGCCCAAGCACTGGTTGCCAATCTTCAATGATTTGGATGCGGAGAGACTTGTTCGAACCCTGACCTTTCTCCTTTCACCGACCGTCTCTCACTTCAGCTATATAGCAGGCACGTCCGATCACTTGATCACCATGCATAACTTCAACACCATTATCAAATTGGGAACCTTAAAGTCAAATATCATAGGGCAATAGTTGCCCAAAATTCATCTAAGGCTGGTCAGCTCAGAAAAGCATTATATGGAGAGTCAACATCCAGGAAAACAAATGACAACATCCGCACTCTCTTACGGTCACCTTCTCCCAACTCTATGAGCAATTTGACATATCTGACAACTTCAGTCATAACACCGTTAAATCCATGAATTCGAGCTTTAGACTATTTCAAGTCCTTGGCTTCCATCCTCATCTAATTATAATCTTTTTTGATAATTATATTTATGGAACCTCCACAATTAACTAAGATCCTCCTCACTAAAGGTGGGGCTGATCATGGTCGAACGACCATTGGGTTGATCGTCGGTGCCTCCACCTTATCTGCATCTCTGTTTCTGAATACAATGCCTTCTATCATTATACATTGTTGTTTTGATAGAGTCCCACCTTCTATACTCTGACAACACTCAAAATTCATATGGCTGATTGTGCTAGCATAGCCCTCCATCTCATGCTAGCATGGTGCTTCATCTCGTGCAAGCTCTTATCAGCTAGATGCGATGCTTCGACTATTGTATTGATCACTAATCTTCCACTAATCCACCCAGGCTCCTCGGCTCTGTGCGATGATTGTTCTCGTTTGGGGCCGGATGTCCCCTACCCGCCATCCTATGGGGCTTTAGAAAACTATTGTAATTTTCTTTCCCGAATCAGTTTCTCTGTAACATCCTGGAGATTCCTACATTCATTCGTGTTCTGACCATAGCATTCATGGAATCGGTAGTATTTTCCATTCTGCTTCTGCTTCTCCGTTGATTCTTTTGAAGCTGGCTTCCTATACTACATGGTATTGTTAAGAATTGAGATGTTGGTTTTGATGACAACAACCTTTTTAACTTATCCTATTATAAAATATATACTAATATTGTTGTCTAGATAGATATGTATATGCAGGATATATAGATATAAATATGCAGGTATTAATTACCGAAGACTGATCAGTATAAAGACTCAAGACTCAAGATTGAACACTCTAGAGTATCGAGATCAAGATTTCAAGATATGTATCTAGTTTTTGTTAAAACTTCATAATAGCATGGAAATCTTCATTTCGAATTTCATTTTGGATGGAACCCATTTCTACCTTCTTAGTAGCCAACAAACCCACGACAAGTAGCTTACAAACATACGACAAGTGGCTAACAAACCCACGTACATCCTGGTTTTGTACAAGTTCTCGAGTCCTGATGTGATTAGATATTCTGCAGAAAGAAGCTTGCAAAACTACTTCAAAATGGTTTTTCAAAATAATTTTCAAAACTGCTTTATAAAATATTTTAGCCTTAAAATTATCTTTTCAAATGATTTTTGAAAAAGATGTTTTAGCCTTAAAATATTATTTGTTTTTGTTTTAAAATAAACTCTTATTTTAAACTTCATTTTCAAAAACAAATTTTACACTGTTTTTTGCATAGGGATGTCAACATCATGTGATACCCTATGTCGACATGGTGGCCGTTGAATTCAAAAGTTTCAATTTTCAAAAGAAGTGTCTATTCATTTAGATCTCTTCACGAATGGTTATGACCATTGGTCCTTTAAAAATAGGCTTCACAAACAATTTTTTTAACTAACTAATTTCATATTTTCTTCACTTCTTCTCCACAAATCCATATTCTATAATTTTCATATTTTCAAGATCGTGCCGAAATTCTTCCGTATTCTCAAGTGAATCAAATTAGAACCTCATTCTTGTTTGATTCTCTGCCCTCTCTCGAAGATCAAAGTGCTATTCAGAGTTATAGGATCAATTTGTAATCAAAAGTTTATTGAGTCTCTCTATAAGGTGTGGTTGTGCCGGGAAATCAGTTGGGTGATTTTGTGTCCCGTAAATCAAGAGAGTTTGCCCCGGACTCGTGAGACAGGAGGGTACCTCAAGGCCTTTAGAAACTGCGGAATGTAATCTCAACATTGGTATATTAAAAATTTGTATGAGGTGGTTTGCCTTGGTACGTGACTGGATGTAGGGTAACTCCGAACCAGTATAAAATCTGCTGTGTTCTTTCCCTTTACTGTTTTTTATTTACTTTCTGCATTTGTGTTTGATTCTGTAATTGTTTTATGATTAAGTTTTGCATTTGTTTGTGTCGTAATTTTAAGTTAGTTCACATAAGTCTTAGAATCAATTAAACACTATCCACCTTCCCTCTAGTGTTAAATTATCCTTAAGATCCTTAATCCGCTGTCCCTTTCAATTGGTATCAAAGCATTGGTTTTCATAGTTTTCGTAATCTGAAACTTGAGAATTGTTTTAATGGCTACTAACACTAGTAATGTCAACTCTAGCACTAGTTCTATTATCACTAACACTAGTTCATTTGTAGAATGCAAGTCTACTGTCAGACCATCATTTTTCAATGGCAGTGATTATGCATATTGGGATTGTAGAATGAAAATTTATTTACAATCTGTAGGATTAGACACTTGTTATATCAACAAACTGATTATATTGAACCAACTACCAATTTTGCCCAATGGACTGCTGAGCTAAAGGGTGTTGCATAAAATAACTCAAAGGCCATGAATATATTATTTTGTTCACTAGATAGGAATGAGTTTAATAGAGTGTCTGTTTGTAAGTCCGCATTTGAAATCTGGAAAACTTTGCATGTTCCCATGAAGGAATAAGAAAAGTTAAACAGATTAAAATTTCCATATTAACTAATCAGTTTCAATTGTTTAAAATGCATGCAAACGAGTCCATTTCCGACATGTATTGTCAATTTTGAGATATTGTTCATTCCCTAATTGCACTGGGAAAAAGCTTTTCGGAGAAAGACCAAGTCAGGAAAATTCTAAATTCACTCACTCTAGAATGGGGTTAAAAGGCACTTGCAATCGAAGAAGCAAATGATATCAGTCTCATGAAAATAGAAGAATTAATTGAGAATCTGATGTCTTATGAAGTTCAATTGCAAGGAAGAAGTGAAAACAAAGCTACAGAAAAGAAGTCATTAGCATTCAATGCAACAACTGAAGATTCGGAACCAGACAGTGATGAGGAGATTGCCTTCGTGACAAGAAACTTTCGAAAATTCCTAAAATATAGAAAAATGAATAATTATAAAAGAAATGATCAAAGGAATTCTATAAACAATACGAAGAACATCAACAATGATAGATGCTACAATTGCAATAAGGTTGGACATTATAGAAAAGATTGTCCGCCAGATAAACAGTTGTTCCCTCCAAACAATGACTCATCAAGGAAAAGAAAGAAAGCATTCACAACAACTCTTAATGACTCAGACTCATCATCTAGTGACGATGAAAAGAAGATGGATAATTCAAATCTGTGTTTGACTACTATTCATGAATCAGATGAGGATAGGAGTATAAATCTAAAAATAGGTATGCTGTTACATTATTTTTATTTTTCTTGTTTGAATGGATGCTTGTTGTTTGCTTGATTATTTTAAAATTCCTAGAATTTTTAAATTCAAATTTATCCCTTGAAATTTGAATTTTAAATCCAAAAATAATATTATTTTAATAATATTTTAAATATTAAATTATTAATATTTAAGTATTATTATATTTAATGTTATCAGGAATTATATAATTAGAATATAAGATATAATATATATATATATATATATATTAGGAATTAGGAATAGAAACTTGTCCTTTGATTCAATAGGCACATGTCCACATACCCGGATACCCCATGTCAACATGCTCCTCAGAATTTGATTTCAAAATCTGAATTCGAACTTTTGAATTTGCCTCCAATTTTTCATCAACTTCAATGCTCCGAAAAGATTTTTCTTGACTAGAGAACATGTCTATAGAATCTCTATTTGTCTCGGTCTCTTTATCATCACTTTTCACTTTTATTTCAAATTTCAAACTTATCTTCATTATCTTTAACTCCTCTCAAACTTCTTCAATGGCCTCTTCAAGCACTCCTAACACCATTAGGCTTCCGAAATCTGTCAAAAACTTTCTTTTTAATGACTTGAAAGCTATCAAAGCTTACATCAACTATGTAAACTTTGGTAAAATTCATATGGGAAAATATACTATTTTGAAGATTTTCCTTCTTATGAAATTTTAAATCTTTTTCAACAATGTCCTATTCTTTGTTTAGGTGTTAACAAACAAAATGATTTTGTATGTTATCCAAATCTTGTTAAGATTTGAATCGTGGTTTTTATGAAGGGGAAGAAGGAAAAATTTGGAGTAGTGTTAAAGGAACACAAATTGTGTGGATTGTGAAATTTTGGAAAATATTTTGGGATGTAAGTATACCAAAATAATTCTCTCGGAATTTCAAAACAATGAAAATGATCGAGAGACATTTCATCATATCTTTGAAGGGGATGACAATTTCGAATTCAAAAATCATTATTTTCGTCCAAAAGTAAGAATTGTTAATCTTCTTATCCAACACACTCTTATACCAAAATCGAAAAACTACAACAACCCGACTTTAAAAGTTTGCAAATCCCTTTTTGCTATTTTTGGAAATTATGATATTAATTGGGCTCACATTATTTTAGATGAGCTAAGTCCTAAGAATTTTACTATAGGTGAAACACATTATATCATGGAATTTATCTCACCCGAATTTTTAATTACTTTGGAGTTGATTTCAAAAGGAAGGAATTTATAACTAGAAAAGTGTTCAACCATAGAAACATTTCCCTAATGTAAATTCCATTAGTGTTTCAACCATATGAAACACTTACGAAAAAAGAAGAAGGGCTTGCTCATGAAGAAATGGAAGAAATGGAGGAAGAAGAAGAAGAAGAGGAAGAGGACGGAATCGAAATTGAAGAGGAGGAAAGGAAGATCAAGAAACCTCTTTAGAAAGCATTAAATATCCTACTAATCCCGCTCATCCATCCAACATGACCATTCTCAATAATCAAAGAATTGTAGTGGAAAATCAAAAGACACATAAAGGATCAATGAGTAAGAAAATGGATAAGATTTCCACTAAAATCGAAAAGTTCTCCGGGAAAATTAGTAGAAAGCTTGGATTATCATCTTCTTCATCTTCATCTAACTAGTTTTAGATAATGTTATCTTAAGCTCTACCTTTGTGTTTCCTTTATTTATAAACAAATATATATATATATATATATATAGTTTTAAAAATTCAATTTTTTAATTTAAAACCTTTTAGAATTAAATTTAAATTAATTTTTTAATATGACCGAAAGTAGAATAGACATTTACGTATAATTTCTTTTTGTATAATAGTTTTACATATATACAAATCAACAAAAAAATACATATAATTACTCGTGATACATTCTAACATATATAATATAATGGCATGACAATTTACACATATAAATTCATATGAAATAAATGTTACCGCAACTGTGGTATATTTGTAACTCCTTGAATATTGAATCAAAACCACTCCTTGAATTTTATTTGGTCTCTTCCAAAAAGTGCTACTAATCAAGGGATCTGCATACCTTTCAATTGTAATTTAATTTAAACAGGTATCTTATTATGAAAGGAGAGGTGGAGAGACAATGAAGCTTATAGCTATAAGGGAGGAGAGGGACTAGAGAGTGAAACCTCAACATAGAAGGAGGTGGTGGGTTTAAATATGAAGAGGGAAGGAAAGAAAAGAGGAGATCTGGATCTGATCCTTTACCGCTTCTTTCTCTACCAGTTCAAACCTAAATATCTAAAGTATTTATCCCCCTTACTCCCTATCATATGGCTAGCTACTCTACTAGGAAAATGGGCCTAGTTGTTCTTACAATACGTGTATATATAACTTTTATATACACACTATATTCAATACTGATTCAAATAAATCAAATAAAAGTTGATTTTTAACAATCATAATTTAATCAAATCATTTGGTATTTGAGTATTCAACATTGTAGTTTTGTTACTCTTAGGTGCAAATTAAATCAAAGATTAATGTCAAACAATTAAATATCAATGTGTTATGTAACTTTAACTAGTGGTTCGGCAGTATGGCCAAATTTATTTCTTACACGATTTCAATAAAATTCAATTTTACTATTTTAAATAGTCTATGGTAGTGATAATTATTCACACCAATTCTCTTCGTCAAAATTATATCACATTTGGACTTATAGAATTTAGTATTGGTCAAAATTCCAATACCATCCACATTTAACTTGTATAGTCCAAACACAAAGTCCTTAGTTTAATATTAGCAATCATTATTAACCATGCTGCTTTGGCAAGAGACTTTGACATGGAGTTGAAATTAGTTGACCATGATACTAACTTCGTAAAACTAAGGAGACAGATTCTCGATTAAATAATGTTTCACTTCCAACGCTTTAACTCGGATCTAACTATAGTCGTTCGATAAACGTCCTCCTCAATTAAACTATAATCAAAGTGGAGTATCCATATTGAAGTTCAGTATTATTCTTAAGTCGTGAAATTGTGTAATATTGTTAGTTCGATATTTTCTGTTTGACCTTAGTTATATTAACCAACAGAAATCTATCAAGTTATTCATTCTATAGTAATCTAATAACTATCAGTACATAGCCCATTGGTGTCCCTTAGAAGTCATAAGTAGTAGATTGCCTAATATTTGGAAAGCATTATATATTCCAGTCTCAATGGATGTATTAATATCCAGTCTCGTTACATTTTGACTAGGATTTTTTAAAATGATATGTTTATTATATTGTGATAAATTGCTAATGATTACAACACACCGTGACAACTATCCCAAAACATATCGTTTATGGATTTTTTGTTAGGTATACTTAAATTAAACAGTTAATTAATATAACATATTGTAACAAGCATACAATAGAAAGAAAACACATAAAATTTCAAATGAGATTTTACAATAGAGGTAATAATTTACAATAAAGTATAAAATTTCATGCAGAGCATACCACTAATGCTATCAATTTTCTACTTGCACTTGACATTAATTATGGAATCTTAATCTCAACCCTTTGATTAGTTTGATGAGAACTGATCAAATTAGTCTCTTCATAAATGGTTCTATTATGTTGTCTTTCACATATACTCTTTGATTCATGATCTATTTCTTTTCAACAAATTCTTTGATGAGGTGGAACTTTCAAATAATATGTCATGATTTCTTGTGTGCTCTAAGCTTCTTTGCAATATACACCACCATATTGTTTTCACAAAATAATGTCATCGGATTCTCCATGCCGCGAATCAATCCTACCCATGCATAAATTTGTGTATCCAGACCGCTTCCTTAGTTGTTCATTGAGGGAGACGTACTCAGCCTCCATCGCAGAATCAGATGTCGTTCTGGTTTCGAACTTTTCCAACCAACGACTCCACCATTTATAGTAACTACGTAACCTAACACTAAATTACTATCATCGATATCACTCTAAAAGCTAGAGTTTATATCCACTTCATAAGAAAGTCTCCATTCCTATATATAATGAATAACTCCTTAGTATTTCTTTAATACTTAAGTTTATATTATACATCATTCCATTGTTTTTCTCAAGGATTATACCGGTATAATCTTATGCATCCTAAAGCATATGCCACATCTAGTCTAATTCATAGCATAACGTACATTATAGAACTGATTTCCACCAATGCATAAGGTATCCTCTTTATATGCTCTTTCTCCTTATTAGTGTGAGGAGCATCCTTCTTGGAAAGGACAATTCTAATGGATTAGAGCCAGCATGCAATAGAAGAAATGGGTAAATTTCAATTTTTTTACTATTTTGGGTCTTTATTGGGTCTATAAATTCTAATTCCTTTAGAACATTTCTAAATTTATTTCAAATAAAATCATCATTTTATTTTATGTTATAGTTTTGTATGTATTTATGCTTGTATATATCATTTAAACTTATATATGTCTATTCATGTGCAATATAGTAATCCGTATAAGGTTTGGCATGCCCATGTATGAGTGCTATGATTTACATCGCAATGGACATGTCAGCTCCTATGTATACATGTGTCTCGTCCAAATGTGTGGTCATATGCATCAAGTTTTATCTATGAGGTATATTTATTACACACACAGATATATATATACACACACACACATCAAATAATTTATGTATAAATACTAATAAACTAAAAAATTATACGTAAATATAAGTGTATATGTACTAGTATATATATAATTATTTCAATTAATAAATTATTAAATAACTTTAGTCTATTATAAAACACTGTACAAAAGTAAAGGTTTTATTCAAACACACACCTTAGTTAATAGCAGCAAACATAAACACACTTATATATCGTAAATAAAAATATTTTTGGACCAAAGAGAAAAATTTATAATTTTGTTCATTCGAATAAATACTTATATATATATATATATAATAGTGTGTTTTGACTTTCATTTTATAAAAGTATTTAAAGTTTGTTTGGCAAGAGAGAAATCTACATTGCTTTGGTAACAAGATAAGGAAGTTCGTTGTCTTATGGACATGTTTCAAGAATGATATTGTGCATGGGATGAGGGCCAGTTAGCATTCTTTTACTAATCTTCACAGAGATAAATGTCTATATTCCTTTTCTGTTTTGTTCTGTGTTTTTCTTTTCTGCCTTGTTTTCTTTTTCTTTCCTTCTTTAGTTTTTTCTCTGTGTCTCCCTGTTCCTTTGTGCATATAAGCATGTTCATATTCACCTTTCTTTTATCCTTTTTCAATAAAACTGGTAGGGTACCAGTAAACCCCGCTAGCTTTGCTAAAAAAGTTTGTGTATATATATATATATATGAAAATATATATTATAATAATGTTTTCAACTCTAAATATATATATATATATATATATATATATATATATTTATTTAATTTCTAATTTTGGAATTATTTAAATAATTAAAACCGTATATAAAGTAAAGAAAATAATAATTTTATAATTTTTTTACTTCCAAAAAGAAAATTAATATTTTTAATATTTTGAAAGTTTTATACCATACTATAATATTTTAAACATATATATTTATATCCTATCTAAAATCAATTTTAAATCAAATTTACAATACATTATAGAATTGCCCCTGAGACATACCCCTCTATCAAATTCTACATTATGTTAAAGCATTTCTTCTCTTGGAACTCTCCACACCGAATCATTTTTGTATGCTATCTATATACAGGGATTGGGACAATCTCCATAGCCCTTTAGATCTATCTCTAGAGATCTTTATACCTAGTATATAGGCTTCTTCTCCCAAATCCTTCATGGAGAAATTCTTAGAAAGCTAAGCTTTCACTGATTACAACAATGAAACGTCATTGCTAATCAATAGTAGATCATTGATATATAAAACAAAGAGCACGCTAGCACTTCTTTGTTTCTTATGGTATATGGACGCTTCTTCTATGTTCCGATAACAGCCAAATTGTTTGATTACTTTGTCAAAACACCTACTCCAATTCCTTGAAGCTTGTTTAAGTCTATAAATGGATATTAACAACTCACAACCTTTGCCCTCACATCCATTGACCTCGAAACCATTGGACTGCGACATATAGATGGTATCATCATTTAGAAATGTTTCCCTTATGTCCATTGCAATATTTCATGATTGTAAAATACGCCAATAGCTAGCATTACCAGAGTGGATGTAGGCATTGCTACGGGGGAATTCTTTTTACATAATCAACATCTGAATATGATGAAATCCTTTTGCAACTAGCCTTGCTTTATGAGTCTCCACTAATGTGTTTATATTTATATTTTTATTAAAATCCATTTTCTATTGATGGTTTGTATTATTTCAGGTATAACAATCTACCTTGAAACAGACCTAAATCCCAACTCAAAAAAGGCTCATTGGAACTTAGAACCATTCCAGGAGTGGCTGTTGGTTGGTGAAAATTAAAAACATTACACAACAATAGAGAAATCTATTAACTTTTAACAACTCATAGCGGAATGGGTAAAATATAATAGTAAAACATGTACCCATAATAAAAGCCATTTCAGAAAACATAGAAACATTGTCATAAGACCTAAAAATATCCCAATACAATCATCTCAATACATAAATCTCAAACTAACAATAGAAATAGCAACAACATAGTCTCAAATTCTTGGTACATGAACGAAAATAACAAAAACAAGTAATAACGAATAAACATATCTACAACTATAAATCTTCCCAGGTTTTGCTTCTTCAGGGATACCTTAAGCCCTTAACCTGCTTGTTGAAATGAGGATGGAGTCGGAATAAAAACATCTGGTGACAGAAATTCCAAATTTTACATAATAGTAATCTGAGTAGTATTATCTTGAAATGTATTATGTCTTACGTATTAAAATTATCATATACATATGAAATGCCCAAAGGCCCTTCCAGGTTAACTACACAAAAGTCAACTATAAGCTCGAAAGCTCTTCTAATCTGGCTCTGCATTCTTCATAACTGAAGCATATGATGTATGAGGAAATACCCAAACTAGTTACTACCTTTTTAATAGAGTTTAAGCAGACTCTGATCATTTAAGACCTGTAAATAAGCAGATCGTCTTCATTTAAGACCTAATGCAAAGGTGAGTCTCCACATGGTTCTTACTCACTAGCACCGTAAGAAATCCTAATAGGCCACTTAATATTTTATCTAAGAAAGAGACGGACCCTACCATATCCACTTAATACCAAAAACCTGAAGCGGACCCCTCTTAAGAGTTTCACCTACAGTATCCAAGATGCAATTTATGACCCTTAACCCACTTGTGACGTCTCATGTTAGTCCGACTATTCGTAGGAACTATTGCTAGTTTAACTTGGCAGGTTTACCCTACAGAATAGGGATTAACCTCACGTCTACTTGAGCTATTTATCATAGGCATTATCCCACATTAGTCCGGAAAACCACACCTTTGGTATCTAGATTATCTGGATAGGCTTCTATGTTGCTTTGGACTACCTCACATCCCTATAACTTAGTCATAACTGATATGTATGTCCACGACATACATACATTGCATTACATGAAAGCTAATTGATGCCATATAAGGTATCCCCTAATTTCGCCCTTAATTAGGGATTCATTCCCTAATTTACTCTATCTTTCTAAGATTAACATTACTTAACTATTCTAATAATACTAATTATTACATTCAATATGCTGTAATTAATATGCAATAATCAATATATCATATTACATTGATGCACACACATGCATGCATGCATACATACATACATAAATATATATATATAATATTTATGCATGGAGTTTTGGGCCTAATTGTTTTTTTGAACAATTCACTAATAATTCGCTTTAGGTAATGGGAAACATCAATCTCATACAAATCTACAATTCGGACGTGAACTGCTACTATCATAGCCAAATAAATAGATTTGTACAAACATGAAATATCTGCATTTGTCCCATACTAATACACTAGAATCCCTTTTTTTATTTTGAAGAACAGATCCTCACAAATTAGATTGCTTATGTTCAATTCAACCTTTTAATACAATATTTTGTAGTGAGAAAGGAGTTCTTCATTTATTTTAGTGGTAAAAATTAAGCGATGGAAATTACAAACAATTCAACTCATAATTTACAGACCATTTCGAAATTATATTCTTTTTGAATCCTTTAACACTTCAATTTCAAAAGGTGAAAAATAGGTTAAATTTTCCATAGATTATCTGATTCTAAAAATTAATCGGATTCTAATATATAAATACCAACAACCATTAAAATTCTGACGATTACAAAGATTGATATTTACCTAGGAAAATTCTAGAGTTTTTTGTTTTAGGGTTTTGCGTTTCTAGAATTTCCCAAGTCATATATCAGATCCAAATAGGTACAACACATATATTAGAATGGGAAAAGGTGAAATTCTACTCATGGAAGATTCCTTTATTTTTAGACTTGAACTAATGCTTTTAGACCTCCAATAGATCTCCCCTTTTTTAATATATACAAATATATCATATACAGATAGATTAGATTTCAGAATTCAAAAGATAGAGAGAAGGAAGTTGGAGATTGAACTTGAAATAGGGAGTAGGATTTAGAATACTTACTTGTAGTTTATTGTTTTTTGATACCCAAGCAGAAAATTGACAGAGTCTCGGCGTAGTTACAAATTTTTGTATGGAGAAAGGGAGAGTCTTTAGGTCTATTTATAGAGGTAGGAAGAAATGAGGACCGCTAGATTAGAACAAACGAATGCGGGCCTTTCAACCAGCTCATTTCTGAGCTAAACTAACCAGATTGGTCGACTGCTATCATAAGGGAGATTATATAGCCTCTTTCTACCAGCGATGTTTCCTTCTTTCTGTTTTCGTTTGATTTATTACCCGTTTTTAATTACAATTAAATCACATTTAACTTTAATTCCTCCTTAACATTATTTCTAGATTAAGTAAATGTTTCAATTCAAATTTCAAGCTTTTGAAATTCTCCCGAAATTCAAAATTAAATTTCAAATTAATTTTAAATTATTTTAAATCTGAAAATTTCAAACGCCTGTGACTCTACATGTAGACTTTGTTTTCAGCATATTGTATATGAAAATTCATTAGCAAATCGCCACAGACACAATGCAGCAAATTCCATGATCCGATTTTGAAATTTATAGAAACTCCATTTTAGCCTTATTTTAACTATTAATTTCTTATTAAATTTTATGGGGTGTTACATTTTCCCCCCTTAAAATATATTTTGCCCCAAATCCAAGGGCAGATAATGTAACATGCACTCAAAAACCATGTTATGCAGCCAGTTTATTTACAATATCTACGCAACCATTTACTCACTAAAAGTGTAATGTTATTATGTATGAAAATATATACTATACATGAGCTCGGTCCTAGTGCGGATGCAACGTCATGACATTTAGGCATGTATGTAGACATTCTAGATATACATAAAGTTCTATATGAGTGCAAAGATAGAATAAAATAAAAGTGTGACAACCATACCCTACTATCCAATCAAATAATCACAATGCAATCAAATTACTAAATTTGGAGAGAGATATTTTCTAGAGAAAGGCTCGGGGTGAGAAGCCTTCATCTTTTCTTCGATTTTCCATGTGCTTTCTATTGGGTTATTTTCCCATTGAAATCGGGTGAACTTGATTTCCTTGTTACAAAGCTTCTTGATACCGTGTTCCATAATATGTGCGGTGATGTGGTAAGGGGAGATTGGCTCCATCTCAACATCTGTTAACTGATCAGGCTCTACCATAGTGGTAGTGTCATACAGACATTTCCCTAAATGGAAAACATTAAAATGTCATGAATTTCCACTAACTTGGTTGGAAGCTCTATTCTATAAGCATGTTTTTCCACCCTTTCTAAAATTGGGAAAGACCCAACAAACCTACACGCCAACTTTCCTAAGTACCATACCTCATAACCTTCCTAAAGGAGAAACCTTACGAAAAACATGTCCCAATAGTAGATTCTAATTCTTTCTTTCACTTGTCAACAGAGGACATCTAACGGTCTTATGCGGCCTTCATTCGCTGATTAATCAATTCCACTTTTTCTAAGATCTCGTGGATCAAGTCTGGTCCAAGTATGATTCTGTTAGTGGGGAATTATCAGTAGTTTACCACCAACAACTAGGTCACTTGCGCGGCCTTGCATATAAGGCTTCAAAAGTGTCATGCCAATCGTTTCCTGATAACTATTTATGTATGTGAACTCCACCAAAGGGAAGTGTACTTCCCAAGATCCACCAAAATCCATGACACAAACTCTCAACAAGTCTTCTAAGATACTATTAACCTTCTCTTTTTGCCACCAGTCTGAGGGTGATAAGCATTCTAAGACTCAAAGTTGTCCCCAAAGAAAATTGTAAACTTCCCCAAAACTCACTTGTGAACAACGGGTCCCTATCACTAACTATACTGAGTGGAATTTCATTAAGTTGTACCACTTCCTTAATGTAAATTGGTGCAAGAGATGTAGCAATCCTATTAATACCAATAGGAATAAAGTGAGCACTCTTAGTGAGCCCGACCGCTATAACCCAAATAGCTTCATTGCCCCTTTTGACTTCTAAGTAACCCATCTATAAAGTCCACGTATATATACTTCCACTTCCAAATCGGTACTTCCAACGACAACAACAATCCTTTGGGCTTTCCATATTCTGCCTTAATCTTTTGACATATCAGACAATTAGAGACATATTACACTACCATTTTCTTTATTTTGGGCCAATAGAAAATCCTTTTCATATCTCTATACATTTTATCACCTCCAGGGTGGATAGTCATCTTAGAATGGTGACATTTACTAGAACTTCTTCCAACACATCTTCCTTCATCGGGACATATAAACGATCATCTATCCTTAGCCATCCTCTTTGATCCAAAGCATATGTTCCATCATGGAAAAAATGTTCACTCTTACTAATTTTGTTGAAAATCTCCATTAATACTTCATCCTCCTTTTGCGCTAGTCCTATACGATCCATTGATGCTGACTTTACTTCATAACTTCAAGATATCCATGAGCCAATACTATTGTCGGTTGGAAATTAAAGTTGGGGAGAAACTCCAACCACCTCCACTCATAAATAGCATTAGAAGAAATATGCCTCTGATTGATGGCATGGGGAACAACATTCTCTTTGCCGGTGGGTATACTGAATCTCGAAGTCATACGATGCTATAAAATCCATCTACCTCTGTTCCTTAAGATCCAAATCATTTTAGGAAAAGTGATACTTAAGAGATTTCTGGTCAGTGGACAACTCAAACTTCTCCCTCAAAAGTTAATTCCTTCACGTCTTCAAAGCAGAAACAACATTTGCTGATTCCAAGTCATGAGTAGGATACCTTTTCTCGTGATCCTTTAATTACCTACTAGCATAAGATTCTGCCTTCCCTTCTTGCATAAGGACAGCTCCCAATCCCATACTGCACGCACTGGTGTATACGGTGAAAGGTTTCAATCCTTCGGGAATCGTTAACACTAGCGTGCAAGCTAACAACCTCTTCAATGTTTCAAAGGATTTTTCACACTTTTTGTCTCATACGATGTTAACGTAAAAATCAGACGCTAACACCCCGGTGTAAGTAGTGTAAGTATGAAAGCACCACCCGTTGATACGGGAACAAAGTATAAGCAGAGAAATCACGGAAAAGTAGTAAAAGACAATAGTTTTATAGTGGTTCGGCTTAAGATCGAGCCTACGTCCACTTTAAATTCCTTTATTGATGATTTGATTACAATTCTTTACAATGCACTTCGATTACAACACACTTTTGACTAGTAGCTCAAACTTTAATGTAGAAGAATCTTTTGAGTTCATGTTGAATGATCCAAATCTTCTCTTGAAGTTTGTTGTAGCATCTTTGGCGTTTGGAGTGCTTGTAGTGCTGTTTGAGTTGAGTGAATGACAGAGTATCGACGCTTCGAAGAATGAGCCCAAAAGTCCCCTCATGTTTGGAGCCCAGGCCGTATTTATAGGGAATTCTGAACAGGCCTTAAGTCATCAAATCCATAAGTCGTCAAGTCGTCCAATCCTTAAGTCATTAAGCCGCTTCTTCTGTTAACTCGTTAACTCGGTTGAGCCGCTTTATGCCTTAAGTCGCTGATAGGTTAACTCGTTAGGTCGCTGATCTTTGGTCCAGCTTAGGTCGTGAGGTCTTCTTAGGTCGCAAGGTCTTCTAACCCGTTAACATTGTTGACGCTTTAGGTCGTATACCGTTTTGGACGGGGCGCTGCCCCCTAGACCCCTGCGACCTGACCGGGCAGGTCGATCACCGTAGCGGTGGCGTTGCCCCCGCACCCCCACCTTGGGGGGTTGGCACCCCCCTGGACCCCCCCTCCGTAGGGGATCTTATCTGAAAAACCATTCAACAGAATCGAGACGAATTATCGTTGGCTTTTCGGTCGATTTTTGATATCATGGCCTTGCTAAAAAAGTGGAGTTAACATACGAGAACAAAGTTCTTCTTAGTTAGATGAGCTAAAGGTACTACATCTTTGTGAAATATTTAATACACTTTCGATAATAACCAGCCAAACCAAGGAAACTCCTAACTTTCATAGCATCCTTGGGTACCTTCCCGCCTTGAACTGCTTCTCCCTTAGCCGATCAACAGACAATCATTCCTTAGCAACAATACGAACTAAAAACCTCACCTGTCTTTGCAAGAAATAATACTTAGAGAATTTTGTTTTTAGTTGGTGACTTCTCTAGGTTTCTAATATTCTCTTAGGTGCTTTTCGTGCTTACTCTCCATCTTGGAGTATATGAGAATATCATCCACAAATACTACAACAAACTCATTCAATTTTCCCCTAAACTCTTCTCATTAAATCCATAAAGTATGCGGTGGCAATAGTCATACCAAAAGGCATCAATTCCCATTAAAATAATCCATCCACCATGTGGAAAGCTCTCTTCACTTTATTGTCTTCGGCTACCCTTAACTGATGAAATCCAGTGGCCAAGCCCAATTGTGAAAAGACTTTAGTGCCAATGAGCTGATCAAACAAGTCATCTATCTTAGGTAGAAGGTACCTATTCTTCTTGGTCAACTTGTTCAGTGCTCGATAATCGACACATAGCCTTAATTAGCTATTTTCCTTGGTGGCAAAGACAATCGATGCTCCCCATTCAGAGATGCTACGGTGTATGGATCCTTTCTGCAATAGTTCCAAAATTTGCTTGTTCAATTCTCACCTCTTCTCAGGATCCATATGCCTTAGTGGTAGTGCAACAGGTCCAACGCCCTTTTCCAAATCAATTCTGAACTCGATCTCTCTACGGTCAGAAGACTGGAGACTTCTTTAAAAATGTCAGCAAAGTCTCGGATTACTGGGTATAGATGAGAGTTCATTTTGTGATAAGCTAAGATAACATAGATAGCTTAACTCAACTGAGTTTTGGATCGAGCAATGAACATTGATATCTTTCCCTGAACGACTCATTAGCTATACTATCCTCCTATCGCAATCTAAGACAACCCCGTAGTAAAATAACCAATCCATCCTAAAGATAATTCTATATCCCTCAAAGCCAAGAAAGTATGCGTTGGATGTAAAATCAATGTTGCATATGTCCATAATTATGTTTTTGCAAATAAGGAAAGAGATGCCGACTGCCCAATAGGATTTGATACCTCCAATAGGTTGGTGACAACTTGGGTTTCCAAGTTTAGGGATCTAACTATTCTTTCAACTATAGTTGAGAGAAATGCTCTAGAATCGAACAAGGTATAAATAAAATTTTCAAAAATAATAAGAGTACCTTCTAAAGCAGCTGCTCCTTTTCTTTTGGAGGCGGCCTCTTGAAATAGGAACTGCCTGTATAGCATACGCCCGCCCACTCTGACGACCTTTAGCAAGTTTTGGACACTTATTCTAAAAGTACCCCTCCTCAAAGCAGTTAAAGCACTCTCCCTTAAATTCCATCCTCATTAAACTAGCCTTGCAATCCTTGGTAATGTGTTCCTTTTCTGGCACATTCTACAAACTATCTCGTCTTTCTTTAGCTTACGCTTAACGTTCTTATTTACCTAAAATATTTTCTTAGCTCATCCCTGCGTCGGTGCCAACTCAACCTTCTCCTTCTCTTTCTCTTCACCACTGGTAGCCTTTAACAAGGCCATCTTAACAATAACTTCATAGGCAACGTCTATTGGAATCTGGGCTAAAAGCAACTCTCTCAACGGTGAATTTAGACCCTTTTTTATAATTTTCTTCATTGAGTATCTATCAAACTCATCCCAAACTTTGCCAACTCTGCAAATTTGTTGACGTACTCCTTAAGAGTAGTACGCCCTTGGTTTAGCTTAACGAACCTCTCTAACTGTAAACCAACTTCTGCACCAGACATAAATCTTGTCTCAAAGGGAGTCCTAAAGCCATCACAAGTAATCTCCTCCTCATCCATTTCCCCCACAACAATAGTCCACCAATCCAAGACTTCCTTTTTTAGATGCCAAGCAGCAACCCTTCTCCTGATTCTATCCTCCCACCCAAGCTCTCTAAATATGTGATCACAGTCAACTATCCATGCCTTGGTTTCTAGAAAATCCTCAGTTTATGTGTATGACGCCCACCCAAATATTGGAAATCCTTTTATAATTTGGAAAAGTCTAAAGGTCTAGGTGCTGCATTTATATGTGGTGTAGCAGGAGCAACTTGCTGTGGAAGTGGAACCTCTCCAACATGTCACAAATACTATTTTAACCACTCAGGCGTGCCATAATGTTGGGCACCTTCTCCTGATTCTATCCTCCCACCCAATCTTCCTAAATATGCAGCCACAGTCAACTATCCATGCCTTGGTTTCTAGAAAATCCTTAGTTCCTATGTATGGTGGCCACTCATATTTTGGAGGTCCTTGCATAATTTAGGGAAGTCTAAAGGTCTAGGTGCTGCATCTACAAGTGGTGCTGCCGGAACAGCTTCTTGTAGAAGTGGAACCTCTCCCACATGTCTCGAATACTATTTGAACCACTCAGGCATGCCACGAATATTGGGCATCCCTTGAGGAGATGAGCTTCTATCTTTTGAATTCTCAACCATATCAACTATCTATAGATTTATAAACTTGTTAGTGATAGTGTCTTAAGATATTATTAATTGCTGAAAGGAAAATTTTGCCTAGTGTGGTTGCATACGTTCTTTAAAGGACATATATGTACACGCATAATTATATGGGATTTTTTTGAAAATCATTTGAAAAACATTTTCAAATATAACAAGTGCCCTCTCATACATATGTTTATTTCCCTTTTTTACCGGGTAACCTAAGCTCTGATACGAATGTAACAACCCACCCCGAAACAGACGTTAATCCTGATCCAGAAAAGGCTCATCGAAACTTAGAACCATTCTAAGACCGGCTGTTGGTTCGTGAAAATTAAAAACATTACACAGTAGACATAGTTATCTATTAATTTTTAGAATCTCAGAATGGAATGGATAAAAATAATAGATAAACATGTACCCATAAATAAATGCCATTTTAAAAAACATATGAACATTGTCATAAAACATCAAAATACCCAACATAATCATATCAATAAATAAGTGTCAAACCGACAAAAGAAATAGTAATGGCAAAGTCTCCAGTCTGAGTACATGAAAGAAAATAACATGAACGAGTAATAGTGGATAAACACTGCCACAACTACCAACCTTCCCGCCTTTTGCTTCTTCGATAATACCTTGTGCCCCTAACCTATTTGTTGATATGAGGAGGGACTAAGAACAACAAATTCCAATGAAAGAAATTCTAATTTTTACCATAATAGTAATTTGGGCAGTATTATCAGAAAATGTAATATGTCTTATGCATTAAAATTATCATATACATATGAAGTCAACTGTAGTACCAAAGGGGCTTCCAGCCCAACTACACAAAAGTTAACCATAAGCTCGAAATCTCTTCTAAACCGACTCTACATTCTTCATAATAAGCGCATAAAAATATATGAGGAAACACCCAAACCATTTACTACCTTTTCAATGGGGCTTAAGCAGAGTCTACCTATAAATAGGCAGATCCTCGTCATTTAATACCTAACCTAAAGGGGGGTCGCCACATGGTTTCTCCTCACTAAAACCATAAGAAATCATAATAGGTCACTTAATACTTCCCCTAAGAAAGAGGAGGACTCTACCATGACATTTAACACCTCAAAGCCGAAGCAGACCCCTTCTAAGGATTTCACTTACCACATCCAAGGCGTAATTTACGACTCATAATCCACTTGTGACATCTCACATTAGTCCCACTATTTGTAGGAACTGGTACCAGATTAATGAGCAGGTTTACCCTATAAAATTGGAACGAACTTCACATCCACATGAATTATTTATTGTAGAAGATGTCTAATATTAGTTCGAATAGCCACATCCTTAGTTGCCAGATTAACTAGGCAAGCTTCTATATAGCTTTGGACTAACCTCGCTGTAATGACCCGGAATTTTCGATCCCGAAAATTCCAGATAGTTAGGAAAAAGAAGAAAGAGATAGAAGAACAGAAACACCAACATCTCACATTCGCAGCGGATAAAAATATAATATCAAATAATAACACTTTACAAAAGAATTCTGTATCTGTCAAATACATTTATAATACATCAGAGTTACACATATATACAGACACTGGATATACACAATCATCATGTCTCAGATATACAACAATATAATACAGCGGAAACACTATATACGTTCTTGCCCTCCAGCTCGCCTCATGAGCTCCAGAACATCCTTACCTGAAAACCTGTAATACTCAGTCTGACCTGGGCATTACATCGAAGTAACACCCGGGTCAGGCTTGAAACCAGCGTGAGTAAACCCATCTAACATGGAATACAAAGCATACAACTTATATAAAACCTGGGGTAACTCGTATCAATTTACAAATTCACAATTTGTTATAGACATCGCCTATCTCACACATCAATTTTCTAAGTACCAAAGTGTAGATTACATAGTCTAGTTTACTTAAATCATTCCATTCCAGCCTATTGATTTCACATATCAGTCTATAAAAATTCGAAGTGGTTTCAGGTATTTTCTAATACCCGACCCCGGTCTCTTCGAGTCTCATGTCATCCTAACCCAAGTTATCCAAATGAAATGCACTTCAATCTTTAAATACAAGATGTCCCATTACATAAAAATTCATCATTGATAGATAACCCCAATATCCTGTCTGCCCAAACATATGTTGCCACAAAATATTTCATAACAGAGATATTAACCCATTCAAGGCATCCAATGTCATTCAATCATCCATAAGCAAAGCTTGATCACTTCCAAGATTAATTTAATTAATTCTAATTGAATTGCTAACCTCAATCACTTAAATTCCTTCCTTTGACATTAATTAATTTCAAATCAAATAATTAATCATCCCTTAATTATCCATCTTAATTAATCACCCAGGATTAATTATCCTCCAATTACATTCAAGTAATTATCTTTAATTAATTACCCAAATTAATTATTCTTAACCAAAAACAATAATTAATCTTTAATCACTTCATAAACTAATTTAATATAATTAATTACATTAATCCTTAATTACTTATATTAATTAATTTCTCATAAATCGCTTATTATTGATTAATTAATCTTAATTAATCAACCTTTAATTACATCATTAATTATATAAATTAATGATTTCTAATTAATTTTAATTTATCCTAATATAAATTAATTACATTAATAAATTAATCATTAATTAAACTACAAATATTAATTACTCTTGATTAATCTCAACCAGTAATTAACTACCTTTTTATTTACTTCATTAAATAAATTAATTACTCATTTTATAAAAGAAGTTTAAAGGAAATTAAAACCAAATTCAATTTTAAATTCAATATTCCAATTATCAATATAATTCATCACAGAATATCAAATATTCATAACACAGAATATTAAACAATCTAAATAATTTTGAGGAATCCAGTTGGATCCCTCCAATCTGTTTCCCTGCATCCACAGACCTTAGCACGACATAAAATACAAATTCCACTTTGAGGTGAAATATCGCGGTGTATGGGATTTATATAATCATCTGCTATTATGTGGCGCATAGGGTCTCATCCACTATATAATGCGGGAAATCAATCACTCCAATATATACTATATATTACTATATAATATACCACATCAAATCAATTCAATCATTCAACCAATTATTTAAATTTAACCATTTAAATTTTAAATCAAAATCAAGAAGAGTGAGATTAACTCACCTTTGATTTTGTATGTAATCTATTTCCAATCCAGCTTGATTTCTTCACGATTCCAGACCTTTATTAAACATTATATGCTTCATTAATATTTGAATTAATTTAATAATCAATTTCCAAGTAAAAAATTTAATTGACCAATAATTTAATTTAAACTAATCATTTGGTTTTTAAACTAATAATTTGATTTTAGATGAATTTTCCCTTTAAAACCACATACGTTATATAAAATAATCTATATAATTTCAAAAATCTAATTTTTATATAACTTTCCAATCTACAATAATTAAAACTGCTGCCTTTACAAACCACATATATATTTTCAGTTTAAACATGATAAAAATAGTGTATAATATCATTTAGAAATTCCACTCTATATAGAACTGTCTCTGTTTTAAACTTTATATAATTATTGTACTGAATTTACAACTTAATTCAAAAATCATAGAATACTCACTCTCAATCGCAGATGCTTCTAAATCGAACGCACCAACATTGATCAACAGCTACAAGCATAAGTGACAACCTTGAAGCTTCCTGTCGCAGCCAGACTAAGTAAACACCGCCACTTCAACCTCGCATCACGTCTAAAAATCATGATTTTGACCTTGTTGTACGCCCCAGGTCGTTGCTCGTGACCTTTTCTTCTAGGCACAATTCCGCTTCGGCAACCCTCGACATCCTCTACACTTGAATCCCCATCTGCTGCCTCTCTTGGCTCACGATTGCCATAATCCCCTAAACCCACCCAAGTCGCCTCCAACTTGAGACACGACGCATGCCTCATCCACCACTGCCTTTGACCCTCGCCTAAAAGCACACACGTCGCCTCTCCCCTTTGGACGCAAAGGCCTTGTCGTGATTTTATTCTTTTGTGCGCGATCGATTTCAAGAATAATTCAATACGGAGAGAACAGAAAGTAAGCTTGGCCTTTTAGACGAAAGGTGGGTTTCGATTAGAAGACTGGAGATGAAGAAAAAGGCACGCGGGTTAAATGTTGAAAATTGAATTGCGGCTTCAAGAAAGAAAGTGGAAGGCTTGAGCGCTTCAACCAGTAAAAAAGAAGGAAGCATATAAGTTTAGTTCGGCCATCAAAATTTTATTTTTATTTTTGTATCGACTGAACTGATTTGAAGGAGGATAGAACGTGTTATCTGAAAGGAAGGCTTGCGTGAAAAGAAAACGAAGGGAACAAGATGTGATGTTACGTGCCACCATCAGTTTGCTACAGTGATGGCAAAAAGCTGTAGTGTGAAGTTTATTTGACCAGTCAAATAAAGTATATTAAATTTAAATTAAAATCGCCTTGAATTCATAGCTTAAAATCTTGTCATCCTATTGAGGCATGCCGTTAGGCGTTTATAATGTTATACCCCTATTTCAAATGCAATGGAAAAGGTTTCAAATCCTAATTCGATCGTATGGAGAAGATAGCTTTTTTAGACTCGGTTATTATATTAAATCTTCGATATAAATTTTAGCGCATTTATCTCTCGTACGATCACTCGACAACTCCACACACTACAAAATTTG
This sequence comes from Allium cepa, assembly GCA_030765085.1. NCBI lineage: Eukaryota > Viridiplantae > Streptophyta > Magnoliopsida > Asparagales > Amaryllidaceae > Allium > Allium cepa. The sequence continues at coordinate 563,189,494 of CM060932.1, forward strand.
AAATCCGATAATAATACAATATTACGGGTCCAATGGAACTGGTTTCATCGAAATCTGAGACTACGTCTCGGAAGGCTATTTTTAAATATCGATTTAAACGATAAAATTTCAAAACTTAACAAAACACTTCTGAATCAAATTTTACACTTTCACGATCTTCAGTATTATCAATATAAATTTTGCAAGCCTTTAAATTATTTTTAATAGGCTTAAAATTGAGGAGTCAATAATTTACCCAATATAGTTTATTAAATCCAATAACTTAATTGCTAAATAATAATAATATTTGAATTCAAGTTAAAAATTAACTTTTAAATATTTAAAATAAATTAAATATCCCTATTTGAATTGTCTAAAATTCTGGGTCGTCACATTCCTCTCCCTTAAAAGAATTTCGTCCTCGAAATTACTAGTTAAGAAGAATGATCCAATACCCATTACTATTTTCCAAAACCAAACAATTCTCAAAACAGTCTTTTTATTAAAGACACACTAACCCTTTTTCTAGCTTTCCAAACTTATCCATAAGTCCCAATAATATTATTTACTTAACAATTCAAATTTGAATTATCAAAAAATTTTCTAACCCGCTAAATTTCCGAAAAAATTCACCAACGTCTCCTTTGCGCGGCTAGCTCGGTACAACTACATAATGCCTTTACGGGCTCCCAAATTCCAAAAGAAAACAAAAGGCCAAGTGGCTAGATCAAAAACCTAATCAAATTTCATACAAAAATTTAAATACATACCTTTACCGAGCAAATTTCAATTTATCCTCTGAAATCAAAAATCCCAAATTCGCTTTCCTAATCCTTTAGTTTCAACTAAACAATTTGTTTCAAATTCCATTTCCAAAATCCTTTATTTAAATTTCAATTTGAAATCGTTTTGTCGCTAACAAAAACTTTCCAAAAATTTTGGAAAATTTTGGCAGAGTCTCCTTTGTACGGAGGAGATTTTACAATTTGACAAGAGATATAAATATATATACATCGACCTACACGGTCAGAAAAATAAAAACAGTTCATATTTCCTATTTTTATTGTGTAGGCGTACATTTATTTAGCATTTTTAACAAGCGGCTTATTATTTTATCAATTAGCGCGTCCAAATCCAGCCAAACGGCTTCCGGGTACATGTACTTACTCAATTCAAATATGTAAGTGCTAAAATCATGTAACTTAACAACATTTTACATATTTAACTAGTAAACATACGAGTTTCTATAAGCAATGCAGGTTAAACAATATTTATAAGCAACTTATAGGGTTTCGACATAAATTTTAATTGTTTACAACCAATTCGTATACAACTTCATTCAATTTAAATGGTTTACAACTCAATTGCTTACATTCAACTCATTTTTAAGCAAAACAAACTCATATTCACTTTAGTTGATCTTCAAATCAATTTATTTAATCTCTATCAACTCATAGAATTTTAATTACCTTCGTTTACGTCAAATGATAATTCATTCTGCAATTTGATGATATCCATGTGAATAAATAATTACTTAAGCTTATAACCATTTTAAGTTGATTCTAACTCAATTTATAAATTCTTTCCATTTTAATTCATTCATAACCATTTTATTTAGCCCGACACATTCCATGCTTACTACTAACCATTCCCAAATTAATTCAATCCAAGCTTTTATTTAATGGTCTTTCACTTTTACTCGAAGCCAAACTTCAATTAACTTTAAACTTAAGTTAATTTACTATCTTCAAGTTATCTCAACTTCATAACTTAGCTCACTTCTATTTAATTTGATTCTCATCAAATTCAATTACCCCACTCTTTATCCATTTTAATTTTAATCCCATTCTCAGTTTGTTAAAATAATATTCAAGTTTATACTTAACTCATTTACACCTGAATTGGATTTATTTGCAACCCACATCATTTCTATTTTAATTCAATTCCATTCCATTTGACAACATTTCCACTTATTTTAATTCATTATCAATTCAAGTCGAATTCTATTTATAATTCGAGTTTATTTCCAAACTTCATTATTATCTTACAATCCATTTTATTTAACCTAGTTAAATTTTATTAACATACTCTATCAAATAATTTATTTAGATAATTAGCTTACTTCTAACTTTTAAATCAATATTCAGTTTTATTACAAAAATCACTTCATTAAATTTTCCTGAGTTCAAATTTTGTTTTTCATAATTCCAGTTTAGATTTTCTTTCATTTTCCAAAATTCTAACACTTTTATTTTAAAATTTTAGAAATACTTTTAAATTCACATAATACTATTAAAATAGCTTTTTATAAAAATACTTCTTATAACTCGATGTCTCAACCAGTCCATACTTGTTCTCACAGAAATTCAGTCATACGTTAATCAGGCGTAGGATTGAAAATCTATAAGTACTTAGCAGACCCATTTTCAACATCCAGTGAAAATACTTGGAAAATAATTTTATTAAAAATATCGAAAACATTTTTTTTTGAAAACAGAGGAAATTTCTTTGGTGAGAATGCTCTGGAAATCATCACCCCCATCCACGGTCGCAGTTACATTCTGGGTTACGTTGCCATCCCAGCAAAAGTCCATGTAACTGTAGGCACTCCGCGCCCCTCAATTACGCCATGGAACCCACAACAGATCGCAGTTACATCCACGGTTACGTTGCCATCGCAGCAAAAATCCATGTAACTGTAGGCATCAACGCCCTCGATTTTCGCTTTCAAAAATGAAACTTCTCCACTCCTACATAGGTCGTAGTCTACCGATGTAAAATCAAACGCATGCTGTTGGCTCTCAGCAGTACACATGACTTTCACTATGTTACCATAGGTCGCAGTCTACCGATGTAAAATCAAATGCAAACTGTTGGCTCTCAGCAGCACACACGACTTCCACTATGGTCTGTAGTAGATCGCAGTGACAACGAGTTACACTGTCGTCACAGCATAACCCAAATGCCTCTGTAGGCATCAGCGCCCTCCACTTTCGCTATACACTACTCATAATCCTCAAAAACTAGTTTTTTCCGGACTCCTCCCAAGATCAACTTTAGAATCCCCCTTAAGGTTCAAGGCAGTATTAACCTATGACACTCTTGAGAAGTTCATTTCAAGGGAGCGCCTTTTTCCCCAGAGCCATTTTCAAAACACTTTATACTATACACATATAGTATCTTCCAAATCATACACCTAGTATGAATCTCAAACGAATCTCCTTTCTCAAAATCGATTATCCCAAAATCGATAATTCTCAATCTAGGCTTTCCAAATCCAATATTGATTTTACCCAAAAATCAAAAGCCTTTCCAAATCCAAAGGTTCCGAAAACCTTTTTCCTCCAAAACCATACTCATAAGATCATTTTCATATATATATATATATATATATATATATATATATATATATATAACTTTAAAAATCTTTTGATCACTTCAAACTTGTGTAAAACTCCTTTTATACTTCAAACACCTTCAAAATCCTTTTCTTCTGGCAATAGATTCAACAAGGGGAAATTTATCTTATATAACAAAGATATATAACTTTGTTTATTTAAAATCAAATATTTAAATTTGATTACTCTATAAAGTCACTTACCATTTTACCTACTTCCATAAAGTAAATTTTTACCATAGAAATATCCAATTTCCACTTCACTTCATCATATGTTTCACAAAATATACCTTTCATTTCAAAAACCATTTCACATTTCTTATCCACAAATTTCCAATATCAATTTCATTCAAAGTCGTACGATGTACACCTATCATCCGTATGCTATACCAATCTGATCGCTCACTCGATCACAAAATTTTACTTGCGAACTAGTATCGTCCAACCGGCATCCTAGTGCGAACACAGATCTGGTTTCTTGATCAGAAACTGTCATTCTCGTTGCATAGACTAGCTATGATAGAGAATATCCAGAACCAATCAACAATCCATATCCAGGTTCACCGTCGAAAATTGAGTGAAAAATCTCAACTCGGATCGATAAACTATCTTGAAATTCTGTGCTCGAATCTGGATCAAATCACTATGCGAATAGAATAATATACGTACATCCTACATATTTATTTTCATTGATTATTAATAAATCAATCTTCTTTTTCTGTTCACATTCCCTTAAGTTCTTATTCATTTATTCACCATTGCTTCAGTCTCATTTGGATTATCACCTCAATTCTTATCTCAAATGGATATTTAATCATAATTAAACTCTGTCCAGCTTAAATTCAAAAAATAGCTTAAAAGGTTTAAAATAGATAAGTCATTGAAAAATTATTATTAGTTTGTAACCGCTATAAAATAGTTAAGTAACTGTAAAATAGTTGGAAAATAGTCAAATAGTTATAGAAATATTAAATAATTGCAAAATAACTATAAAAGAGTAATTGATTTGTAAAATAGTAATTAGTTTATAAAACAGTTGAAAAATTGTTAAATAGTTTCAAAATAATTGTAGAATAAGTATAAAATAGTTTGGGGTTTAAAAAGGTTGTATATAGTAAATAGATAGGAAAATAGATTAAAAATACTTTATATTAAAATATTTTATTTGGAAAAATGTTTTAGAGCCAAATTGTTCAATTCCCAATCTCCATTTCACATCAATTCAATTTAACTTTCCACTTCCATTTAAATTGACTCAATTCCAATTTAAATAACTTAAATTTCCATTGAAATTGATTTAACCCAATTCAAGTTGAATTAATCTTGATTTCTTTCCAAATTCGAATCAAATTCCATTTGATTTTAAACCTATTCAACTTTAATTACATTTCCAAATTATTCCAATCAATTTGGACTAATACCAATTGAACCCACTTCAATTTCAAATCATCTCAATTCCTGTTTGAATTAGTTCCGATTCCCAATTTCATATTGAAATTTCCAAATCAGGTTGTCCATTCAAACTTATTTAACTTCCTCCAAGTTAAATTCAATTTACTTAATCCAGTCAAATTTACACAACTTGAATTTCCATTCAAATTTTATACTTCAGATTAATAAATTTCCCATTTAAGTTTAAAACTTACTTCACTTTGGGTTTCACATCACATTCCAAGGAAAATTCAAAACTCAACCTTAGAGTTTATTTCATATTTATTTCCTTTACACACTAGGTTACTTTTAAATTTTAAACCACCTTTGGTTTTAAATTCAAACAAATTCCTTTAAGATTTTCAAACGACTCTTGTTGAATCAAGCTCTATCATTCAAATAATATTAAATAACATTATTTATTATTTCTTCATTACTTTAAAACAAAATTTTCAAATTCTAGACCCAGATTTAAAACTCCATAATTCAGACCAACTTCAGTTCCAATTTATAAGTCATACTTGCCTAAATGTTTTACTTCTTTATAACATTTCATTTTGCTTACTCATTAATTATTAAACACAACAATCATTTATGATAATAACCAAGATTATCATATCTGAAACCATTCATTATCATCTTATTCTGAAACTCTTTCCCAATTCAAGATTTCAATTTCAGTTTGAATCTATTTCAAACTTATCTTTATTCAATTTCAGTTTGGTTGTATTATATTACTTCTTAATTTAATTCCAATAATTTAACAACTAATCACCTTAATATTTATTAGAAGGAAATATTGCTTTATATATCAAAATATATACTTATATAAAATCATTTAAAATCTTTATATAATAAAATAACAAGTACGATCTCATATATATACACACTCAACTCATTCTAGGGTACAATTGACCCTATCCTTAATGAGTAATCCCACCAGAGCCAAGGTTCTCACTTAACCTTTCAGCACTGATACCAACTGTAACGACCCGGAATTTTCGATCCCGAAAATTCCAGATAGTTAGGAAAAAGAAGAAATAGATAGAAGAACATAAACATCAACATCTCACATTTGCAGCGGATAAAAATATAATATGTAATAATAACAGTTTAAAAAAGAATTCTGTATCTGTCAAATACATTTATAATACATCAGAGTTACACATACATACAGACACAGGATATACACAATCATCATGTCTCAGATATACAACAATATAACACAACGGAAACACTCCATACGTTCTTGCCATCCAGCTCGCCTCTTGAGCTCCAGAACGTCCTTACCTGAAAATCTGTAATACTCGGTCTGACCCGAGCATTACATCAAAGTAACACTCAGGTCAGGCTGGAAACCAGCGTGAGTAAACCTATCTGACATGCAATACAAAGCATACAACTTATATAAAACCCGGAGTAACTCGTATCAATTTACAAATTCACAATTTGTTATAGACATCAGTTATTTCACACATCAATTTTCTAAGTACCAAAGTTTAGATTAAATAGTCTAATTTACTTAAATCATTTCATTCCAGCCTATTGATTTCACATATCAATTTATAAAAATTCAAAGTGGTTTCGGGTATTTTCTAATACCCGACCCTGGTCTCTTCGAGTCTCATGTCATCCTAACCCAAGTTATCCAAATGAAATACACTTCAATCTTTAAATACAGGATGTCCCTTTACACAACAATTCATCATTGATAGGTAACCACAATATCCTGTCCGCCCAAACATATGTTACCACAAAATATTTCATATCAGGGATATCAACTCATTCAAGGCATCCGATACCATTCAATCATCCATAAGCAAAGCTTGATCACTTCCAAAATTAATTTAATTAATTCTAATTAAATTACTAACCTCGGTCACTTAGATTCCTTCACTTGACATTTAATTTCAAATCAATTAATTAATCATCCCTTAATTATCCATCTTAATTAATCACCCTGGATTAATTATCCTTCAATTACATTCAAGTAATTATCTTTAATTAATTACATAAATGAATCATTCTTAACCAAAAACACTAATTAATCTTTAATTACTTCACAAATTAATTTACTATAATTAGTTACATTAATCCTTAATTACTTATATTACTCATAAATTGCTTATTATTGATTAATTAATCTTAATTAATCAACCTTTAATTACATCATTAATTATATAAATTAATGATTTTTAATTACATTTTAATTTATCCTAATATAAATTAATTACATTAAGAAATTAATCATTAATTAAACCACAAATATTAATTACTCTTTATTAATCTCAACTAGTAATTAACTACCTTTTTATTTACTTCATTAAATAAATTATTACTCATTTTATAAAATAAGTTTAAAGGAATTTAAAACCAAATTCATTTTTAAATTCAATATTCCAATTATCAATATAATTCATCATAGAATATCAAATATTTGTAACACAGAATATTAAAGAATCTAAATAATTTTGAGGAATCCAGTTGGATCCCTCCAACCTGTTTTCCTGCATCCACAGACGTTAGCACAACATAAAATACCAATTCCATTTCGAGGTGGAATATCGCGGTATATGGAATTTATATGATATCATCCGCTATTATGCGGCGCATACGGTCTCATCCGCTATATAATGCGGGAAATCAATCACTCCAATATATACTATATTTTACTATATAATATACCACATCAAATCAATTCAATCATACAACCAATTATTTAAATTTAACCATTTAAATTTTAAATCAAAATCCAGAAGAGTGAGATTAACTCACCTTTGATTTTGTATGTAATGTATTTCCAGTCCAACTTGATTTCTTCACGATTCCAGACCTTTATTAAACATTATATGCTTCATTAATATTTGAATTAATTTAATAATCAATTTCCAAGTAAAAATTTTAATTGACTAATAAATAAATTTAAACTAATCATTTGGTTTTTAAACCAATAATTTGATTTTAGATAAATTTTCCCTTTAAAACCACATACGTTATATAAAATAATCTATATAATTTCAAAAAACTAATTTTTATATAACTTTCCAATCTAAAATATTTAAAACTACCGCCTTCACAAATCACATATATATTTTCAGTTTAAACATGTTAAAAATAGTGTATAATATCATTTAGAAATTCCTCTCAATGTAGAGCTGTCTCTGTTTTAAACTTTATATAATTATTGTACTGAATTTACAACTTAACTGAAAAATCAGAGAATACTCACTCTCAATCGCAGATGTTTCCCAAATCGAACTCACCGCCATTGATCAATAGCTGCAAGCATAAGTGACAATCTTGAAGCTTCCTGTTGCAGCCAGACTAAGTAAACACCGCCACTTCAACCTCGCATCACGTCTAAAAATCATGACTTTGACCTTGTTGCACGCCCCAGGTCATTGATCGCGACCTTTTCTTCCAGGCACGATTCTGCTTGAGCAACCCTCGACATCCTCTGCACTTGAATCCCCTCTACTGCCTCTCTTGGCTCACGATTTCCATAATCCCCTGAACCCATCCAAGTCGCCTCCAACATGAGCCGTGACGCACGCCTCATCCACCACTGCCTTTGACCATCGCCTAAAGGCACACACGTCACCTCTCCCCTTTGGACGCAATGGCCTTGCCGTGATTTTATTCTTCTGTGCACGATCGATTTCAAAAACAATTGAATACGGAGAGAAGAGAAAGTAAGCTCGGCCTTTTAGATGAAATGAGGGTTTCGATTAGAAGACTGGAGATGAAGAAAAAGGCATGCGGGTTAAATGTTGAAGTTTGAATTGCGGCTTCAAGAAAGAAGGGGGGAGGGCTCGAGCGCTTCAACCAGTAAAAAAGAAGGAAGCATATAAGTTTAGTTCGGCCATCAAAATTTTATTTTTATTTTTGTATCGACTGAACTGACTTGAAGGAGGAGAGAACATGATATCTGAAAGGAAGGCTTGCGTGAAAAGAAAACAAGGGAACAAGATGTGATGTTACGTGCCACCATCAGTTTGCTACAGTGACAGCATAAAGCTGTGATGTGAAGTTTATTTGACCAGTGAAATAAAGTATATTAAATTTAAATTTAAATTTAAATCGCCTTGAATTCATAGCTTAAAATCTTGTCATCCTATTGAGACATGCCGCTAGGCGTTTATAATATTATACCCCTATTTCGAATGCAATGGAAAAGGTTTCGAATCCTAGTTCGATCGTATGGAGAAGATAGCATTTTTAGACTCTGTTTGCACAAAAAATGGACAAACACCTCCAAGTCGTATTATTTTAGTTGAGTATGTGTGATTTTCAATGATTTTAGATGAGTATGTAAATATGAGAAAAGTAAGGGCTGAAATGTAAAAGACACGCAGATTTATAGTGGTTCGGCCAGAATGTGCCTACGTCCACTTTATATGTTATTATCTTTCTTCTTCCAGATTACAAGTACAATGCTTTGTATACAAGTGTATGAAAGTAGTTTGAAAGTTCCTTCCTTGCTTGAGCTCTCAAACTTGTCCGCCATTGTTGTACCCCTGCCCCTCTATTTATAGAGTGAGGTTGGGGGTAGGGGTCTTGGATGTATATAGCTGCTGGTGGGCCCGGGCTGGAGCAATTTGGCCTGGCACTTCTGGTTCGGCGAGGCTTCATTCGGCCGTGCTTGGAGATTGGTTTGGTCATGGTGGTTCGGTTGTAAAGGTGGTTCGGTTGTGGCTTGGACCGGTGGCGATTGGTCCGGCATCATCTGGTTCGGCAGTGTATTGGAGAGGCTGGTTCGGCATCATCTGGTTCGGTGTCGTGTGCTTGGACCGGTGGTATAAAGGATGCCGAATGTGGTGGGGGCCGAACGAAGTGGAGGTTGTGAACCCGAGCGAAACTGTGGCTTCTTGGTCTTGAGATCTTCTGGGTGAAAATTCGCCCAACATTTGCCCCCCAAAGTGGGGTACGTGCTTGCATGTGCCGCGCTTTGTTTTTCTGTGGTGGGAAGGCTCGTTTTGTAACGCCATGGGCTAGATGAGTTATTCTGTTGATGTCCTGCAAAGGGATTTACACTTTTAGTATGATTTCAAACGATGACCGCTTGTGGTCGAAATGTTTGGGATGAAGTGAATTGCGCCGTTCGAGGCGAGTTAGAGTGCCCCGAGGGGGCTTAGCATTGTCGATGCCAGGTTCACGTTAGAGTGGGTCCCTGGGTCGTTTGCCAAGGTGGTTTATCGCCAGCTCAGAGCATGCCTAGGGGTCGTTCGCGACCCCGTACATGTGTAAGTAGCTTAGCCATTTCACAATTATCAGAACCAAATATCCGTTTAACCTATGAGTTTAAAAAGGCGTGTCAAAGTGTAAATTCCCACGACGGTAGGGTTAATAACCATTCAGAGCGTGCCTATGGACCATTCGTGGTCGCGTACACGTGTAAACGATTTAATCCATGTCGGTGAGAGTTTGACGACTTATTCATCGTTATCATAATCTCATTTTATTAGTTAGTTCTGGAGTTCGGCACTTATCTGAGTGAAGCGCCCTGCGTGCCCCCTGTTCCTGGTTTCTGCTGGTAGAGGCAGCTTCATTCGGTTTCGAGTTGGCTCAGGTTTCATTCGGTTGGAGGCTGGTCCGGTATGGATAGTTCCATTCGGTTTTCATTCGGTCCGGTATGTCGAATGCCTTGGTCCGGTCCTGAGCTCGCCTATATATAGAGGCCGTACCCCCCTCGTTTTTCATTACCGAACGAGTAGAGCCGAACCATATTGTGCTGCCGAACCAAAGTCTTCGCCGAACCAGCTTATACCGAACCAGGTATGTATACTTTCTGCCGAATGAACCTTTGCCACCGAATGTCCCTGTTTGCCGAATGTGTTTTTTAGTGCCGAATGGACTTATGACCCCATTGCCGAATGAACTTAAGTCCCTAGTGCCGAATGAGCATAAGACCCTAGTGCCGAATGAACTTTGTATTCGGTCTTTGGGTGGAATTCTGGACTTATGTATGCTTGCTTGTATTCTTGTTCTAACATCATGTTTTTCGCTTTTGTGTATGCAGATAAATGTCTCGCAAGGCGGAAACACGATCAGACAGACGGAAATCCAAGGATGGAGGAGAGTCTTCTTCTGTGCCCCCAGCCCAACCAGGATCCGGGCAACATCGACCTGTTCCGAGGTCGTTGGTGGACGGACAGGGTCCACAGGAACTTCTGGTCTCCCCTCCCGACTGCTTTCCTAGCTCCCTAAAGGAGGAGCAACTTGACGTTATATCCCGATCCTTTGGGATAGACAGGGCTCTTATGCTGTTACCGGGGGAGGGGGTCATGCCATATGATCCCCCTGAGGGGTACTTCGCTTACAGCCGTTACCATTGTATGTGCGGGGCTATTCCTCCAGTCAACGCCTGGATATTAAGCTTCGTCACTTATCTGAAGGTGGCTCCATTCCAGCTCCAGCCCAACTCTTATGCTATTCTGGTTTGCTTGTATGCTATCTTCCAGAAGAGATACGGGCGTGCCCCCTCCAACCGGGAAATACGATATCTGTACAATCTGAGGGGGTACAGGAAGGGGTCCCCATATATTAGCTTGGAGTCAGCCGTTTCCTTCAAGCCGGTTTTGGATTTATACTCGAAGTATAGCATGTTCAAGAAGGAATGGTTCTTTGTTAGGGATGACTCCGTCTCTATTCGCCGATTTACCTCCGGATGTAAGTCAAAACTCTACTCATAATTCCTGTCTTGGCTGTAATTCTCTCTCTTATGCGCTTTTATTTCTTGCTAGCGACAGGTGGTTTTGCGGTTGTGGAAGATGATCGCTTGGTTCAGATGGCAGCTGAAATTGAAGCTATTTCCGGGAGAGACAGATCGGCTGCTTATCTGATTAGGAATGCCAGGCTCTTGTCGTATAATTTGATCCTCCCACATCAGTCCGTAGTCAAACAGAGGGACACGGCAGAAGAGAAGGCTGCCCAGCCTAAAGGTGGGGTGACAGCGAAGGGTGGCAAGAGGAAGCCCTTTGCACAACATCCAGTCGTAGGAGGCAAGAAGCTCAAGGAGTCCGATGGCCCTTCTCCAAGTACTTGCCCGGATGTCCCGGAGGAGGAAGGTGTAGAAGAGGAGGAAGGAGGTGAAGTTGGAGAAGGGTCGGAGGGTGGAGGAGATGGCGATGGTCAGGGTGGTAGCGGTGTTGCTGCTCTAACCTCTGAGCAGGACCTCGAACTGGATGAGGCTCTCCGTCGGGCCTTCGGGGAGTCAGAGGGGGAGTCGGAAACAGAGAAGGAAACGGAGAGGGCAGAGGAAACCGGCAAAGCTGTGGTTAGCACTGACCCATCCTCTAAGGGTTCCTCAGCTAGGGTGACCCCGGCGATGCAAGGTGAACTTTTGTCTTCTGCCGATTCCATTTTCGATAGGGACTTAGAAATTTTTTACGGTTCACTTCCGTCCTGGAATGAGATCCAGGACTTATTGCAGTATCCCACTCCTCCGCCGGGTTTGTATAACAGATGTGTCTCCTCACTTTTCTTTCTTTTTAACTTAGCACATTTTTTGAATTGCGGATTATTGTATGTTCGTAACATTTGTTCTTTATTCCAGGGGCAGGCCAGGCGGGTAAAACGTCGGATGTTCGACACCGCCTCGAACAATTTAAGTCGAGGAGAGCTTCCGCGAAACCTTCTACTGATCGCACTGGGGACGTAGTCAAGTACCGCCCTCTTCTTGGGGTCATCGAAGAGGGCATTCAGAAAAGGAAGCGGAGCCGTTCCTTATTTGAGTCTTCTTCTGCTTCGCAGCTTCCTACTCTGTCTCCCCCTACTCAGCCTCCTCGTGATACTACGGAGGAGAGCACGGAGCCCTGCCCCCCTCCTCCTCCTTCCAAGAGATCTACTGTCATTCATATAAGGCGTCCCGATGTGCCTCGCCCCGTGCCTCGTGACCCTTTTGCCGGCCATCCTGATTTAGACCCAAGTTTTCGGGACATTTCATTCGATGAGACCACGGGCGAGCACCTACTTCCCCGCAACCCCATGGTAAGAGTGCTGGACGAGGCCAAATCTTTAGATCTTGATTTACTTACTACACGGGTAGTCACCATGGGGGATGAGGCCAAGGCTAATATCGACCGGGTGGCCGCAGAGACCAAGAAGTTAATGGAGCATCATGCTAAGTTGGTCAAGGCCGGGGAAGAGATCGGGAGTGCTAACATTCGGTTGAGGTTAAAGGTTGCCGATCAGGCCAAGCAACTCGCCGACCAAGCCATCCAGATTTCCCAGCATGAGGAAGCCTCCAAGCGTCTGAAAGAGACCATGGAGAAGGCCAGTAGGGCGGAATTACGGAAGATGGAGGTCGCTTGCAGGGAACGGATTAACATAGCTATCGCAACGGTGGATGAGGTTCGAAATGCGGATCTCGAGCGGGTAGAGGAGTTGTCAGGGAGGCTCGAGGCTGCGGAGATGGCTCAGGCCGAGTTGAAGGAGGAGATGGAGGAGATGAGGAGGTCCCTCAAGTTGAAGGAAGAGGAAATGAGGAGGTCACTCCAGGCTGACTGCTTGAGATACCAATCAGAGAGGGACGTCGCCATCACCAAGTTGCAAGCTTCCGAGGCCCGGGTGAGGGAGTTTGAGGAAAACGAGGGGATGATGGATGAGATGTTGCAGGATATGTACTTCCACACTTGGAAGGAGGGCGGCTTGTCTTGGATGGACGATTACCCTCGGGTCATGGCCAAGGTGTATCTCCAGGCTTTAGAGGAGGCCAGGGTGAATGCGGGTAAGGAAGGCGGAGAGGCTTTCAACTTGAGTGCGGTTACTGCTCAGTTCTCAAAGGAGGAGCAAGCGGCGGTGAAGGAGGGGATGCGGCTACTCGCTGCAGAGGAAGCGGGCGTGCAGTTGGATGATGAGGATCAAGCGGCGGATGCTGGTGAGTTATTCTTTTCCCTTTCTTTTCTTTTCGTGTTTTCATAACTTGATCGTTCGTTTAATGAATTCCTCTTCTGATCTGGACAGGTGGGACTTCAGATCCACATGCTGGGGGCTCCGATCCTGCGGCTAAGTAGGCTGGGGGAGTTGGTGATGGAGTGTGGATGCATCTGCCATCTTTTTGTTTCTTTTTTATCACTGTTCATGTTAGTCTTTGATATGCAACTGTAATAAAATTATTTGCAAAGAATAACTTCGTGTGATCTTATAATATAGGCTGATTTTGTCATGTTTAAATGTTGTTGCTGTGATTATCTTGATATGTTGTGTGAGAAGTATAGTTACGTATATGCCTGTGATTCTAGTTGTGTTTGATGTTAAGTTTTTGCTTGAAATATAACTTCACGTGTTGCAATGTCAGTGTATGAATAAGTTATAGTTACGCATTTATGTACAAGAGAAGAGAGTACCGCCCTTTATGTTTTATTCGCAGGCGTTAGCTTTGAGTGTCTTGTGTAACTGTTCACGGGTATAGCCGAGCGCCCTGCTACCCAGCACGCAGGCTTAGAGCCTCATGAGTGAATGCTTCCTATTTGGTTTCCTGTACTTTAGAGTTTGTTATACAGGATAGGAGAAAAATATTTAAATGAAATGGAAATATAGTAAAAGTAAAACTTCCAGTCACGGAAGGCCGTCGATGTGCTTAAGTTCGTGGCAAACGGGTTTTGTAGTCACTTTCCCTAGCTGTGGGTCTTGGAGACATTTGTCACCCATCTTACGCCTCCGCGGGGAGTTTTCTTTTTTACCACAGCCGCACTTAAGACACATCGGAGCCGAGATCGCGCACGGTAACTACCCGAACCGTTATGGTCCGTAATCGTGGGTATTATTCGATTTACCGTGGCCGGCTAGCGTGGGTGCCGTTGGCCGTGAACTACCCCTGGCTGGCCACACCTTATGTTGGGGCTTAAAGTAGGTTCACGGTTACCGACGAGCCGAACGCCGTAATGAGCTGCCATCGGCTATAGTCGGCCTTTATGATGACTTATAATCGGCTCATTACAGTTGGCTTTGAGGGCAGGCGCGCAATGAGTTAACCCGCAGCAGAGGGATGCTGGAGCAAAAGAGTCTCATTGGCGAGTGCATAGAATCGTGGCGTACCTGTTAGGCCTAGTCTAGATGAGGCCGCGGTGCGTCTTGAGTGGAGATGCCATAGGATTTTGTTCAACAGAAAGGGATAAAACTTAACAAGTAGCCAAGACATAAAGGAACAAGTTAAAAAGAGACAAGATTTTTTAAAGTGGTTCGGCACGAAAATGCCTACGTCCACTGGTTCTCTTTGTTAATTCACTTCATATGGGCAGTACAAGTTAAGAAAAGTATCGACGGAGGTGTCGGATGTTCCATGCCCTCTGGAACACCTCTCCGTCCACTGTTGACAAAATGTAAGCTCCGTTGTGGAGATCTTTGTGAATTACATATGGTCCGTCCCAGATGGGGTCCAGTGCCCCGGGGCGCGGAAAGATTCGCCTGAGGACAAGATCTCCTTCTTGTAAGCTGCGATGCTTGACTTTGGAATTGTATAGTGCTGCCACTTTTTGTTTGTGAGCTGCTGCTTTGAGTGCTGCATCGTTTCTCCTTTCCTCAATCAGTTCCAAAGACATGAGGAGGAGTTCTTCGTTTTCTTCTGGGTTGTAGTGGATTCTACGGTGGGAAGGCACAATAGTCTCAACTGGGAGCATTGCCTCCGATCCATATGCCAAAGAGAAAGGAGTATGTCCCGTTGATGTTCTGAAAGATGTGCGGTATGCCCATAGTGCCGTAGGAAGTTCGTCCACCCAAGCGCCTTTTGACTTTTCAAGTTTCTTCTTGGTTAGGGTTTTGAGAATTCTGTTGACAGCTTTGACTTGTCCGTTTGCCTGAGGATAAGCTACAGATGAGAAGCTTTTGTGAATTATGTGCTCTTGGCATCGGTTGGTAAACTCTTTGTTGTCAAACTGGAGTCCGTTGTTTGATATGATCTTGAGTGGGACTCCGTACCTGCATAGAATATTTTTTGATCAAGAAGTTGATAATTTATGTAAGAAGTTGATAATTTATGCCAAAGATATTTTATTTTAAAGGGTCCGCTTCCACCCATTTGGTGAAATGATTAAAAACATCCTTCTAGCCATCCAGGACAAAGTTTAAAGCAAGGGAGGGGGGCAAGAGTCAAATCTCTGTCCTGGTTGATATAAACGCTTTCCTCCCTTCTTGCCCCCAGCGTTATCTCTAGAGTCATTTCTTCAAACGTCCTTTGTTGCAGCGGGAGTGTCGCCATGGGTAGTCTTAGCCTGTTGTCCTGACTGTCTTTTAGCGGTAGCGTTTTCAAGCCTCATATACTTCCCAGCTTCATGGAAGAAGTCAGGTAACGTAGCTGGTTTATCTTTTGTTAACCTCCTAGCAAACTTGGTATCCGGATGCACGCCACTACAAAGGGCCGTTAGGATAAGTTTCTCATTGGCATCTTGAACTGTTGCTGCTGTGGCGTTGAACCGTGTTAGATATTGTTGCAGCGTCTCTCCGGATTTCTGTTTGATATTGGATAGAGAATAAGCATCCTTGGGTTGTTCCACATGGATGAGGAACTGGCTAATAAACCTTTCTTTCAACATCTCCCATGAGCTGATGGATCCTCGGGGTAGATGGCAGAACCAGGAGGTAGCTAGATCTGCTAGGAATAGCGGAAAGCATTTACATAATACTCCTTCTGTTGCTCCACTCATGAGCATATGCTGGGTGTATCTCTGTAAGTGTACGATGGGGTCGGAAGTTCCTTTGTAAGGTTCCATGGTTGGCATTTTCCATTCCCGGGGGGCGATGGTAGTTTCGATATTTCGGGTAAAGGGGCTGGTGACCCTAGCGCCTATCCCCCGGTCCCTTTGCTCTCGTTGGACACACTCTCTGAATAATCGTGCCATTCGTTCGTCAGAACTTGGAGCGGACAAAAATGAGCTTAGTTCTTCCCTGCGGGATCTATCTCGTCCAGATGACCTGTAGGGATGGTACAATCTATCACTTCTTGCATTATCCAGTGGTTGTCTCTGGCTGCTCGGATGCATGCTAGGACCAGCTACAGTTGCCCCCTGCCTTGATCTTACCCGGTGGGGTTCTGCTTCGAGCATTTCCATGGGGCCAACTTCGGGCTGGGTTCCAGCTTGGCTCCGTTCAGCGGGGTTTCTATGATTCCTGTCGATAGTTTCTTCGAAGAAGGAATACCTTTGCTGTCTCCGAGATCCTCCAGATTGAGACTCATCCCATGATTCAGTGTTGCGGTTGGATTCTTCAGCATCCCTTAAGCGTGACATAAGTTGGTCCACTAAAGCTTCTTGTTGGGATGTGAAGCGGTTGGTTACTTCAGCCACAACTCTGTCTAGATCTGCCCTAGTTATTGGTTGTTCGGTGGCAGGAGCTATCAGATTTGCCTGGTATCCATCTGGTGCTGCTGTTGAAATTGGATGATCCTCTTGATCTGGGGCTACTGGATCCGGAAGACTGCTAGTTGCGATGTTCTTTCCTTTGTTAACATCCTTCCGTTGCTTGGAAGGCATGATTTCTAAGCGACGAACGTCGTTATGAGGAAGAAGGTTGAGTGGGAGAAGCTGAAGCTTCGAGTTCAATTCTCAGTGAAAGCACCAAAAATGTTTGCACAAAAAATGGACAAACACCTCCAAGTCGTATTATTTTAGTTGAGTATGTGTGATTTTCAATGATTTTAGATGAGTATGTAAATATGAGAAAAGTAAGGGCTGAAATGTAAAAGACACGCAGATTTATAGTGGTTCGGCCAGAATGTGCCTACGTCCACTTTATATGTTATTATCTTTCTTCTTCCAGATTACAAGTACAATGCTTTGTATACAAGTGTATGAAAGTAGTTTGAAAGTTCCTTCCTTGCTTGAGCTCTCAAACTTGTCCGCCATTGTTGTACCCCTGCCCCTCTATTTATAGAGTGAGGTTGGGGGTAGGGGTCTTGGATGTATATAGCTGCTGGTGGGCCCGGGCTGGAGCAATTTGGCCTGGCACTTCTGGTTCGGCGAGGCTTCATTCGGCCGTGCTTGGAGATTGGTTTGGTCATGGTGGTTCGGTTGTAAAGGTGGTTCGGTTGTGGCTTGGACCGGTGGCGATTGGTCCGGCATCATCTGGTTCGGCAGTGTATTGGAGAGGCTGGTTCGGCATCATCTGGTTCGGTGTCGTGTGCTTGGACCGGTGGTATAAAGGATGCCGAATGTGGTGGGGGCCGAACGAAGTGGAGGTTGTGAACCCGAGCGAAACTGTGGCTTCTTGGTCTTGAGATCTTCTGGGTGAAAATTCGCCCAACAGACTCAGTTATTATATTAAATCTTCGATATAAATTTCAGCGCGTTTATCTCTCGTACAATCACTCGACAACTCCATACACTACGAAATTTGAAATCTGATAATAATACAATATTATGGGTCCAATGGAACTGGTTTCGTCGAAATCTGAGACTACGCCTCGGAAGGCTATTTTTAAATATAGATTTAAACAAATTTCAAAACTTAACAAACACTTTCAAATCAAATTTTACACTTTTACTATCTTCTGTATTATCAATATAAATTTTGCAAGCCTTTAAATTTTTTTTAACAGGCTTAAAACTGAAGAGTCAATAATTTACCCAATTTCAATTTATTAAATCCAATAACTTAATTTCTAAATAATAATAATATTTGAATTCAAGTTAAAAATTAACTTTTGAATATTTAAAAACAATTAAATATCCCAATTTGAATTGTCCAAAATTCCGGGTCGTCACACTCGCTCTCTAAACTGAGTCATAAATTATATGTATGTCAACTACATACATATATTACCCTACACGAAAACAAATTGGGGCCATATAAGGTATCCCTTTATTTGCCCCTAATTAGGGATTGATTCGCAAATTTACTCTAACTATCTTTCTAGGATTAATATTACTAACTATTATAATAATACTAATCATTACGTTTAGTACGATATACTCAATACACTATATTACACACGCACATATATGTTATGTTTACGCATGGAGTTTTGGGTTTGATTATTTTGTTTCAACAATTCGCTAATATTTCACTTTAGGTAATGTGAAATATCAACTTCATATAAATCTACAACTCCTACATGAACTGCTACTACCATAGGCAAATAAAATAGATTTATACGAACATGAAACATCTACATTTGTCCCATATTAATACACTAGAACCTTTTCTTTTAAAGCATAGATCTTTACAAATTAGATCTCCTATGTTCAATTCAACCTTTTTATACAACATTTTAAAGTGAGAAAGGAGTTCTATATTTTTTTAAGTGGTAGAAATAGGCAGTGCAAATTACAAACAATTCAACTCATAATTTAGAGACCATTTCTAAATTATATTCTTTTTGAACTCTTTAAGACTTCAATTTCAACAGGAGAAAAATAGGATAAATTGTCCATAGTTTATCCGAGTCTAACAATTAGCAGATTCTAATATACCAATACCAGGAACAATTAAAATTCCAACAATTAAAAAGTTTGATATTTACTTAGGGAAATTCTAGGGTTTTATTATTTTTGGGTTTGGCGTTTCTAGAATTTTCCAAGGCATATATCAGTTTCAAATAGGTACAACACAGATACTAAAATGGGAAAAAGTGGAATTCCACTCACTGAAGATTCCTTTGTTTTAGGCTTAGATTTGAATTAAACTACTTTTAAATCTTTAATATATCTCCCTTTTTTTAATATACATAAATAGATTGTATACAGATGTATTAGGTTTTAGAATTCAACAAATAGAAAGAAGGAACATTGGAGATTGAATTTGAGTTGAAGATTAGGATTTAGAATTACTTACCTATAATTTATTATTTCTTAAACCCTAGAAGAAATGATTTTGAAAAAGTCTTGGAGTAGTTACTAATTTATGCATGGAAAAGGGAAGAGCCTCAATGTCTATTTATAGAGATAGGAAGAAACGAGGACAGTTAGATCGAAACCAAACAAATCCTGGTTAATTGGCAAGCTTATTTCTAAGCTAAACTGACCTGACCTGTCGACCTATCATAGGGCCGATCAATCGATAGCGGTCGATTGGTCCTATAAAGGCGGTTGACTGGCCTTCTTCTAGCCAACGACGTTTTCTTCTTTCCATTTTCGTTTGATTTGTTACCCGTTTTAATTCCAATTAAGTCACAGTTAATTTTAATTCCACCTTAATGTTAATTCTAGCTTATGTAAATGTTTCAATTCAAATTTCAAGCTTTTGAAATTCTCCAAAAATTCAAAATTCAAAATTCAAATTCATTTTAAATTATTTTAAGTTTGAAAATTTCAAACGTCCGTAACTTCTACATGCGGACTCCGTTTTCAGCATATTGTATATGAAAATTCATTAGAAAATCGTTATGCATGCAATGGCGTAACTTCCCTGATTCAATTTTGATATTTACAAAAATTCCAATTTTAGCTTTATTTTAATTATCAATTTCTTATTAGGGGTATTATCGGGTATGTCAGCCAAAGTCTGTACTTTGATTTCATACATGGAATCATTTTTGGATATCATAGCTCCAACCCATAATGCAGAGTCTTTACTCTAAAGTGCTTGTTGGAATGAGAGAGGAGTGTCATCCTATGAGATGCAGTCCTCTTTCTTGCCATCCATAAGAAAATCACGGTATCTCTCTGAAGGGTGAGATTCCCTATCAAACGTAATAGGTTGCGTATTATTTCATCTATGGGGAATTTGATTCTTCTACCGATTCAGCTTTTGTACTAATTTCTTCGATCTTATCCAAGTCTATAACCATGTTATTAGTTTCTTTTGACAAATTTTTTTTGTAAAACAACATGCGGAAAAACAATGACCTTTTGTTTTTCGGTATTGTATAAAATATATCTCATCGAGATCTTGGGATATCAATAAATTTACACAACGTCGATCTTGCCTGAAGTTTACTGGGACCAACGTTCTTAACTTAAGGACACCCAACACATTCAGTTATTTAAGTTAGGATTTCTTCCTATGCCACATCTTTTATAGGGAATTAGACACAAATTTAGAAGGCATCAAATTCAACATATGTACTACAGTTTCTAGTGCAAATCCCTAAAAGAATAGAGGTAACTCAGCTTTACACATCATAGAACGAACCATATCTAGTATGGATCAGTTCCTTTATTTGGAAACACCATTGTGCTACATACTCACTACCTCGATAAATCAAAAAATTTAAATCTTAAGGTTCGTCTTATTTTTGAACTCATTTTTATATTTAATGAATTTCTCATAGACATCATATTTGTTCTTCTTAAGACACACATATCCTAGTCTTGAGTAATCATTTGTAAATTTTACAAAGTAAGAAGGATTATCTTTGGTAACTATAGGCATTAGGCCACGTACATTAGTATATACAAGACCTAAGAGTTCCTTAACTCTTTCATCACTCCCATCAAGGGAGTGTTTGGTCATTTTTCCTTTAAGACATGACTCATACATATCAAACGATCTATAATTATATGATGGTAGAAAACCTTTGGTTTTCAATTTGTACAGTCATTTCTCATTTATATGACCTAGCCTAAAATGCCAAAGATATATATTATTCATGTCAATATTATAAGAATTATTTACAATACAAATGTAAGTAAAATAATTTTCCATAACATTATTAACACGTTGAAAAATATGTCCCATCTCAGACATTCTAGGTAAAAAAAGATACTTCAAATAAATTATTTTACATAGTAGTATTTATTTAATACTAAAATTAGTCCATTTGGCAAAGATAAATGATAATCTCCGACTTCTATTGCATCTACCAGAGATCCATCAAGGACTTAAAGCATCATTTATCCCATTGCCACATGTGATATTGTCCTAAGTCCTTATAACGAATTAGGAACGTGAGTTCTGGATCCTGGATCTAAATCCCAAGACAATTTGTTGATTGCAAAATAATTTTGAATCATAAATATACTTGTAGGAGCAGTAGAACTATTTTGTTTCTTCTTTTTTCAAATCTGTAAGTACTCTGGATAATTCTGCTTCCAATGACCCATCTTGTGAAAGTGATGACATTCACCCTTGTTAGTTGGAATAGTCTTCTTATTCTTTTTGTTTATCCTTTTCCACTTCTTTGAGCCATTTGAAGATGATGCATTCCCCTTAACTACGAGCACCATGCCTAGATCCTTAGATGAAGACTCAACTGATCTCAACAAATTGAGCAGCTCTACAAGGTTTATTTTCAACTAGCTCATATTATAGTTTAATATGAATGGCTCAAAATGAGGAGTAAGAGGCCCAACGATTCAAATCCACTTGCAGCTCTTTGCCTATCGCAACGTCAGTTGAGAAAGTCTTTCAATATAACATTTATCATTAGGATATTATTGTCTTCTTTCATGCTCTTCATAATTCTTGTACTAAACAGCTTCTTCTAAGTTCATTCCTTGCAGAATAAGACTTCTCCCTAAACAAAGCTTTGAGCCCATCAGAGATTAGATGTAAATTCATGTTTTTGTGCTATCTCTATAATGGCTTGTATAACATATACATCATGTAAACTTGGGCGATCTCTAGGACATAGATCCATTTTTTATAGGCTGAAATTAGTGCAAGGTTTGTATTATTAACGGTTATTTCCTTGGGAGGTTTGGTTATCGATGACCACAGATGTTCATACGTTAGTGCTATCTTAATTGAACTTAACCAGTCTATGTAATTTGGCCTAGTGAGTTTGGCATTTTTAGAAAAAAACTTAAGTTTAGACATTTTATGCAATTTAACTTTGTAGTTTAGGACATCTATTCATAGTAGATGTTCTTAGATTATTTATAAGGTAAAACATTGCATTTTTTTTACCAGTAAGCCCCCTCTAGAATTTTATGTTTCTTAAAACCCTAAGACGAAACATAGTAGTCTTTTGACTTCACTAGTGGGTATTATGACTCACTTGTCTTGGGATTCCATACTTGAGGAATGTTAACAAATCATAGTCTCTTAGAGATGGATACCGCTTTATCAGTTGTATCATATATAACTCCTAATCCACGATTCTTTACCCTAATCTCATTTAGACCTTAAGGAATATCCACAAATTGAAAGTGATTATTCACTCGTACTACTATTTTGCGATAGCCTACGTACAATGTTTGTACCTTAAGGAATATCGACAAATATATACATACCTTACGTCATTTATTCAATATTTTAATAGTACTGTACATAATGTCCTTAGCTTATGGAGTATCAATAACCAAGGAATATGAAAGTAATCTATTAATATATTAATAATAAAGGATGCAACAATCCACCTTTTTTATTCCTAAAGGCGACACACGCTCATGGTATTCGTGTGTCGGTTATTAAAGAGTCTGAAAGACAAGCCATTGGAGTAAAAGAAACAGGAAAAACAGGGAGAAATAATCATAAAATCTAACAACATAAGGAATCACATATAATAATAGACATAATATAATATTAGTCATTTCCACAATAGTCTGAGTTATATAGTTACAAATTTCAGCCGTAGGCAGTTATAACTGCCTGTCCTACAAGTGCTAACACAAAATATACATACACAGTGAAAAATAAAGTAAGTAGCTAGATAATGGTGAAGTCACCTGCTCCATGCTCCTCCAAAATGCATCCACAGGAACCTATACTACTTGGCAACTCATACAAATTTGAGTACCCAATAGTTTTAGGAAAAGAAAATAAAAATCCGGTTCAAACATGGGTCTGTGATGAGTGAACTCTAAACAATTGAATTATTACTTATAGAACTTTTTTAAATACAAGGTATCTCGTAAGATCACACCGCATATAAAAACAGATGGGTTTTTACCTTACGATGACCAAAATATTTAAATAGAAACTCTAGTGATAGTATGATAATGTCTAAGGTTTAAAGTAAATTATGACTATGGCTGAAATGCTTGCATCTCATATTCCAACATATTTAGGAACAATTAAGTCCGCACTTTTTGGAAGTTTGGTGTATCAATGACAACACTACTGGGGTATCACTTGCCATGATACACCTCTAGATAAATGTAACGAGGCCATGCCTAGACCCCTTGTGAATCAGGATCGGCCTGCCCAATACTATATAGTATCGAATATTTTATCACCCTTGTTATGATCAACAACCGCACTGATGCCACTTTCATATATAAGTTTAAGGATATTGATCTAAATCGGGTGACAACCATACCTTAATAAGAGCAACCCACATATCCTTAAAGCATGTCCCATGTTGAAGTCATTCTTGGTTGTGAGGCTTGGGGTTACTCTTTACCTTTCTTTACATAGTAATCCCACTTCGAATGCTAACATTGCCTTCCCCACGATAATGTAAATGCTATCATTCGTCCACATAAGTTGTTCAAGATATTAACAAACTAAAGGTACTACTTTTATTACATCCATTTTGAAATCATCCTCAGGACTAGTAGTTAGTAGCTCTTGCACTTCAAAGGTCTTCATTTTTGACCCCCTCATCTTTCAGATGTTACCAATTCAAACGCTTGCATTGGTTCGAAGTGATTTTCTAATAACTCATGCGATGCGATCTCGGTCCTTTCGAACCAACATTCGATAATTTTAAGAGGTTCAAGTTATCGATAGTGGACAGTTACACTATAAGGGGTGTGTACAGATTTGCATATGAAAATAAGACATCCTATACTTATCCCCACTTTAGGATTTAAAAAGTACTATCCCTTATTTAACAATGAAGCCAAACAAGTTAGAAAACAAACCTTGACTCGACGTATATACGTACTTTTTGGGATAGAGACGAGTTTCCATACATCAAAATTTAGTGTTGAGCATGCGATGGAATATCTTCCATATACTTAGTTTATAATGACCCATTCATCGAAATTCAAATCTCTTATAGTTATCACAATTCTAGCATTTTGACTTCTCTATCCTTTATCCAAAAACAAATTCTAGATCTTGCAGAAAGAAGAAAGCCTACTCATCGGCTTTTAGTGCTAATACAAGATGATTTACTTTCAATAAAATGTATCTAATGTGCACGTAAATGTGCATATATATACATCCACATTTTATCTCTATTTATTCAAAAATATATCATATTTGGGCATTCTAACATGTTTAATACCAAAATTCAATTGTTTTCATGTAAATAGATCATGCTTGTGCATGTGTCAAATGGTCATTTTTGGTATTAAAATGTATCAAATGGTCATTTTGATGATCTATGTTACTATTTGATGGTTACTAGATGTCTTGAATATACATGTTAAATATTACAATTTGATGGTTACTACATCATCAAACAATTATACCACTTATCAAATTTAAATAAATATTACTATTTGATGGTTACTAGATCATCAAACAATTATACCACTTATCAAATTCTTGTTACTAGATGTCATCAAAATGTATCAAATGGTCATTTTTGTGCATGTGTCAATTTGATGCATATGTAAGAGGGATTCATCGTGACATATGCATGCACAAATGAATACAAAGGAATGAAGAAGGAAATAATTCAAGTCCAAGAGCATGGAGGACCCCACCCACTTGCCTAAATCTACAATTAGAAGCTAATGGACAACTAAATGGAGGTTAAAGCTTCATGCACATTTAATGTGGGATTAATTAGTGCTAATGGTTACTTGGTGGCCACACTTCCTAAAGGTTTAGAAAGCTCACTAAAAATGGAATTAGGTTTTTATGCATGCATAAATAGCCCTCTTATGTACATGTAAATATCTTCTACTCTCTCATATATTTGCTTAGGAAATTAGAAAGTTGTAAACAAAAATCAAAGTGAAATAAAAATGGCTTCTATGCCTCTTTCTCTCTTCTTCTCTACATGCTTTTCTTTGTTTTATTGTTAGTTTATTTCTATGCTCTTTTTCTTTTTATGTTCATAGCTTAGGTTTACATTCATGCAATTAGTTTGATGTTATTTCATGTAAGTAGTCAATCTCATTTCTTTTTTTAATTTCTGCTTCTCTTTGCTTACCAATGTTGAAACTTACATGTGTTGATTTAATAATACAAATGAGTAGCTAAACGCTTTCAATTTAGGGGTAATGAAGCTCTCAAATATTAGGTAATTTCAACATTTTTATGATTTATGATCTCTTTAACTTGTGCTTCATGAAAGGGAATTTTGATGTAAGTTTATACAAGTGGGTTTGATAGCTTATGTTGCTTATGCAAATGAGATATTCTTATTCAACATAAACACAACTTACATCATCATTTGCAAATTGATTTTTGATTTTGAAATGAAAGTAAAAATACAATTTGATGATCTATATTACTAGTTACAATAGTAAATAGATCATGCTTAAAATAACTTTTGCTTTGGCTTCATATTCATGAGAATAGATAAGTGGTATAATTGTTGTATTATAGTTTGATGGTTTGAGTTATGTTAATTAATAACATAAACAAATCATACTTATGATAAATATAATAATTATTTCACTTGATATCAAAGCCAGAGATCATAAATTATTTGTTTGTTGATTTACAAAAATATGAGTTAGATTTGCCTCTAAATTGTTCTCTAGTCTAATAGTTTTAAATCACATTTCAAATGTGGCTTTAGCTTCTTTTTTGTGGTTAACAATTTCCTCTCACTTTGGTCTAATTTGATTGAATTGAAAATTTAAAAATCTTAAAAATTCGCTGCGGATCGACCTGTACTCGCTACATACTAAAATGTATGCCGTGCACTTGCATTTATTTTATTTCAAAATTTATCGGCATTTTTTTAATCGATAGAAAATTTTCCATTAAACAGTGTCAATGTTTCAGTATGGTTTATTTATATTTGTTTGGTTACTTAATGGCATAGAACAAGAAAATCCCTTATTTTACACTCATTCAGTTATACAAGAAAGATGCCTATAAATGAAACTAATCCTTATAAATAAAGTGATTAAAAATAAGACCTTGATTTAATAATAATTAAATTCCCAATTAAATCTTAATTTAATCTTAATCAAACCTTAATTAATTCTTAGTTAATTAATTAATAATTAAACCCTACCTGATTATTATTAAATAAAATTAATACTTAAATTAACTCTTTGCTTAATTAATTATTAATTAAAACTCTTTTAATTAACTAATTATAATTATCTTACTTAATTAATATTTAAGTATTAATTACCTTACTTAATTGCTAATTTAATACTAATTATCTTTACTTAGTTAATTAATTTAATACCAATTATATTTACTTGATTAACTGAATAAAAATTGCTAAATCTCATACTTAATTAATTAGTAATAATTAACCTTTTTATACTTAAATTAGGTTTTGAAAATATTTTTCAAAAATATTGAAGATGAAAACTCTTTTAGTTCAGAAAAAGAGTTCGTTCGTCTCACTTGAGATCAAAGAAAAAAATAGAGCACTAATAGACATATTCAGTAGATATTTAAGACATGACTATAGATGGTCCCTCCTAACTAGCACTATTCTCTACATTATCATATAGTATTACCCAGTAATACTCTTTGATAATGTGGGTCTCGAGGTGGAGCATCACAGCTTGATTTCTCGAACTGCATCAGTGACTATCGCTAGAGATACCATAACTCCAAACTAGTTTACATATGCAATACCTTTCATTACCTTAACTTTTTTGTTTAACTTACTTAAAGACTTATATAAGAGTTTTGAAAACTTTACTAGAAAACACTTTAGTTAATTAAGTTTAAAACAAAGGTCTCGATGTTGCAAACAAGCAACTTTAAGTGCTATTTCTTCTAGCATACAACACATAGCATAAATCCATACATTACCACATGAAATAACATTATACACAAGGTAAAAATCACTACTTTAAAACCATAACTTCATTAATCGACTACATTTCAAACCATTAGCCAATACAATGTATAAACACATACACATACAACACAACATCGCTATTTTCTACCATACAATTAAGAAGAAATATAAATAACTTAAAAAAAATCCAAACTTGCATAGAGAGTGAGTTTTACTCACAAAAACATAATCAAATCAATTAGAACTAACTCTAAAACTTTGATTGGCCTTAGATCTTGGATTTTCTTTAGTAAAAATTGATTTTGGACTTTGTAAGGGGGTTTGGGTTCAGTTTAGTGGCATAGGGGCTTGGCCATGATGGTATTGAGGGGTTTTTGAACATTTTTTTGGAGAAGAAGAGGTTATAGGAAGGAAAAGAGAGGTGTTTTAAACAAGTTTTAAAATTTTAAAGTGGAAAAAGAAGGATTTTTTTTATTTGAAAATTTTAAAAGAAGCCATGGTTGGAAAAGAGAGTTTCTGAAATGAAGATGAAGAATGTTTTGAAAAATGGAAAAAGTGAAACGAAGTGAGAGATGGAAAATAAATACATTTTGTTTTATATAAAATGGTATTAGGTAAATTACCTTTTTGCCCCTTGTCCTTTATCTCCTTAAACTCTTGCCACATCACCACTTCCTCCCCTTCCATTGATGCACACGCCACTAGCAAGGCTTCCTCCTTTTGTGCAACAAGTTATCCACTCCTTCGCACCAAGATGTTACATTGTAATGTGACTTTTAATTTTATTTTTCTTTTATTTAATTTCTTGGAAAAATTTGCACCTCATTCTTTCTTTACTTAAGTAAATTCTTTTTACCATATATTATTGTTAACCTTACATATGTTATTTGTATATATGCATATGTATGTATACTTAAGTGTTTACAACATTTCCAACAACTTTTGCAGCACAAAGAAATAAAAAATTGAAAAACAATTTCCAGTCATATTTTTTGTTTTTCTTTGAACTAATTATATTTTTAAACAAATTATGAAACCCATTTCACCATCACTAGTTATTTGTTAAAAGAAGGTTATTTGAGTTATATATTACGTAAATCAATTTTTTAAAATTATATTGAAAATCCATATTTTAAAGTGATTAAATTTCAGATCATTACATTTTCCCCTTTAAAAGAATTTCATCTTGAAATTTAGCACAAAAGATGGTAATTAAAACTAACTCAAACCCATGCCAAAGGTATCCAGCAAGCAACTATGTCATAGCAGTGCATACATAATCCATAGAAACAAGCAAACAACTACCCTAGCATCAAATCAGGATATGCTTCCCTCATACTATCCTTTGTCTCCTAAGTATAATACCTGCGACATTCACTCCATTGAACCTTAACCAATCTCACTACCTTATTGTGAAGTCTCCTTTCATCTTGATCCACAATACAAACTAGATGTCTAATCACCATAAAGTTAGGTTCTACCTCTAAATCTTCTTGTACAAATGGAGCAACGGATCATGCATATACTTTCTTAGATGGGACACATGGAAAATATTATGGACCCCCGACAACCTCTTTGGCAACTCAACCCTATTAGCAAGCAGCCCAATCCTCTCAAGAATTCGAAAATGTCCAACATATCTTGGCGCTAAATTCCTAGCTCACCCAAATTGAACCACTCCTCGAATTGGAAAAAATCTTTATAAGCATAAATCTCCAACTGCAAATTCCAAATCCTTCATTTTTGATCAACAAAACTCTTATGTCGATCTTGGGTTTCATTTATCCTCGTCTTGATCACCATAACCTTTTTTATAGCCTTCATAATCATATCCGATCGAAACATTTGTCGATCCCCAGTCTCCACCCAACATGCTAGTGACCTACACGGCCGTCCTTGAAGAGCTTCATTTAGCGTCATGCCAATGCTAGCATGATAACTATTGTTGTAGGAGAATTCCACCAACTGTAGAATATCTTCGCACGATCCTGCAAAGTCCAAGAAGCATGCTCTCAATAGATCCTCCAAGATTCGGTTCACCCTCTTAGTTTGATCATCGACTTGAGGGTGGTAGGCAGTGCTCGGACTTAGCTTTTTTCCAAAAGCTACTTGTAGTGCCTTCCAAAATTTGTTTGTAAAATAGGATCATGAACACTCACAATACTAACCGAAACTCCATGCAATCGAATAATCTCCCTTATATAAATCTCCGCCAATGACGCTGTAGTCCTCAACCTCTTTATCGGAATAAAATGAGCACTCCTAGTTAGCCAATCCACAATGACTCATGCACCTTTATTCCATTTCCTTGATCGAGGCAATCCATCGATAAAATCCATTTATACATGTTCCCACTTTCAATTTGAGATATATAGGGGTTGGAGTAGCCTAGCAATCCTTTGGTGGTCACCTCGATCTGCTGACAGTTCGCACACCTACTCACATGGATGGAGATATCCCTCTTCATTCCAGGCCACTAAAAAACTCTCTTCATATCCTTATACATCTTATTGACTCTAAGATGGATACTCAACTTTGATTTGTGGCATTCTATCAAAACTTCAAGTATAAGTCCATCAACATTTGGAATGCACAACCTTCCATTCATCCTTAGAGCACCATAGCTATCTATCTTAAAAACCAAACTTCAACCCCTTTCAATTCCTTGCATTAATTATTCCGGAATACTATCTTTCCTTTACTTTTCCTGAAGAGTCAGAGTAACTTCCAAGAGAGCCAACACTGCATTCCTACTCAAAGCATCCGCCATAGCATTTGTCGTTTCCTAGTGTATAGAGAATATCTAAGTCGTAGGCCATCATAACAATCACCTTTGCTGCCTCAAGGTTAGATCTTTTTGAGTGAAAAGACACTTCATAGACTTATGATCAGTGAAGAGCTCAAACTTCTCACTTAGAAAATAATGTCTTCACACCTTCGAAGCAAACACGACCGCTAATAATTCCAAATCATGCATTGCATAATTTTTTTCATGGGGTTTCAGTTGCCTGCTAGCATAAGCAATCACCTTCTCATGCTGCATCTGAATTGCAACCAAACCTACTCCATAAGCATCAGTATACACCGTCAATCCTTCACTTCTAACCGAAATGGTTAAAACTGAAGCATTGGCCTGTCTCCTCTTCAACTCAATAAAGGCTTCCTTGCACTTTGGGGTCCAAACAAACTTCTCATTCTTCATTGTCAACATAGTCATTGTGAGGTAATCTTGGAGTAATCTTGAATGTTTCTCCTATAAAATCTGTTAGGCCTAAGAAAATTCGAACTTCTGTAGGAGTCTGCTGTGCCTTCCATTACTGAACAGCCGCAACCTTTGCGGGATTAGTTGACATACCTTCTCCTAACACAATATGTCCTAGGTACCTTACTTTTGACTACCAAAACCCATATTTAGAAAAAAATTCCTTTAGAATGTATTTTCTTAACGTTTCTAACACCACTTCCAAATGGTATTTTTTTCTCTTCCCTAGAGTTAGAATAAATAGAAATATCATAAATGAAGCCCGACATGAATTATTGAGAAAATCCTTAAAAATGCAATTCGAAAGGTCCATGAAATATGTGGGTGCATTGATTAGCCCAAAAGGATAATCAACCACTCAAAGAAAAAGCCAAGCCATCTAAACACAGCTAGGGGTATGTTATCCTTTTCTACTCATAGCTAATGAAATATGATAGTTAGGTCCATCTAAGAGAATACCTTAGCTCCATGAGGTTGGTTAAAAATATCTTCTATGCAGGCTAAGGGATACTTATGCTGAATGATTTGTTTATTCAATTCCCACTAATTCACACATAGTCTCAAAGAACCATCAGACAAAGGTACAAAAAACTACAGCTAATCCCTAACTTGAATGACTTGGTCTTATAAATCGTCTTCTCAATAAATCATTTTTTGATCCATTAGCTGCTCCCTCTCTTGGCACCATTTTTCGAACAGGTTGAATAATATGTCTCATACCGAAAATTAAGTCAATACGAAACTAAATCTCCCAATGTGGAGGTAGACCATTAACCTCTTCAAACATATCAGGAAAATCCGTCATAAGTAATATAGACCGAAACTCTTCTTGGGAAGATTCTATTGAATATGCGAGTATATGGTTTTTGTTTGATGATAATAAACATATATGTATATATATATATATATATTCATTTAAATGTATTTGTTAATGTACTATTTTATTTTCCACATAATTAAATAAACATTTGCTGAATAAAATAAATAACACAGTATTTAAATTCAAACAAGTATTTTATTCAAGTAAATGTTTATCACAATTTTGAATAGTATAAATTCAAGCTCTCACTATACATATACAATTTTGATTACAATACAAATTCGATTGCGTCACAAATTATTATTTACAAATGCACCTCACTACAATTCATTCATTCAACTTGTATTTTATCTTCAACTTCACTCCAGATTGAATCGAGCATTTGAGAAATCTGCAAAAATACACACTAACGCAGTAAAATTGAAAATAAAATATTTTTGCAGTATAAAATAAAACGTGATTTTGGAAATTTTATTTGCCTCAGTTATTTGGTTTGTTCGTCATCATTTAAATTTGAGTTCATCATACACGAACAACTTATGGCATGCACAGTGTATCACTGTACATGCCACAAGGCCGTGCACACCAATATATACACTCGATAAAATAACAGGGACAGGTGAGCACAGGTCAAACCCAAATAAAAAGCCGAGTTCAACTCAAGTGCAATAAAAAATAATGTCACAATATCAGCACAAGGTCAAACCCAAGCTCCAAGCTGGATTCTACTCAAATGCACTACAAAATATCACAAAACTATCAAGCACAAGAATTCAAATACAACCAAGGCAGAATGAAGACAAATATTCTGAGTTTACTTTTAAATCAAAATCAAAGACGACTATGGAAAAGTCTCGACAAAAATTCAAAATGTACTCAATACATCTATAAGTGCACCAGGGTAATTGTACATAAGCAAGTGCAGCCTCAACATGAAGCTCAACAGTGATGAAGCATGATCCAACCAGACTAAAATGGAAACTGGCAATAAGTAACATATATAAAATGCACTAGATGAAGTTGTAAATGAAACAGCGACTCGAATGAACAGTACAAGCGTCAACTAAAAAAATTAGATGTCCAAAGACCAAACAAACAAGTCCAGATGCAATGCAGACCAACAGTAAAAAATGGAGATGGCCATCAACAAAAGAGCAGTTTCAAATTGAACAATACAAAGCCTCGTCATCAAAATAACTCAATACATTAAGACATGCACACATATATATGTATCAATGAAGCAGTGCAGCAGTACATATGTGAAACTACAACTACAGACCACTTGAAGTGTGTCGACCAAACAACTCAGTGCAACACAATCAAACAAGCCCAGACTCAAGTTAAGTACACTAGCCAAATCAACGACAGTTCAATATGCATCAGTTTCAAGTCAAGTACAGTTTCAGTTTTACAAGTGACTTCAACAAGTTGATATGAAAACGAAGTATGCAATGGACACAAGTGATGAACCAATAATGCAAGGCCAAAAGAAGACAACCAGTGCAACTTCAACCTGAACCAGAGCATGAACAAGCTAACATACATACATATACATACATGAATGTATGTATACACATGATGCAAGACCAGTGAACTGCAAAAGTCAACCGGGCTACACAATGAACTCAAGATCAAGTGAATACAAGTATAGCTAGCAAAACCAAAATGGAAGCAGCTACAACTAAATGCAAGCCAACTTTACAGTATCACTAAATCATGGACAATGGAGCATATATCTACATGGAACAACAAGTAAAATCAAACAAGTCAAGTACACTACAAGGATGAACAGTTTTAACCAAAGTCAAAGTCAGGTGACAATGAACAAATCAGAGTCATCAAGTCAGTATTTCACACAGCAGAATCAAAATAACCAAAGTCATTTTTTTAAAGAAAATGTCAAAGAATCAAAGTCAGTATATGATATGAGAAACACGAAATCAAAATCGTCAATGTAATTCAATGTCATGATGACCAAGAAATCAAACGAGTCAGAATCGAAGCCGCATGAATCAAGCTTCCAGAAAATATACGAATTTGAACAAGTCAAAAATAAATCACAACATTCGATCAAAATCAAACGGCAAAGCATAAAAGTATCAGACGAATTCGTATACAATATACGAACAAAATTATAGGAAACCCTAAAACATCGTCGGCGTTACGCATTGGAGTTCGAGCAAAATAGATACCAAAAAATAAAATTAACAACTCGAATCTGATTGAGTTCGAGCAAGCAAAACAGAAAAAGCGAAAGAGCATAAATTACATACCAAAGTCAGGAGTCAAACTCGATCAAAAATTAGGGCAGCTGTGAGCTAAGCAGAGAGATCGTCGATTGACAAAGCAAGGGGACACTAAACCATCATTCAATCGAGAAATCGAAGTCGACAGCCTCAATTTTTACAAGCCCTAATTTCAGGGCAAAGAGAACGAGAGAAAAGGAAGACGACAATTATCACAAATAACAAAGAAAGCTAACCAAAGGAATAAAAAAATGGGGATTAATATTTAGGCCAGCCTTTTTATTAGCCTTGGTCTATAATTTATAATTATATAAGGCTTTAGTTAAAAATTAGGGTTTTGTATTTTTTAAATTGTTTTCATTTGCAATTTAATTTTTAAACTTGTGTAATTTCTAGTCGTGTGACTAGGGGACAAACTACGTGGCATAGTTTGAGAATTCGCAACTCAGTGGCTTAGTTGTGGCAGGGTTTTGAGCGTAGAGTTAAGGTTAGTCAATAGCGGGTGTAGCGAGTTTACATGTGTAAGCGTCCGACTGCTTAATTTCTAGTAGAAACCTTGGGGGCAGCACGTTGGCAGGGTTTCGTCGAAGCTGGATAAATTCTGTGTCGTCCTATTTCTGTATTTATTATTCTTCTATTATCTATGCTGCTATAATTTTGATATACCATTGTTAAGATTATTTTATACAAACTTCCGTGATAAATTTTTATAATTGATACTATCACCCTATTCACCCCCTCTCTAGGGTGAAATCGATCCTACAAGTGGTATCAGAGCTAGAAACAAAAGTCATTTTTGTTTTAAAAAACCCATTTGAAAAATTCAATTTTTGTTTAAAAAAAATGAATTTTAAAATGGCTTCTTTTATTAATGCTTTTGCGGAGGGTCAGTCCATTGTTAGACTACAAATGTTCAATGGTGAATATGCTTACGGAAAAATAGGATGGAAATTTTTCTGAAAACCATTGACGCTTGGGATATTATCGAGATAGGGTATAGAGCACCAACTATAATTGTAAATAATCAGGAAATAAATAAACCAAAGGATTAATGGATAGAGCTAGAAAATAAATTACAACATGTTAACGCTAAAGCTATGAATTCTATTATCTGTTCATTGGATCAATTTGAATTTAATCGTGTCTCACATTGTTCAACTGCATAGAAAATATGGCATACACTCGAAGTGACTCACGAAGGAACATCTCAAGTCAAAGAATCTCGCCTTGCCATGCTGAGTACCCAACACGAGAATTTCACAATGTCCAAGGAATAAAATGTCAAAGAGATGTACGCACAACTTTCCAATATCGTATACAAATCAAAAGCTCTCGGAAAATCATACACGGAATTGAAAATAGTCCGAAAAATTCTCAGAGTCCTTCCACGAAGTTTTGAAGCAAAAGTGACTGCACTTCAAGAATCGAAAGATTTAAACAAATCAAAGTTGAAGAACTCATCGGAAATCTCACCACTTATGAGCTAGAAATGAAATTCAAGGAAGAGCGTGAAGGAGGAGATATTCGGAAGAAATCAATTGCTCTCAAAGGAACAACTGAAAGTGATGATGATGATGATGATGATGGAGCAGCAGAGCTGGAAATGGTAATAAAGACATTAAAAAAGTGGAACCCCAAATAGGGAAATCCAGCTCTAAATAAAAAATTAAAAAGCAGAATAATCAAAGTTTTTGATAGCACAGAACAGCAAAAAATCATTTGTCATAAGTGCGACCAACCCAGACACATCAAGCCCAATTGTCCTCAAAACTGACATGGCTTTGAAAAGAAATCAAAAAGGAGATATTTTGCAGCCACGTGGAATACAATGATGAAGATAATAAAAGTACTAGCAGTGAGAGTGAGAAAGCAGATATGTGCCTTCAAGGTAATATAACCGATAGCGACGATGACGAGCCAAGCGAGGTATCAAAACTCACTCACTCAGAATTACTTATATATTTTCATGAAGTAAATGGCTGTTTTGAACGACTTAGGGAGAAATATGCCAAACTTGAATCACAAAAAGATACTTTGATAGATTTAAATAAACAACTTGACCAATTAGTTAAAAACTATCAAAGTAGGATTCCTAAGTGTGATAAGTGTCCAACATTCGAAGAAGAGATTAAAAATCAAAAATCAAAATTAAATCACTTGAAAATGAAATTCTGATTTTAAAAGAGAGTGAAAATACAAGAAGAGAAAATTCTATTAAAAGGCGCACACAATTGTTAAACGAAAATGAATCTCTCAAAACACTAGTTCAACAACTGTCAACGACTTTAGATAAATTATCAAAACGTGAGAAATCATTGAACATGCTATTAGGAAAACAAATATTAATACAGTTAGACAAGGACTGGATATAATCAATCTAAAAATGTTAGAAATGAGATTAATCAAGTCAATTCAATGTGCATAATTTATAGAAAATTTGGACACAGTCAAAACAATTGTTGGTATAGATCCAAACACATGAAAACTATACCAATTTGGGTTCCAAAAGGCACAAATATAAAATCTCTCAAAGTTGAACAAATCTGGGTGTCATAAGGAACATATATAAATAGTTTTGGGTCTTCATAAAATTATTTTCCAAAATATGCTGCCACTAACAATCATGGACCTATAAAAACAAATAGGTCACAAAAATCTTTCATCGTGTAGGTATGGAGGCAGGCTAAGGAACAACAACTATGTTACTTAGATTCTGGCTGTTCCAAGAACACAATGGATGACAAATCACAGTTCCTTAGCCTAGTACAAAAGGTGACAGAATCACAATGGGCAAACGATGAATAATTATTAAGGTAAAACAGGAAAAAGATATCTTGAACAATATATGTGAAAATCTGCATCTTGATTTGATTTAATTCAGCTAGTTATTGATAAAGAAATAATTGATGATAATGATTCTGATTTTTTTAAAATTGTTGGCCAATTATACTTTTCATACCATGAACACTACATGCATCTCTAGAGTCTTTAAATAACTTCACATAAATATTTTTAGACTAGTGATGGTATCATATTGACTAATTATTAATCTCGGTGCACGTAAATATATTTGTTTATCCTACGGCTTTTAAATTTGACATTATATTCACTGATTTTTTTATTGGCACGGCTTTAATCAAAAATAAAAAGAATTTTATTCAAAAAGGTCTACAAGATTTTGTTGCAACTTCACGGTTTGGTCTATAACATTCAATTAATGTTAATCTTGAGTGAAAGAGAAATCCAGATGCATATTACACTGGTAGTCTAGTTGATAGAAAAATTACTAGTGGAATGTGATTTATGTTGAGACATCTAGTAACTGCATCGTTTTTCAAAGAAAATATCTGCACATTTTTCATTTCAAATAATTTTCAAATTAGCAGACATTTTTCTTATAAAATCCCTTCTAGAAAATCATTTTTGACCTTGTTTTCAGATTGTCCACTTTTAGAAAAATTGATTTTATAGTTATTTTTGAATTTAATTTTAAATTAGTACATTGACTAATCTGACTCCCTACTAATTATCGAAAAGATAAATAGTGTTTGAAAAAGTGATGAGTGTTGATATTAATCATATATTATAACTTGAGACGATATAATTAGTAAATTTCTTTAGAAATTTAAGCAGAATTATAAACACTTTTTGTTGGTAAAAATTCCATGATCATTTCTATTTCTATCATTTTCTATCGACCATCACTCATCATTATCCATTATAGTATGTCAATATGTGGTGATTTAAAAAGGAATCATTCGTTTTTCATTTAAATTTTTTAAAACAAAAAAACAAAATAAATAATAATAATAATAATAAATAATCCAAAGTATTCACTCTCATTTAAAAGTCCTCACGGTTATGCATGGGTGAACTACTTTGAATTTTTGACTATGTGCTTCCATGCTCGTTTAAAAGTCCTCACGGTTATGCATGTATGGAACGCATATCAAAATTGATTTATTAAATAAACAAGTTGATTCTAATCCCATTTAAAAGTCCACACGGTTATGCGTTGTTAGAAGATACTTGAATTCATTTTTTTTTAAAATAAAATAAAATTAGAATACTACTAATCTCATTTAAAAGTCGTCATGGTTATGCATGGTTGGTAGATATTCAAATTCCTGATATAAATATACCTCAAATAGACACAACTGTATGGTTTTATATGATGACATCATTCACATCATTCTAAAAGTGGAATATACGCCTAACATTATGATTTTTGTTTGATTTTTATTGAAATTTAATATGTATATTCGATTGAGTTCTAATGTTGTATTAATATCTATCACTTTATCTCTATTTTTCTAACACTGTTACTCTTTTGCTGATAACAAAAAGGGAGAGAAAAGTTAAGATTTTGTCAAATAAAATCAAGTGAAGGTCAACTATTTTCTATTTGCATCTAGGCTTATTTGCATATTTTTAATTATATGCATATATGAAGGGGGAGCTTTGTGTAGAGAGGAAGCATTCAACTCGGGGGAGCAAATTGAATGATCAAATACATTTAACAAATTCAAAATGTTAAATATATGTTTGTTATCATCAAAAGGGGAGATTGTTGAATATGCGAGTATATGATTTTTGTTTAATGATAATAAACATATATATATATATATATATTTGTTTAAATGTATTTGTTAATGTACTAGTTTATTTTTCACATCATTAAATAATAATTTACTGAATAAAATAAATAACACGACATTTAAATTCAAAAAGATATTTTATTCACGTAAATGTTTATTACAATTTTGAATAGTACAAATTCAAGCTCTCACTATACATATACAATTTTGATTACAATACAAATTCAATTATGTCGCAATTTATTATTTACAAATGCTCCTCACTACAATTCACTCGTTAACTCGTATTTTATCTTAAAATTCACTCCAGATTGAATCCAGCATCTGAGAAATCTGCAAAAATACACATTAACGCAGTAAAATTGAAAATAAAATATTTTTGCAGTATAAAATAAAACGTGGTTTTGAAAATTTTATTTGCCTCAGTTATTTGGGTTGTTCGTCATCATTTAAATTTAAATTCATCATACACGAACAGCTTGTGACATGCACAGTTACATGCCACAAGGCCATGCACACCAATATATACACTTCATAAAATTATAGGGACATGTGAGCACAGGTCAAACCCAAATGAAAAGCCGGGTTCAACTCAAGTGCAATAAAAAATAATGTCACAATATCAGTACAAGGTCAAACCCGAGCTCCAAGCTAGATTCAACTCTGGTGCACTACAAAGTATCACAAAACTGTCAAGCATAAGAATTCAAATACAACCAAGGCAGAATGAAGACAAATATTCTGAGTTTACTTTTAAATCAAAATCAAAGACGACTAGTTCATGGAAAAGTCTCGACCAAAATTCAGAATGTACTCAATACATCTATAAGTGCACTAGGGCAGTTGTACATAAGCAAGTGCAACCTTAACATGAAGATAAACAGTGATGAAGCATAGTCCAACTGGACTAAAATGGCAACTGGCAATAAGTAACATATATATATATGCATCAGATGAAGCTGTAAATGAAACAACGACTCGAATGAACAATACAAGCTTCAACTAAAAAATCAGATGACCAAAGACCAGACAAACAAGTCCAGATGCAATGCAGACCAACAGTAAAAAATGGAGATGTCCATCAACAAAAGAGCAGTTTCAAATTGAACAATACAAAGCCTCATCATCAAAATAACTTAATACATTAAGACATGCACACACATATGTGTAACAATGAAGCAGTGCAACAGTACATATGTGAAAGTACAACTACTGACCACTTGAAGTGTGTCGACCAAACAACTCAGTGTAGCACAACCAAACAAGCCCAGACTCAAGTGAAGTACACTAGCCAAATCAAAAACAGTTCAACATGCATCAGTTTCAAGTCAAGTACAGTTTCAGTTTTACAAGTGACTTCAACAAGTTGATATGCAAACGAAGTATGCAGTGGACACAAGTGATGAACCAACAATGCAAGGCTAAAAGAAGACAACCAGTGCAACTTCAACTTGAACCAGAGCATGCACAAGCTAACATACACATATATACATACATGAATGTATGTATACACATGATGCAAGACCAGTGAACTGCAAAAGTCAACCAGGCTACATAATGAACTCAAGCTAAAGTGGATGCAAGTGCTGCTAGCAAAACCAAAATGGATAGCAGCTACAACTAAATGCAAGCCAACTTTACAGTATCACTAAATCATGGATAATGGAGTACATGTCTACATGGGACAACAAGTAAAATCGAACAAGTCAAGTATGCTACAGGGATGAATAGTTTTCACCAAAGTCAAAGTCAGGTGACAATGAACAAGTCAGAGTCATCAAGTCAGTAATTTACACAGCAGGATCAAAATAACCAAAGTCATTTTTAAAAAAAAGGTCAGAGAATCAAAGTCAGTATATGATATGAGAAACACGAAATCAACATCGTTAATGCAATTCAATGCCATGATGACCAAGAAATCAAGCGAGTCAGAATCAAAGCCGTGTGAATCAAGCTACCATAAAGTATTTGTATTTGAATAAGTCAAAAATAAATCACAGCATTCGACCAAAATCAAACGGCAAAGCATAAAAGTATCAGACGAATTCGTATACAATATACGAACGAAATTATAGGAGATTGAACCCTATATAAACCCTAAACCATCATCGGCATTAGGCATTGAAGTTCGAGCAAAACAGATACCAAAAATTAAATTAACAACTCGAATCTGATCGAGTTCGTGCAAGCAAAATAGAAAATCCGAAAGAGCATAAATTATATACCGAAGTCAGGAGTCAAACTCGATCAAAAATTGGGGCAGCCGTGAGCTAAGCAGAAAGATCATTGATTGACAAAGCAGGGGGACACTAAATTCATTCAATCGAGAAATCAAAGTCGACAGCCTCAATTTTTACAAGCCTTAATTTCAAAGCAAAGAGAACGAGAGAAAAGGAAGACGACCATTATCAAAAATAACAGAGAAAGCCAACCAAAGGAATAAAAGAAAAGAGGATTAATTTTTGGGTCGGCCTTTCTGTTAGCCTTTGTCTATAATATATAATCATATAAGGTTTTAGCTAAAAATTAGGGTTTTGTATTTTTTAAATTGTTTTCATTTGCTATTTACTTTTTAAACTTGTGTAATTTCTAGTCGTGTGACTAAGGGACAAACTACGTGGCGTAGTTTGAGAATTCGCAACTCAGTGGCTGATTTGTGGTAGGGTTTTGAGCATAGAGTTAAGGCTAGTCGATAGCGGGTGTCTCGAGTTTATGTGTGTAAGCGTCTGACTGCTTAATTTCTGGTAGAAACCTTGGGGGCAGCACGTAGGCAGGGTTTTGCCAAAGCTGGGTAAATTCTGTGTCGTTTTATTTCTGCATTTATTATTCTGCTATTATCTGTGTTGCTATAATTTTGATATATCTGTATTGAGATTATTTTATACAAAATGCCATGATAAATTCT